>CM068367.1:140842976-142045476 GCA_034769895.1 Magicicada septendecula | reverse complement strand
GGAACGATCAACTTCAGTCGCAGAGGTCAATGGTCAGCCTGACCGTAAGTCACACCAAACAATGGTTTATTTAACCGGCCCGGATAATATTTCATAAATTATGGGGTTTTTGTTCTTCCGTGAAAATTATATTCGTAAATAATATCTAACATCATTTTAAATTTTTAAAAAAGTGTTGTTTCTATTACAGTTATGAACTGTAAAAATTTATTGAAAGACATTATCGTCGAGAATAAATATTTTTGACAGGTCACTGCGGATGTTTGTTGTCTAGACAGTGGGCAAACATACATCTTCTGTGAACGCTGTGTCCAATACACAGGTTAACGTTCACGATGGCGATATTTTCTAGCTTTTCGAAGTTCCTATTATATATTTGAAATTTAATTAGCCCAGTTTCGACTGTACACAGTCTTGACAACTTTCTCCTTCCATTGGACATTATCTTAGATTTTAATTCCCGTTATGAGTTGTGAAACATAATAATTTCCATTTCACAAGACACGTTTTTGCAAAGCTTCTTAAAAACGTATACGCAAAAGAATCACTAAAGATCTAACAGACCAAGACTGGATCCTTGATAATCAGTTCTTATAAAATGGTACCGTATAACAAATATAACGAGTAAAGCATTAGAAAATAAACAGTATTGCACAACCGCATTCCTGGATACCAGCCAGGCGTATGATGTTATGGCACCCGGTCCTTTTATACAAATCAGAAAAATACAAAATCACAACTTTAACCTACTGAAATCGTCAACCTAGACAAGCGCGAGTTCGAAACCAAGATCAGTGAGAAAACCTTTTGTCGTTTCTACATACAATCATCAAGTACAGTACAAGACCCCAAGGATAGTTCATATCAACCACCAGAGAAACTATAACCGGTACATTTTCGAACAACATAACTAATGAAGATCCTACAATCGTCTCGACTTCGATTTTAAGAAAACCTTACTTCTACAATGCAAAATAAAGACCAACAAATCTAAATCGTTACATATTATATTCACACTAACGAGAGGGCCACTGTCCCACAGTCCATCACAACCATGTCGTTTACCACAACAAGCAGTAGTCGAGGACCTCTAGACTCTCGACTAAACTGAAAACACCACATAAACACAAAAAAACGATTTTAATGAAATTAAAATTAACTGGCTGATAGGCAGAAAGTCTTATCTATCTGTAGACAGTAAATAAATTACTAGTCTATAAAATTGATTTCAGCCCATATGGACTTATAGAATCGATCTCAGTGGATGAGCCACCAAATCTAATAGGCCTATAGATCATGCAGCGATGCCAATCAAAAATTCCAAGAGCTATCACGTATGTCTTCTGATATGTATCCACTCACTCCTTTCATACAGATTTCCATATTTCCATATCTCATACGTCAGTGAAATCATTCACGAACGAAGCATCAGAAACCACGCGATATTTTGATGACCAATCTAATCCACTACACATACTATTTCTACGGCGTGCAGTTAACAGAAGCTTAAGAGGATTTGAGCCATCCGTCCTGTAAAGACCATGTGATGACATCGCTAGATGGAACAGCTCATCACGTCATTTAATTGTACGTTACTTCAGGTGTACAATAATCGGCAGATTAATTTTTGTCACTTATATGCTGATCGCTAACATTAATAACAATAATAACATTAAAGAATGTTAAATTAAAAAAAAAGACTTTTTACGGCATGAAGCAGTTTTTGTACTCATTAACCCTTCTTCACAGAACTTCTTCGGTTACTGCGTGGACTGTCCATGATATTTTCCAAAATTCTATGGCATGTATATATTTCAAATTCCTCAAATGGCTGCTTCTTTCGGTCTACCTGCAAGATCCCTGTTTCAGCTCCTTACAGAAGAGTGAACAAAACGTAGTTTTTCGAGAGATCGATACAAGAATTGCTATTTAGAGTTTTGTAATGGAAACTAGTAGACCGAACAAAACAACTTAATGTCTGCTCTGTTCTAAGTTTGATTTTAACGTTAATATCTACGTAGTATCAAATTGATCCAACTTGTCAAATGTAAAACGGCGATCCATTCTCCTTCATCTGTCCACAAAATACGAAGGAGTATTTATAAGAGGGCATAACTATAAGAGCGACACGAACGAGTCTTGTCGTTACAAATTGGAGCCCAACTAGTGAGGCTAGAGATAGAATAACTTTGTGTTCTTATTGTGAGTGTTATAGCAATTTCTACTCTAGTGGCGGCTACGGTTAAACAACAGAAATGTCAAGGAGAAGAGCAACGTCACGTAAACGTACGGAGGGAGAAGAAATAGAATTAAATATGGAAGACAAGGAAGTAATAGTGACTGAAGAAATGGAAACGTTGGTAAGGGATACCCCAGGGGACCAACCAGAGAAACCAACCCAACCAGCATCTGAAGTAGAAGTAATAGTCGGCGACCAAACAAATAAACCTACACAAAAAGAGGACATGAGCATTCAGGAGATGTTGAGAATTATTGGAAGGGAATAACAAAATCCAAGAAAAGAATGACGAAAATTTTAAACAAATGAGGGAAGATAATGAAACCTTATTAAAACAAAATAATGAGGAATTAAAGAAACAAATGAAGCAGGATATTGAAAAGAATATCGAAACACTTAACAGGAAAATGGATAGTAACCAAGAAGAGTTTAAACAAATGAGAGTAGATAATGAAACTTTATTAAAACAAAATAATGAGGAATTAAAGAAACAAATGAGAGAAGATCATGAAGAATTAAATAAAAAAATCAAAAGCAATAATGAAACATTACAACAACAGTTGAAGGAGGATATTAGACAAAGTAACGAAGAGTTATAAGGACAATTGAAGGAAGAGAGTGAGAAGAATAAAGATGAATTGAAACAACAAGTGAAACAACAGTTAGAAGAGTATAGAGAAGAAATAATGAATAGAATCACGGAAACCAACCAGAAGGTTGAGAAAACCGATGAAAATTTAATTCAATTACGCGAAGAGGTAATAAATAAAATTACTGACGTTGAAGATAATAGTAAAACAAGTATAGGAATACTACAAAAAGACACTCAAGAGCAATTTGAGATACTACAGAATAAAGTAGATGAACAATACAATCAGGTTGAAACCAAGGTAGGACAGGTACAAAGTCAAGTGACCGACAACAGGGAGAAAATAGAAGAAATCCAACAGAAGGATATAATCAATCTTAAGGAAGAAATAGAGGTACTAAAACGTAGACCAATAAGCTATATACCTACACTTATCGGAGAAAATAGAGATATAATCAATTTTAGAGATTATCGACAGAACCCTCTAGAATTTCTGGAGAGGCTAGAAGAATGGTTAAACAGAACCAAAGAAAGTCGTTGGCACCTGATCAAAAATCTTCTCGATGAGAGTTTTAAAAATATTACCGATAATTGGTGGAAGGCGGTAAGGAATGAAGTTAACAATTACAATGAATTCAAACAAATTTTTAAAGCAAAATAGTGGTCGGAGTCCATACAGAATATTGTTAGGGACAATTTGAGCACTGACAAATATGATGCTGGAAGAGGACAGACAATAACTGCCTATTTTTTGGGTGAAGTCTGGGTAGACCGACATTTAGAACCTCAAATCCTTGAAGAGTGCCTCACAGCAAAATTGTCGTACCATTTCGGAGAAGATATTGTGCGCGCTCGTAGATGTGGACAAATAAAAATGATTGGAGAGTGGAGGCTCTCTTAGAAGGTTTTGAGCGGGAAGATTATTATAGAAGGAGTCGAAGAAGACCCGAGGATCGAACTGAGAGGAACAAGGAGCAACCACACAACAATCGACAGCCAGTAAACCATGTAAGAACAGATGGTTATAATAGAAACACAACGAACAGGCGATTCCAAGGAAGACGGCAGAATTTTAACCATGAACGAAATTATGACAGACAATATGGGAGAGACAATGACAACCAGCGACAATGGAATGATCACGGTGAAGTATATCAGAGATCCAGAAGCTTGGATAGAAGAAGGGACATACCCTCTGGAAACCAAAACCCCAATGAACAAGAACAACCAATCCAACAGTGATGTAAATAGGGAAAACGAGATGCCGCAGTGAGAACAATGGACGGCCCATCACTGCGAGTGGACCCAGGGCTGAGGAGAGTTATAAACCCAGACAATAAAAACAAGGAACCAATAACCGTGATAAGGAACTTTTATTTAAAAAATATACAGAGAGATTTGTTAGAAGAGATGACCATGGAAGAAGGTAAACTGAATGAGGACATAGTATACATCAAGGTAGAATTACATGGCGTGCTGACTGAAGTTATGATTGACACGGGAGCGAACATTTCGTTAATAGATAACTCAGAGTTGAACAGAATACAGGAGTTAAGTGTGGAAAAAATACCCACACTGCCTATTAATAACATTGCCATTATAGGAGCGACCGGCAAACAAAACAAAACGATAAAACAGCAATTAAGTCTGAATGTTATGAGTATGGGAGTAGGAATTGCTATGGTGTTTCTGGTAGCCCAAGGGCTACCCTTTAAGGTGTTAATTGGGTGTGACACGCTACGGCGCCACTCAGCGATTATTTATTTGCCCAGTGGTAAAATGACACTGAGCACAGAAGGTTATGATTGGACTGATGAGATAATAGGAAGCTCAAGAGCCCCTCAGTACAAGAATTCATACCACGTTAGGGAAGTAATAAGGACACCCATAGGAGATAAAGAAATCGTAACAGAATCAGCGTTATGGCAGGAAAAAATGCAGGAGATATTGTCGATATAGAAGAAAAGATTAATAGAAATATATAACAACTATCGTAAAGTATTTTCCGATTCTCCGGGAAAGGCGAAGAATTTCATATGCCAATTAAAATTCCATGACTCTGTCAACTTCAATAAGAAGTCATATCCTATTGCACAGTCGTTAAAAGGTGCAGTCAGAAAAGAAATAGCAAGGATGATTCAAGAAGTAGAGAGAAGTAGTTCCCCATATACCAGCCCCATTGTGGCAATACCTAAGAAAGATGGACAAGTGCGTTTGTACCTTGATGCACGGAAAATCAATAAAATGATAGTTAATGAGCGTACATCTCCAGGAGAGATAGAAGAAACCATGAAGAAATGCCATGGTTGTAAATTTATGAGTAGTTGGGATGCTGTTTGCGGATACTGGCAGATAGAGTTGCACCCGGACAGTCGCCAGTATGTTGCATTCATCTTCGAGGGAAGAAACTACCATTTTAAACGTTTACCTTTCGGAATAGTTAATTCTGTCGCTATTTTCATCCAGTGCATGGACCAAATATTAGGAAAAGAAGAGTTAGAGTTCGCAACAGTGTATGTGGATGATATTCTTATTACTTCTAAAACATGGAATGATCACTGTGACCGAATTGAAATTGTACTTAGGAAACTCCAACAAAATAATATTACACTTAAGTTAAATAAATCGAAATTCATAACTCAAGAACTACAATTTCTTGGGTTTATACTCTCTGAAACTGGGATCACGCCGTCGCCTGAGAAAGTAGAAGTCATTCAAAATTTTCCAAGACCCAGAAATATAAAACAATTACAATCATTTCTAAGGATATGTAATTATTATCGAAAGTTCCAGCAAAATTATTCTGAATTGACAACTAAGTTTCAAAGTCTACTTTCAATCAAGAACAAATGGAAATGGGATAAGGCTGAAGAAGATAATTTCAATTTAATCAAAACAAAATTCTTAAATAGTGTTATGTTACACCACCCAGATTTTAACCAGAGGTTATATTTAAATTGCGATGCTAGCAATGTTAGCTTAGGTGTTGAATTATACCAAGAAAACGAAGTAGGCAATCATTTAGTGATCAGCTTTGCCAGCAGAGTTTTGAGTGCTTGTGAAAGGAACTATACAGTCACAGAGAAAGAACTCCTCAGTGTGGTCTTTGCGTGCTTAAAATTCCGTACTTATATTTTATGATATCCAATAACAGTAAGATCGGATCATAAATCTATATCTTTTCTAAAAAGGTGCAAACTCAACCAAGGGCGACTAACAAGATGGATTCTAATATTACAAGAATACAATATAAATTGGGAGTATGTACCTGGGAAACAAAATGTTGTAGCTGATGGATTATCTAGAATAAATTAATACCGTGAAAGGAACTTATGAATTAGAAAAAGAAAATATTGGAAGGGTATATCATATATTGAAATCTAGAGAAGATTTAGAAGAAGTGTTAAATCAAGTCAAAGAACATCAGAACATGGACATTAAATTAAAAGTAATTAAAGAAAGATTGGAAAATAATGACCCCACTGTATTAGCATTCTATTGTATATATAATGATTTGATATTTACCTGTCCAACTTCCCAAAAACAGGAATGGAAATTATTTATTCCAAAGGGTGCAGAGTCATCTATAATATTAGAATATCACATAAGGTATGGGCACATGGGACCCCCTAAGGTTGTGAAAGCGTTAAGTGAACATGTATACATAAAGGGAATAATACCTGTGAATTGACCATTCCAGAAACTAGTAAAGTATCGGGCGTGTACAATCAAGCTGAGATTAAAAAATATTATGAAAATTAAGAGAAGCACTTGTTAGATAAATCAGCTTATTTAAGTAATCAGTTTATTACTGAAATAACCCGTTTTCTGGGGGGGGGGGGTATTATGTTACATGATATTTTGCCCATCATCTTGATGTGTAATTACATGAGTAAAATATGTTAATAAATCCTAGAAAAGTACCAGGAAACATGGTGTAGCTTGTTTCAAGGGCTTTATTATTATTGACTAACATTGAATAGTGTTATAATAGTTATGTTGGAACTATTAAAGTTAGTAAGGAGGACAATGTTTTATAAATACTTACTAAACTAATACTAATCCCACTATGTGTGTTAGAGTGGAAATTAATTTATAAGTTTATTAAGAGTTGTGTTATGTTTATGAGGGAAGTGTTTAATATTAAACAATATTTTAATCGTTGTGTTATTAAGTAAGGAGGACAATGTTTTGGGAACTACTTACCATGTTTTATTTATGTTTATAAAAACTGGATTGTATCCAGAAGTTCAATAAGAATTGTCATATTTACTAATAATTGTTAATAATTAATTGTTTAATATTGATTAATAATATATGTTGTCATATTAATAAAACCACTGTTAATGTTAATGGAAGGGTACCAACATTATAATAAGAGAGATTTATGAAACTAGGCATGTTAGGCCTAGATAGTTAAGGAATTTGAAAACGAGTTTATATTAAAAATAGAATAATTAATGTCAGGTTGAAATAGATTATTACTGATTGTATCCAATAGTTGTAGTAAAGTGAAGAGTACAAAAAAGAACTAATAATAAATAATTTTGTACAAATAGTTAAAAGTGTAAAATGATAACTCAGGAAATATGTAATGGAAGATACTCAAAAGTGGTATCAAAACAATCAGTGTTCCATCAGAAATTCAAAGGTACTAATATAGTGAAGATCAAAGATCAGATAAAAAAGTTATAACAAGTGTAAGAAAATTGAAAGTAAAATATTAGAAGTTTGTTTATTTTGAGCCACAGAGAGAACCATAGTAATTACAGATGATACAATTTAAACCAATAAAAGCTAAGTAATAGGCCTTAGCAAGTGATATGTTATAAATTGAAAAAGGGAGTCCATTATTAGATCTAAACTAGAAAGGTTGATATAAAAAAGATGAGAGACCATCCAACATATTTTGAATTTCATATCAGTGAACCTAATTAAAATTTAATTATATTACAAAACTAAATAGTTAGAAGAAAGAAGGACAACATTATTCAAAAGAAGGAAACCAATTAACATAAGAAGAAACAAAATCAACCTATCCAGGAAGGAAAGTATTTTTGCTAAATAACTAAACTGAAGAAATTACCATAATGGCCTAAGTACACTTTTCAAAGACACTGTTTACACTTTTGATTAAAACTATTTTGAACCTTCACTGTGAAAATAATTAATGAATAATCTTGTTTTCAGTGTAAAAAACTATTAATATATGGTAATATAACCAGTTAAAGTTTATTAGACATTGAAAATACATAAATCAACATAACCTAGACACTGAACATTGTAAAATTCTTAATATACTCTTGTTAAGACACTCTGTAATTTATTATAAGCCTATGTATTTTGGTACTTTTCCTAAGATATTTGTCGTTTATACCGTAGTCAAAAGGATCTAACGTAAAACCATTCTATTTGTATTTTATTTAGTAATTATTAAAGTACAGATAGGTCTGCCTTGATGTATAAGAGCTACTGCTGCCATTCTGAGCATATTTAAAGAACAGCCGGTCAGACTTTGTTAACAATATTATTATTGTCTCTTAAAAAAATGTAAAAAGGATAATAAAGGATTTGAGTTCAATAACCACAGATAAAAGGTTTTCTTTTCTTTATTTAATGGATAATTAAAATGTATATGATACTATATACACCATATTAATGAATGTTAATTTTTTCAACTAGCATAGGTTGGTAACACTCCCAACAAGGAAAGTATGGCACCTGATTTGAATCTGCCTTACTGAGCATTAGTAGTCTTAATATTATGTTGAATAAAAGATTACAAAAGATAAAAATATAGAAGAAAAAAGACACCCTTATGCTATATGCAATATTAATTACCAATTTATCAATAAATTTTATTTACAACATTTGATTGCAAATTGGCGCCAACTTACATTACCCTGACAACATACTCATCCTTAAAAAAAAACCAAGTACAATTTAGATTGGTAACAAGTCTTGTCTTTACAAATAAAAATTTAAAAAGGATAATAAAGGATTTGAGTTCAATAACCACAGATAAAAGGTAATTATTATTATATTTATTATTATTAATATTTCATGTTGGATAAGAGGAAGTGTCAAAATTCTGAAAGGTGATCGATGTTATTCGATAATTTAGTCTTTGCTTATAATAAGCTGAATAAAAAAAACTGCAGGAGAAACGAGTGAAGGAACACAAGTCATATAAATTGGAAAAACGATCACTTAAGACTCCTACCAGTATCTCCATCAATCCAACAATTCCCCTGCCAAGGACAGTTACCATCCTTGGTGCAATTTCTGTTACATTTCGCCTTTCCAAAATTATACTGTACTATATAAAAAACCGAAGTGCAACCTACAACATCCCTTTCGTTGGCTGTACATTCGTATATTGTATAAAATATAATCCTAAACACGTTTATAAATTGGTTAAATTTCGAAACTTAAAGGCGAAAGAAATTTTACATGGATGGCGATTGTTCGCTAATGACAGCTACTGTAAAAAGTTATTTCGACGCGGAATAAGTGAAAGAAGAGGTAGTACATAAGAGGTAGTGAATAATAATAACAACGATATTAACTCAGATCGACATACATCCCGACACTGTACACCGGTAATGTGTACGTATTCCGTGATCGTAACACTCAAGCAATAAGCGAGCGACGAGACCGTAACACCGTTTGGCTGCACATCGTGTGTGTGTGTGTGTGTGTGTGTGTGTGTGTGTGTGTGTGTGTGTGTGTGTGTGTGTGTGTGTGTGTGTGTGTGTGTGTGTGTGTGTGTGTGTGTGTGTGTGTGTGTGTGTGTGTGTGTGTGTGTGTGTGTGTGTGTGTGTGTGTGTGTGTGTGTGTGTGTGTGTGTGTGTGTGTGTGTGTGTGTGTGTGTGTGTGTGTGTGTGTGTGTGTGTGTGTGTGTGTGTGTGTGTGTGTGTGTGTGTGTGTGTGATCAACGAACGGTTTCGTAACGTTTACACGCCCGGCTCCTGAAGACCGTCGTCGGACAAGAATTCGCTCGTTCTTCACTCTGGCTCCAATGTTTTCATCTCTTTTTATGATGCTTCGACTATAATACTAATGCCACTACTACTACTACTACTAATAATAATAATAATAATGATACCTGACGTTTTTGCTTCCTATTATTAAGTGTAGTGATATTTGATCACTATAATTTTCGGTGTAAATCAAGCGATGTTTACAAGACGCACGGTTCGTGTCGTCACTGCACAAAACACGAACTCATCCTGCTCGCACAGCTGTTCTTTAAAGTTTATCATAAATCGAAATGTAAAACTTCCAATAATTTGATGCACGCAATCGTTGGACAACAATTATGGTAAGGACGTGAATACAACTTAATTTCTAGCCGATATTTAAATGTGTTCTTGTTCAGAATTTTTTACCCGATTGCGGCGACAGTAGGAGAGTAATGTTTTTACACGAAATATAAGTTTCTATATACTCCTGTAGTACAAGAACGACTTCACCTATATTTACGAAACAGGAGTTATTCGATTCTTCTCATCGCTCTCACTGTACTAAAGATAACCATCTACGATATCCTACATGTGAATCGGAGCAAACTACCGGCAATAATGGCAAGGAAAAGGATCCCACAACATCTAATTAGAGCTATACAGAGTCTTAATGTGGAGAATAAAATCTTAATTGAAGCAGGGACACCGAGAACAGCTCCTAGAGTTGGTCTGATCAATTGTGGAGTACGACAAGGGTGTCCACTATCACCTTCTCTTTTTAATTTATATATTGACGATGTCTTACAAAACTGTAAGATGTGTCTTCTGCAGCTTTTATGATTCGTCACTCTGCAACTGACACTTTGTTGTTTGCGGACGATCAGGCTCTATTCTGTCGGACTCGGAAAACAGGTTGCAGATGGTTAAATCGAATCTGCAAAGACTCTGGATTACAAATATCCACACTTAAGACCAAGGTGATGGCTTTTCGTGGAACTGATCCCGTACGGACAAAAATTGTTATAGATGGTACTGTCGTGGAACAAGTCAGCAATTTTGAATACCTGGACTACAGGGTGCCTTATAATACAATCAACGACGTTGTGGATAGGTTGCATAAATTCAGCCTTATGTGCGGGACCATCAGGAGAACTTTTAAGTCAGCGAGTAAAGAAACACGCCTAAAATTCTACAAGGTGATGGCCATTCCCACACTTCTTTATGGGTCTGAGAATTGGACTTTAACGAAAGGCCAGGGCAGTCGTATCCAAGCGGCTGAAATGAGATTTCTCAGGCACGTGGCAGGGTATAGGCCTACTATCCATGATCATAGAAGAAACACAGACATTCGGCAGGAACTGAGTACTATGTACGACAGGATTACCCAGTATCGGCTGAATTGGTGGGAACATCTTTGTAGAATGGATGACTGCCGCATCCCCAAACAACCATGGAATTATAAACCGAAGGGACGAGAGATGTGGAACGTCAGAAGAAACGCTGGAGTAACTATCCAAAAGGCCTTGCCTGTTTGGGACCGGAACAAACCAACCTTGGTTTAATCCCTGCAGATGATATTGATGATGATGATATCCCACATCTCATTGCTCTCACCGCACTAAAGATTGGCATAACGATATCCTACATCACACCGTACTAAACCGTACTAAAGATTACCATTTACGGTATCCTACATCTCATAGCTCTCACTGAACTAAACATCCATGATATCCTATAGAAACATTAGGTTTATACACAACAAGGAAACCTTATAAATATTTACCACCTTGGAGGATTCCGAACATCTAACCTCGCGCACAGCGAGCCACTAACTTAGCCAGAACGCTACATCTCCGTTGCGTGAAGAGACGCCTACATACATTTACTGTTTTAGAAGCTAATGTTACAATACATAAACCTATTGTACCGCACACAATAAATAACTTTATGCTTTAGAAAATCGCAACTAATAAACTTTTATATAAAAACCAATTTTACTAGATATCAAAATACAAGACATTACGTTAGGAGATTGTTGGTACGTATATAGAAATACAAGTTCAAATAAAAAAAAGAAAGAAGAAACATGAATTTAAATTAAATACAGTATTATCTAAAATGCATTTAATCCTTTTCTTCGTTTAGAGAATAAATATTTGTCTGACATTGACGGAACTGGATTATTTTTTATAACCTTTTATCAAAGACAATACGATATTGAAAAGCTGGAGCAGCAGGATTTTAACAACTGATGGTTTACGATTAGGTTTTTCTTCCTCTGGATGATCGGCTTATAAGTAAACTTGTAAGTAGCAATATCTCAAAGAACATAAATACGACTAGCAGCAATAAATTTAGCTTATATGATAAGGCTAATGGAGCGGTTCTCGTGGCTTCTGTATCGTAACAATTTCGCTATTTTCCACAGTCTGGGGGATTTATTTTAGTCATAAAAGCAGCACACAGTGTTGATCAAATTTATTAGTTTTATTATAGCCTTCTGGGAAACTAGCTTCCTTCTCAAAGTAACTGACCGAATCCCTGAGATTTCTTATTGTTTACAGTCGTTTTTATTTCTTTCCGTACACATTTCAATGTAGTATTTTAAAAAATTATTCATTTTTTGCAGATTATTTTTTATGTTAACTTTCTTCTTCCTGTCATTTATACGGCTGGATCATAACGTCAAGATGATCAGCATTCCTTTTGGTTTGTTGTTCATTAACTTAGGCTATGGCCAACACCGATCGATCACAAATTCCAACCAAAAAGGGACACAATTCATTTGGTTGAAAAGATAAATTTCCCCACGATGCCGCAACATTAACGCCCATTCACAACACCTCGTCAGACATTCAAGCACGCTTAAGGTTTTTACATCTCATTATCTCACGAACACTCGTACGCTGACTTGCTGACATCTTATTAACAAGGAGGAAGCGCCGTTTATTAACATTTCGCGAACTTAAAAATGAAATATTTCTCGGCTGTAATTAAATTATGAATTATGCTCGCACAAAAAGGCGGCGAATCTTTTCATAAATTACCCTGACGACAAGTTCACAGCGCAGGTCACGAGTGATTGTAAATTCATAAAAAAATGTATTCAAATATTCTGGATTAGGCTCGAGTTTTATTAAAATGTCACTTAGTTTAAACGATTGAATTCCTCTTATTGTGTGTGTGTGTGTGTGTGTGTGTGTGTGTGTGTGTGTGTGTGTGTGTGTGTGTGTGTGTGTGTGTGTGTGTGTGTGTGTGTGTGTGTGTGTGTGTGTGTGTGTGTGTGTGTAATTCCACGCGAGAGAGCGCGCGCGTGTGTTGTTTTCATCTTTCTGAAACTCTGTTCGCAAAATTTCCATTAACTTATTTTTGTAAAGTTGTAATCTTTTTAATCTTTGGAAATTCCTCCACAATGATGTTATGTTGTTTCGTATTATTTATTCAGATTACATAGTTCTACACAAACAGTTCTGCACACACTTCAGTGGAATAATGTCCAAACGAACAAACCAAGAACGGAACTGGACGCCTTCTGGTTTCATTTGGTGCTCTTCGTATTTAATCTGGAAAAGTTTAAAAGTTCAGTAAAGACTGCCAGCCATATTCACAGGTTCCCCAAAGCTAGTTTTATTAATTAATTAATCAAGTTTTCATTAATGGTGGCTCTTAGAAACGTAGGAGTTGTAAACGAAACACTGAATATTACCTCAGAGTTACTGCCAAAAAAACTGCTGTTTACTGTTTACAACAAAAAATCGCTTACCCATTTATCCACTTTTTACGTATTTTTTCATTTAACGGGCCACCTTATGAGGCTCTCCAAGCCTTTCTAGGTCATGACACGTATTTCCTAATTTCCAGTTTCGCCTTGTCCGTTATTGTCCCTAAATACACAATCTAATGTACATGTATCACTTGTACGTTGTTATCATAGGATGTCCAAACTGTGCAAAAGTTCTGAACAAAAAATGTTGTTTTTTTAGGCTTATTTCTAACCACAATTTTCTTGTATTTCGCACATAACCTTGTAGACATAAAAATTCCACATCGTGGGAGGGGATCATGATAATCAGCTTTCCTCCCTTCGTCAGCATTTAGTAAACTACAGATCCAAGGAAAATCAATTTCTCGCTGTTCACAACTTTGTAGAGTATGTAGCCGTGGTTTAAATTTACGCCGGTAATAAAATTATACTCGTATCGTTAGTCGTTAGTTTGGTGTCACAAGGTGTCTGTTTCTGCCGGCGTAACGACGATTTATGTTCATAAACTTCTTTCCACTTTATAGTGTTTTTACTTGCTCACGCGATAAACTATTTTATCATAACACCACGGGAAAGTGCACCGGGCGCGCGAACTCGGCTTCTGTCGCTATATCTCATTCGCCTTTCTCTCCCTTCACACACACACACACACACACACACACACACATGTTCACGCAAAACGTTGTGATGTAATTTATAATTTTATCACCCTAACCTTGAAATATTACAGAAGTGACTGCTCTGCGCATTAATGTCGATCATTATGTACCCATTATTTTTATTATATATAATTATAATATAACAAACTGCCTCAACATTTATTAAATAATTAACTTCGTTAATATCGTTTCTCCGCTTTCAATTTCCTCTCTCAACTTCAGTCTCTCTCACCTTCAGTCTCTCTCACTCTCTGAATCTCGCTTATACTTTCTAGGGTAGTCTTCATTTTCATCATCTGCCTCTGTAAACGTACTTCTTTTCCGTTTGCATTTTCCATACAGTCTAAATGTGTTATATACGTATTCATGTTTACTTTTCTGGTTATGTATACGGACACATTACACATGTAGTATATAATCATCACGAAGGCTTTACATCCCTTGTGGAATTAGGAATTATAGCCCCAGTGATTACGACAAGTCACCTTACGTCCACATACACGCACTCGCGCGCGCACACACACACACACAATTATATTATTGAACGAGAGAAGCGAGTTCTCAGTTTTAACTATGACGTTTGGCATTTATTTGCCCGCCTGTCTACACAGGTATCTATATCTGTTTTTGTATGTCTCGAATAAAGTTTGAATGAACCAACCGATATTCGTAAAACTTAGCATTCGTGTTTATACTCGTACTTTTACCCCACATAACACTATTGTTTTGAGACTGATCCGCCAAAAATGGAAGCAACAGAGACCGAAAACGTGAGGGAGTCTAAATTCTGAACAAAGTCGTAAAGTATGCATAACGGATATCAAAGTGAACAGAATTTTAAGCAAAATTTGAATACAATATTCGGTTTTAGACATTTCAAAATTGTAGAACACCACAATCTGAATAAAAGTATAAAAATTTTAGAAAAATTTGAAGAAGTACATGGCTAAACATTATCAGGCTAAAGAGAATTTCAACCCAAATCCGAACCTACTGTTTACACTGAAATTTTTGTTAACTTTAATGCACCACGTGCCAAAAATAGAAATACAAATTTCGAAGAAAATTGTTAAAGTCTATGTTGAGGATCAATATGTGTGGAGTTCTATTCAAAATACGAAAATGACTACATTAATATATATGGGGGGGGGTCCAAAATCCCTGGTTTGACCGCCTTTAAAAAATTTGTACGCTACGTTTGCAAAAAAACTGTTGGACCATACCACAGAAACCTTCTTTCGTTAGTATTAGATTACCTTTTCTATAACATCCTCTTCAGCATTCATCTTGTTGAAAGTGACGGCTATGTGTTGAAGTTCTGAAATTAGCCAAGTTCTTCTAACAGCATCCATCTATAAGGATTGCAACTTAATTCTTTGTTTATTATTCACCTCCCATATTTCAGCACTACACGTACAAAGCAGCAGATTCTCTTCCTCGTACTGTCTTGTATTCCTTTACCCCGCAATACTTCATTACGGTACTGTACAAATCTTCTTCCTTGTTTTACTGCATGTTCTGTATCTATTTAATACTTTTAAAATAGATACAGACACTTAAGTCTGTACAGAATGCAAGAACGACGTTCTCCAATTTAGGTTGACTCCTTCAGCCCTCACTACGAAATACTCCGTCTTCTCGAGGTTTATTTTTAAGCCCGGTGATTGCGAATTACATACCTCACGACCTCATAATACCCTGCTATGATAATACGGCTATCAGAGAAAAATTGAGCACTTAGGGAAGAGTGAAAGATCTCCAACCTCGTAGCATGACACTTACCTGTCCATTTCCTGAGACCTTAAAGAGTATGGGTGACAGAAAACGCCGCAGCAATAATCTCTTCGTTGTTTGCAACAAACTAGATACTGTACCTCACTTGTGTAGTTTGACTGCCGACGTTGTGCCATTAAATACAGTTTGTGTGTAATTGACGTATGCATCAGGTTTTTCTAGGACTTTCATCATTTAACTGTTGGATACTCGTACACTTTTTTAAGCTTTATAAATAGAAAGTGTGTTTCTAAATTCCTTCCCTCGCTTTTCTGTACCAAAATATCTAACAATATACGCACTAGCCGTTCTAAATGTGACATCTTTCTCCATGTCTTTCCATTCTAACCCTCTCCTATAGTGATTCTCCGTACATCCTTCCGATTCATGTCATTAATCCCACAAAAATTGCTGCAATCATTCCGATCTCCTTTTTTATATATTGGTGAGATCAAGGCATACTTCCATTCTGCTGGTAATTTTTCCCGTCTTTCAGACAATTTGTGAAAAATTTTGCTTGTTTCTCCTTTAACTGAGCAGGACTGTGTTGGATCAACTCTGACGGTGTGCCCACAGGACCTGAAGCTTTATTACTTTGATTCCTTTTAATGGCCTTCTGTCTCTTATGGTTGTGTTTTTCATACATGTCATGCCGTGTATGAGTTGTTCAATTAGGGTCACTAGCATACCATCAGGCAATGATAACGCAGAAATGGTACTGGAGAATACTTCGCGGGGAAATCATACAAAGCTCTGAGCCTGATGTACCTGTTTCACCAGTACGGCAGATTACCGAAATGTCACTGACTGGTACGAACTCACTTGAGCATTTCCACTCTCGCCTGAGCCCTTGGTTAAAACTGCAGCCTAGCCACTCACTCTCACTGTATTTCATAGTTCCTTAGACATCAACACATATAGTACAGCATTCACTGGAATTAATATTTGGTATGTGGATAGAGCCTGCATTCTTCCACGCGCCCGGCTGAAGCGAAAGAAACTGAAGAATTGTTCAGTCACGTCCTGACAGTAGGACAGAAATGTCATAAGATTATCGGCACTGTTCAGGCTCTCTATAGTTTATATCAGCCCGTGATAGGGAAGGTCGATTGTTGTGAACGCTTTACTAAGCGCCGGTTTTACGATAAGGAACACCTCTAGCTGAGACCATTTAGGTTCTCAGGGGTCAAGTTTGGAAAACCGTTGGATTCTCCAGTCACGGCAGCGTCATAAGTGGATTTTCTCCCTAAAAGGAGAATAACGCACTTCGTCCTTACTTGCATTAGGTAACAGCAATGACAGTGGAGACAGCTTGAATCCTGCCAACTATGCGCGGAAGCAACAATGTTCCCACAGGCGTGCGTGCGCTGCAGAATGTCAACTGACGTCATACTTATTAGACTTGTTTCTCGCAGTGTGACCGTTCCAACGAGCCTGCTGCAAACGGATTACTGTCATCATCTGGTCCGGCTCTCTCATTAACATAATACGTGTGACCGTTTTAAGTATCAGTGTGTTTTTTTATGTGGCGCCCATAACTGGACCTCTGGCGTGTCCTGTTGAGCGTGCGTCGTCTAGGTTAGACGTCGTCGGTACGACTGTAGCCGCAGGACGTACACACAGAACAGACGATCCTCGTGCCACCAGCAACAGCAGAAGGGAAAAATCATAAAGCAAAGCTATAGAGAAACAAGTTAGTTAATGCCGTAAATAGGGGTCAGGTTTCAATGTCAGCGTAATAGTAAGCGAGAGAGAAAAACAGAGAGAGTGGGAGAGAGAGAGCCGGCAGAAGTTGAGGAGCAAAGCTGCTGGAAAGGTTGTCGACCTATGAAATGGCGTAACACATAACAGCCAGGCTAGGCTACGTGAGTATTATGCCTACCTAGACCATTATATACCAGCAAAAAGTGAAAAACAGATATGTACGGATAATCCGTCTCCGAGATAACATCATTGGGTGTAACCCACAGAATTTAGTGTAAATATTGTCAGTATTTTTTTACGTGATGTACAGTCTTTGTACACTACACTTTACAATTGTTTATACAAGGCCTACAATACGTATCTGCACATATAGGCTTCCTAATTATAACATTTAAATATGTTGCAGACGTAAAATAATAATTATAAAATAATTTTCTGCTGGAAGTGTTGAAATTTTTAAAATCGGGAAAGTCGTATTGCATATGTTTTATTACGATGCGTATGCGTCCTTACTAAGCCACATGATAATAATAAGAGACCATGAATGAATGTACGAAATATGTGGAATTACATGTAGGATTCTGTATTTTAGCTTTTAGCTTGTAAAGAACTCAGTATTTAAGCTTATAAATCAGTTGATGCAAGTGCAAAGACGCGATACATGAAAATTTGCGTAATTATGTATTAAGTTCGGGTTACGATAGTAGAGTTTACGTGTGTAAGTTGAGTGTACGCGCTAATTGGAAAAGAATATATATATATATGCTCCCTTACTAATGAAGATTTTGAGATGGGAATCGAAAAAGAATATAGTTCATTTACTTATAACAACTAATTTGCCGTAATAAGTTTATTACTGGGTGTGAACATTTTTAAAAAATAATTCTATGTATGACTCATACTTGGAAAGTCATAAAAAGAGCATACAATCATAGATAATTTATCTGTAGGTTCAGTAGAATTCTTGACCAGAATAGGCCCAAATTTACATGTTATACTTGCGGTTTTCTTACTGAAATTAGACTTCTGTAGAGAAGAAGTAAGCAATTGACCAATCAATGATAGATATTCATACACATAGGTTACAATTATAAAAAAATTTACTGACATCGTGATTTTTAATAATGCTATGCAATGCTAAAATTTATTTAACACTAACCAGTTAACAAAAATCGCCGTTTGTTGGGATATTTTTATCATCTTCCACCCCCACAAGGCTCTACGAGCTCTTCCCTTGCCTTGGTGGCAGTTTTGTATAAGGCTTTCTTCTCTTTCACAAAAGTTACATTTTGCCAGTGAAATCCTAGTTTTAGTCTTCCATAGAATTCTCATCCACTAAGACTCTTACACCAAGTATCCATTTCGAAACCCTATTCCTCGTATATCTGGAAACAGAAATACAGTAGACAAAAAGCTACTCAACTGTAAAATTAGATGTGACAAAAAAACATTAATTTTACCAAACAAAATTTAGAAAAATGAAACTTGATACTTAGATCGTGTCCCAAGAATGTCCCAACACATATACGCAATACTGTCACACAGCAGCATACTGAAATAGATGCCAATCTGAAAAGCTTATAGAACAGATAAGATTAGATTCTACAAGTCGCTAATCGGAAACCGTCAACTCCTCGACCCTTCTTTTTATGACCATTGTGCACCGCTGCTCTTGCTGACTAATTCGAATAAATATCTCCACCCAAAGTGCTTTGATGTACACCCACTAAGTAGTTATAATAATATTTTACTGATAATAATAAATATCGGGGTACCGAGCTTTGCTCGGTTTTGATATTTATTTTTATATATATATATATACAGATTTTTTTACATTTTTAAATACAGATTTATACAGATTTGTAAACATAAGCAGAAATTTGTAAACATAAACAGAAACTATACGTATATTGTATAAAAATTTTAAATAATAGCAATTGCATTATACATATATAAAAAATTCAAGTAAATAGAAAAATACAAAATGCAGTATAATACAAAAATAATACAAAATTATTGGAAAGTTATACTAAAGTCTTCTAGTATTTAGTATTTCTTTCCATACATTTCGTGTATGGTGACGATTTTCTGGTGGCAAAAGAACTTTTAAGCTGCTTCGTATTTTTACTCTAGAAAACTCAGCACAATTCAGTAACTATTAACCTTGTTCCATTGCATAGTCCTTCGAAGACATCCAAGTTTCGCAAGAGCATTATTATTGTATTTTTTTTAAGTTTCAGTTCATGTGGTGGTAGATCAGCCATTTCGACGGAATTCAGGAATTCAGAAGTAAATTCGAAACCTCCTTCTGGTTGATCTTTGACAGAATCATAACTTTTGTAAACCTTGTACTCTCCAGGAAGCTTTTCAATAATTTCTTCATTAATTTTATTAAGATCTTTATTTAATGGTGCTAGTCTTACCCCTGTCCGTCATATCTTCATATGTGTTATTAGCCAGACAGTCTCCGAATACTTCTTCAATAAGATTGCCGTTTGAAAGAATATCCTCTGGTAGTTCAATCTCATCCATAGCATTTACTGGCAAATCTCCATTGCCAACATTTAATAAATATTCAGCAAAGTCTCTTTCCTTTAGATCCACACGCATATTTTCTGTCAGTGAAAAGAAGTTATAATGGCGCCAAAGACTGCTTTTCTTAATCGAAAGGTCTACCAACTCACTGCGGTTAGCACGAGGTTGAACGGGCAAACATTGCCGGAAATCTCCTCCAAAGACAACGAGGATATATTAGGATTTCCTATAGAACGAAGTAGTTGATCCGTATTGTGTAATCCATATTTAGATAACATGGGTGCTTCTTCCATCAGGAAGACATTAATTTTGGCTAGCTCTTTTGCTTTAGAAGATCCAGGTTCAATATTTGAAATTGAATCAGAATTTAATGGGAACTACAACAAAAATTAAAATTTTATTCATTTATTATTTAAATAATTTAAAAGAAAAGTTCGATAGAATTCAGTATAAATACAAACTTAAATCCAAAAGTCTTGTGAGAAATTCGCCCATTAGGAAGAAGGATAGACGCTATCCCGGTAAACGCCATGCACTTGACATTATACTTTCGTCCAGTTAATATGTAATACACGCATTTATAAACAAACGTTTTGCCGGTACCACCAAGACCATCAATAAAGTAACATCTGGGACAAGGCAGTTCATTAGTACATGATAATTTCTATTTGCCTTCCTCTAAGAAGTTGGTACATCTCTTCTCCGATAGCATCATTTTCGTTGATGTTTAAAAGCTCTTGGTTTTGTTGGTTTTCATAGGCCTCAATATCATCCATGTTGTACCATTGCACCCACAAACGAAAATTCCTACCTTCTGTGGCTTCAGTATTTAAATTATAAGCAATTACTTGATAAGCTAGTTTACCAACCCGATCGTTTTACTCTGTAATAAAACGTACCTATCTCTTCTAAGTCACAAAGAAGCAAAAGCAATAGTTTCCAAAAAACTCATAAATTATTATTAACTTTAGCTTACTAAAACCTTTTTCGAACGTTTCAATACAAATCCTCGAATTGTTTTGTCCATGACGTGTCCGTATATTAATAATTACCTCAGAGAACACAGAAAACGCAACAGCGTACAGGGAACACGTTATAAATTAAATACGTAATACGTTATGCTCGCTTAATATTATTACTTCCATGTTCCTTAAGGAAATGGTGATGGCAAAAAAAATCGTGTTCGAGATTATTGCAGATTCTGATTGTACTACACTCAAAACATGAAAAAAGTCGTTTTTCGAAAAGTGTCTGTGTGTGTGTCTGTCTGTCTATAGATTTTTTTTCTATGGCAAACGATAACAGCCGCAAATTCAAACAGAATCAAATAATTTTTTGCATACAGCCCTGATTTGTAGAGTACTCACGACCTATTGTTTTTGGTGAAGATCGGTTGAGGGAAAGGGATAGTTTACCTGCAACGGTTTTTTTTATCAAGGGTAATTTTTTTTTTGGCAAACGATAACAGCCGCAAATTCAGACAGAATCAAATAATGTTTCGCATACAGCCCTGAATTATGGAGTTCTCAAGACTTATTGTTTTTGGTGAAGATCGGTTGAGGGAAAGGGATAGTTTACCGGCAACGGTTTTTTTTATCAAGGGTAATTTTGTTTTTGGCAAACGATAACAGCCGCAAATTCAAACAGAATCAAATAATGTTTCGCATACAGCCCTGAATTATGGAGTTCTCAAGACCTTACTGTTTTTGGTGAAGATCGGTTAAGGGAAAGGGGTAGTTTACCTGCAACGTTTTATGTTTTAACAAGGGTAATTTTTTTCTATGACGAACGATAACTGCCGCATATTCAAACAGAATCAAATAATTTTTTGCATACACCACTGAATTGTAGAGATCTCAAGGACTTTTGATTTTGGTGAAGATCGGTTAAGGGGAAGGGGTAGTTTACCTGCAACATTTTACGTTTTAACAACAGTAAAGTACTTGAAAATTCATTTAAACTTTTTCAAACAATGGTAATTGTTAAAAATAAAATAATTTTGTTACCAGGCAATAAAACTATAATTTTTTCATTTTAATGTAAATCATGTATGAGAGAAAATATATCGTTCGTGGCAGGCAAGCATATCTCAGTTATGTAATGTTTACGTTTCCATTTTATTATTATGACTACCGCAATAAAAAGGCAGGGAAGACACACACACACACACACACACACAAAATTCGCGTTATTTCTGGCCTCATTCATGTTTATTTTCTTACATTTGCACGCTTTTTAAATGGAAAGTGCCGAAACCCATACCAACATAACCCGTGCAAGCCGAAAAAGTGACCAGCGTGGATAGCGATTTGCTTCCTGTGGATCGCTGGGCAGTGTAACTGCACGTGTTTACAGAGGAACGATTCATAGACAGACTTTTCGCCTTTAGGGAATGAACCCTCTGCAAGATGCTGAGGGTCCATGAGTGACTTAGGAGCGCTCCTTCTTTTTCGCGTGTTTGTTCTGTGAAACGTACACTGTAGATTCGCAGCTTTACTCTAAGCAACGCTCAATAGCAAATGTTGAAAATTTTTGTACACGGTCTACCCTCATACACACTAAAACTGCTCTGATGTTTTAATTACGGACATCATAATATTAAAACTTTGGAAACTTGAGCACTACTTAATGGAGATCAATCATTAACTTATACAAGCCTTATTAATTTTATGCATATTTTATATATATATATATATATATATATATGTGTGTGTGTGTACAACGTTATCGGCGACAAAGAAGTAGTTTTTGTTAAAATTCCTTCCCGAGATATTTGGCCGTAGTCCAATGTTTTCTACAAAACCAGACGTTTCGGCAATGCCATCGACTTCCATCATCAGTGAAAATCGAGTGCGATAACGTGAGGTGGTATACGTTAGTGACCACAGTACTGTGGTTAAGGCTGAAGCAGTAAGTAGAAATAAGTAGTTTCTATGGTAATATTTCATTTCGAAAATGATTTTAAATATAAATCTTAGAATATGGAAGTCATGTATGGTTCTCCATACCGATATTTAAATAGGGTATACAATTATTGCTCGTCTCAACTCTTATTTTGTTTATTTACATTTATTGCAACAGCTATTTATTCTTCTTCATATATAATGTTGTGATGTTATACAACTTGTTTCTTCTGCAAGTACTGTACACTACTTGTACACTACTTTCAGAAGAAATAAATTGTATAACATCACAACATTATATAATTGCTGCAAGAAACGTCGAGTTAACTATACAGAAAATGATGATTCTTCATATATAAACATATCGATACTGCGGCGTTTGCATTTATCGACGGTTTCTGTAATTTATTTGTCTGTATGGTAAGAAAGCTGGTTAGAAATTACAGTTGCCTAGCAATAATTAATTGTTTAAAGACAATTTTTTTCAATTGTTGTATTGGTATCGGTCCCGCGATATTTTAAAATAAAGACCCTCAGATATGGCCCTTAGACGAATTTTGCGGAAAATGAGACCGAGTCCAATCGATTTCTGGTGTCAAAATACCCTAAAGTACCAACTTTCGAGAAAATCGTTACAGCCGTTTTCGAGAAAAAAAAAACATAGCTACAATTATTGCTCGCTTAATAGTATAGGATATTTTTCTTCTTCAGTCCTATAGTATTAAGTAGGTATAGACATCTGTATCAGTTCCAGAAGCCTTACATATAAGGCTATACTTTAGAGGCTATAATTTATAATATACACACACATTGTAAACTTAAATTGTTATTTATTTAAACACGTTTAAGTTGATAATCGTTTTCTGGGCCTTCCTGTATTACGACTACCATGTGGAGTATAAAAATTTGCGGCCTTTGATATAGAGTATATTCATGCGAAGAACGGGACATCTTAGATCAACTTATTTAAACAACGGAACATCTTAGATCACTCCGAATATCCTCATAGCGAAGCATATCTAACCATGAGTATCCTTTGACCGTTCTTTAAAATCTCATTTCTACAGTGATTTTTTTTTTTACATCCGCCCATGACTCTGTACCATACAGTGGAGTAGGTATCGCCAAAACCTTATAAAATTTAATTTTGTTTGTCTAACTTTACTTTTTAGTGTTCTTTAAATCGTCCCACAGATGGATCTAACTTTACTTAACTTGTTCTCCATATCTCTGTCTAGGACCCACGAAATATTACATCGCAAATACTGGAAATCCCGTACCTACTCGAAACAGTAGTCAATAATAGTTATTATTACTATTATTCTTATAATAATAGTTATAATAGGTATTGTAGTTGTGATCGTAAGATACTACCAGCTTACCGACAATGTTAATTGAGTACTTGCTACAGTAGCGCGGTGTCCATGTAACCGCTGTTGCCTGCGGCAACAGTCCTGAAAACGAAAGGAAATAATGATAATTGAATAAATAGTATAGTTATTGAATCTGTTGAAATCCGAACAATATTAGTAGGTAAACTTGAAGAAAAGGATAGCATTGCTTTCGAACTACTGGGCACTTGCAGCGTCTTGTGTTGCCGGCTCACACATCGGCAATGTTTAACTGCGTATGGTCATTGACATTGTACTAGTTGTCACTGTACAAACGGGAGGGGGACACATTCGTCCACCCAATGTGTTCCCGCTGTATAAACCGACAAAACGCTCATGTAGCAGCTATGTTCCTTTCGGAACCAACGTGCAGCAGTTACTACCTACCTATTTGTGTTTTGTTCGTTTAGTTATGTGTTTCTCTGTTTGTCTTTATTATTATTAATTCGATTATTGGGTCCTCATTTATTCTGTGTAAGTATAATGCAGTCATATCCCGTTGAACCGGGACCCTCTTCTTCTGCCAGCGAAAGATAGAAAATACTCTAAAAAAATATATTTTGGCTCTAAGAAGTATATTCTGGCTCTAAAAAGAACACTTGTTGCTAGGAAAAATTCGACTTAATTTTTAGGCTAAGTTTTAGGCCTATCATAACCGGCAACAGCTGTTATGTACCCACGCCACGCCACTGACTTGCTGGTAACTTGTTGAACAAATTTGTCTATATTACTCAGAACTAGAACAGCGTTTCAGCAGTATGTTACGAATACTTACGATAACGATAAAACAAGAGTAAAGTCAGTGCAAATATATACTGTCGCCATTCATGTGTTTGATAGGGAAGTGCTGCAGTATAATTAGAGTTCGATGGAGAAAATATTCGCTTCAATCTGGCAGACCTTTGTCAGACTTCAGTACAAATCCCAGCCGTATAATAAATTAAGATCTTCTTCTTCTTCTAGGTTAGCAGCCCATAGGCTGGTTGGCAGTAGTTCGCCATTCTTCATGCTTCTCTGTTTTTCTTTTCAACTCACAATATGATGTGCAGTTCATATCGACCATAAGCTGATGTAGTCAAAACGGGGTCGACCTCTGTGATTCTTCCCTTCAATTATTCTCTTAAATTAAGATAGGATGTTATAATTTTATAATATTATAAACTTTCCCGCTTTTTATGCATGACGTTTCAGGAACACCGCTCGACGTCGTACGTGTAAGAACACACATGAACGTTTCCTCAGCACGCGAGTTCTGAAATGTTATTTTCACAGCGGTGGCACCGATCCAAACCGTGTAAATGATACGTAATTCAAAAAAAAAATCAGCTGAAGTTGTATTCTTCGCAGTCGTAGTTTTCCGTAGAAGTGATGCAACCAATAAGAACGATGACATCAGAATAGAAACGTAAAGTCGATGATAATCATCTCATACGAAATGAGACAAGACGGAAATAACAAAACAGCGAGGACTGCGAAATAATTGTTAATTAAAATGCAACAAAGACGTTACTACAGAAACAGCGGCAGTGGCGGTACGGTGTTCACCTTGTGCACCGTACAGGCTACCTCAGACGGTTATGACGAGGAAGACTGATTTATCGCGTTTAACTGTGTGCAGACTTCACAGGTGTGGCCATAATCACTGAATCGGAATCAACGTTTCTACTTTCTACACAATGGAACTAATCCATCTGTGTGATGTGTACGTGCTACGATCACCACGTCAGAATATTCAAATACAGTACGCCTATATTTTTTTCAGAAAATGCACGACTTTTCATAAAACTAAAAGACAAATATTACTAAAAATTTCGAAAACAATTGCGTGGTGGTTACAGGATGGTATTATTTGTCAACACCACTGACGTTTGGCAGAAGAAATTGCAACTTTCTCGTGCTTACTTGGTGAACTGCTACTTGTCATGCTTCGGCGAGGCCTTTGAGTGTCTCCACCATTATCAAGTCCTACATCACGACCTTGATAATGGTCGTGATGTAGGACTTGATAATGGTGGAGACACTGAAAGGCCTCGTCCGGAGCATGACAGGCAGCAGTTCAGAAAGTAAACACGACAAAGTTGCAATTACAGAGACTGCTAATTCAAATAACAAGTTGAAGAAATCCACTACTTTCTTGCAACACATACACTGCATCTGAATGCGCCAGTAATAAATGATAAATTTTTTTCTTTTTGGTCAACGAGCACTGATGTTAGAAACACTACTTTAGTCGTTGCACTGCTGACTGGAATTGCAAAACAAAGCTAAAATACTTCAATATGTTTTATAAATGTTTCAGTTGTATTCTTAATTTTGAAAACTCCACATCACTGCTCGTAAAGCATTAAATTTTAGTCTACACTAAACTAGACGTCCTAACATACGGCAGAATTCCCTAGCGAGAACTCTTCCATCCGTCTACACATCACTGCTCGTGAAGCATTAAATTTTAGTCTACATTAAACCAGATGTGCTAACATACGGCAGAATCCCCCAGCGAGAACTCTTCCATCCGCCTACATTACGCATACCACGGTTTGTCAGCATGAGTTCTTACAACGTGATCTGAACAGGAAAGTCGATTTTTTTACTTTCAACAACAAAACTTAGTCAAACAATAATGACATGAACTTGATTCAACTGATGACTATGCAACTGTCACTGTGTTCTCCCTTTCAGCCACTGTTTCTATCTATTCCTGTCTCTTTATCTTTCCAATCGCTATAATGAAGATTTCACTTTCCCATAGTTTCATCTACTTTGTCCCTCCACAATTTCTGTCAACTCTATCTTCTTCTTCTTATTTTTCTTTTGTTTCTTCTTCTGTTTGTTACACACGCTGAGAGAAGATGAAATTCTTTTCATGGTGAAGGGCTGACAGGCATGTGGAGAAGCAGTGAAGTCAGAATAGGTTGAATGTCATTAAAGTACATAGTAGGGAAGGTGATTATAAAATAAACTGAACATCTTAGGCAGGATTAGTAGTGGTAACCTTAGTCGTACATTGGGAAATCCACGTACACAAACCAGAGAGTCTCAAGAACTTAGAGACGATTGAGACGCGGTATGTCTGCCAAAAAAATGA
Source organism: Magicicada septendecula (assembly GCA_034769895.1). Lineage (NCBI taxonomy): Eukaryota > Metazoa > Arthropoda > Insecta > Hemiptera > Cicadidae > Magicicada > Magicicada septendecula. Next base: position 142,017,870 of record CM068367.1, on the reverse strand, counting down.
AGTACAGAATAAGAGAAGGAATTTTTATTTGTTCTTGATGTTATGTCATAAAGTTGTATATGGACGACACACTCCAACAGGATTTTCCGATACCTCGACAGAGAATAAATATAGTATCGTACATAAAAAAAACGAGAAACCATATATAAATGGGCCTAATATTTCACAACAGTAACAAATCGACTGTAAAATCTTAATATATGAACGTGTCTTGGAATAAGTTAATAAACGCATATCCTTGAAGTTCATGTTTTTCTTCTTACTTAGCGAAGCTTACAACAGTTAATAAATATTTATAACGCAAAAAGATGGACATAACTTTGCTCTACGACCAGGACTTAATACGATTAACACAGATTTTAGAGTTTTAAAGATTTTTATTACATCTTCCAAATAGAAGAAATGGTAAGTGATAAAGAACAAAAAACTTGTGGTTTCTAAATTTAATACTATCGGACCACAGAACAGAAATATGGGATTGCAGAAAACAGTAGTATTATGAGGATTCAAATCTTTTAAATTATAATTTTTATTTTTCTCAGCCCGTATTTAAGTTTATTTTTTGTTTTGGTTTCCAGAGGATAGACTGACAGCTGTATAAGTTGAGACACTCATTGTCCGTGATGTGGCCGGAGTGATCATGATTTGTCCATTAAGGGTTTAGGCAATGATTTTTCGATTATGACAAGTAACTGATGATAAATGGGGTAGAGATGTTGATGGTACATTCGACAGTTACAGGGTACTGTGTACGTTGTGTGCACGCCACTACAGGACTTACCACCTGTAAGACTCCACTGGAACCTATCCAGTGGGAGGCTGTAATCTCTCGATAATCACCTTCGTTACGGCATTTGTCTCTGAAGATAAACTACTCTATAGTAGTTTCTACTCTATTCTAGATGTAGTCGAAACATCTAGCTAACGGAAAGATAATTAATTCTGAAACTAACATCAATGATGAGGAAACAGGAGCGAGAGGAGTATCAACTTCGTTAATAAAGCTGGGTCCATCTGGCTAGGGATGGTAGCACCACTTATAGGACCCCGGCCTAGGTTCTTCTCCTAGATTAGCACCCATAGGGTGGTTGGCAGCAGCTCGCCATTCTTCATGCTTCTCTGCTTTTCTTTTTAACTCTTTAACTCACAATATGACGTGCGGTTCATATCGACCATAAGCTGTTTCATGTAGTCTAAACGGGGTTGACCTCTCTGATTCTTCCCTTCAATTGTTCCTTCTATTATTCTCTTAACTAACCCATTGTGCCGTGGTATATGCCCTATAAACTTAGCTCTTCTGCTTTTTAAATTTCGCAGAAAGCTCTTCTCCTCCTGAACTCTTCTAAAGACTTCCTCATTCGTTATATTCTCCCTCCAGCTCACCTTGAATATTCTTCTGTAGCACCAGGTCTCAAATGTTTGGAGTCTTTTCTTGTCACTTTCTCCAATTGTCCAAGATTCACTCCGGTATAGGGCAACACTCCACTCGTATGTGCCTATGAACCTTTACTAGATTCTTCCTAGGGTAAAAGGTGATAATTGGTCAACGGTCTCAAAGGCGGAGAAGGAAAATTCCCAACGGCGGAGAGAACAGGAGAGCCTAGGAAGTGGGTCTCCGAATGAAACCCAGGACAGGGCTCGAAGCTGGCAGCCCCACCACCGGAATTTTCTGAAATCGGGTTAGGAGCCCAGTCAGGGAGACTTAAGCACCATCAGTCGTCTACAAATCTGGTACGGCTGATGAAAAGATGGCGAGGTCAGCTGTAACAACGAACGACGTGATAGGCTTTGATCCTCATGCTTGCAAAGAAAGAAAGAAGAAGAAGAAGAAGAAGAAGAAGAAGAAGAAGAAGAAGAAGAAGAAGAAGAAGAAGAAGAAGAAGAAGAAGAAGAAGAAGAAGAAGAAGAAGAAGAAGAAGAAGTGAAGGAGGAGGAGGAGGAGGAGGAGGAGGAGGAGGAGGAGGAGGAGGAGAAGAAGAAGAAGAAGAAGAAGTAACATCCACAAACCAAACCAAAAATCAACTTTTTCCAAATAAACTACTACGGAACATTGTCTATACATTATGATACACATATAATGTATAACTAATGTAATGTACACACACATATATAATGTGTATATAACCTATATATATAGCAACCTGCCCCGAATGACGTTCACCATGTGGCTAGCAAAATAAAATAAATTCTACCGAAGCATGGCTCTCGCTTTCATCAACATATTAATGTGTACACCAACACAGTTTTTCGGTTTAACATAAATCGTTTTATTTCCATGAGGGATCCCTAGTGGCATGAGGATGCCTCATCGTAGTGAGGGCGATACGTTTGGTTTTTAGAGAAATAAAACAACGTGTGTTAAACTGAAAAAATGTGTTGTTATTAACGAAAACCCACGAAAGTTTACGAGCGAGTCATTAACGTCTAGGGCGACCAAATCCTGGATAATCGTAATCTTCTCCGAATGTTGGAGTCAATAAATCAGTTCGAGTTACTGTAGTTTAGACCACAATACTAGAATGTATAGTATCCCAGCATACGAGATGAAACTCGTATAATTGGGAGGGACAATTATCTTATTAAGAATTTATTATTACTTTAGGGGAAAATTAATGACTTTGATGCTACTTTTAAAATTATATTAAATAAAAAACCTACTATGTCGCAATTACGTTTAACCAAAGAATCTCAGTGTGAAACATAACGAAGCTTACGACAGTTGAAAAGTTCTTGAAACAGACTAGTAATAACTAATTAAAATTAAAATGACAAGACTGTTTCCATCAACTATTTATTATCAGTCACAGTTAATACGACCTTTTCATTGTTTTTTCGAGTTAAATTAACTAAGACCTTCAAAACTGACAAAGATGAGACAGAAGGTTTAGACGTTCACACGTTCACACAAAACGTACGTGTCTCTAGTTTGTAAGCTGGACCGTATACGTAGTTTCTATTAAGAAATTCTCTTAAGAATAATCGGCCAGAGAAACTACTGCTTCCACAGAGCAGTACATTCAGCAGTACGTTCACGACGACCGCTGGATAGAAAGGAGAGGGGAAAAATAAATTGTATAATACCCTGAAAACTCACTCTTAATACACACAGCATGCTAATATGTTAATAGAATAACTTTATACTTCTATACAGTTATTAATATCTGTGTACAAGTAAATTCATTTTTGTTCATAAATACTATTACGTAAGTATTGTTTGTTTATTTTATTTTCTTAGTGACTTTAATGATTTTTTTCTGATAACGTGTGTTGTATAGTCGTAAGGCAAGGAGAAAGATTATAATTCGAGTGCCACTGATCGTTGAGAAGTGTTAATAATAATTGTATCGTTTTCTCTTGAATATTGTTATTTATTCCTCTGTTTTCATGTGATAGTGAAATCTCATAATTAATAACAACTCGTAACAATACCATTTAGATGCCAAACCAACAAGTGGTTACCAAATTGGTACTTTACATATACTGTACTTAACGACAGGAACTTCACTGTGGAAATTAGAAGAACACTGCTACAGTGACTACTATAGTCAGAGCAGTAACAATAGTAACCAAACATAAGGAAACTTCAAATCACTCAAAGTTTATAAAAGTAATTCTGGCTAACAATTTTATATTTTCCTTAGCACTGTACGATCCTGAAATTTCACGTTGAAACCGTATATAGTAAAAGAATTTTTAAAAATTCAAATTAAGGGATGCAGATGTTTCCTTAGTGCCATGAGTGCAAGGCAGAACGTACGCTTAGTATTTACAAAGTACGTCAGACCAAAGGTAAGTTATTAACATAAATTAATACGTCGTACCTAAGCTATTTTCAGCATATAGACAGAAGAACAGGCAAAATGGAAAATCATAAAGTAGAAAGTAATACAGAAAACAAGAGTCTTAGAAAAACTTTTCCAATGAAACTGCCTGATAGAGCTGTTAAAGAAGTAACGAAACAATCATTATATGAACAACAAATTTAGCCTCAAAATTGAAGCTAGTCCATATACCACCAACGTTCGCTAAAGTAAGCGAACTGAGGAGGAAAGATTTTTAACTCTTTTTCTCGATTTATATCAAAATAATAAAACTTGTATTTTATTTTTTTATTAATATTTACTTTAAGCAATTCCAGATTGCTTGTCAAAATAAAAAACATGCAATATAAGCACAACACAAAGTTGGAATGAATGTACATTAATTTTCAAGATTTTCTGATATCAGCTTGTCTGTAATTAAAGATTCTGTGTTTCGTACTTAAGAAAGAGAAAACGATAGTAAGCAAGAGAGAGAAAGAGAGAGTAAGTGTTCGTTTGTATAACAACGTAAGAAAGAGAGAGGCAAGCGAAACGTAGAGAGTTAAAGGGAGGGATACTGAGACGGTAAAACAATGATGTCTGGACACACAAGTTGCGGTATATAGATAATCAATGCCAATAACCAACGCAGTACCTTTCTACATTTACATAGATTCCAAATTTTATTGCGCTCAAGGAAAAAGAATCGATTTGGATGTGAACAGTCCATAAACACAGAACAAACCATAAACGAGCGATCAGGATAAGAACGTCACTGCTGCAAAAAACGCAGTTATTCTGTAACAGACTTTACAACGAATACAGCAAAAAAAAGTCATTGCCATAAGTGTTCGTTAAACTCTAAACTCGTTCGTTGCTGCTCTTCTTAATTGGTATAACACGACAGAAGAGAAAAGGTCAAGGTGAGTGTATTAATTTTTCACCTGTCCAAACAAAAAAACAAAATCGGTAAATTTCGACACCTTCCACTCCTCACGGCGAGAACTACAGAAGTCGTGCTTACGTGCCCCAGTTTTTCCCCAACGTAAAATAACACTTTCTCATAATCAATTACCTATGATTACTCGAGAAATTCGTACCAAATAGGTGCGCAGAATTGCTATTCTTAAAAAAGATTACGGCGCAAATTGTGTACCGCCCTTTTGTATTGTTCATATTTCTTGCATTACAGGTGGCTAATAGTTGTACTGAATGCTTTAAATAATGATTGGATTAATTTCTGATGATTTTTATTTGATTTTTCACTAGACGCTGGTCTCCGTATTCTCTCAGCTTAAAAATATATTAGCTGATCATCTTCGTAGATAAAGAACTACCGGAAATACTGACGGCAAGATCTGACAGGTGAAGTGCATGTCACAGCGTGAATGTTGTCAATCTAAGACCACACACATATGATAGCCGATCGTCTCGGCAATAACTGGAATAGAAGTATTGATGTAATAGCAATAAGAAAAATAATGAAGTAGAGAATGATAATCAGCATTGATAGACAAGAACTTTACACAGCTCTTGAAGAACTAGACATACCAAAAAAATTAATAAGATTGTGTGGAATGACAATGCTGACAGTGAAGGTCATGGTGAGGATCCAGAATGACTTATCAGGAGAGTTTTCCTATGGAAAGGGAGTCCTCCAAGGCGATGCTCTTGCTTGCCTCCTCTTCAGTCTTGCCTTAGAAAAAGAGATGCTGGAATAGATTCCTTCGGGACTGTATTCAACAGGTTGGTGCAGATCCTAGGATTCCAATGACCTAGATATAATCGGGATCTCCCTTCGACCAGTCACTGAAGGTCTTTCTTGCTCTTGAAGGTCCCCCAAGGAGGCTGGGTCTCATAATAAACGAAAGCAAGAGAAAATACATGGTCACAGGACAGGAAGCTAGAGAAGGAGAACACGTCCATATTGGCATCTATTCCTTCGCAAAAGTCAACAACTTTGTTTATTTAGGATGCCAAGTGAACTCCGATAGAGAAATAACAGAACAAATAAAGCGAAGAATCACTTCAGCTAATAGGTGCTTCTTTGGTATCAGACCCCTGTTCCAGAGTAGAACAATTGCCAGGAGTATCAAGCTGTTTCTGTATAAAACATTAATCCGCTCAGTTCTCACCTATGGTTCTGAGACCTGGACCATTTCTAGAAAGTCTGAGTAAAGCCTGCTGGTTCATGAAGGCAAAATCCTCTGCAATATTTTTGGTCCAATGTGTGTGGGAGGTGAATGGAGGAAAAGGACCAACCAAGAATTGAACAGTCTTCTGAATGAACCAGGTATTGTGAAAGTTATAAAACTCAGGTGAGCTGGACATGTAATCAGAGTGGGGGAGAATGAAATAACCAGAAAGGCACTCGCAGAACGGATCTATGGCACCAGGAGAATTGGTAGACCCAAACTACGTAGGCAAGTCGGTGTGAATTATGATACGCGCCATATCCTTGGGACCCGGAACTGGAGAGCAGCTGCACTTGGCCGGGACAACTGGCGGAGGCTGTTAAAGGAGACCTTGACTCAGTACTCGGTTGTCGCGCCGCTGAAGATGAAGAAGAGAATGATAATGAAAATATTTAGCTTAACTGGCGTCCGATTCGGGGAGCATTATGAGGAAACTAAAAGAAGATTAAACGTAAACAGAATGGAAACAACAAAAAACAAAACTATGAAGAGACCAAATTATTCCAGAAATAGTGATCTCATTAGAATATTAATATTCACAACAGCTACTTGTACGATTAAAACTAAGAAGTTTACATGAGCAGATTGCAATAAGGTCGAAGCGCTCGAATTATGTGCCCTATGGACATATTTTCAGTCTCGTTGGTGGAATGTGCAGCGAAGCTTCAAAATTACATAAACTGCGGATAAAAGGCAGATATTAGGCACAATAGGGCACAACTAATGATTCTGATACGTACCCAGAAAGGAAGGCAAAATAAACTTGTATAAATTATAACAGAAGGTAGAAGATATGGGGATAGACTCCAATTAAACAAGCAATTACACTATAAGAAGGTAGGGGCCTTCACTGTATAAAGCAGTACAGTTTCAGCTTCTTCTTCACTTTCTTTTCATTTATCCCCCTAACCCGTCAAGTTCGTAGACTGCAACTTCTTTCGTTACAAAGCTAATACCTTTATTTCCTTATAGTTTCTTCCTTTCTTGATCTCGTCCATATACTTTTTCTAGGCCTTCTCCAAGTGCTACATATCTTCACCATTCTCTCAAGCAAAGCAGTGACCAGCTAGACCCTACGATATTGCTTCTCTTTTCCACAAGTGTTTACAGCAGTATCATGCTTTCCCCCACTTTTGTCATAATTTCCTCATTCCAGAACGCAAGTTCTAAAAAGAACAAACACATATTAGAAGCAATTACTACAACCAATACTTCCGTGATTAGTAAGAGTAAGAGGAGAAGATAACTACCCCGGTTGAGAAATAAGGTTAACCTGTATTGCAAGAACTACGTTAAAACCAAATTCGCGTAATTTGTGAATGACCCGACGATGTACCTATATATAATGAGACGTTTCAGTAAAAATAAATGTTATTATTTAAAAAAATCGTTTTTTCTTGTTACATGTGAATTATTCAGATTATTCTACAGTAAAAGAGATATTTTACTGTACCCATCTGTACGCCTCTTTGATCTGTAGGCTACATATGTGTTTACGACAGAATGAGGAGTTGTTATATTCTACATTCTTTAGATATTTTACCTAACTAGAAAATATCTCAATTGTTAATACAAAACAAATTACTCTTGTATAAATAATTTCTAAAATCAATCTGTACCTAACGTATCCAACTATGACACTAAATAAAAAAAATCACATGTAACAACAAAATTCATGTTTTTCACAATAAAGGTATCAAAACGTATCAAAATATACGACACACGCAGAAGAAATAAAGAGATTTTCAGCAAAGTATGATAACTTCACACTCACGTGAATAAAATGGTACTTCAGCTTTTTGGACATCAACTTAAGGCGAAACTTCAAAGGGTGAAACTGAATAGTGATTTGTTGAACAACACATATGTTATAGTACAGTGCTTCATTTTTAAAGGTAAGGAACACCGCAGAGAATTCTTTTACTATTATTAGTTTAGTCTAAGGAGAGCGCTTTAAAAAAAAAAAACTCAAAAATGTATCAACATGTCAAGGGAGAGATTGCCAAAGAAGGTATGGAAATGGACACCACCCAATAGAAGGAAAAAAAGGTTTAGACATTCCTGGAGAAAAGACGTTGAAGACTGCAAGAGGCCTCGTGCAAGAGAACTGTACGGATAGGTCTCGATGATGCGAGAAGTGGCGTCAACTGTAACGAAATCGTTAAATGATGATGATGATGATGATGATGATGATGACCATGATGATGATAATGATGCAAAAATTTATTAAGTTTAAATGTGTTTATCGTTTTACTGAGGAATCCGACAAAACAAATGACATGACGATCATTAAAATATGGCAAATCCACGTAGCTTACAGAAATTTCCAGGTACATCATCAGCAGATCTTTGTCTTCTAACCACTGATGTGAGATCTTTGAGCTTGATAGGGCAGGTAATAACGAGTACATCCATAGAAAACATTCTCGCTTACCAGGAAACATGTTATGGATAAAACAAGTATTCAAAGTATTAAGGGAACTTGTCCTGCTTCAGAACTCCCAAAGAGGAAAATAAAAAAAAAATCCAAATAAATATATAAAAATCATTAATCAACGTAATTTGATCATTGAATCCGAGAAGATCATATTGCGCTAAAAGTTTTGTTTATTTAAATCTTTCATCCGGATCCCGATGCCGGAAATATTACCAAAGTTGAAATACTACAAAAAATATAACTCTCTCCTGGGAAAAACGTGTAATGCTAAAAACCGCATAAAGGGTGGATAACAAAAACTGAGAAAGTCGTCTCAAAACTGTAAATGTAATGAAAAAAATACCTGACTAAAAACACAAAAATGAAAAGAGCGGATGATCCAGACAACCAATTGTACACACCAAATTGGATACACATTTATACACATTTTAAGTTGTTTTATAATGTTTGCAGTTTTCCTGAATATCATTTTATTCTTCACCTATTTACGTTGTTATCAGTACGTCAAAATATATTTGTACTAAACCTTTTACATGAGTTCAATACAACTCTTAAAGCGAGATTTTAAAAGTATATTTCACAAAGCTCAAGTCAGAAGAAAAACGCGTTTTGTTTAAATGTTTTTGAATGTTTATTAAAAAAAGTATAATTTTCCTATTTTTCACATAAATAAAAACTATAATGTAGTTCAGACATAAAAAGTAACAGAACAATAATGTTTCTCACTTTTTGAGAAAAAAGTTCAAGTGTGAAACAGAGAAGAAATCGATGAAGTGCTACAGCTTAATATAATAATCAAAATCACAAGTTAGTTAATATCAAATAATAACAATATTTAAAAAACTATGTTCTTCAACAGAATTTCATAATTAAAACATATCTGTTTGCGCCAGTAAGCGGTTGAATATTTGTTATTAAAAGACAATTACGATTCCTCGAACAAAACGCGTATTGAATACCGCACAAACGAGCAGTATGCAGCGGTGACAAACTCGTTGTGTATTCTGCCGCGATGTCGAAATTCGTACAAAACTATTTATTACGTTGGAAACCGGTACGTTTAGTGGCCATTACACGTGAAGACGTGTGTGACCGCCATATCAACGACTCAAGAAGACGGCGTTTTGCATTCAACACGTAAACTCGACGCAGTGGTCATTTTGCAACAGTGGCACTTTCCATTACACATAATGCATCTGAAATTGATTTACACCTGAGATGTGCGCACACGCGCACACGCGCGCGCGCACGCGCGCGCACACAGGTGTGCTTTCATGTTCAGATGCTTCTGCTATCCGCGTTCCTTGGAACTCCCATCAAACGGATTGCGTTTATTAAGACATTTATTTCCTATAAAAGCAACACATAAGACACATAATTCTGTTATTTTCCTCCCCGACACGTTTGTCCTCTATGTATTTGTGTTCTGACTCAGGCTACCGGTTTCACCAAATAACGATAGTCCGGATTCGTCTCCAACGGTCACCAATGTTGTCTCTATTTCTTTTACAGCTCATTTAATAAACGTACGCTATCGTTAACACATGCTTAAATAAGATTCTTCCTGCTGCTATCCACATGTTGCGTGACTAACTATGAGCTCTTTCGTGATTCTAACTCATTTTTAGTCCAGATACTACTAAATCGTAACTTCTCTAGTAGCCTTCTCTGTCGCATGCGAGGTCGTCACACGCGATGTTATAACATGCGGTCGAAGCTTAGTCTCCAAATTGAAAATGAGCTAAAGCACGAAAGCGCATAGTGGGTAGCAACAGGAAGCGTTTTATCGCTGCACAAACACCTACAATAACTTAATATCAAAAAATGGGCAGTAGATATCAGAATAACACTGAAGACTGCATAGACAGACATGGAAGTTCTTACGCTACGATTAACAGCAAAGGTCAGTAAACAATGAATACATTAATACACTAACATAGATGGTACATTTTTCAGAATTGTAAAAATAAAAATATCGGTATGGAGAACCATACATGACTTCCATATTCTAAGATTTATAATCTGAAATATGCTTGCTTGCCAAGCACGATATATTTTCTAATATATACATAATTTACATTAAAATGAAAAAATTATAATTTTATTGCCTGGCAACAAAATTATTTTATTTTCAACAATTACCATTGTTTGAAAACGTTTAAATGAATTTTCAAGTACTTTACTCTTGTTAAAACGTAAAAGGTTGCAGGTAAACTACCCCTTCCCCTTAACCGATCTTCACCAAAATCTAGTGGCCTTGAGTCCTCTACAATTCACCGACGTATGCAAACAATTATTTGATTCTGTTTGAATTTGCGGCAGTTATCGTTTGCCATAGAAAATACGCTTGATAAAAAACGTTGCAGGTAAACTACCCCTTCCCCTCAACCGATCTTCACCAAAAACAATAGGTCTTGAGTACTCTACAAATTAGGGCTGTATACAAAATATTATTTGATTCTGTTTGAATTTGCGGCTGTTATCGTTTGCCATAGAAAATACCCTTGTTAAAAAAACGTTGTAGGTAAACTACCCCTTTCCCTTAACCGATCTTCACCAAAAACAATAGGTCTTGAGAACTCTACAATTGAGGGCTGTATGCGAAACATTATTTGATTCTGTCTGAATTTGCGGCTGTTATCGTTTGCCAAAAAAAAAAATTCCCTTGATAAAAAAAAACCGTTGCAGGTAAACTACCCCTTTCCCTCAACCGATCTTCACCAAAAACAATAGGTCGTGCGTACTCTACAAATCAGGGCTGTATGCAAAAAATTATTTGATTCTGTTTGAATTTGCGGCAGTTATCGTTTGCCATAGAAAAACAATCTACAGACACACACACACACACACACACACTTTTCGGAAAACGACTTTTTTTCATGTTTTGAGTGTAGTAGAATCAGAATCTGCAATAATCTCGAACACGATTTTTTTTGCCATCACCATACTTCCATTCGTTAAGGAATATGGAAGTAATAGGCAAAGGTGGGCAGGGCCTTTGGACGCAATAAGATGGCGAATAACGAAGTTTAATAGACTGATGGACAAAAATTATTAATAATTATCTATACCTTATCAGTTTATTGGGTATTCGTTATTATTATCAGATCGGCCTTTATATGTCCCAGCTAAAGTTACCAGTTGTGGAACGTTTCTCGAACCTTTCAGGTGTCAGTAGATCAATCGAGCAACGCAAACAATTTGCAATCTAAGTTAGCCTACTCTGAGTGGCTCTGCAATATTGCTTCTAACTCCCAAATCAGCGATTCGTGACAAACATCACTAAAGTTGCACATCTTTCTATCGGCGACATGGCCATTGTAATATTATCCTTATTGTAGTTTGACAGAGGATTAAGATAATATTAACGATATATTTCGAAAACTTGTGGTCGAATATGACAAATGGATCCCATATAAATTTGGATACGTGCTGTTTCTCTTTGCTGTTCCCAGCTTATTCCTTGATTTTCTTCTTTCCATCCTTCTAAGTGCGCCCGCAGTTTTTGTGCTCGTACAGTGTATTTAAGAGAGCGGTACCACAGTACAATGAAAACTGCCCCGACTACACTGAATCAAGTTCTGAATCTGGACGTATACTTATCTATCAGTTTTTATCTACGTTACATGCACCTACTCATTGTCTAAAAGCCACAATTTATTACTTTTTTTATATAAAAAGTGTCTAAATATTATATGTTATTATTTATTATTATACATTTCACACTAATATTGTACTTTTCGAAAAAATCTATTGAGGGGTAAAGCGCTTCTGAGGCGTACGGTATGATAACCAGTACACAAAACTATCTATTATTTTAATACGACCGTACGACCAGAGAGAGATAGAGAGAGAGAGCAATGAACACCACCGGTCCGTTACAAACAGACCGTAAATTCAGATTAGCCACGCACATGAGCGTACACTATCGGTCAATTTGTCTGAAAAATCGACCGTTTAAAGTAATTTATGCGTTCTTCATCGACGGCTGCCGACTCCGTCAAATTTTCACGTGGGTAAAACGGTTACAACGAACAACGAACGACAATTTCAATTACCGGGTCCGACGACGACGTCGACGCCACGAACTGCTAATTACGTGCGTGCGTACGCGTATACCCCCGTCGTCGACCGGTTTCATTAAGGAGAAAAAACGACTAATGTGAAGAAGAAACTAAATCAATTATGACGGTTCCTCTAAATTTAAATATGTTATTATTAACAAGGTGAAGGTCGAACGCGGCAGCCCCGCTCGTGTGCTTTGCATACCAGAGAGGTTTGAGCGTGTGTATGAATCATGAGCTGAACTATCGTACCCTCACAAACTATTCACGTATTTACAAGACAAATTATTGTTCTCACTATAATCACCATTATCGATGACGTCATCTACGTAATCTACTTTTTTCCTGTTTAGTTGTTTGCGGATCTAATCGTTTTTTTACGTCTCGTTTATTCTACCAAAAATTACAGCCGTATAACTCCATATATTGTTATAGCTGTTTTTATTACTTCCATGTTCCTTAAGGAAATGGAAGTATGGTGATGGCAAAAAAAATCGTGTTCGAGATTATTGCAGAATATGATTGTACTACACTCAAAACATGAAAAAAAGTCATTTTTCGAAAAGTGTCTGTGTGTGTGTGTCTGTGTGTCTGTGTGTCTATGTGTGTGTGTCTGTCTGTCTAAAGATTTTTTTTCTATGGCAAACGATAACAGCCGCACATTCAAACAGAATCAAATAACTTTTTGCATACAGCCCTAATTTAAAGAGTACTCGCGACCTATTGTTTTTGGTGAAGATCGGTTGAGGGAAAGGGGTAGTTTACCTGCAACGGTTTTTTTTATCAAGGGTAATTTTGTTTGTTTGGCAAACGATAACAGCCGCAAATTCAAACAGAATCAAATAATGTTTCGCATACAGCCCTGAATTGTAGAGTTCTCAAGATCTGTTGATTTTGGTAAAGATCAGTTAAGGGAAAGGGGTAGTTTACCTGCAACGTTTTATGTTTTAACAAGGGTATTTTCTATGGCAAACGATAACAGCCGCAAATTCAAACATAATCAAATACGTTTTTGCATACAGCCCTACTTTCTTGAGTACTAAAGACCTATTGTTTTTGGTGAAGATCGTTTGAGGGAAAGGGGTAGTTTACCGGCCACGTTTTTTGTTTTATCAAGGGTATTTTGTATGGCAAACGATAACAGCCGCAAATTCAAACAAAATCATATAATATTTTGCATACAGCCCTGAATTGCAGAGTTCTCAAGATCTATCGTTTTTGGTGAAGATCGGTTAAGGGAAAGGGGTAGTTTACCTGCAACGGTTTTTTATCAAGGGTAATTTTTTTCTATGGTAAACGATAACAGCCGCAAAATCAAACAGAATCAAATGATGTTTTGCATACAGCCCTGTATTGTAGAGTTCTCAATACCTATTGGTGTTGGTGAAGATCGGTTAAGGGAAAGGGGTAGTTTACCGCAAACGTTTTAAACGTTTTATGTTTTAAAAGGGTATTTTCTATGGCAAACGATAAGAGCCGCAAAGTCAAACAGAATCAAATACGTTTTTGCATACAGCCCTGTTTTGTTGAGTACTAAAGACCTATTGTTTTTGGTGAAGATCGGTTAAGGGAAAGGGGTAGTTTACCAGACACGTTTTTTGTTTTATCAAGGGTATTTTATATGACAAACGATAACAGCCGCAAATTCAAACAGAATCATATAATATTTTGCATACAGCCATGAAATGTAGAGTTCTCAAGACCTGTTGGTTTTGGTGAAGATCGGTTAAGGGAATATGGTTGTTTACCAGCAACATTTTTAGTTTTATCAAGGGTAATTTTTTCTGTGACGAACGATAACTGCCGTAAATTCAAAGAGAATCAACTAATGTTTTGCATACAGCCCTGAATTGTAGAGTTCTCAAGACCTATTGTTATTGGTGAAGATCGGTTAATGGAATAGGGTAGTTTACCAGCAACGTTTTATGTTTTATCAAGGGTGTTTTCTATGGCAAACGATAACAGCCGCAAATTCAAACAGAATCAAATGATGTTTTGCATACAGCCCTGTATTGTAGAGTTCTCAGTACCTATTGGTGTTGGTGAAGATCGGTTAAGGTAAAGGGATAGTTTCCCAGCAACATTTTATGTTTTAACAAGGGTAATTTTTTATATGACGAACGATAACTGCCGTAAATTCAAACAGAATCAACTAGGTTTTTGCATACCTTTTTGAACTAAAGAGAACTCAAGGTCTGTTGATTTTGTTGAAGATCGGTTAAGGGAAGGAGTAGTTTGTCAGCAACGTTTTATGTTTTAAAAAGGGTAATTTTTTTTATGACGAACGATAACTGCCGAAAATTCAATGAGAATCAAATAATTTTTTGCACCCTTTCCTGAGTTGCAGAGAGCTCAAGGTCTATTGATTTTGGTGAAGATCAGTTAAGGGAAAGGGGTAGTTTACCTGCAACATTTTATATTGTAAAAAGAGAAATGTTTCCATGACGAACGATAACTGCCGCAGATTCAAACAGAATCAAATATTTTTTTGCATGCTTTGTAACGTATTGCCGCGTTACAAATCCAGGGAACCCATCTTAACTGAGCTCTGTCAATTACATGGGCTGCCTACGTTGTAACGAACTGTATTCAAATCAAATTAACTGAACAAATTACTTACTAACTGTGTAAGGAAACAAGGGAAAGTGCTGTACTGATTTACGCACTCATTTTCTGTGTGTAACAAGACGACTTCTCTTTATTTAACAACTGTTACTGACAGATCCCATGACATTACTAATTAAACTAAAGTATTTAAATTCTTTTATAAAACTTTGGGATCAAACTGACTCTATTTTGCTATACCTCGGATCCGGGTTAACTTTCTGTATTTGATAATAAATACTTTTATTTATATTCAATTCATTATCTTAGCTTGCAAGACTTCTTTAACCATTTGAAGAATGGTACTATTACTTGGAATAATAATAAGATACATCAATATATAAAGCGTTACAACGTATGATGTTTGAGTTTTTACAGTAAACTCTTAGATTTACACTTTTAATGTTTACATTAAATTAATTGTCTTTGAAAAGTCTCTTTTGGAAGTGTGTAGTATAACAAATATTATTAACTCTCGATAGACAGGCTATCGAGTCACCTTTAGAATGGAATGTAGAAACCTCGTCCTGGGGTGTCCGTCTTGGGAATCCTCGTACGCGCCGTCATCATCTGAGTCGGGTCTTCGTCAATAATGTGTCGGAAGTTCACAGAGGAGATTGAAGCTTCTTAGGTGTAAGTATATGTAGATTCTCGGATGTCCTAAACAGCGTCTTCTGCCGGGTATACGTGTCTTTAAGCAGTTCCTGCAGATCACATCTTCAGGAATGATGGGAATGATGTTGAAATGTGAGTTACTTCTTGAAGGGAGTCGTCATCTTGCTTAACACTCTTACTTTTTGTTGTTACATATTATTTCTTCTTGTTACCACATTTTTATTGTTAATAGTACATGCTACAAGCTTTTTGTAGCAGTAGTTACTAAACTACATTTAAATTAAACAAGCAAACTAACAACATTTTATCAGAGCTTTCGCTCGTACGTCTGCACACTGTGAGGTCAACATAGCGAGAGAGAGTTTTTCTGCTCGCTTCAACTGGTACTTAACAAAAGGGAGAGGGGCAATTACTCCGCGAGAATATAGTCCCTACCTTTATTCAAGTTAACATTTTTAATTACACAAACTATACCTTAATAAACATATATAATTTTAATGAGTTATTTTAACGACTATCTGTGTCTTCAGATTTTTAATTATTAACATTATGATTTTTATCTTATCCTAAATTACAGACGACTCGGTAGACATGTCGAGTCCGGAATTAACAGGTCACCGCATGATAACAAGCAAAGGGTTAAATATGACAATAATAACTATTTACAATTTGCCTTTTTATTAATGTTTCTTTGGACTTCTTAATTACTTCTTATTCTCATACTGAGTACATACAGGGGTTTTAAGTATCATAGTGAGATTTAAAATTGCTTAATCCCTCGCAAACTTAATTTTTAATTTTTTTTTATTTTACGATTACTGTTACAATTTAAATCGTCACATACTCCACCGCTTAATTTGCACATTACGGTTTTTTTTTTTTACAACTGGGGACTTGGAGTATGAATGGTGTCAGTGTGTGAAGTTATTTATTATTATTATTATTTATTATTAGTACACAGTTTGTTTTCTCTAATTCTCTTTAAATGATCTTGTTCATTTAAATGATCGCCTTCGTGAAATTCCCTTTTTCTCACTTCTTACAGTACTAACTTATAGTTTAAGTCTTAATACTAATTTCCAAACCTTAGATTGGAAAGATCCCTACTTATCCGTAACTCACAACATCGTGGCCCGACTGACATCAGCTTACTCTAACTACTCAAGTTAGCTTTCAGCATTCATTAATGATCTTTGGCACCTTTCTGCCCTATCATTACCCTTTTCAGTCGGCGCCGTTGTGACCTGTTACGTTACATGTATAATCACTTCTTGATTATATACCATAAACTTATTTCTAATGTAATCTAAAGAGGATCCCATACTCCACTTTAGATTACTGTTACTTGAGAGAAGCGGAATCTCACGAAGGTAATTCTCTTTTATCTCTTTAACAATAACTAAACAAACTATGCGGGAGGGGAGACACTTTACACAATGCATTGTAATGCACACTAGGGGTGGTTTTCTATTGTTTAGGGACGCTACCGTTTCGTCACAATAGGGAGGGTGAGTGGCTGCTTAGTACAATTCCTAACACGCTTTATTTCCTCTAACTGGCCACCACTGGGGTGTTTACAATGTGTAACTGTACTTGTATTATTATTATTTTTCCTTACTTATTGCTACACTTCACACTATTTAGTTTACCTTAAGATTTATTTAGCCTTATTATTTAATCAAATATTATTATTCACTTATTATTACTTTCTTTATTTATTTATTATTTACTTTGGGGGATTTAAAAAACTTCCTTAGAATTATTTCCTATTTAATTACCATATTTATTTATTTAGCACACTTTATTTATTATTATAAATTTATTATTAAGTCACTACATTATTTAATTGTCGTCACGGGGAAAATACTTGAACTACTATACTGTACACATTTATTACACATATATAGGATAAATTCTTAAGTAAATCATTTACACAAATTCGACAAGAACAATTTCTCTTCTAAAGGAGAGACAGAAATTCCACACACATATATTTCAAAGTTGAATACCGATCAGCTGTTTTCTGGAATGTAGGTCACCCTCTTTATTTAGTTAACACAGGTAGGCTGAGTGTGTCAGTGAGAATGGGGGGTTTCACTCTTATTGTTCTCTACACAATGCCAGCGATTACTTCCTGAACAGGTCCGAACTGGCGGAAGGGAGCACAGACGTTAGGGTGAATCTTATTCAACAATACGGACTATTATTACGCTTTATAACACTTTGACTCTATTCATTCATATACTTTCCGAATGATTATGATTACTTTACTTTTCTTACTTGCTAAGAATTGGTTTTAATTGGGGAAGGTAAATCAATTAGTTATTTTGTTCACAAGTTCAAATTACGAAATTCCTTTCACGTAATTAACTGGGTCTACTTTACGAATGAGCATTATTATTATTAACAAAGTTTTGTTACTACAGACACATGTTAGTGTATGTCTAACATATACTATGCAGGAGTATTCAAGAAACAACAGGTCAGGGATTGTCTTAAAACCAACCTGTTACAGATTGATCAGTTGACCAAACATTACAAGTCATGTATGCAAGTAGGTACATGCATATATCTTCATACAATGATATTTCAACTTCTACTGACTATCATTTACGTATTTTTTTGCGTAAGATAAGGGAGATATGTTTAAAAATTAAATTTACATTAATTACATTATCTGAGTGCATAGATCAATAACATTCAGGGATTTATTTAATTTACTAACAAATTAAGAAAACTACAGAGTGGCACAATTCTGTTTGTTACACTCTGTACACAATTACTCTTACAAGATAACAACAACACAATACCTTTTATATAAATAAGCAGTGGCGCAAATTTGTATGCGTCACGAGGCTTACAACACCTTTATAAAAATTATCAGAGTGGCGCAATTTTGTTGCGTCACGATGCTTACCAAACCTTTATAAAAATCAGCAGAGTGGCGCAATTTTGTAACGTATTGCCGCGTTACAAATCCAGGGAACCCATCTTAACTGAGCTCTGTCAATTACATGGGCTGCCTACGTTGTAACGAACTGTATTCAAATCAAATTAACTGAACAAATTACTTACTAACTGTGTAAGGAAACAAGGGAAGGTGTTGTACTGATTTACGCACTCATTTACTGTGTGTAACAAGACGACTTCTCTTTATTTAACAACTGTTACTGACAGATCCCATGACATTACTAATTAAACTAAAGTATTTAAATTCTTTTATAAAACTTTGGGATCAAACTGACTCTATTTTGCTATACCTCGGATCCGGGTTAACTTTCTGTATTTGATAATAAATACTTTTATTTATATTCAATTCATTATCTTAGCTTGCAAGACTTCTTTAACCATTTGAAGAATGGTACTATTACTTGGAATAATAATAAGATACATCAATATATAAAGCGTTACAACGTATGATGTTTGAGTTTTTACAGTAAACTCTTAGATTTACACTTTTAATGTTTACATTAAATTAATTGTCTTTGAAAAGTCTCTTTTGGAAGTGTGTAGTATAACAAATATTATTAACTCTCGATAGACAGGCTATCGAGTCACCTTTAGAATGGAATGTAGAAACCTCGTCCTGGGGTGTCCGTCTTGGGAATCCTCGTACGCGCCGTCATCATCTGAGTCGGGTCTTCGTCAATAATGTGTCGGAAGTTCACAGAGGAGATTGAAGCTTCTTAGGTGTAAGTATATGTAGATTCTCGGATGTCCTAAACAGCGTCTTCTGCCGGGTATACGTGTCTTTAAGCAGTTCCTGCAGATCACATCTTCAGGAATGATGGGAATGATGTTGAAATGTGAGTTACTTCTTGAAGGGAGTCGTCATCTTGCTTAACACTCTTACTTTTTGTTGTTACATATTATTTCTTCTTGTTACCACATTTCTATTGTTAATAGTACATGCTACAAGCTTTTTGTAGCAGTAGTTACTAAACTACATTTAAATTAAACAAGCAAACTAACAACATTTTATCAGAGCTTACGCTCGTACGTCTGCACACTGTGAGGTCAACATAGCGAGAGAGAGTTTTTCTGCTCGCTTCAACTGGTACTTAACAAAAGGGAGAGGGGCAATTACTCCGCGAGAATATAGTCCCTACCTTTATTCAAGTTAACATTTTTAATTACACAAACTATACCTTAATAAACATATATAATTTTAATGAGTTATTTTAACGACTATCTGTGTCTTCAGATTTTTAATTATTAACATTATGATTTTTATCTTATCCTAAATTACAGACGACTCGGTAGACATGTCGAGTCCGGAATTAACAGGTCACCGCATGATAACAAGCAAAGGGTTAAATATGACAATAATAACTATTTACAATTTGCCTTTTTATTAATGTTTCTTTGGACTTCTTAATTACTTCTTATTCTCATACTGAGTACATACAGGGGTTTTAAGTATCATAGTGAGATTTAAAATTGCTTAATCCCTCGCAAACTTAATTTTTAATTTTTTTTTTATTTTACGATTACTGTTACAATTTAAATCGTCACATACTCCACCGCTTAATTTGCACATTACGGTTTTTTTTTTTTTTACAACTGGGGACTTGGAGTATGAATGGTGTCAGTGTGTGAAGTTATTTATTATTATTATTATTTATTATTAGTACACAGTTTGTTTTCTCTAATTCTCTTTAAATGATCTTGTTCATTTAAATGATCGCCTTCGTGAAATTCCCTTTTTCTCACTTCTTACAGTACTAACTTATAGTTTAAGTCTTAATACTAATTTCCAAACCTTAGATTGGAAAGATCCCTACTTATCCGTAACTCACAACATCGTGGCCCGACTGACATCAGCTTACTCTAACTACTCAAGTTAGCTTTCAGCATTCATTAATGATCTTTGGCACCTTTCTGCCCTATCATTACCCTTTTCAGTCGGCGCCGTTGTGACCTGTTACGTTACATGTATAATCACTTCTTGATTATATACCATAAACTTATTTCTAATGTAATCTAAAGAGGATCCCATACTCCACTTTAGATTACTGTTACTTGAGAGAAGCGGAATCTCACGAAGGTAATTCTCTTTTATCTCTTTAACAATAACTAAACAAACTATGCGGGAGGGGAGACACTTTACACAATGCATTGTAATGCACACTAGGGGTGGTTTTCTATTGTTTAGGGACGCTACCGTTTCGTCACAATAGGGAGGGTGAGTGGCTGCTTAGTACAATTCCTAACACGCTTTATTTCCTCTAACTGGCCACCACTGGGGTGTTTACAATGTGTAACTGTACTTGTATTATTATTATTTTTCCTTACTTATTGCTACACTTCACACTATTTAGTTTACCTTAAGATTTATTTAGCCTTATTATTTAATCAAATATTATTATTCACTTATTATTACTTTCTTTATTTATTTATTATTTACTTTGGGGGATTTAAAAAACTTCCTTAGAATTATTTCCTATTTAATTACCATATTTATTTATTTAGCACACTTTATTTATTATTATAAATTTATTATTAAGTCACTACATTATTTAATTGTCGTCACGGGGAAAATACTTGAACTACTATACTGTACACATTTATTACACATATATAGGATAAATTCTTAAGTAAATCATTTACACAAATTCGACAAGAACAATTTCTCTTCTAAAGGAGAGACAGAAATTCCACACACATATATTTCAAAGTTGAATACCGATCAGCTGTTTTCTGGAATGTAGGTCACCCTCTTTATTTAGTTAACACAGGTAGGCTGAGTGTGTCAGTGAGAATGGGGGGTTTCACTCTTATTGTTCTCTACACAATGCCAGCGATTACTTCCTGAACAGGTCCGAACAGGCGGAAGGGAGCACAGACGTTAGGGTGAATCTTATTCAACAATACGGACTATTATTACGCTTTATAACACTTTGACTCTATTCATTCATATACTTTCCGAATGATTATGATTACTTTACTTTCCTTACTTGCTAAGAATTGATTTTAATTGGGGAAGGTAAATCAATTAGTTATTTTGTTCACAAGTTCAAATTACGAAATTCCTTTCACGTAATTAACTGGGTCTACTTTACGAATGAGCATTATTATTATTAACAAAGTTTTGTTACTACAGACACATGTTAGTGTATGTCTAACATATACTATGCAGGAGTATTCAAGAAACAACAGGTCAGGGATTGTCTTAAAACCAACCTGTTACAGATTGATCAGTTGACCAAACATTACAAGTCATGTATGCAAGTAGGTACATGCATATATCTTCATACAATGATATTTCAACTTCTACTGACTATCATTTACGTATTTTTTTGCGTAAGATAAGGGAGATATGTTTAAAAATTAAATTTACATTAATTACATTATCTGAGTGCATAGATCAATAACATTCAGGGATTTATTTAATTTACTAACAAATTAAGAAAACTACAGAGTGGCACAATTCTGTTTGTTACACTCTGTACACAATTACTCTTACAAGATAACAACAACACAATACCTTTTATATAAATAAGCAGTGGCGCAAATTTGTATGCGTCACGAGGCTTACAACACCTTTATAAAAATTATCAGAGTGGCGCAATTTTGTTGCGTCACGATGCTTACCAAACCTTTATAAAAATCAGCAGAGTGGCGCAATTTTGTAACGTATTGCCGCGTTACAAATCCAGGGAACCCATCTTAACTGAGCTCTGTCAATTACATGGGCTGCCTACGTTGTAACGAACTGTATTCAAATCAAATTAACTGAACAAATTACTTACTAACTGTGTAAGGAAACAAGGGAAGGTGTTGTACTGATTTACGCACTCATTTTCTGTGTGTAACAAGACGACTTCTCTTTATTTAACAACTGTTACTGACAGATCCCATGACATTACTAATTAAACTAAAGTATTTAAATTCTTTTATAAAACTTTGGGATCAAACTGACTCTATTTTGCTATACCTCGGATCCGGGTTAACTTTCTGTATTTGATAATAAATACTTTTATTTATATTCAATTCATTATCTTAGCTTGCAAGACTTCTTTAACCATTTGAAGAATGGTACTATTACTTGGAATAATAATAAGATACATCAATATATAAAGCGTTACAACGTATGATGTTTGAGTTTTTACAGTAAACTCTTAGATTTACACTTTTAATGTTTACATTAAATTAATTGTCTTTGAAAAGTCTCTTTTGGAAGTGTGTAGTATAACAAATATTATTAACTCTCGATAGACAGGCTATCGAGTCACCTTTAGAATGGAATGTAGAAACCTCGTCCTGGGGTGTCCGTCTTGGGAATCCTCGTACGCGCCGTCATCATCTGAGTCGGGTCTTCGTCAATAATGTGTCGGAAGTTCACAGAGGAGATTGAAGCTTCTTAGGTGTAAGTATATGTAGATTCTCGGATGTCCTAAACAGCGTCTTCTGCCGGGTATACGTGTCTTTAAGCAGTTCCTGCAGATCACATCTTCAGGAATGATGGGAATGATGTTGAAATGTGAGTTACTTCTTGAAGGGAGTCGTCATCTTGCTTAACACTCTTACTTTTTGTTGTTACATATTATTTCTTCTTGTTACCACATTTTTATTGTTAATAGTACATGCTACAAGCTTTTTGTAGCAGTAGTTACTAAACTACATTTAAATTAAACAAGCAAACTAACAACATTTTATCAGAGCTTTCGCTCGTACGTCTGCACACTGTGAGGTCAACATAGCGAGAGAGAGTTTTTCTGCTCGCTTCAACTGGTACTTAACAAAAGGGAGAGGGGCAATTACTCCGCGAGAATATAGTCCCTACCTTTATTCAAGTTAACATTTTTAATTACACAAACTATACCTTAATAAACATATATAATTTTAATGAGTTATTTTAACGACTATCTGTGTCTTCAGATTTTTAATTATTAACATTATGATTTTTATCTTATCCTAAATTACAGACGACTCGGTAGACATGTCGAGTCCGGAATTAACAGGTCACCGCATGATAACAAGCAAAGGGTTAAATATGACAATAATAACTATTTACAATTTGCCTTTTTATTAATGTTTCTTTGGACTTCTTAATTACTTCTTATTCTCATACTGAGTACATACAGGGGTTTTAAGTATCATAGTGAGATTTAAAATTGCTTAATCCCTCGCAAACTTAATTTTTAATTTTTTTTTATTTTACGATTACTGTTACAATTTAAATCGTCACATACTCCACCGCTTAATTTGCACATTACGGTTTTTTTTTTTTTACAACTGGGGACTTGGAGTATGAATGGTGTCAGTGTGTGAAGTTATTTATTATTATTATTATTTATTATTAGTACACAGTTTGTTTTCTCTAATTCTCTTTAAATGATCTTGTTCATTTAAATGATCGCCTTCGTGAAATTCCCTTTTTCTCACTTCTTACAGTACTAACTTATAGTTTAAGTCTTAATACTAATTTCCAAACCTTAGATTGGAAAGATCCCTACTTATCCGTAACTCACAACATCGTGGCCCGACTGACATCAGCTTACTCTAACTACTCAAGTTAGCTTTCAGCATTCATTAATGATCTTTGGCACCTTTCTGCCCTATCATTACCCTTTTCAGTCGGCGCCGTTGTGACCTGTTACGTTACATGTATAATCACTTCTTGATTATATACCATAAACTTATTTCTAATGTAATCTAAAGAGGATCCCATACTCCACTTTAGATTACTGTTACTTGAGAGAAGCGGAATCTCACGAAGATAATTCTCTTTTATCTCTTTAACAATAACTAAACAAACTATGCGGGAGGGGAGACACTTTACACAATGCATTGTAATGCACACTAGGGGTGGTTTTCTATTGTTTAGGGACGCTACCGTTTCGTCACAATAGGGAGGGTGAGTGGCTGCTTAGTACAATTCCTAACACGCTTTATTTCCTCTAACTGGCCACCACTGGGGTGTTTACAATGTGTAACTGTACTTGTATTATTATTATTTTTCCTTACTTATTGCTACACTTCACACTATTTAGTTTACCTTAAGATTTATTTAGCCTTATTATTTAATCAAATATTATTATTCACTTATTATTACTTTCTTTATTTATTTATTATTTACTTTGGGGGATTTAAAAAACTTCCTTAGAATTATTTACTATTTAAATACCATATTTATTTATTTAGCACACTTTATTTATTATTATAAATTTATTATTAAGTCACTACATTATTTAATTGTCGTCACGGGGAAAATACTTGAACTACTATACTGTACACATTTATTACACATATATAGGATAAATTCTTAAGTAAATCATTTACACAAATTCGACAAGAACAATTTCTCTTCTAAAGGAGAGACAGAAATTCCACACACATATATTTCAAAGTTGAATACCGATCAGCTGTTTTCTGGAATGTAGGTCACCCTCTTTATTTAGTTAACACAGGTAGGCTGAGTGTGTCAGTGAGAATGGGGGGTTTCACTCTTATTGTTCTCTACACAATGCCAGCGATTACTTCCTGAACAGGTCCGAACAGGCGGAAGGGAGCACAGACGTTAGGGTGAATCTTATTCAACAATACGGACTATTATTACGCTTTATAACACTTTGACTCTATTCATTCATATACTTTCCGAATGATTATGATTACTTTACTTTTCTTACTTGCTAAGAATTGATTTTAATTGGGGAAGGTAAATCAATTAGTTATTTTGTTCACAAGTTCAAATTACGAAATTCCTTTCACGTAATTAACTGGGTCTACTTTACGAATGAGCATTATTATTATTAACAAAGTTTTGTTACTACAGACACATGTTAGTGTATGTCTAACATATACTATGCAGGAGTATTCAAGAAACAACAGGTCAGGGATTGTCTTAAAACCAACCTGTTACAGATTGATCAGTTGACCAAACATTACAAGTCATGTATGCAAGTAGGTACCTTTATTCAAGTTAACATTTTTAATTACACAAACTATACCTTAATAAACATATATAATTTTAATGAGTTATTTTAACGACTATCTGTGTCTTCAGATTTTTAATTATTAACATTATGATTTTTATCTTATCCTAAATTACAGACGACTCGGTAGACATGTCGAGTCCGGAATTAACAGGTCACCGCATGATAACAAGCAAAGTGTTAAATATGACAATAATAACTATTTACAATTTGCTTTTTTATTAATGTTTCTTTGGACTTCTTAATTACTTCTTATTCTCATACTGAGTACATACAGGGGTTTTAAGTATCATAGTGAGATTTAAAATTGCTTAATCCCTCGCAAACTTAATTTTTAATTTTTTTTTTATTTTACGATTACTGTTACAATTTAAATCGTCACAGCTTCCCTGAATTGTAGAGGACGGAAGGTCTGTTGATTTTGGAGAAGATCGGTTAAGAAAAAGGGGTAGTTTACCTGAAACATTTTATGATTTAACAAGAGTAAAGTACTTAATTTTTATAAATAAAGTATCCTGATAAGAAGCTCATAGTAATCCACTGTAGAAACGTAGATGAAATATCTATAAATGAAGAGGTAAGGTGAACGGGGTGGGGGTAATTTTCTATTATTAAAAATTATAGTTGAGGGTGGAGGGGAGAATTTTTTATATGTGTACTACGTTATCGGCAACAAAGAAGTATTTTTTTGTTAAAATTGCTTCCCGGGCTCTTTAGCCGTAGTCCAATGTTTTCTGCAAAGCCAGACTTTTCGGCAGTGCTATCGACTGCCATCATCGGTGAAAATCGAGTGCGAAAACGTGAGGTGGTATACGTTAGTGACCACAGTACTGTGGTTAATGCTGAAGCAATAAGTAGAAAGACGTAGTTTCTATGGAAATATTTCATTTCGAATATGATTTTAAATATAAATCTTAGAACATGGAAGTCATGTATGGTTCTCCATACCGATATTTATACTACTTATTCTTCTCTACATTCTTCGTCCTCTTCATGCGCGGATCCACAAGGGATGGAAGGGGAATCTCCCTCCCCAAATAATCACTTGAGCCGAATTTTTCGCTAAGATTGTAAAATGGTTTTGTTATCTTGAATACGTTATAAAATTCAATTCAAGTTATGTAACTTCATGGTTTTGATCTAAAATTGTTTTAAATTGTATGTGTACCTTACCACTATGTTAATTTTTCTTTGATACACAGGCCTACCATAAATGTATAGTGTGTATTTTAAACCGTACGTGAATATTATTAAAAGAACAATTAATGACAAACACATATATGATTTTATTCTTCTACGTTAATAAACTTATTGTGTTGATAATATCACGCTGTGTTTGTATCTTCATTCATTCCTCTTATCTATACTTTAGGACATTAAAGCACGATCCAGTTTTCCATAACCCCCCCCCAATCGACTCTTTTCTCCTAAATCAACTCTTACCCCCCCCCCCCCCACAAATTGCTTTCTCGATCCGCCCCTGGTACTCTTTCTCCTCGTCCAATTCCTCTTCATTCCTAATGCCAGGTGTCGATTTTTAGAACTTATTCTGTAGCTACACTGTATACAGAATTTTCCATCAACCAACCTCAACACTGTTGCAAAGTTCGCCGATGATGCAAGTATATTGGTATCTCATGTCGAACCGATAGCATCGTCAGCCTTAACAAGGATTATGTTCCAAACACTGTTCGCTTATGGTTACTCTACAAGCATAATATTATTTTATAGGCCCATTCAATATAATATCTTATCCCTTATTAATAGCACACTCAGTGGAGTATCTATAACTTGGCCTTGGGTGGGGTCCCGTCGAGTACAATAGAAAAACAACTTAAGAATAACCAGTATTAACATCATTAATGTGGCTGAAAACGTGTGATCACATCCTGAAATCAATCCTATGAATGTAAACGGTAACGAAACAGTAGAATTACCCGATATTGAGACTTGTTTACAAGATGCTTACTAATTGCTTTGATTTTCCTTTATTGCATATTTCAAACGTAAACACAAACGATGTGTAATAAACACGTTTATATATTTAAAAAAGAGTTACTACTATATTATACAGCTCAAAAAAATAATAAAACATAGTAAAAATTAAGAGATTAGCAAAATTCCTTGTAAAATTTTGTCGACCCTCTGGGACAAAGGGTCCGTCCCGTTCGTCTCCCCTCCCCCTAAATACGCCCCTGCTAGCACTCTTACCTACGCATTTTTGAACACATGCCTTCCCCAATCATTCTACAGCCTTTTCCAAAAAAAATATTTGTTTAACTGATAGTATAATATGGTATTTAATACAGCTGAAACAAATGAAATGAGAAAACATTTACAGGAGAATATGTGAACCATCAACTGAGAAGTTTACAGACGAATACTGAAAAATCGAATAGACGAAAAGATAAATGGACTTTATAAAACAGAGTGTGTATCGGGTAGTAGAGCTTGTACCGACAATTGCTTTCGTCTGAAAGAATGACCAGAGCTAACTGAGAAGAGTGTATCCCTCTCATGAGAATTGTGCACGGTATTCAAAATGCTTAAAATACTCTGACCGTAAATAAGGAATATGCAACGAACGAAAAAGGAGTGCCTCTAGTATGGCCTATTAAAACGTAGGAAGTAGGACAAGAGACAGCGGAAGGAATTTCTAGTTAATTAACAGCTTACGAGCGTCTCATTCCCCTACACTGTTTAAGGTCTATATATAGTTAAGGTCTTTAAGGAATGGAGAAAAATATGTAGTAAAACGGGTGTAAGAGTAGAGGAGGATTCCACCTGTAATCTCGTATTCGCTAATGACTAAGTTATTTTGGCAGAGGATTAAGATAATATTAACGATATACGAAAACGTGTGGACGAATATGGCAATTGGGGTCTCAGAATAAACGTTGAGAACATAGAATACGATAGCTGGCAAACAAAGTGTAGGCTTACTACGCAGATGAAGAAGCGATAACAATTTTATATATAATTTAATGTATGAACGAATACAAGTATTTGGGAATCACGCTAACGTCAGATGAAAAGAACGAGATTGAGTTCAAAATAAAATTAGGGAAGAAAATGATCATCCTCATCATCAGGGTCGCTACAATCCTGGACAGGTCCTGACCTGCTCAAGGAGACGTCGCCAATGGACTCTGTCCTGCCTTTTCTGCGTCCACTTGCTGCATTCACCTCAGCTTAGGTCTCCTTACTTTCATTTTGCCGTCTGGGTCATACAGGAAGAGGCGCTTTACAGGGTCCTGGGCTTCCATCCTGGCAACGTGACCTGCCTATCTAAGCCGTACTATCTTTATCGTGTCGTGTAACAGGCTGTAAACTTCTTCATAAGTTCCTTTCCTCCAGACTCCTCCCACCATCACTGGCCCATATATTCGTCTAAGTAAGGAAATAAAATACGGTGATTAAAAACTACGCCCAGAATTATGAGCGGACATATTGCTTAACTGATGAAAAAATAATATATTCCGACAAAACAAATGTCAGGCATAGTAATAATGGAACACATAAACAGTTATCTGGAGCAAGATAGTATATTTTAAGACAAATTTTTATATGCTTTGTAGTACAAAATATTTATTTTATTTCAAAATCGTCTCTGAATCAGATTGATCTGATTTTTAAAAGAAATGCCAATTGGTTACTTGGATGTTGTTTTCGTGAATTGATACGTCTTACAGGAAATCTTGATTCACGCGATACTAGCACTGTTTAACACTATTGAATAGCTTATTACTTTTTTATAATGAGTTCGTACCCCGTCAAGGTAACAGCAACGGGTAACTCGTCGCAAATTTGACCCTGATTACTCGTTCAAAAAACACGTTTCTGCACGGGTAACTCGCACAGAGAGCACGTCTGAAAAATTCGAGCTGCAGGATAGAACTGCCTTGATATTCGCCGGCGGAGACCCAATCTTAGTGGAAAATTGGGGCCGCTGATTGGTCGAAACAGCTTATCACGCGATTGATGGCTACAACTGATAGATGATTACTTGAAACGATTTGCAGATTTCTGCAGCAGCAGGTATAGATTTTATCTAAGACTTTCCTGCCTTCTCAAAGATAAGGACTTTATAGAAACGGCTTTTTACAATAAAATCCCAATTTACATACAACGTAGCAAGCATCTGACACCTTAAAAATACAGCGCTATTTGCGATGCGTGCGCTGTCCAAATCTCAGTTCGGTACGCTAACCTATACTTGAGCTATTCATAAAAATACGACTGACACGCGCACTCGCACCTTTACCTCGCACAAGACATAATCACAAATACAATTATGGGCGTTTTAATACATAATAGTCTTTTGCCCCATTCTTATATTAATACTTACATCTAATTTACATATTTGGACAGAAATCAAATATTAACATGTCTATAACGTCATAACCTGTTTTAACAGCATGTAGTCCTAGCTACATTTCCCTTACTGCAATGTTCTATTGCAGGAATATCCCCTCCTCGGATAAAAAAAAATTTTTGTTTACACAAACACAAATTTTTTTTTTAAACTACAAAATAATACCAATTCCTTTCCTTTTAAAACATATAATCAACTCAAAATAAACAAATAAATACTCCTTGCTAAACTAAAACATTTCCTTCCAATAAATTTTGACATCTGTCAGTTCCAATATAAATAAACACAAGCACGAGGTTGATAATCTGTGATCAAGGGTTAGAGAGATAAGCTAGTATGAACAGTTCATGACGTCATAATTCCTACTGTCCAGTCGCACACTTCTCAACATAGTTACCAACATGGCTCAAACAAACATGGATTTACATCATTTACTTACTTTAACAATTACGTTATGACACTCATACTGTATACACCCAGATATACGTGAACGTTAATTTTTGACATAGTACTTGCGTAATGACGACGCATGGAATTTGTCAATAGTTTTGTTAGTATTTTGATTTGTAACAATGTAGGTTTGCTTTCCCACTTGTTCAGTTAACATAAATGGACCATTGTAAAGTCTATTGAACTTAGCCGTGGTATTATCAATACTGCTACTTACATTTAAAGCTTTTAGTAAAATTAACTCGCCTACTCTGAACGATTGCAGCTTATGATCAGCATTAAATTTTTCTGCCCGCTGTTCAGAGAACTTCCTTATCCTCTCCTTTGCCTCCAAACGCTTAACTTCGCTTGGCGTCGGCAAATTTTGAGTCACCTTATATAATCACTCCAGGCACGCTTTGGATGGACATCTGACTGCAGTTCTGATGGCGTATATCCAGTGGTGGTATTGTAACACCCATTTATGGCTTTCTCGAAAAACTTCAGATAATCTGGCCACTTGCTTTGGTTATTGTTACAATAAGTCCTGAATAAACGACCAAGTTCTCTATTCACCCTCTCAGCGAGATTCCCTTGGGCTCTACGAATGGCTATTAGAACTGTTAGAACTTCTCTAATTCGGCTTTCCATTTTTCATTCTGGAATTGCGTACCCTGATCACTCAGGATCTTTTTTACATGACCGTATTTTGGAATTTACTTTTCCAAAATTATCCTCAGTAGCGCATCTGTTGTAGGTCTACCTACCGCATAAAGATTAACATTCTTAGTGAAGGCATCCGTACACACCACCAGATTTCTCATCCCCCTCGCCGCACGTGGTAATGGTCCAAGGAAATCAATGCATAGTAATTCATTTTTTTCATGCATAAAGATGTTTCCCATCTCCACGTATGTGTGTTGGTTAGGATGTTTGGCTGTCTGGCAGGTGTGGCAGGTACGAAGTACTGATTTAACTTTTCTGGCCATGTTCGTCCATATAAAATCTTCCCGCAGTGTCAGGTAGCATTTGTAAGCACCAGCATGAGCAAGGCTTTCATGGCATGCCCATGTTAGTTCCTCAATGAGATGGTCGGGAACCACAATTTTCCATTGTCCGTCAATCAGCTTGTACAAAATATTGTTAACAATCTGGAACTTTGGACTTTCTGTAATCTGTATGTCGTTCATTATTTTCTTAATTTTGTCGTCACGTTGTTGTTCAACATTTACGTTTCTTAAATAATTTTTAATTTCATTCGGTAAAGCATACCTTACCGCCAAGATTTGTATTTCATTTTTATCTGCCGAATGAGTTTCCTGATGAACAGGTGGATAACGGCTCAAAGTATCCGCCAACTTGTTGTCGCTAGCTTTGCAGTACTTAATGCTAAAATCATATTCCTGCATAGCCATTATCCATCGTGACATTCGAGCATTTGCAAGTTTACACTTTAATAAAAACGACAAAGCTTGGTTATCCGATAAAATTTCAAAATGCTTACCAACTAAATAATACCTAAACTTACTAACACAGTATACTATAGCTAAAATTTCTTTTTCGGCCGTAAAATAGTTTCGCTCGGCGCCTTTTAATGACCGATTTACATGGGCGATGACTTTAAGATCACCATTCTTATTTTTCTGATATAAAATTCCACCCACGGCATAATCCGAAGCATCGCGGTTAAGAACATATGTTCCTTCCTTCTCCGGGTGAAACACGTGTAGATTCTCTTTAAATAAGGCCTTCACCGCATTAAATGCCTCTTCATGTCTAGGTTCCCATCGCCATTTGGTGTTTTTCCGAAGTAGTTCCAACATTGGTTCTATTGTCTTCGCATACGCTGGTGCGAACCGACGGTAATACCCAGTAAGTCCTAGGAATGATCTAATGTCCCTCGTTTTTTTTAGGTGTAGGAAATCCCGTGATGGATTCTATCTTTTGAGGGTCCGTACTTACACCCTGCGCCGATATAATATGTCCTAAAAATTTTATTTCAGACTTACGGAATTCGCATTTCTCATTGTTAAGTACCAAGTTGGCCTGACGGAGTTTACTGAAAACAATATCCAGATGCTTCAAATGCTCATCAAACGATTTAGATATAACTAATATGTCGTCGACGAAAACACTTACAAAGTCTTCCACCTCAGGACCCAACGCTAATTCCAGGCATTTCACCATTGCAGCAAGGCTGGTTACCAGACCAAAGGGCACTACCTTGAACTGGTAGCATTTATTTTTGTATAAAAATGCCGTGAACTTTCTGCTTTCCTGAGCTAACGGGATTTGCCAAAAACCACTTTTTAAATCCAACCGAGACATATATTGGACACCCTGGCACTTGGTAAACAGGTTTTCTGCATTTGGGGCGCAGTCAAAACATTTTTTCGTGATACTGTTAAGATTACGCATATCCTAATCTGGTTATTCTTTTTTTTTTTTACGATCACCATTGGGTTAAGGAAACTGCTGTTGGATCGTTCGATGATGTTCTCGTCCAACATCTTATCGATTTCCTCGTCCACCAATTTCTGATAGTGCAGAGGAATAGGATATGTCTTACGTACGAATTTATTTTCGTCCGTAACTTGGATGTCGTGCGTATATACATGTGTAGTAGTGTGGGTGTTTTGAAATGTCTCCGTATGTCTCTTTATCAGCTGGTTTAATTTGTTCCGTTGACTCGCAGTTAATTGCTCTGTATTATTCATGTTATCTTTGTTATTGTTTACAACCACCTTCGCCACAGTCTTGGTTATGCGAATGTATCCCGCTTCAGATTGCTTATCAACGTCATTATTTCCTAAGACTATCTTATATTGATGATTATTAACTGTACACGATAATTCATTTTTACTAAAATCTATGATGGCATTTATTTTTTTTTAAGGTGTCTGTTCCTATGATGACATCGTAAATTAAATCCTTAACAACTAATACTGGTGTTTCAAGCTCCATACCTTGCGATGAAATGGTTATGTACGCTTGCTTATTTACTTTTTGAACTTCGTTTGTGGCTGTCTTAATAGTTGTATTATTAATCGGTAATATCGGTACTTTCTTAAACTCTACTATGTTCTTATTGATAAATTTTTCACTGATCAATGAGATCTGAGCACCACTGTCTATCAAAACATTTCCCTTACAGTTATTTATCCTAGCTTTTACTATATTACATCTACTATCTAACTTATCACTATCCCTAGGCATATTAACTACTTCGTCATTACTGTCACTTATAAGTTCATTACGTACATCTTTTGGGTATACACCAGATACACAGTAGGTTCTACTCATGTTATTATTTTTTATGTTTTCATTGAATTTCTGATTCTGACTGGTACTCTGTTTATTATTATTGTGATTTTTATTTGTTTTGCACGGTCTCACACCGTGCAACCTTACGCGTTTTTTGTACCGTTTTCATTATCCGTGTTATCTTTGGTTACAGTTGCGACCTTATGACTACATAATTTGGGTGAATTTTGTTCGCGATCCGGCTTTTTCCATTGCTTATTTCTATATTCATTTTGTTTTGGTGTATTATTTATGTTTATCTTTGTGTGTGTACTGTATGTTTCAGGATCCCCGTCTACATTCTCCCATTTTGATATTAACAACAGCAGGTCTTCTAATGTTTTGTGTAATTACAGCCACTTGTATTCCCCTGTTGAAATGATGTGCTAGTTTGCTGACAATTTCAGCTTCTCATACTACCGGCTCCAGGTGTTTCGCCTTGGCTACAAGCTGGATCAAGTATTTCTCCTTACTTCCCTTACCTGGAGTATACTTACCAAACTCCAGCTGTATGCTTACTTTCCGCTGGATTTCGTCGTTCCAATACCTTGCTTTAAAGTAGTTAACCAGATCTTCATATACCACAATTTTATCTTGGGCGATCGAAAACCATTCAGCCGCTGTACTCTTTAACTGACGCATCACCCAGTTTATTTTGTCAACATCGCTAAGGTTGTCAGCGATGTGTTCCATATTACGCTGGCATTGCGTAAGGGAACTGTATGGGATTTTCATGTTCGAGGCCATAAAATTTCATGTATGTGTTGATGTCGTCATGTGCTTTGTATATATATGACCTGTTCTTCGAGTGGATTAGTCTGTTGTATTTTCTTTACCTTTTGTTCTACAATTTCTAATTTGTTTTCACAGGTGTTTATGGAATCATTTACCGCGGTCGTCTGCGCTTGCATATGTTCTTCTACTGCTAGCACACGCGTCTCACATTCCGGTATACGTGTGTTATTTAATTCTATTGCGGTCTCAAACTCCACGCGGATAGATTCAATCTTTTCTGTTATTTTGCTCTCGGCAGCTTCGACAATAGCTTTACTTTGTTTTGCTTGCTCGTGTATGGCGGCGAATATTTTTTTTATTTTGACTTTTACTGTCTTCACGTACAATTTTTAAATTTTCTTGCAATATTTTATTATCTTCGCGTAGCTGTTTATTGTTGTCTTGTAATGCTTTGGTATTAGCTAAGATTGCATTTAGTGTAGATTGTAAATCGGCTGATAAACCTTCCGCCATCTTTTACAACGATAACAACTCACAACAAAGTTTATCTTAATGTCTTGACTTACGTACGGCACACTTATTCTTATTGTTAACGTTTAATGTTCAACTATTCTAAAATAGTAGCGCAATGCACAGTAAACAGTCAGAAATCAATCAACACAATGTCTACACAAATCCTTAACCTATACATGCACAAATAATATAATTCACTCCAGATAACGTTCCAATACTAAATTACGATTCTAACCTAAACAAGTCTTTCTGAGCATATGCAATATTTAAATGATACACACTCTGAAGACAATTTTAATATATCAAACACTACAAAAAATTTTTGTTTTGTTTTATAACATACTATTTTGTCGTGCCGAAAACGTTGGGTATTGCAATTTAATACTGTGAACAGGTTATTTAATATATTTCTTGCATTTTTTCGAGCCCCATCGTTGCAAGCGCCATTTACTATGCGACAAAACAAATGTCAGGCATAGTAATAATGGAACACATAAACAGTTATCTGGAGCAAGGTAGTATATTTTAAGACAAATTTTTATATGCTTTGTAGTACAAAATATTTATTTTATTTCAAAATCGTCTCTGAATCAGATTGATCTGATTTTTAAAAGAAATGTCAATTGGTTACTTGGATGCTGTTTTCTTAAATTGATACGTCTTACAGCCAGTCCTGTGAATCGCCGCAATTCTGCTTCTCGGATCGTCACCTCCTTTCTGCAAACACCCGCTTCGCTGGGGCTCCTCTTGTACGCGCGCACGCCGTCACACCGGTAATCAGTCTAATCTAATCTCAGGGCACAATTGGATTGTAATTTAATCTCACTTATTTTTGGTGCGTTGAGCATGCACCTTCCCGCGTCTTGAGGTGTCCTCGCGATCAAAAAGGAGTATCCCGGGTGGATACACCTTCCCTAATCGGAAATCTTGATTCACGCGATACTAGCACTGTTTAACACTATTGAATAGCTTATTACTTTTTTATAATGTGTTCGTACCCCGTCAAGGTAACAGCAACGGGTAACTCGTCGCAAATTTGACCCTGATTACTCGTTCAAAAAACACGTTTCTGCACGGGTAACTCGCACAGAGAGCACGTCTGAAAAATTCGAGCTGCAGGATAGAACTGCCTTGATATTCGCCGGCGGAGACCCAATCTTAGTGGAAAATTGGGGCCGCTGATTGGTCGAAACAGCTTATCACGCGATTGATGGCTACAACTGATAGATGATTACTTGAAACGATTTGCAGATTTCTGCAGCAGCAGGTATAGATTTTATCTAAGACTTTCCTGCCTTCTCAAAGATAAGGACTTTATAGAAACGGCTTTTTACAATAAAATCCCAATTTACATACATCGTAGCAAGCATCTGACACCCAGAAAATACAGCGCTATTTGCGATGCGTGCGCTGTCCAAATCTCAGTTCGGTACGCTAATCTATACTTGAGCTATTCATAAAAATACGACTGACACGCGCACTCGCACCTTTACCTCGTACAAGACATAATCACAAATACAATTATGGGCGTTTTAATACATAATAGTCTTTTGCCCCATTCTTATATTAATACTTATATCTAATTTACATATTTGGACAGAAATCAAATATTAACATGTCTATACGTCATAACCTGTTTTAACAGCATGTAGTCCTAGCTACATTTCCCTTACTGCAATGTTCTATTGCAATATCTACAAGTATTAAAATCACTTGTAGAGAGTATATTTGCATACTGGTAAAATGCCTAGACACTGACAAATGTTATGACAATTACTATAACTGTGGAAAAAATGTATGTACTGCAAAACTACATTAACAGATAAAGTGACAAACGAACACATTTCGGAAAAAAATTGGAACAAGCTTTTAACAAAAATTACTGAAGACGAACGGTGATGTGGTTATAGACATATAAGTCGAATGAAGAAAATGATGGAAAACTTAAACAAATTTGGGGATGAAAACCGCAACATACAAAAGGAATGGACGATCTCAAAGAAAATTAGAACGTAGGGATGTCAATGGTTCTACTAAAAAGAGATCTAGAAGAAAATTATGAAGGGACAGAAAGGCGTAATGAGATGATGAGATTAAGATGTGCGGTACATGTATAAGGTTGTAACGAATACCACCAACACACACACCCACACACACACACACAAAACCCTAAAACTTACAAAGAATAAGTGGCGCGGTCTCTCTTCACGCCCAACTTAGCAAGTGTCCTGACCATCTACTACTTTTCCTCCTAAGCAATCGCTTATCCGTTTCTACTTTACCTTCTGAATCCTGTACCGTTCAGTGGCGCAGCCAGGGAGATTTTTGATGTTAAAGCCCCTCAGGGAGATAAAGAAAAAACGAAATATCGAAAATTAAAAAAAATTGCCTGTAAAAATGTAGCCATATAAGTTGAATTAAATAATTAGACTAATCACTCTTTCCTGTGGCTATACTTCCCCTTTCTCAACACCAACCATTCTTTATAAAGAAAAATTCCCTATCGACAACTGATGAAGTCCCAGATGAAAAAAAACTAAACTCAATGAAACGAACACATTGGCAGGCATTTCTTCTACAGAATTAAAATGTTTGAAAATTTCCATCCATATCTGTGACAACTAATTATCTTTAATTTTTTTTTATTTTCACTACCGGTACATAAATATAAAAATTTATTAACTTTCGAAACTTCATGAAATAAAGTCATCAATATTAACTGCACTCCCCTTATGTACTGTGATTGTACTGCTGATAAATGTAACTGAAGTTTCAACATCAGTTCACAGTAATTTGTTATTCAAAAAGCCAACCTATTTAAATTTAGTTACATCACTAAATGTATTTTCTTGACATGTCTTCTCAACTTAATATGTTTCTTGATATTTGCTTTCCCTTTATGATGCACTGAAAAATCCGATCGGGGAATTGAACACCAAAGTTTCAATCATTCGAACCACTAATCTACACAATAAACGGATACTGTTCGTTTAAACGCCGACTGAATGATATTTTCGTTTCGGTATTACTAAAAAGTTATTAAAAATTAAATAACTAATTGAAATTAAAATTGACTCATTTGTCACAAGCACAACTGAAATAACACGAGTACCATAAGCCAGTGTACTAACACAACCAAAACAGCACTACTTCGTTAAACGTACGTACATTCTATCGATATCAAAATCATGTATAGATCAAACATGATTATGAATTTATTACGTATACGTAGGTTTATTCTTGTTTTCCATTGATGAATTAAAACAAATAATTTTGAAAACTCGATTAATTAGGAATCGAAATTTAATTTAGCAAAAACGAAGATAAAATCGCCTTTTGGTCGAACTGCGCCCGGACGTGGCCTAAAATCGAGGACAGTCCGGAGGAAACGAGGACCTATGGTAGCCCTGTTACAATAGACGTCCAGTAATGTAGCTTTTATTTTTTCCACACTTACCTTCTTGATTAAAAAAAGTAATAATGAGTTCTTGTCTTTAAATTTTTGTAGTTTCATTTATAGAAATCAAAAGCCACCCAGAACTCCCATAACACCCCCCAACAGAAGGAAATCCAGGCTGCCCTCCCCGTACCATCTGTGCTAGTTTAGGCCTACTTGCATTTCAATTTAATTGTTTACCTTTTGTTACGAACTAACTATGCCGAGACCACTCCGCATTTCCATGAGTCTGTGTGTACATGACGTGAACCATACGACGATGCCAGTAACGAAAACTATTAATAATTATTATTATTATGTTTATAAAAATAATGATAGTAATAACACATTTAGCAATACATACGAACTAGTCGGTAGAGTTTAACAACAAGCACGTAGCGCACTGCAACGTGCATTAAGACGTCTTTCCTGTATTTCCATTTGCTAACAGTTAATTAATATTATTGGCTACGTGCGCGGCTGATTAACAAATCACGCGGATGCCTGACTCCGCTGGTTTAGTCGTTTTCATTGAAAAAGTCGTCGTACGTTAACGTCGGAATGTTTCGATCGGTTTCATCTGTTCACAGCGTCGTCATTGCAATCCTCACGGCCGCGTACGATTTGCAAATACATTACGTAGCCTACGCTCGATTGCGTAAATGTCTTATCTCCATAATTAACTGTTTGTACATAACTAAACACGTTGCACGTCAGGTAAACATGTGTTGTAGAAGACCACATAGTACGCTCTCGCGTACTTGTTATTGTTTTTAGTTTGAATTGCTTTTTTAATTTGAGTTTTAGTGTTTACGTTTGCGAAACGTTATTATGTCGCACGTCGGACGCGTTCTGTGTTATAAAAGCGTCGTGTAGCCTATGTGTCCTTACCTGTCCCTTCTCACTCTTTACTTCTTCCCGATAGACGCCAGAAAACAATTAAAAGATTCTATCTTAGTTGTTTTACGGTATTGTAGTATTTGATTCGAATTGTTCGCCAACTGGCTGGAACTCGAATCTCGCTTAAGTGGGGGAACGTGTTACCAACGTAAAATATTGTTGGTTAATTCTACTCGCTGCTACAAAACACAACGTACATAATATATTGAAAATAATTACTGGACAGTTAGTAACGATTCACACTTTTTTATTTGGCTTCAGAACTTGTTAATTTTCATTAATGTTTATACAAATGTGATTAATATAATATATTTTAGCCTCGGCAATAAATAATCGTTCACTCAGCGGAAGGCTGGGTTGGCAATGCAATGTTATTCTGTCGCCATGATAGATGACGTTTCTTATTTATACAAAATAAATTTGCCAATGAATTCTTTTAAGTACGACAAAGAAGTTTAAAACAAAATAATTAAATACAATACATCATTTTATAATCGTAGTAACTATATATGAACAAGGTTTACATTAGATTCAATGATGTGGTGTCAAAAGTGTGTGACGGTGTCATTCGTTTAGTACATAGATTATATTCAGTTATTTGGTATTCATAAATTATGTTTTATTTATCAATCTTTGAAAAAATAATACCATCAGTTATAGTGAGAGTTCACAGTGTAGTGAGAAAGTTCAAAGAGAATTTATTTCAGAGATTTAGTTAACTCAGCAATACTTATCATCAGTTGCTTTGATGTGTAGTGTCAGATAGTTAAGATAGGTTGGGTTCATCGATGTTGGTTCTTCAATCTTCAATCGTCTTTGGCTTCAGGTACGCCTTGCATCTTTTTCACGTTAGTTGATCAATTTTAATGGATCTGGATTTAATTAAGCTGGTCCTTGGCCCGGGTTGAATGTATTATTCCCTCATCAGGTAGTTCGGTTCTTCACTTCATGAAATCTGTTCACTTTTACTGTTTTTAGATAAAATTTGGGCCCTTCACGGCTTGGCGTCTCTTCCTCGTAAGCGTCACTATAAGATTATAACGTTCCTAACGGAAAATCATCAATACTATCCTGTTGTCATGGTAACTCAAAGATTCTGATTGGATAAACTTGACTTAAGACCATTGTTAGAAGATTTGAATTTTTATTCAAAACGGTTACATATCTTCTGATTGCTATTAATCTTCGGTATTCTTTTTTTAAGTATGAAATATCATCACCACTGTTTGTATTTTGTTTCAAAGATTAATTTAACATCCCATAAGGTTGGATTTACTGATGTATTAACATTTGGACAGTTATGTTGATATTATTTAATTACACTGCTTTCTTATTTTATATGATTACTTTAACATTTCTCTCTTAATATCATTCCCTAATTGTCCTTTACTGTTTACTTGTCTTAGTTTTGCTAATGTCATAGTTTAATTCTTACAATTAGTAATTTTTGTTGTTTTACAGTTAGGCATTTGCATAGGCCAAAACAGCAATTGGCTATTTTTCTTAATTTATACAGATTACATTTTATTTTCCCCTTGTATAGGTTCTGGTTTGTTTTATACATGATTTGTTAATTTGTTGAATGGTTTTATGTCTGTTCTCTAGTAATTGTATGTTATTTTATTAGTTTTCATATTATGGCTTGTCTATTGTCATAACTGCTTTTTCAGTATCATTAGATTTGTCTGAATTTATCTTGTTACTTATTTATTGCTTTTGTTTATAATTGAACTATTATTTCTTATTCTCTATTACTTAAAATATAACATTTAGGTTTATGGTCTGTATAATTCCCACAGCCATATTCCTATTCATTAAACATAATTATTATCGCATGTCATTACTCACAGTGTTCATTCTCTTCATTTCCTCATACTCTTTGGTGAATTATAATTATTACATGACATAAAAAATAACAACATAAACATACTAATACAATGATATTTCCTGATGATTAATTCTAAATGACATTTGTGTTCACTGGATAATGGCTATTAATTGCCACAGTCCTTTCTGTGATTAGCCATTATTACCTTTCACTCATTTTTACCACTCACTGATGGTTTTTTATCACTCTTAAATCTATAGTGTTTTTTCACTGATTTATTAGTGTCTATCCCTATCAATGGGGTTCTATTTAATTTGGTATTTTTACACTATCACCTTGCACTCTATATGTTTGATTTAAGTGTTACTGGTGGGTATTGCTTAAGTTAAATTCTCTTTCTCATTTTACAATGTTCATTATTTCTGTTATTATAATGTTAACAAGTTCATGTCGTATTAGATTGATTTATCATTGTTACTCTCTATTCATTTGGTTAGTGTACCTTTCTAAATTTAAGTTATTGAAATTTAACACTCATCATTTACATTACTTGTTTGGGTTGACACTAATAATTATTATTTACAATTATCATTCATTGGTTTCTTTTTCCATTATTTTATTGGATTGTAACATTTCAACTTTTTCTATTATATGTTATTTGTTTGTGTTTTACCATTTCTTTTCATTTCATTTCATTGCATTTATTTTATGGTTTTCACCTTCTCATCTGGTTTCCCTTTATTTGGTCTATCACTGGTGTTGTGTCTGGTTCTAGTTATTCGCTTCATTTTGTGATGATCTATATATCCTTTCATTGGTGTTGGGGCTGGTTCTACTTTCTCATTTATATTGTTATAATTTATACATCCTTATGTTAGTGTTGGGGCTAGTTCTACTTTCTCACTTACCATCTATTGGGTCATTATGGTTAAATCGCCTTGTATCATTGTTTTCAACGTTTTGGTTCTTTGCTTGTTACTTTTCTCTTATCAGAGGTTACTTTTATGATTACTTTTATATGCTTGATCGTATTATTATTTTAATTACCCATTCTTTTATCTCTGACTCATCCCTTTTAATTATAGTGTTAAGTATTTAATAATTTATTCTTATCATGTTTCTTCATTAGTGTTTGTTGAAGATATGTACCATTACAGTGTTTATGTGTTTGTGTGTATGTAAGTACTTAATATGTACAATTAAATACATATTACTGAATAAACTCGATCAACATATGTTTGATTGCGCGCATCCATGTACAGACTAGAACAACCTTAAAATATTATTATATACAGATGCTGCACGTGAACGGAGGACGTTTTACAACAATGAATATTGTAAGGTGAAATAAAAAATTTAACTCGTATTCAGTCTTGTCTTATTTTCAATAAATTTTATTATTCTTTTCTTTTTAACATATATTGACATTTATTAACATGCAATGCCCTTCTCTTCAGTTAGTAGCTCCTTTAGGTTCGATAACATAAAAACTCTTTCTCAGGGTTAATAAAAAAATTAAAGTCGATGTACAGTCAAAGTCATACATATGATAGGAAATATAATAATTATAAACAAGAGAATAATATACTTTAAGTTTTATACCTCTTGTAACAAGATTGTTTCAAGATTGTTTTTAAAGATGTTAATATTTGCAAAGTAGGCTCTATTTCCTGCTTGTATCCTTTCTCTTATACTCATCCCAGTTTCCTCCCCCTTACCCTTTGGTAATCCAACTTCTAAATTGCAGGGCAGTAACTTTGTCATACCCTGGCAGGGGCTTTACACTAACCCTAAAGTTGGATTGACTCTTCCGCAGAATCCGCTGTTCCGAAGCTCATCTTCTCCACCATCACCTCCGTTATGGCCTTATTAAAAATATAGACATTTTTTAATATTTATATTGACGATGCTTTGAAGGAATGGAAAATGATACTCAAAGGAGGTATAAGGGACTGAATGATGCTACCCTGAATCTACTGCTTTATGCAGACGATATAACATTAACAGCAAAAATGGAAAAAGACTTTAAAATGAGAATGTATTCAGTAAGTTTTTTATTTATGTATATTGTAACTAGTTACGTACAGACTATCAAGCAATTTTATTATAACAACTATGTTAGCAGTATGTAGAATGCGATCCCATTAGCGCACTCCTCACTATAATTTACACGTCGTTCATGTGCAGACATTTCTTTAAACACTTCACTGTCTTACACCAGTCAAAATTTGTGTCTCTGCAATCGCCAAACAAGTCCAGAGTTATGATGAAGTTGAAGCACTTCATTATTTTGATGTTTATGAAGTCTTTGTTCGCATGTAGGCCTAGCTGCAACTTGTTTGATCTCATCAGTAACCATAGGTATTTTCAGGTCTTGATAGATCAGGGAAGCATTCAATAAAAAGAAAAATTTGTTAAACGAGCCATTAAACAAAGAACTAAGGAAAAGGTTAGCAAAGTGTTATATACGGAGTGTGGCATTGTATGGAGTGGAGACGTGGACTTTAAGGAAGGAGGATGAAAAAAGGATTGAAGCTTTTGAAATGTGGATGTGGAGAAGAATGGAAGGAGTTAAATGGGAAGACAGAGTACGGAATGAGGAAGTATTAAGAAGAGTGGGAGAGAAAAGAGAAATATTAAAAACAATAAGGAAAAGAAAGAAGAACTAGATAGGACACTGTTTAAGAAGAGATTATATTATAAAAGACAGTCTAGAAGGCATGGTTAGCGGAAAAAGAAGAAGAGGAAGAAAGAGACGACAGTTGATGGACAGCATCAAGGTAGAAAACTACATTACCACGAAAAGGCTGGCAGGAGACAGAGAACAGTGGAGGAGTTCATAAAGAAAACCTGCTATACAGCAGACGAACCTATGATGATGATGATGAAGATCAGGTAATAACCTTCGTTCCTTACTTACCACGAAGCATCAACAATACTGCGAAGGACTATATTTTGAAAAGT
Source organism: Magicicada septendecula (assembly GCA_034769895.1). NCBI lineage: Eukaryota > Metazoa > Arthropoda > Insecta > Hemiptera > Cicadidae > Magicicada > Magicicada septendecula. The sequence goes on along the minus strand of CM068367.1, from coordinate 141,973,734 downwards.
CTGGATTATTTTGATGTTGGATTCCTTTGTGGAACCCCAAAGTTGCATACCATAAACCCACATCGGTTTCAGAAACTTGTTTGTATAATAATAGTTTATTAGCAGTGACAATTCAGAGTGTTTTCCAAGTAGCCTCCAGATTTTCTTGAATCTTGTTCTAAGTTCTTCATGTTTTTTCGTTTTTTTTGCACGTTCTTTCCATCTAACCTTAGCATCTAGAGCCATGCCCAAATACTTTGCCAAATTTTTATGTGGAATTAATTGATGATGACAAAAATGGGTTGGGCATATATAGATTTTAAGTGAGATCTACAAGGATTAAATCTCAAGTTAAAAAACAAAAATAATGGTATTCTTGGGAAACGAGGCTGTTAAGACAAAACAGTCATGGTAGGCCTACTCGTGGACGTAACAGAACCTGTTAGTGGCGGAAGGTACAGTCATCGAATACGTTTAGCGTGTCAAATATCTTGGGAGTGAAATTTTATATGGGATCCGAGAGGGATCGTGAAAACAAAATCAATACGTTTGTTCATATTCGTGGTCTAATAAACCGACACTCTAACACAAAACACAGATATACGCAAGAACTAACACATGAAAACGATTGAAGTCCCGAAATAAATTGCTTTATGGAAGCATGGGTTCTTATTAAGAAGCAAGAAACCCACATACCGGCAGCAGAAATGAAATTTCTTAGAGCTGTGAAGCGGCGTGGAAGAGAAGGCATAATAAGAAACGCAAACATGAGAACGGAATTGCAAATATACAGTTTCCAGGATAAAATAACAAGAAAATTTAAGAAGATATGTGTGTGTGTATGACGTGAACAGAGTGGACCCACCCAGTCTTCCAGTCCACGCCTGGCATTATATACCATCACAGGAAGAGGACGTTTTAAGCGATTTATGCTCAACACTTGTAGTGCAAAGAATGAAAAGAACAAGACGAAGAAGAAGGCAAGGGTAACGTGAGCAGAATACTACAAAACGTTATAAAAACTGTTAATCGACTGGTGGTGGATTATTTGACGTGAAATGACGTGTGTTCTTCTTATCTTCAGATTTGCACGAATATCGTGTTGATAAAGAATTGAATCAAAGTACAATCAAGTAAACTTCGCATATAATACAATTTTTAATCTACAGATTAGAGAGACTAATCTGTACTGAAGCAACGATGTGATGTTCAGTGTGTGTCCACTGAGCGTGGAAGCCCTTGAAAAGTATTCTGTTTGTTCGACAATTAAGTCTAGGGGAACGAAGTTCATGCGTTTGTAAGTTAATACATGTGCAGGCGCTCTGTTCATGTGTTCTTTGTCGTACGCACTGTAGGCCTACAAGAAGACTGTGACTTATCGAGAATTGGTATAAATTATACCATGTTGAAGCCAGTGCCTAGCGGATAAGAACGGTACTAACTGTAAACGGACAACCCGCCCCGTAATAATCCGATTAAAAATCTGGTCGGTCATTCGATTTGTAGCTACATAAGTTCAGATAATCTGTGTAAGAGACCACCTTCGTGTATTTAAGAGAAACCCGATAAATTTAGAGAAAAAAAATTATAAAAAAATAAAATACATGCTTCACAAGTTAACGGTGTTTCATGTTCTTCTAGTTTCAAAATTAATACTTTTTCCCTTCTAATAGATGTCAAGACTCTTTGTCCAAATGGCTTTGTAGAGACGAAAACTTAAGTGAACGACAGAATAAATAAAATATAAAGTTAAATCTTTCTCGCTTACCTTCACTTACGGAAGCGTACCGCGGTACAAACTGCCGCTGTGGCGTATAAAGAGGAGCCTCCTACTACTACTACTACTACCACTATATAGTATGAAGTACATCAACATTAAAAAACACACGCACACACAGTTCTCGTAACAGGGCATTAAAGTTTAGTAGCACAGCCACAGAAAAATATAACTAAACCGTTAGGTCCTCGACGGTGACGTATATGTGATATTGAGTATCTTATTAATTTAATGACGTTAATAACTCAATTCAGAAGTATATATAAAATAAATGTACTATACTATAATAAGGATTATATACATGAATGTTATTCGTTAATAAATTACTTCTGGAATTTTTTTTTATCGGCCATGTAAGGACCACATGCCAATTTAAATTCTTTACTCTTTGTTCTTTTCTTTTTCTCCGATATTCTTTCATCTTTTCACTGTATCTCTTCTTCCTGTCCTCAGTCCACTTTGAACATGCGTTTTTCTCTCTCCTACCCTGGACTCCTTCCATTTTTAACACTGTTGCCTGAAAAACGTCTCTTTCAAATTGCTTCTTCTGCGTGTATATTATTTTTTTCTAAATCCTTTTGGACTTCTTTAATCTAACTTGACGTTGACTTCTTCCCCCACAGATATTTGAAGACTTGCTTTGTCAACCTATTGTCGTCCATTCTATATAAATGTCCAAAAAATAATAGTCTTCTTTTTCTCATTGTTTCTGTTATATTTTCTATACTTTGATATATTTCATCATTACTTCTTAATTTTCAGCCTTCTGAGGTTTTTTGTGGGCCTAATATTTTCCTAATAATTCGTCTTTCCAATATTTCTAGTTTGTCTAAATTATAAGAGAAGTGTATTTTTATTTATTTATTTATTTTTTTGCATCAGCATATATGTACACCTGACGTAAGTTTCACAGAATCAATCTGTATATTCAGAGGTTTCTAATCATTTAAATCGCTTATTACTAAAACTGCTGAATATAGAAATTCATTCTATCTGTCATGAATCGTACTGTTGTACATATATACTGATAAAAAAATATATAATTCTAGAAGTACTCTATTATTGAATACTATAATACATAAATATGCAGAAAATTTGAGTCATCAAGAGTTGCTTAAAAAGAAAATATGTCTATACGTAAACGTACAAAATTTAATTATATATTTATTAATACATATGAGCAGATATACATACATACATTTATACACACACACATATAAGCAATTTTGTATAGGCTATATACAGTGTCAGAAAAAAGCTGATAAACACACCTTGAATTTACGATGTACAGAGGACTGAACCCAGAACCATTAGATTCGTCGCCGAATTCGGCTTCCGCTAATCGAGTTTTTGAAACTTTTAACATTGAAAATGTTTATAAGGACTTTTCGCACATTTGCGGCCGATCGCTGGTGCGTTATCGAAAATGGGAACCGGTGAGTTTCCATAGAAATAACTTCTTTGTTGTCAATAACGTAGAAAATTTTGAATTTTTTGGTGAGTTTAAATGCCATATCGCCTTAAATTTATCGAAGGTAGTACATCAGACAAGAATTTATTACGGAGCGATGGAACAGGAGGAAGCGAGTGGAAGTACGGCTCAGACTTCCACCGATTAGATTTATTGAAGCATTTTCAATGCCCTCCTCTGTGCATTGCATTTGTGCAATGCCTGTAAATTTTTTAATAATATTAATAATTTTTAATAATTGCTAAAAATAATTCTAAACAAATCAGTTGTTCGTTTGGAAAATTTAATATATATTTGATGGTATAGTCTTTCTAAACAAAAAATAAGAGGTATACTCATCTTAGGTCGTGCGCTTGTACAGTGAGCACGACTTACCTTATGCTAATTGCTGTTGCTCGAATAGTTTACAACGACTTTCACACACTGATACGAAACGCCGTGCAGCAAGCAGCACTTGACCCATTGAAAGTTCTCAGCAGATGTCCTCAGCTAACAATGCAGACAGAGTTAATTAAATCATTTACGCGGAACTGATCCTCGATTCTGATCGTCGTTCACAGCTGTTATCCGCACACTGTTACGGTATTAACAGCTGCGATAATTACAATAGCTTCAAACATACAATTTTTTGTTTTCTGCAGAAAATTTTGTACTAAAATGCCAAGAAGACCATTCTAAGACCATTTCAAGTCCATTCATTACCGAACACTTGTTAAGTCTGTCTGATTTTTTAACTAATTCTGACGAACAGTTACAGTTGCTGATAGACAATTTATGTTACATCAACGTTTCGACCGTTAACAAGCAGCGACAGTTTTCAGGTAACTGTAAGAGTACCCTGTCCTATCATTCTCTCCTCTGTTCTTTTCCTCTTATCTGAGTTTGCTGGTGCCACTTTTAATATCCATTTGTTCATTCCAGACGTCCCTATGCTGTACTAACTGTATAGCTTCGTATAGTCAACATCCGTTGCTCTGTAACCATAGCCACTCATGTCATTTTTACCTACTACTGCTTTTGGTCAAACGTCGTGGCTCGGATGGGCGAGCAATGTAAGAGGGATGATCATGCTCGCCTGCTTCTCAGAGGGATGGTATAAGAGGGCAGATGGATGGTCTTGACAACTGTGCATCTGTTTGTCAATCGACATGTCTAAGCAAAATTCGTGTATCTTTTATAACGAGGATCGACATGTCTAAGCAAAATTCATGTACCTTTTATAACGAGTTTTCCACTTTGCCTGTCTTTCTAGTTATGTGTCTACAGTATGCTTGATTGATCTAGCTGCAAATTTGTACACATTTATTACCTTTTATCTACAACTCGTGGAACATGGAAGTATTCATTCTGCATTCGGCTTATGACACTTTGCAAATAGATCGGTTGAACACAACTGGGATTTCTTAAATCTTTTTGCGACTGGCCTGTCTCAACGTCCAAACTTGACACGTCTGTGCAGCTACTGGGAATATCAATGGAATTTGCATATTATATATAATACATTAAATATGTCTATTATAATAATGGATCCCATGTGCATCACCGAAGTAGCTTAGGAACAGGCAGGGTAGGCTGCCATATGTGACCCATACGGCATACAAGGAAGGCAGTGTGGCCAGCACTACGCTTCGGCCGCCCATTATTATCCCCAGGATGTTATCCCAGGTACTCATTTTCAACAGGCTGAGTCGACCTGGGGGCTGAAAAACGCGCCTTGATTTTATGGTGCTGGCCCGGGATTCGAACCCGGGACCTCTAGAATAGTAGCCAGGTGCCATACCCACTGGTCTACTGAGCCGCCAAATGTATCTACTTATTTATTTACTAATTAATTATATGACTATTTCTTGCATCTACATTATTAATTCATTGTATATAAAATGTCGATGGCAAGATGGAATATGAGTACAAGAGATGGACTTCGCATACCATGTAACTGCAGATCATCTAATAACAAATAAAGTATAAGCAAAAACGAAAAATTAAGACACTACAAACCACGTCCTGAAGTATTCTATAAATGCGAATGTTTGGGTGTTTTTTCCGCGTAAAAAAATATTAAAAGTAGAAAGGAGAATATTAAGAAAAATGTATGACCCGAAACAAATGAAAGATTTTAAATTTAGATTCAGATCAAATTAAGAAATTTACAAAGATTTCTCTAAACGTTCCATAGAAGTGCGGAAGAGAAGATTCAAGTTTTATAAAGATTTATTAAAAATTGAAAATAAAAGCTTAACGAAACACATATTTGAATATTTAAGAAACACGAAAAAAATTGGAATGTACAGAGATGTACTTAGAACATAACCCAAGTATAGAAAAAAAAAAAAATTAAGGACAGGGAATAAGTACAGAAACTTATCTCGTTTGGGTAAATACAAGTTTGGGAATTTCGCAATGATCACGAACTTTCCAGACGCTTGTCGATTATCCCACTGGCATCCAGGCGAATCTTGTGGTAGACTACACTAACAAGTGACGTATACAAGCGCCGCCCGTTTCGGAAGCAGTGAGTCAGTTGCATTTAGTGAATAATTGTTCAGAGTGGTAATTGTGAATAATTGTGTACGGACATTTGTAACTGGTGAGTTTTATTACTTAGTGCAAAACTATTAAATAAGTTGAATTTATTATACGTTGCGCTAGTGTGTGCTGGAGAGTTGTAAGCTTGGAGAATTACAGTGTGCGTGTGTCTTTGTTAATTTAAACTGCAATAAATTAGCAATTTGCGTACAATTGTTAATTTTCACTCGTCGTAATATACACTATACAAATTATAAGACTTCCGCCTTCACTACGACCTTGAAATATCCATTTAGTTCAATATGAACGGGTTTCTCCCTACACAAACTTCACCATTCGATCTCGTGAAATGCTGAAGAGTAGCAAAACGTTTAAAAATTCTTCGTAGTAAAATACTGCTGATTCCGTCTTTAGTAATTAGGAACTCAGCCAAACTTCGGTGACCTTTGTTATTGCGCCTTTAAACGTTAAGAAGAAACAAATTTGTTTAAAATACAGCAATAAATTTATAAGTTAAGTATGAGGAAAAGTAATAAAAATATCAAACAACAAGCATGTGTAAAAAAAAATCCGTATATAATAATGGAACGGAAACTCTTCCTTTTTCTAAGACGATGGTTGTTTTCCGGAACACGCATTCAGTTCTAAAATATTATAAAATATATAAATCAGTTCTAGAATGAACACGCATTCAGGACGTCAAGTGGCTTTGTAACTAAAATGTTGTAACACTTAAAAGACTACAGAGCACACAAAAATTTGAAACTGTAATCAATAAACTTAATTTGTTATACTTTCCAATAATCGGAGAAATAAATTCTGAAATGATTAAAATTTCTTACTTAAGGGGAGCACTTTCCTCAAATAACAAAAATATCGATTTTCTTTTAATGATACAATAGAATGTCCTCTTCAATATGGTTTCGTTAATGGTTATAAATTTCGTCCCATATATAAACCATTTTGATATCATAATGGGAAGTCCCTCAAAACATTTTTCCTACATATGTTTCGTGTAAATCTGGCACTTTATATACTCTTTACATTAACCCTCTTATATATCAATCCTCTAGTAAGCTTGTATCAGTTTTATCAAAGGTATTTAGTTTCTAAATCAGAATATGTTTGCAAAAAGCCTATGAGGAAAACTGTAGAGGCAGAAATTTCCAAAAATAATGGGTGTAGAGACTTACTGGTCGCCACTGACGAATCGTGACAGAAGCGTGCACAGTCATCACTGAATGCAGTAGTATCTGCCACGTCCCTAGAATCAGGAACTCATTAGACATAGAAATACCTTCTAAATTTTGCTTGTGTAGCAATAAATTAAATAACATTCATGAATAAGGATGCTCTGTAAATTTTGTTACTCGAAAAATGTCTTCAGGGCAGGACTCAGAATGCAAACGAATATATAAATAATGTTATTTGGACCTACGTACCCCAAAAAAAGCTGTGAAGATATTTGAACGAGCCATATCAACCTACAGTGTACGGTACACAGATTACCTCGGTCATGGAGACACTGAAGCTTATTTGGAAGTGTGTGAGAGTAACCCATATGGACCTGATGTAGAAATTAGAGTGTGGAGGCCATATCAAAAAAGAATGGGCACAAGATTAAGAACTCTAAAGCCAAAGACTAACAGACATCCTGATGTCACTCCGCTCGGAGGTACAAATAGATAACTTATGCTGCAACACTAAATTTACAGACCTTTCTTCTATTAGGAGAAATCGTAAATTTGTCAAGAATGTGATAGAAGCCATATGGTCTCGATACTTTCATGTTATGGCATCCAACGAAACATCACAAAATCATGGGTTGTGTCCAAGAGAAGAACAACGGGGTGCTTTAACTTAGCAAAGCTTAAAAAAAACGTATAAGACCATACAGAACACTTTCATCTGACCGTAAATACCATAAGCTTCATAAAACCTATCAACCTATCTTTCAAGATCTTTCCAAGCCAGAATTACTTGAAAAATGTCTTCAGGACAGGACTCAGAGTGGAAACGAAGATATAAATAATGTTATTTGGACCTACGTACCCAAAAAACGTTTTTTCTTAGGATCAAAAACTTAAAATTTGGTGTTTATGAGGCTGTGACAATATTTAATGATGGCCATATTGGTAAATGGATGATATCCAAGGAATTGACCTGACACCTGGAAAACAGCTGGAAAACATGATGAAGGTTCTGGATCGCAGGCGAATAGCAATAGTTGAAACTGCTCAACAAGAGCTGGAAAAAGAATGTAAGGAGACACAAACATACGTTAAACAGAAGATTAAAAGCTTATTTTGAGAAAGAAGATGTCAAGAACCATCATAATATGGTCCAGGAATAAACTAGAAGGTAAGAACAATAATACATATATGTTATTTTTTTAGTTTTTCTTCTTTTTCTGAACATGTTTTTTTTTTTAATTTTACGCCTTTTTCTCGGGAACTATAAATGATATCACCTTTAAATTTAAATTTACTATATATGAAACAAACCACCTTGTTTATATGAAATTAAAATATTTAAGTAGTAAAAAATAAACTTTAAAAAATATATTTTTTGTAGAGATATAAAAAAATTTAGTATAAACTAAAACTTTAGTTTTTTTAGTTCTACTTATGTAAAAAGGTTTAAGTTTAATTTTATAAAACCCAAGCTGATTATCTTCTACAGCTCCTGAGAAAAAGATACAAACGTTAAAATGGTCCCGTATAGGAAAAAGTGCTTCCCTTAAACTAATGTGCCCCTATCATAACACGTATTAAATTGTTATATCGGCTTAGTTGAAAGTAATGTTAAGTTTAGGTTATACAGCCTTATATCTAAGAAAAAATTATTTTACTGCACTGAAATAGATAACGGGTGATTACGCACCATTTGCATGCGTTGTGTGAGCGTCAAGATTAACCAGCGCTCTCGATTTTTCCAAACACGCCTTCTAGCTTCTACACGTTTGCCGGTTATTCTACAGGCATCCAGGTTAATCTTATGCCACACATGGGCAGTATAAAAACATCGATTCCGAATCAGCGAGTTTAATTTTAATTTTTTCCCCGTAGGCCTATCGGCCATGTAGGGACCACTTGCCAATTTCAATTCTTTACTCTTTGTTCTTTCCTTTTTTCCAATACTCTTTCATCTTCTCACTGTGTCTCTTCTTCCTGTCTTCAGTCCACTTTGAACCTGGGTTTTTTGTCTCTCCTACCCTGGACTCCCTCCATTTTTAACACTTTTGCCCGAAAGTGTTTTTATTTTTTTATTTTTTTATTAATTTTTTTTTGAATCAGCTATTCTTTGTGTCTTATCGGAGTTGTTTGAGGTTTATGGCGGTTTAGTGTAAAGTAATATTGTGAATTACTGAATGAGCATATATTTATTTTTGATTTTTACTAATTACTTTTTACTTATTTAAACTGTCATTCAATTTCTAATTAGCGATTTCAATTGATATCAATTATCCTGTTTCGACTGTTAGATCCATGAGATCATCGTAACAGTATATAAAAATTCTAAAAGACACTGGCCGTAGTCATTCTGATGAATGGCAGAGAAACTTGAGTCACTACAAAAATACAAAAAAAGAAGAGGTTAAGCATAAGAGATGACGTTTCTAAGAGGAGTTATAAAAGCAGTCAAAGAACCGTGATAAGAAATTAAAAAATAAGAGGCAAGAAGATGTAAAGCGGAGGGGAGAAGAATCTTGGCAGACCTAAGAAAAGATAGGAACCGGAACAGTTGAGGTGGAATGAAGATGACAGGGGCGAATAAATACTTACCTTTAATACTTGTTCTAAGGTTTACACAACGTTTTTAACCTGGATACCCAAGCAGCAGAATTGTAGTGAAAGATGAACCACATATATGCACACCCATTCCTCTTCGGACACATATAATTTACATTAACGGTCTTAAAATCAAAAACAAACTGTTTTAGGAAAATAGTTCCAGGTTTTTTTTTGCGAGCGCGGAAAAAGTGAGAATTCTTTGCGAAATGCGAAAATACGAGAGAAGAGTGTAATATGGAAGTGCATTGTGCAATTGAGCGCAAACAGGCATTCCTAACCACATATTCTTCTCGGGCCGTAACACAGGTAATTATGGGCTCTCGCTGTATAAGTGAACCAGACCATCCTTTCTCGCGTTTTCCCTCCCCCTCTCCACAGCCCCATCTTCCACTCTCTCGTTCTTACTCTCTAATTCTCTTCCTCACCCTCTCTCTTTCTCTCCAGATTTATAACATGCTTTTCAGCCTTAGAAATACACCAACAACAACAACAACGAGAAGATATTTCTAGAGTCTAGTTCTCCTTTTTTTTTTATTATTATTCCAAACGATCGTAAACAGCATCAGGCTGGCTCCATATAGCAATTAACAGGTACAGTGGCGCCACTACCGTTTCTTACGACAACTAAAGAAAAGCACACACAATATAATAACAACAAAATCTGTTTTCCTTAAAAATAAATCATTAAGGTAAGCTGTGCTTCAGTAAGTACGCTCCAGTACGTTGGTTGGTTATTAACCTCAAAATCCCCCTTCAGGCTCACTTGCAACCACTTTAAATCACGGGTAAACAATATGTTTGCTTTATTAGGTTGTTGTCTTTTGCCTACGAGTTCACTCCCCTTCTTTTCAAACGCTCACAGCTAATAATCATGTACAAGTACTTGCTAATTATCAAGGTTAGGTTATGTTTTCATTAATATCTTCTTGTGCAGTTCCTTCCAGCTTACCAAAATATGACTTACTTCTCCTACTCCTTCTTCTTATTTTTCTTTTTTTCTTTTCTCTACAATAAACTACTGGCTATCATATCTTATGTCGCTATAACTCTTAACGGACCTTGATCCCTGCGATTGCTTTCATCATGTCTCTTTTCATCTCATCACTCGCTGTTTTGTTCTACCCCTCATAATAATACCCTCATCTTCATGCGCGCTGGAGTATGGTGAGGAGTCACACCATACTTCCATCTTCTTCTGAATCTACTTATTCTTGTGATCCTGTCATTTTACCACTTAGAATTTTTGGGACGAATCTGCAGTTACCTATTCTTATTACATATCAGTTTTGTCGTGTAATATATAATTCAGTTTTGTCAGTTTTATATAAAGGGCGGGGCAATGAGAACACAACAATTTGTATTAGCTCGTGTTTGTTTATTATGGCAACGATAAATAAACAGATGGTTTTATAACCTCAACTAAACTATGTCATTTCAGTAAACATGGTTCAATAGTGAGATGAACATCGTGCGTTTGCTGTAGAAACGTTTTTTAAAAGTAATGATTCCTCTGTAGCAACACAAGTACTGTTCAGAAATTATGAACGTTGGGAGACATGGAAGAGTTCCAGATCGCTCAACAATATCGAACTGGGTAAGAACATTTTGAACCATTGCCTCGACACAGAAAATAATTGGAGGAATTGTACAACAATGCACACGCCAGCAAATGTGGAAAGCGTTATAGCTGCTGTCACGCGTAATCCAAAAAGGTCTGTTAGGAAGCGTGCTATGGCATTGCAGATTTCCAGAAGGTCTCTGTGCTGGATTTTGCACCAAGGATTCCATTATCATCCTGTTTTGTGGAGCTATCTAAAGTTTAAGGTTTTCCAGTAACGACCACGTGATTTAAATTAACTCAGGTAGCGGATTATTGGAAAGATTCAGGCGATGCAGCACGCCATGCTGCAGAGAGTCATGGTTAGCTTTTTCAGTCGATTTGAAGAAGTAACCATGTCAGTGGACGTCACTCAAGAGATGTTATTTTCAAACGATGAACATGAGTAAGTAAAATGGCATCTTATTACCTTTGTATTTTACCATATTTGACAAAAATATTAAACGAGTTCCTGCTGCGATAGTTTTAAATTCTTGATTTCTTATTGTCCCACCCGTTACCTTGACAGCAATGTTCCTCTATACTGTTCATATTTCTATTTTGTCCTTTTTGTTCTCTAGTCACCGTTTTTCCTTACTGACCCCAATATTCGAAATAGAATTTTCCTTTTAAACACGTCCAATTACTGTTTTATGGGACACAACCCAAGGTAAACTTCCATAGTATACAAATAATTTTCTTATGGATCTTTATTCTGTTATCCGGATGTACGTAATTTATTTTAAAAACGTATGACAATGCAAAATATACAATGCAAAATATCTTATTATGGCCACTGCCTTATTTAATAAATTTAAAACGCGGTGTAAATTAAAACTTAAAACTTATTTAATTAAATCGATTAAAATAAAACTAAGGTGGATTCCTACTACCAATTCGTCGGTCTCTAGATTTCCTTCCTGTCGGCGATCTCTGTCTAACGATACGCACCAAACCTTCTAACCCACTTGTTAGGTTGAACGCGACACTTTTCATGTATAAATTCCTGTGTCACCTGGTTTTGCCACAACTTTGTGCAGATTCTTCAATTCCCCTGTTTCCAAAATTTTCTCAACCCCCCTCGTTTCCGCTGTTTCTTCTGACTCTTAAATGTTTGAATTTGTTATTTTTGTCATGTATGTAACCCCATTAAACGCGCCTGCTATTCTGATTTCTTTTATTGCTTCATGGTACTGCTTATATCTGATCCATTGTTACGCTGTAATTTGATGCATTGGTATTTATAAAATTGAAGGTAAAGATGATCTTAAATTTTCATAAATTCATGGAATATTTATTGTGAACACTGATTTTTCATTCTATTCTTCTAAACTGCCATTACATAAAAAATATATTTATTTTATATATGACATACTTAGTCACATGTAATGAATCCATTTCACTCACTTCCAAAATAATAATTCTTTCGTTCAATGTCAGCAGAAAACCACATAATACAATACTTTTCGTTACAGCTCAACTAGGGATTAATCCTTGGAGTGAAGATAATGTTGACGATGGTGGTGATGTAGGCTTGATATAGTTTTTTTTTCTCCGTTTTAACTTTGAACACATTTTCATACTTGTATTTTACAATATTAAAAGAAGAAACTCTCTACAATGAATCCATAAAAATTACATTACAACACCTAAACCTATATGGTAAAAAAGTAAAACTAACGAAATACAATTACCAAACATCAATTTTCTCTATCGATAATATCAAACCTAACAGGGAACATAACAGGCTCGCGTGGACCGTTTTTATATGAGCAGAATAAAAACAACATTTTTATAGATAACAGCCAATTACGTACCAATTTATGAAATCTTTTAGTACTGCGAGTCGCTTTGATGGAGAGATATTAAACGTATTCAGAGCTAAATAATCGTAATTTTTTCTTAATTAGTGTCGTTTTTAAAAATGTATCTGTTTTCTTCGGTACACGATATGCTTCGCTAAAGTAAAACGGCTGAACAACATGCAACGCGTACATTTGTTTCCAAAATGTAACCAACCACTTTATTCGCTAACAGAGCGGAGCGATCAACCTGTTTACAAACGTGGCGACTTTTATGGTTTCTTTGGCCTTTTGGTTGATAAATGAAGACCACCTGGCAGCCTGCTTTCTGCAAACCCCTCCCCTGATACACACAATGCGCTAAACATTTTGTGTTCAATCCCTTTAAAATAAATAACCGTTTTCTCACCGCTTACAATTGTTGTTTAAGATTTATGCTAAAGTATCTCATTAATCGGATACTCCACCATCGTCTAATTTGGAAGTCAAGATTGTCTAAAACATGATCTTGAATAAATACGTTTTCATTTCCAATTTTTTAATCTATTAATTAAAAACGTAACTTGTAGAAAATACACATAATCTAATGATCTAACAAGCGTAGCGACTTCTACGTAGCCAGAGACAGACGGGTGATTTAACAGAGCATTATGTTTACGCGACAAATGGATATGTTGTTTCTGGTCCTACACTGTAACGAAGATATCTTCTTCGGTGATAAATTGATAAATCAAGTCAAGAAGATGTATAGAACTACCGAACCGAAAACATAAAACATGAACCGAAGTCGATAAATAGTAGTTACTATCTAGTTGTTGACGATAATGTATTTGACACTTTTCTACTACGTAGCCTATCACGGCCAGAGTCATTACTTAAAAGATTAATTTCCGGGAAAGGAATTTATCGATTGCTCACTGGTGTTATCATAACTAGACGTTTCAGCAACCCACTTCAGTAGTAACAATAATTAAAAGTCGTTCGACAAAGGGACTGTAGACTGAACGCACCCCTAATTGAGGCGAAACCGTTGCTTTCGCACCGGATGTTTTCAAAACCACAGAAAGTTATCCACATTCTGAAAGCAATGTCGGGACCATGTTAATTGTTTTCTTGACTCATGGTTGTTTTGTTACCTGTCCAACATGAGTATTGTTCCTCCAGGTCAGTCAATAACTAAGGAATACTACACAGAAATTCTTTGTGGGTGAGTATAAGGTGAGGAGAAAATAGAAGCAGCTGTGGGAAAGTTGTGGTTGACATTTTTACCACGGCAACGCATCTGCACATTCGTTGTGACTCACTCAGGATTCATTGGCGAAGCATTGCTTCAAACAGATTACTCAGAAACCCTACAGTCCTGGTTTGGCTCCCTCCAGCTTCTGGCCCTTTCTAAAGATGAAATCACTACTGAATGGGAGGAGATTTCAGACAACGAGGTAGCAGATGATGATCCTGAAAGAAGTGGAAGAGATGCTGGGATAATTGTATGAACTTCTAATGGGAGTATTTCAAATGGGACTAAGGCCCCATTGTGCTAGGTAAACCATTTTTCTCAATATACTACATGGTTGGATACTTTCTGGACAGACCCCTTATACTACACAACAACACTGACATGATAAAAACAATGTATATACATATACACAGAATGTTCTGGGAAAAGGGAATTTTTCACGAGGTGATTCTAGAACTAAAAATAAGAAAAAATGTTTTATACAAACATAGATCCGGAAAATTTTTATTTTCGAGTTATGGTCTGTTGAAAATTGTTTCGAAGGTCAAATAATCCAAGAGAAAATTCCAGGAACACAAATAAGTAGTTATATATGCAGGTTGACCAGAAGTACTAAAAAAAAAAAGATTTTTCAGAGCTCTATTTTTTGTAGTTTACAAGAAAATCGCCAGAAAGTGCCCAAAATTGGAGTCGTAAAACATGATTTGTTATGTTTTGTGTACAATAATTTTGTTAATTTGTTAATAGAGGAAGAACAATTTCAATTACGATTTTTAGAGAATTTATTTGTGAGAAAACTAATGTAAATAACGCTAGTTTTTAACAAATACAAGCTTGATACATTTGACTCGAATTAAAAATAAAACATGGCAGAAAATGTTCTAATTCTAAATGAAACAAAAATTACAAAATAATTACTGATTACCAATTATTTGATGAATTTTATTATTGTAAATAAAATGTTGGCATCACTGACTAAATGCAACGAATCTATTACGAATGTGACCCATTGTTGTGCAGAAATAAAGTCGTTCTTAATTGAGTAGATGTTTGAATTGTGTTTCTTTACCGGGAGAAGTCTCACTGTCAATACGAATGGACATTTATTTTTAACGTTAACGGAGGTCCTTGCACATTCTATTCATTATGTAAGCCAATTTTTAAATGGACATTTTGCTGGAAAATAAAGTGGGCATGGAAGACCTGTTCACTGAGCGTGGGTGACGATCTTCATACTTAACTCGATTAGTTATTAAGTGAGATTTATACACAAAAATAAATACACGAGATGAACTGATCATTTGAATTTTAAATACTGCCGCCATCATACAGAAATGTAAAATGACCTGAGACTGGCAATACAAGAACTTCAAAAATTAGTTAAGAATTGCATTGATTTTAATAGCGAAATTAATACACATTCATTAAAAATTAAAGACATCTAGTATATTTTGTGCTTTTTTCAACGTTATGTTCGTGAGCATATAACTTTTATTGCTTTAATGATGATAAATTTGATTTTTTTTGTTTCATTAAAAATTTATAATATTTCCTGCCTTGTTTTATCTTTAATTAAAGTCAAATTTTTAAACTTACGTTTGTTTTTAACTAGTGTCACTTACATTATTTTTCACAGAAATACCATCTATACGAATTTCATTTGAAATTTTGATTACCAATTTAACAAACGTATTGTACACTAAACCTAAAAACTTATTTTTCCAACTTCAATTTTTGGCATTTTTCAGCAGTTTCCTTGTAAACGATTAGTGGTACAGCTCTGCAGCCATTTTTTGTTTCCTTATTTTATGTCGAACAGCATATATAACTACTAGCTTTGCCACATAATTTGTTTTCCTGGAATTTCGTATTGCATTATTTTACCTTCGGTTGCATTATTTTAAAATACCTTCGATACAGAAACATGGGAAAAATTTCAAGTAGGACTCGAGAACAAAGCACTTCCGGACCTAGGTTTATATGTCATTTTTTCTTATTTTTGGCTCTAGAATTATCTCGTGAAATAGTTTTCTACCGGAATACACTCTGAACACATTATACACATCATTGCTACGTGGTATTGTTAACATAATATAATCAGTACTACCAACGTTTGACGTTCGTAAAGAGGAGACTGCTACCTACTTCCTGTGACTGCACTACGCGGAAACCACACACGTATGCAAAGGGCAAAAGAGTCTGTCATTAATTACAGACCCGCTAGGAATGCAGTTTTATTACGACGTCTTCGGTCACACACTCCATTCCCTGTAGAAACGCGATCCGTTTCTTCAGCCCGTATAATTTATTCAGCCTTGGCCACCACCATTGATAGCACTACAACCGATTAACGACTTCTCCTTTTATAGTCCAGAAAACGGCATATCGCTTCTTCTACAGTATCCTACCATTTCACTGCGTAAACCAATGAGCTGTATGAAAAAGATTTAGAGAACCGTTATTGTCGTTGTTATTTGTAAAACGGCGCCTTGATTGCTTACAAATTGTTGAAACCGCGCCTAGACAGAGTAAACATGTGGCTCAGTCATAGTTTAATTTTATAAATTTAATCGCATATATATACACAGAAGGGATTAATTCTCCTATTTCTTCTTTTTTTTCTTCTTCTTATTTTTATTTGCCCACTTCTCCTTCATTCCTTCGTATCCTCCTTCTCTTCCGAATTTTTCTTTCTTCTTCTTTTTTCTTCCCCACTTTCATGTCTTCTTTACACTTCCTTCTTTTTCTTCTCCCTTCCTCTTTTTCTTCTTCTTTTTCTACTATTCCCTTCTCGTTCTCCTCCTTCTACTCTTTTTCTCAATTCATTTCTTTTCCTTTCCTTCCTTCTTTCTTCCACACTTTTTACGTCTTCTTCTTCTTGTTTTCCATTTCCTCTCTTCCTCTTTCTCTCCTTTATCTTTCTTCTGCTTATTCTTCTTTTCTCCTTATCCTTCTTAACCTTCTTATTCTCCTCCTCCTCCTTCTTTCTTCTTCGTCGTCTTCTTCCTCTTCTTCTCCTTCTTCCACTTCACTTTATATATCCAAAGCTTCTTGGCAACCCGAAGCTTATGTGACTGTGACTGTTCATCCGGCCAAGATTGTCAACCTATTTTCTTTTACGGCCTCCTATTTTATTACGTGTCGTAAAGATAATCAACCCCGTATGTCCACATTTCTCCCAGAGCGAGGCTTGGCTTTTGGGCAAGTCGCAGGTCGCGGATATCAAAAGCTCTCTCCCTCGAGACGAGTGAATAAGGGACGACCCAAATAAGCAGTCCTCAACCGAGGCGACAAGGCTACCAGAGCACAGGAGGGTAACCAGTAGCACTGGGTAAAAACTCCATAAACTCGATGGCAGCCGTGTGACCTGGCGAGTAAACGCCGCCAGTAAGAAGGGGCTATCTCCACTGGCTTGTGGCTAGCGGAGCAATCCCCAAAGACTGTGGAAAGAAAAAATTACAAGATATGGTGGAATACCTTGAAGTGACAACCCTACCATCAGCCTACATAATTATAGGCTGTTAACTTGTGTTAGACATGAATATCCGACTGCTCGGCAATAAATGCCTCGGAAAATATGGATTTTACGGTGATGGACATGGGAGTGGAAAAGACAAAAGAAAATGGATTCCGAACACACTTAGTATTACAACATAGAACATTGGGGGGGGGAGACTGAGTGAAAAGTTACCAAAAATAAGTAAATTCATTAAGGACAGAAATATAAACATACTGATTGCAACTGAAGTGAACAAAAGCTGAAGAGAACCGTGGATTTTGAGGATAAAATAATAATCTGGAGTTGTGTGCAGCAGAATTCTAGAGCAAAAGCAGGTGTAGCAGTCGCTATAGAGATTCGAAATCTAGAAGGCATTTCTAGTTTAGATGTAAGCATTTCACCTAGTTTAGATGTATTAACGAAAGAATAATGACGATTGGTGGAAAGACTATGAGAGGTCGTCTTGTGGTAATAGGAATATACGCTCCCGAGGAGACTAAAAAAAGAGGAGAACACCGTATTTTATATTATTATTAAAAAGGTTTATAACCAGACGGATAAAAATAAATTCCATTATATTGTAGGGGACTTTAATGCAAGAGTTGGCAGGCAGCCTATTTAAGATATTGTAGGCACTGAAGTGAACTAACGCTTAATGCTAATGGTAGGGAACTGAGGCAATTTATGACGTTTAATGATCTCAAGACAACAAACACCTTATTTCTAATGAAGGTCGTTAACCTGGTCAGCTAGCTAGAGGGCTCCGAAGTGTTACTAACTATATTATTGTCAACAGAAGTAATAAGGTAGAAACGGCTCGATAAGGGACCAAGCGTTGTGATCTAATGCTCCGACGCGTGTGACACATGAGCGATGTTTTCAGTAACACGCAAATGCCGAAGGCCGCCTGTGTAGGATGAGCGAAGCGAGCGCAGAGGTCCGTCACATATAGGTTCAGTATGTAGAGTGTAAATATCCAAAAATGTCCAGGAAAAGTTGACTGATCGTATCAGTAGTATCAGTATATAAACGTTGTGAACAGCCGTACGCATTACCATTCCAGGAGTGAGTCTTCATCTCTTCACACCCCTTTCATAGAAGTAGTCTGTGTTTATAGCTGATAGTCAATGTTTTCTATCCCAATTGGCCAGGTCGCAATTGACCAGGTACAAATTTTCACCTCTGTCGCAACTGACCGTGTTTTGTATGATGGGTCGCAACTGATCGCTGTCCATTCCAAACGATTAAGTACAGCTATTTTACCAGGCAGGAACCGTTCGATAGTCTTTCATCTTTCTTTTAAGACAGAAGTCAGAGGTAAACCAACTTCAGAATCAAAATCCTGTTGCAGGCATAAATTCCTAAAACACACTTTTACAAAGCTAGTCCTAAAAAGAAAAAATTACCTTGTTTCAAATAACATCAGCGTACGTACTACGTAAATTAACAACAGAAAAACCAGTCGGCTTAACTGAAAAAGTGGAATTAATTATTTATTTTTCATGTTTAAAACATTATTGGCGTTAATTATATACCTGTTTGTCGACGACCAAGTCAGAAACGTTCCCTTTCTTACGTCTCATCGCTTGGATGTTGTTCAGCTCTCCTGCAACACAAACAAACAAACAAATAATATAATCTTTAGTGAGGGGAAACACGAAAAAACTTAAAACTGGCCACACATTCGCACACGCTTACAGACGAAGATCGTCAATCAGGATGATGCAACTAAATATAAAAATCAGGTTTTTGGCAAAGCTCGCGAATTCTTGTCTCCTACGAGAATAATAAGACAGAGGGAGAGAGAGAGAGAGAGAGAGAGAGAGAGAGAGAGAGAGAGAGAGAGAGAGACCCCGAGTAGCCGGAGAAGATGTCACCACAAGGTGACCACCGTCTTATTTGCATACCGTAAGCCGTAATTTATCGGGTGCGCACGCAGCTGCTTCTCAACCGTATAAACTACGGTTTTAGTGCCGCTAACGCGATTTCGTGTGTCGTAAAAACAAACACTAAGATTGGTAATAAGTTTCCGACAACGAGCCGAGAGGATCGCTGTTTTATGTGTTGGTAGTTTTCGAATCGGTTAATTGCATGCATTCTAGTGTATTGTATAACCAAACTTTACGAGATTAAATCACTTTAACGCTACGCTAGTCAAAAATAACTGGATACGATTTAAAGCAAGAAAGTGGATACTAATACCTGTTGTAACTTTGCCTTACAATTTAAGAACATTTTGCTTGTAAATCGGCTTTATTAATCATAATATCTAGGTTATTACAACTTCTGTCGACCGGTTTCCATAGTCACACCATCGTCTAGTCAGAACTGATCATAAAGTAGCAATTCTCTGTTTTTCACCACAAGATGGTGTGACGAATGAAATCATCGCTGAGATTAGTCACGCGTATCATTTTCTTCTATCCTTTTATTCAAATATTTGTTAGTGCTATTAGGTTCCGTCACCCATTTGATTTAGAAGGTTAGTAGATCACTGAATACTAACCTAAAGGTCCGGGATTCAACATCCGGAAAGCCCCATAAATTCATATTGCTTTTTCAGCTCCCAAGTAGAGTCACTGTTTATCAGTCGTCACAGCGAAGTACAAGATTCCGAGTACAAGATTTCCAGCACACGGAGGTCAAGCGTTTACAACTCTTCCTTCGGGGTTAACAAAAGCCCACTCGTGTTCTTCTACTGGAGGTTAGGACGGAGGGTGAATTGACAGAGTGAGGGAGAAGGGCGGTTTTCACACTACCCTTACATTCCCTCCTCTGTCTGCACAGAATGACGAAAATCCAACTTACACAGAGATTAATATTATACTGTAAAGTACCACATCACATACTTTACCACATAGTTCTTTAAATAAATTCAATTTAAAATACTATTAATTCTGTGACAGAATGCGGACTGCTAAGCAAAACAACTAGTGACGCCTAATGGTGATGTTTAGTACGTAATAGAACGTAATACGCACCATCTAACATTCTGATGCGCAAAGAGTTATAAATAGCATATCCAAGAACGTCGAAAGATTATCGAAAACCTCTGGAGGTTTTAAACGTATCCGTGCACAACTGGTGTCCTGCTTCTGATCATACAAAAGAAGATGGAATTAAGCTTACGTTTTATACATTGTGGTATTTACGAGGTGACATTAAGCGTTTATTTGTTTTAACTGAGATTAGGAAACGTAATTGCTTTATTTAATATTATTTCAGAAAAGCAACTTAATATTATTATTAGTTAGTACTGTAAATAGTGCATATCGGATTAATCCATTTGCGAAGAAGAATTACCGAATTAAATAAGATTTGAATGGAAGCGTTTTATTAAAATTTGTGAACCTTCGCCTTTCTCCAGTGCTGTGAGTTTCCACCTCAGAAATCGCTATCAAGTAAATCCATTATGTTAAATCTGTATCGTACAGTGAATTGATATAACAGGAAAGATAGGGTTAAGTGTTACAAAGACAGGAGAGGGCAGTTATAAAATTTGTTTCAAGTTTGGTCTGTTTACTTATCTTAACTTATTTATCTAAATAAAGAAAAAAATAATTAGATTTTTAAACTATATACAAAGAACGATTACCAAAGCAACAAACAGCCAATGTTATGAAACAGTCAATAAAAAAGAGACTAGAAACAATTTACATAAAAGCTAATTTTTCAAAGTATAATCTCTATATATATAAGCGGCTTTGTCCTGGCTGACAGAGAATCAACGTAGAGCAAAAACTACTGAAGATAATGATCTCAAAATTTTAAGGTATATTCTTATGGGGTCGTAGATGCTCACTAAGAAACGGATTTAAAAACTTTCACTCCTAAGGGGCAACCCCCCCCCATTTTATGTATGTTCCACATCTCCTCCTAAACCACTGGACCGATTTCAACCAAACTTGGCACACATATTTTACGCGACGGGAGAACCAACATAGGATAGGTGTTTTTTTCGATGGGGTCCTTTGGGGGGTTCTTTGGGGTCTTCCACATCTCCTCCTAAACCACTGGACCGATTTCAACCAAACTTGGCATAAATATTTTACGCAACGGGAGAACCAACATAGGATAGGTGTTTTTTCGATACGATCCTTCGGGGGGTCCTTTGGGTGTTAAAAAACTATTAGATCTGGTTACTATGGCAACCCAATAGAATAGATTCTGGTTACCATGGCATCGGTGGAAGTCTCCCGCGTAGGAAATAGCGCGGGAGTCGTCCGACGGGCCTTCCCCGGTGTTCATCCACGGAACCCGGGGAGTCTTAGGTCGGATCCCGCGAAAGACGGCGGGGCCAGAGTCCACGGTTCTTATAAATAAAGATATACCGGTAGGTTATGATATCAAAGGTGGTGTATGCAGCTTAAGAAACTTCTTAATAGTGTGTGAATTCAGAGTTATTTTAGTTTGAATTTAAAAGTGGATAAGTTAAGATCGAAGTAAGTTATAAGCGGGTATAAAAAACAAAGTTTTGATAGTGAGTGTATTCAGATCATAGTGTTCAGACAATATAAATGCACTTGCTTCAGTTTGAATTTAAAAATTGATAAGCTGAAATCTATAGAGGTATTGTATTGTTAGAATAAGTTTAGGAGACACTAATTTAACAAATGCCTTATTTCAACATTAACACAATGAATTATAAAACGACAGTTAAATACGCAGCGCGTGCAAGTACTGTAGACATTTTATTGAAAACTAATTTAGCTGTTCGCCCTCTCCCAGAGTTATAAATCGAGCAGGAGCATCACGCGCAACAGAATTCTTCTCCAGATATAAGAATACAGTTTATGACATGTTCTTAAACAGGTGCGCTACAGAGTATTCCTCCAATGAGAATGCGAACATAACAATATAAGGAAGATTATACAATATACAAGTAATATAACGTTAGAACAAGAATAGGTGCCTATGAGCCTATGAATAAATTATGAACCCGAGGAACGCTGGGTAAATCGGCTAGATATAGATATCTATATAACCCAAATACCACTGACTGACTCACTGATCACGATATCTCTGAAACCACTGAATGGATATCAATGAAACTTTGAACATAGCTTTATCATAGGTCTTAGGTGCTCACTAAGAAACGGTTTTAAAAACTTTCACTCCTAAGGGACAAAAAACCAAATACTGAAATTTATCGCGGGAATTGCATACTTTGTAAATGAAGTGGTTGACATCTCAGTTTACTGGAAACCCCGAATACATTTAGCCCTGAGTTTTTAATCACTGTTTTAAATTGAAAAAAACTTCGTTGTTTGGAGATTCTTATAGTCGAGAAAATTTCGAAGTTCAATTAATTAATAAATGTATGTCCTTTTTTTCTCGGAAACGGCTCTAACGATTTTCTCGAAATAAATAATAAATAGCTGTTGCTATGAATGTAAATAAACAAACTAAGAGTTGAGAATTTGTACAATCTATCTAATCCTATACTATTAAGCGAGCAATAATTGTACAATTATGTACAACGTGAAACTCCGTAGCGAAGCACGGGTATTTTGCTAGTCATATATAAAGCTGAAACCAGGTATACGACGGTGTAAACTGTGGTGTAATTGGGACAAGAACATAAGTAAACCGATGACAGCAGAAATGGATTGTTTAAGACAAAGCTGTAGAATATCACAGTTGGTACGGAGAATGTGAGTATGATGTGAGAAAAACAATTATGATGTTATTGAAAATACCATATGCCCAGCTGTTAGGCCGCGGTCGATTGCTTGCGTTTCTGTCACACCTCTGGAGACCATCCTCAGGTGTAACGAAACGTCTAGTGACAGAAACGCAAGCAGTCGACCGCGACCCAATAGCCCGGTATACGATACTTTCAATGAAATTGACTCCGGCCGTGACAGCCTTCGCAATAGTTAACAATTAAGATGGTTTGGACGCGTAAAGAGAATGGAGGAAATGCGATAGCCAAAGAGGATAGATACCCGTCGAAAGAAGGAAAAACGAAGCTGAAGCAACGACGTCGACGAGTCTACAAGAAGGTGCGGTGCGTGTCAGAACACAGAAAAGCTCGGAAACTCGGGGCAACAGAAAAGCGCGGCACAACTACAGATCGTCCGTGAAAAACTGGACTGATTCTAAGTAGATGTTTATTAAATTAGTTGATAAAAGTAACTGAAATTTCACAGATTACATTAAATTACTAATAAGTTACTTTATTAGTTTACGTTTTAAACTAATACTTGAAGATAAAATTGGAAACTATAAAACGACTTTCAGTGTTCAGACTTTTTTTCGTCTGTAACATAATTTCGTTCACTGGGTCTCCATAATAAGTAGTGCTACGCATTAAAAACGGATAAAACGAGAGCTGCGTTTCAGTTTCGTGAGTGCGGCATTAAAATACCAACACTTTTCGCTACCGACAGACACAATATATACGCACAAAATTGCAACGTGCCCATTCCGTATCGTTTGACGATGTCTGGCCCAGACATGCGTCTATAAATCAAGGTTAATTACAACCACATTTTCTATGCCGTCTTCTGTAGGATTATAAGGGTTTAAGATGAATTGGATTTACAATCCGCGCACTGTCTGCGTACGAAGCGGAAAGGTATTTTACAATTCAATATTACGAATAAAACGAAAACGTACTTACCTCATTATCTCCTTTCAACACAATTTATGTTTTAAATATACATTTAAGTCTATTATACAGTGGAGACAGTGGATTTACTGATATCACAAAACCACATTCCGCTCATTGCTAGAGACTGTTTGAGCTCCAGTTATTGCGTTTACAATTTCTTCTACATTTTCATCTCCGACGGTTTTAAATTGGTTATAAAAAAAACTCGGACATAAAGCCTTAAAGAATTCTAATTAAATTCGAACTTAAACATGGCATAGAGCTCAAAAATTGGTAAAATACAAGAATAAATATGTCATTTTTAATAGCTAAGGTGTGATATTAATATCATCAAGTCGATATTGACATGAGCATCATAGCGTGGAGAAATCTGACTCATGGTAACCCCACTTGACGAGAAAACCCCATGGTAAAGTTGACGCAAAACATCGAGACACTGTCTGACTCTACGAACAAGAAGACAGTTATACAAATGAAATAACGTTCATTTCGAATTAAATAATAGTCGGTACAAATGAACTTACGTGAAACGGAAGATCGATAACGATGGAAAAACCGAACTACATATAAGTCGAAACATTTCAGGATAAATGTGATTCGTGACGCCATTCCAATACATTAAATAAATTAAAATAATTATATTTTTCTCGTTTTTAAGATAATTATGATAAAATAGTTGAAATTTTAAACTTAAACTAACTTGTCATAACTACGAGTGTATTAAAATTTTTGTTTAGACATAGCCATCAGTAAAATTAAGATTAAAACCGTGAACCTTATGCTAACTTTCCTGACAAAAAAATCAACATAAATACTCCTTTATTTCAGACTTTACTCATTAACAGAGTTATTGAATGTATCATAAAAAATGCATAATGCTAACGACAATTTTCTAGCATCTGTAACGTCTAGTGTTTCGCTTTTCTTTAGAACTAGTAGGCCTATATTCCACAAAGCTGCAGAACTCGCTCAGTATTTTGAACGAAGTACATTTATTGTTGGATAAATTTTGATATTAGATAATTTTTCAATTATCAAAAAAATTAAGAAGATCCCGATTACCCTATTATTTTTTGTTTAGTAAACCAACAATTGTAGAGCAAATCATACAATGAACGCTAAAAATTCCATCAATCGGATTTGTGTTAAAATTCTCTTTAGTCAGACACCAGGCTGAGTTTTTACAATGTTTCCAAATTCTTGATCCCGTTTTTAGGCCTTGGTCAAAAAATTTGGAAGTTTCTTAAATTGTACACTATACTCAGATTTTCGTAAAAAATCTCTTTAATTTGATATCCCGCATCGACATCTATCAAAATTCTGTCACACCTTTTGGGCCCTAGCGTCCCAAAATTTTGAAATTTCCAAAAGTAACATTACATTCAGGTTTTACTTAAAATTCCTTTTAATCTGATAAACCACACGAATTTTTGTGATTTTTTCATCCACTTTTTGGGCCCAGTCGTCCATAAATTTTGAAATTTAAAAAATGGATACACTATTAAAATTTTATCCCACACGGACTTTTGCGATGTTTTCTCAATTTCGATCCTGCCTCATATTTTATGCCTCCCGCCTCCCTATTTTTTGGGGGATCAATCTCAAAAACAATAGGAATCTGTAGGGCAGAAGTGCGGATACGTACGCCAGATGTTATGAAAATCGGTTGATACGTTCAAACGTTATCGTGAGACATACCCCATACTTACAGATAGATAGATACACAAATAGACAGATAGACAAATGTCAAACGGTTGAATTAAAACTGAGAAGACACTTCGCTCGTTCAAAAAAAAAAAAAAATAGTTTTCATAATATGGGTCAAAAACTACGTAACATGAAATGTATACTATGGTTTAGCCAAATGTCTACCAAATACGAACTTTACGGAATCGTAATTGTTTAAATCACATAAGTCGTTACACTCTCATTTGCAGTCGCGTTACAATGGAACGCGACTCAAATTCTTCTTTAAAAAATTACACCAAAATAAGTTGCTGCATTCTTCCCGATAAAATTACAAAGGGTAACTACTGCTTTTCGCATTTTTCGCCAACGTTTCTCTAGCCGTATTTACAATAACACGTAAATAGCATTACGCAACCAGCAGCAACCGGTAGCCGATGAGTCAGTACATGTGTACGTGTGAACGACATCCGATGTGAAAATGTATTCCTCTGGCACTTGCTCTCTCTGTCCGTGGAAAGTCCCGATGACTCAGTCAACCAGTTTCCAGTTGCATCTGCGTTATTCAGCATAAATAATAATTTTACTAAATACATTATTTAGTAAATTTTTACTTACATTATTTTTTAAATAAGAAAACACTTCTTCTATAAAGCCAGGTGAGCAGTTGAAATTGCCAACCCATTTTCTTAATGTGGATGGGTTTGGCAAAGACAGCTGATTATTCCTCAAAAAATTATACGCTTAAGGTGAATAAAAGTATAACGTTAGGGCAAAATCTTTCATTTGGTCCATATATACCTGGTTGAATTTACTCTTAAGCTTATTTTTTAGATTGCTTAATATTAAATATAAAGGAAAACCTGAAAAATTATTCTCTAAGAGTTCCAACAGTCTATCAGGTGCATTCATCTTTTTCTTTAGGATCGATATTATGTCACTCATATTCTTGATTTGCTTGTCTCTTCTTCTTTACGTTGTTGCAAAATTTTAACTTTTCTACGTAGGTTTTTAGTTGGTGATTGTGTTGCCTGTAACCAATATATGTTACGTTACATACTAATTTTATACAGTACATTAATAGACTAGATAATAATATATTGCTTAGATGTAGAAATTTAATAAATTGTCTTACAATTCTTTGTTGCTGTTGAATATGAGGGACTGTATGTATATTCGAAGTTGATGATGATGCCTCAAAATTGCCATCAGCTTCGACAGATGGAGTTGATTCCTGTTGAACTTTTACACTTTTAAATAGAAATTACTTCAGTATTTGGGTTGAAATTGAGTACCCTTAAATTTTTAAAGAAATTTTTATGTTTTAAATTTATAGAATTCAATTTTTACTTCATATATTTCTTAAGATTGATAAAATAGTTAAAAACCTCAAAGGCTCACAAAAACAAGATACTTTATCACTACACTCTCTTTTTCTATTAATTTTGACCGTTTCCAAATAAGTAACCAAAACGGACTGCAAAGATTAAAAATTTTCCTATGAGCCCTTTTTAAAAAAATGAAAAGTTTAGTTATGAACTTAATTGGCTTAAATATTTTTATATAAACAGAAAGGTTTACCTCATATTTCTTAATAAGCCTTCTACGTTTAGGTTGCTTTGTGTGCAAATGAGGTGGGAAGTCAAATAAATTAGGGACTGCATCCTTTTTTAATTTTCTGGTTATACCTCCGACTTCACACGCACTGTCTTCGAAATGCTTACTACAAAGTCTGGACTGCGGCGACGGTGTAAATCCTTTTCTCTTCGTTGCATTTATTCACCTGCTTCGAAGTTCTGGACTTTTTGGAAACCTGCATTAAATGAAAAAAAATGAATTTCTTTTTATTAAATGTTTAACTTTCAAAAATATCCTTTTTTGCTATTAAAATTGGAAAATAACAACAATATTACGCATACGCTAATTTTCTTTCCAATTTTCAACACAATAAAAGAGCCTCAATGTGAAAAGTACTTGACAAAAACAAATTACTATTTTAATTTTAATAATTTCAGAAAAAAACATTAATTTAATCAGAGCAGACTACTAGTATGAGATCGATAAATAAATCAATACTATTTAAAGTACAATGATTAAAATACCTATGTTATGTAAGTCATAATGTTGTTGATAAAAATTTTACTTACGTGTGAAATGACAGGCCGCAGTTTTTAACAGCATAGTTCTTAACAGTTGTACGCTACACAATACGTTGGCATCTTGTTAACTTCAAATTATAAAGTGTACTTTATAGACATCCACAACCTTCCAACAATCACGCCTCAACGAAAACACGGAATGTAAACAGCATGTAAGTAGACGAGACTACACTAGAAGTACACTACAGAGTGGTGGGGGGAACGTGTCACAGCCGAACCGAGTTTCGCGCCTTGCCTGCATTAGAGCGCGCAATCCAGTAGTATATATACATCTATGATTCGCAGTAGCGACTAAGAAACTTTTACGTTTATACAAGCAACTGCGAGATTCATTTTGTTTATTTCTGTTCGAGCAGTCATCGACGAAATTTGGAGCCTATCAACCCCTCTCCCGCCAGTTGTAAGGAGCGTGGTGGTATTCGTTGAAACTTCTTAACGTTTGCTGGGCACGTTGATGACTGTGCCTCAATCTGCTAGACGGCGTCAGACGAAGAGGACCTCAGTCGATAGAAATGCTAGAGAGAAACAAACTTCTTAACGTTTGCTGGGCACGTTGATGACTGTGCCTCAATCTGCTAGACGGCGTCAGACGACGAGGACCTCAGTCGATAGAAATGCTAGAGAGAAACAAACTTCTTAACGTTTGCTGGGCACGTTGATGACTGTGCCTCAATCTGCTAGACGGCGTCAGACGACGAGGACCTCAGTCGATAGAAATGCTAGAGAGAAACAAACTTCTTAACGTTTGCTGGGCACGTTGATGACTGTGCCTCAATCTGCTAGACGGCGTCAGACGACGGAGACCTCAGTCGATAGAAATGCTAGAGAGAAACAAACTTCTTAACGTTTGCTGGGCACGTTGATGACTGTGCCTCAATCTGCTAGACGGCGTCAGACGACGAGGACCTCAGTCGATAGAAATGCTAGAGAGAAACAAACTTCTTAACGTTTGCTGGGCACGTTGATGACTGTGCCTCAATCTGCTAGACGGCGTCAGACGACGAGGACCTCAGTCGATAGAAATGCTAGAGAGAAACAAACTTCTTAACGTTTGCTGGGCACGTTGATGACTGTGCCTCAATCTGCTAGACGGCGTCAGACGACGAGGACCTCAGTCGATAGAAATGCTAGAGAGAAACAAACTTCTTAACGTTTGCTGGGCAGGTTGATGACTGTGCCTCAATCTGCTAGACGGCGTCAGACGACGAGGACCTCAGTCGATAGAAATGCTAGAGAGAAACAAACTTCTTAACGTTTGCTGGGCACGTTGATGACTGTGCCTCAATCTGCTAGACGGCGTCAGACGACGAGGACCTCAGTCGATAGAAATGCTAGAGAGAAACCATCCGGCGTAAGACACTTCCTGACTCAGGATCTTATTAGATCACAGCTCGTATTTAATTTCCATACAATTCTGTAAACTCAGAGTATGATTTTTTACCTTTTCATCGCAGTCTTCTTTCTCGCTTTGTTTTCTAATATTCTCTCCATCATACAAGCATATTTTGTTAAATTCCTAAATTCTCCTTTAAACGTTTACGGTATTGTTGAGCTGTTCAGCGTATACGGTGTATTATTTTTGAGCCTTATTAATTCTAGGAGAGGAAAGTGTTATGATGTGTGAATGAACCTGACACCAAATACGAACACCACACGTGATACAACCGATATTCTGTATTTTCTTCTGTATGTCGAACCGCTGTATTATATCTCCATCGTCTTGCAATGGTTTGTCCTAATTTGTTTTTGTTATCTTTTCAGTTCTTCTATATTTTCCAGGATAAATATTTTTTCACTTGATGTACATACAATATCCTTCGATCTGGAACTATATGCTTCTTAAAGAACTGTTTTGTCGTCCATTCACTATCTTCGTGTGGTACCGAGAACCTGGTGAATCATATTATCGTGCAACACTAACGTATATCTTAAAAGAAGATATGATAAATAAAATCCTCCAAAATTGTTATTAGTTGAAATGTTTTTAGCGACAACGTTAGAAAGTTGAGTAAAAAAATAAGGGCAACAAAACCGATTTCAGTTTTGAGCGTTATTGTTTTAGCTTCGAGACGTCTTCAGCTGATAGAAATTCGGTCACAGCACAAAGGCACAAGGCCAAACGGTGATAAGATTTACGTGCGTAAAATAAGCGTTCGTCTTCAGATAACTGTATAATTGGCCACCGTGTACGGTGTATGCACTTGTGACGAGTAGCTTCTGGAACACCACTATAATTAACTATATTTACTGGTTTTGTTTTAAGGTTTCTTCTGTGCTTTAACTTCCCTTGAAATATTCAGCACTCGCAAAACAGTATACAACAACAAATTACACGGCTCCACACTCGATTGTAATCTCGCCGTTAGTCGATTGTTTTCAATTAATCGTTAACAGGATCCTACTTGTTCGTGCCTGCGTCCCGGCTACCGCAGCGGCCTTCGCTGGAAGGAAGTGTTCCGGTGTTTACGTTATGTGATTGCAGGAAACTGACAACGGACTACTTGTACCAAACGCTCCAAGTTTAGAACACCTAGCAAAATAACGACATTCTGTACCTGTCAAGTCACTATCAGTTTTCACTATATGCAAAAATTTTCATATTACGAAGTAGTACCACATTTATGACAGAATAATGTAGTTAATAACTGTTACATAAAGTGACGCTAACATTATTAAAATTATTAAGAACAATACGCAATTTATTCTTGTATATTATTTAAACATATATACAAATTTTCACCCAAGAATATACTTTTTATTGAAAATATCTTTTAAGTGTAGTTTAAACTATTAAAATAATTATTCTATGTATTGTCAATAAAATATGTTCTTCTCTCAAAAGCTTTTATTTATTTATTAAATTGAAAGTACTTGATAGCCAAACGATGCCAAAAATGTATGGTCCATAGAAAATCAGCGGAAGGCAAACAAATAGAAAATTAGAAAAATTACGAAACAAATCAGATATTGAAAGAAAATGATATAGTTAAAGTAATAAAAGCAAACAGATTGATTTATTATTAACTTTCTTGTAGAAAGAAAGAAGATTTAATGTTAAAAGAAGGCTGTGGAGTGTACACCACAAGAAGTGGACCAAGAGGGAGGCCAAAAGTAAGACGTGAAGATTATCTTATTAAAAACGTTAAACATGGACAATGAGGTGGAAAGACAAATTGAATGCTGAGCGAGAACAGAGGACCGTCGCCACCCGCATGTACAACCTGTAAAGATTTGAGTAAAGTTATAAAAGGAATGTGGGTTACGAAATAATCACATCACCACCACCAGCATAAAGTAAAATGAGTTACACGGCATTATTCTAATAGCTCTAGTTCTGGGCCACGAATGTCTTACTTGAGTCATGTTTCCAGCATCATGCAGTACGCTCATCATCTAACAGCCATTTCGATTCGCTGCCTGGTGGCGAATTTACATTCCCCCTACGGTTTCAGCGCGCTGAACTCGGAGGGCTATGCAGTAGCCTTGGCCTTAACATACCCCCTACGATCTCAGCCATTGATTCACTTCTCTCCCACGCATTTTACTTTTACTTTATTTTTATAATTAAAAAATGCATTGGGCTAGGATATGCTTACAATGAGTGTTTATTCCCTTTTGTTTCATGTGTAAATAGTGTCTAAAATGAAAAATTGTGAGGCGCGTTTTGTGGCAGTTTTTTAATGGAAAATCATAAGACAGGGTGCTTAAAGATAAATATTTACAGAATTAAAGAACCCTCTTAGGAAATGAAGAGAATATCAACCTATAACGAAATTTATAATATGTTATAATTTCGAATAATAATTCAATATTAAAACTTTGTAAATTTGCAAGTGACCTTATTAAACAAATAATTGTAATCATATATCTGTGTATTGTATAATTATTTATAATATTACCCCGAGACAAGAGAACATATATACCTATTGGATTGACACCAATTATAAGTAATGCATAAATATTATTGTATGACACCAACATGAATAAATAACTTAATTAGAACACATCTTTAATAAATACAATTGCGTTATTATTAACGATTTCACTCATTGAAAATATAAATCTCAAGTCAATGCAGTGATATTATCGAGTTCTTGATACTTATCTGATTGGTGTAAGATAAGTATTAATTGGTGTTAACAAAATATTACAACTAGAGGTAGTAAACCTCCCCTACCACCAGTAATCTGTAGGAGGAAGAGAAGTTTCCTCTCTTAAGTGGAATCGCTTAGGGTTTCAAAGTTCAATGACCATTTGACTGAAGTATTCTTAAGTTGTAAAAAACTAATCTATGTAATTCAGACAATAATATTAATTTCGTTATTAAAAAATTAATAGGGGCTTAAGACATTCAATAGAAAATTTGATCGAAAAACAACGATAATGGTTGAAATTGGTGAACTTTCCAGTTTACATACGATGTGCAAACTGGCACTGGGTTCAAGTTGAACCAAATTGTCTTATAAACACTTTAACGATAATTATGCTAATTTATGCAAATTTATATTATGCAATTAAATTATACTGATTATGCAAATATTATTAATCACTCTTATGACTGAATGTGTCCGTTACTAATTAGCATAATTACTGAGACTCTTTATTTAGTTGTTATAAAGAACAATATAAGAAAATTTATCAAAACAAATCAATTGACGTTAATGTCTTTTGATATTAAGGTTTGGAACAATAATGAACGCATAAAATATATGATAAATAAAATGCTTGTTTATTAAACATTAATAAAGTAAACTTCCGAAACACATATATAAATTATTACCTGAAAATACATTCAGAAACATATAAAATAAATCACAATATAAATCTGTTTTCCTTGATGGCTGAAAACATAACATACAATATGATAAACATACACAAAACATAGACAAATCAAATATTATTCACTCTAAATTAATGCGTTCATTATGTGTCTCAGATGGGTAGCTTTTAAATTCATAATATATCTAAATGATTATACAATTTCTCAAAGGTGTTGGTTCTTGGAAAAGAGACAGAGCAGTAGTATTATTATAGTATTAATATCATGAGGACTTAACTTGACATTTTGAATATTCAAAATTCCATCGGCGAAATTTCCTGCTTACTGGTGATTCCATGTGTGGTAGTTCCGTTGATTAGATGTTTCACTATAACTCCGTAACTCGCGATGAGAATTCACTCGTGGCATGCGTGGTGTGGTGTTGGTGTTACCCGTCTTTTACTAATAGTTTATAGGGGTCTGTGTTGTGTAGGTGCAACCATCATTTGTGGGTTGTGTTCAAATAAAATGTCTATTACAAAAGCTGCTTCATGTAACTGTTCACGATCTATTTAGCTTGGTAGCAAATGTGCGTTATGTTATGCACTTGTGTTTATGAATGTTGAGTCTCTTATTGTTCATTAGTCTGCACGACTAGAATGATTAAGTCTGAATCATGTTAAGTTTCTGATATGAATCACAATGTCTGAAGTTGATACACAAAAGTTCTATTATCGAGATGCTACTTCACTTGTTAAAGTTTCTAAGTTCCATAATGTCGCTCGAAAGTATAACGATACTTAGGTAACTTCGCACTAAGTAAATAAGCTGCGCGATGCTGCGGTAAACTTGTGTAGAACTGGGCACAAAATTTTATGAGACTGAGTAAGACTGAGATTGAAAACTGAGATACTGAGACTGAGTAAGACTGAAAAACTGAGATTGCAATTGAGGCTAAGACTGAAGGCCTCGCGTACCCTGCAAACGGTTTTTATCAAACGTATTCTACCTTAATGCAATTTTCTGTCTTCCACGCCTTCGGTCGTTCTCGATAGGTCCAAGACTTCCTTCCACTTTGAAGATCTCTGGTTTTCGACTCCCTGATTCGCTGCCCTAGTTGTCACCATGACAACAGCTCTCTCCACCTGCTTCTTCGGAAGATGCTAACCTCTGGTTGGCTGCTGAACATTCTTTGAAATACACAGCGAAGGACATTGCACTATTTCTAAGAATATAAAGTAATTGCTCGCCTGTCTGTCAAACCTTTGTTCCGTGAGTTTACCAAGGTTTGGTGTTACTCCCTTGCTAACAATCTGTTGCGTCCTGTTCCTTGTTCAACTACCCTTCGTTTTTTCTACCAATTAATAACTTCTTGCTTGCTGTCATTCTGAGCTGCCTCCACGATTTCTCGTCGTAAATATCAGTTGTCACTCAGGCGTTGTTTTCATGCTGTGCGACATGCTCGTCTGTATTCATTGGGTATTTGCTGTATTGTCTCCGTACTGTTGAGACCTTTCTAAATCCTTTGTTAGTGAGTATCTCCTTTCTTACGTTCACACGCGTTGGCTTAACCCTACAGCGTCCCTTCGTTACAATTTCTGCGTACTTGTGTCACTGGACTCTGCTCTTTGTTCGGTTTGTTGTGATGTCGTAAATTTGAGTTGAATTTGGTCTGTCAAAGTCGAGCCCAATTTCCTTTGTTGCGTTAAGTCAAACGTTGTCTCATTGTCTCGTAGCTGGCGTCGGGTTGACGTGTTATTAATTGCCTTTATTTATTGCTCTGGTTTGGGTTGGTGACTCGACTATGTGCGAATGTACTGCTCGATCAGAAAATTTATAAATTTGAAAATTTTTGATCGCTATAACACGGCTTATGCCGTCTCATGTCTAAGTGCTAGGCAAAATACAGTAGGCCTACTACTAGTAGCTGGCCGAGACCGTTGGGGGAATGCAGAGACAGATGGAGGATTTGTGCGTCAACCACTACATACCCGAACTGGTTTCAGCTACCGGCTGAACTCCTAAGTGGAATGTAAATACTGTGCCTGGTGACGTATGATAATATCTGGCCATCTGTCTATCACCAGGTATTTTAATATGATGAGTTCAGTATGGTTTTAGAAAGGCTATCATTTCAGTAACGTCATAAGATCGGTTAAATTTTTTATATTAAAATTTAACAAAATCATTGAAACTATTTAAAATATTTAATCTTTTAATAATCAACCATTTCTTTTAGCTTTCACAAATCTAGCACTCTTAGTTTCAACTACTGGATACAGCCCTGATTGCACATAGTACGCAGCTTCAATTTATTACGGAATCTGGGTGAGAAGACTACATTTCTCTCACTCTCTCTCCCTACCTCTAGGTTCACCTTATTTTCTTTCTCAATTACCGTCTTCATTGCGTACACGCGCGCGAGTGAGCACAGGCACTTTACGCCTTCACATGTTATTCATCATATTTCAACTCGAGTGAAAACCATGTGCAGGAGCAGTCGAATGCCAGGAATTTTAATCATGATAAAAGAGTGATGTTGAAGATAGCTTATTCAGCTGATTCACCTACAATAGTACATCTAAAAATAAATCGATAGTGACTGCCTTGTCGTTTCGTCTTCGAGTTTTTCTCACTCATTTTTATTCGTCACGTGATGAATTAACATATGTACCGGTAATAATCAGTGAGACGTCGACTGATCCGATATTACCGTCTATCGTGATGTTAACGTAGACATCCCGTCAGTACCTGCCAACTAACAAACTATTCCGCTTCGTAGTCAGATCCATTAAACTTAATTATTGCAAACTTTAAACTTGTATATCGAAGTATGAGAATGGTTTTATTATTCGAATAGTATGTATTGGAGGGCGCCCCGTGCGTTCGATCTCGACCATGTGGCCATACATTTGTCATTTTTTTTAATACCAGTCGATCATAATTCTTGTATAAAAAAGTATAT
Organism: Magicicada septendecula; assembly: GCA_034769895.1. Lineage (NCBI taxonomy): Eukaryota > Metazoa > Arthropoda > Insecta > Hemiptera > Cicadidae > Magicicada > Magicicada septendecula. Next base: position 141,937,867 of record CM068367.1, on the reverse strand, counting down.
CGTTTTAACAGTCGAAAAGGTCAGGGTTTGTAAATCATGTCCTTCCGAGTCTGTATAACATTATTGACTGCTCCACCAATTATAGCGTTGGTTAAATTTATACAAAATACGAAGGCTAGACTACTTGATTTCGTCATTTCGTATAAAGGTTATGGTTTTGACATAATGAATATTTATTAACGGTGAAAAGTAATTTGTCAGTAAGGTTCTTGAAATGATGATGTATCTTCTCTATAATTACCCAGTAGTCAGTTGTTCCCTTGAAATCCGGCTATCAATTGTATAAGCTAAGCTGCAATACTGCAGCGCTGGTTGTTGGTCATTGCGTTTGTTGATTACAGACTTGCGAACAACATAAACTGCCTTGCCTTAATGTCTTCCTCATTATATCGTATCAATTATTAGAGCAAGCGAGCAGAACATTTTATTTCTAACAGTGATGATGGTGATGAGAGGTCAGATAAATTGCTTCCAAAGCGGACCATCGTGGGATCCACTCCACTTTCTTTCATTTATTTGTTACCAACCAGAAAATAGAATTTTTGTCAGCTAATTTGATGACTCTATGACTCATTACAGAAAATACAGTAAGGCATGTGGAGGAGACACCAGTCATCTCTGGCAGTGTATAGCCCGAGACATCTAACTCCATTAGTTTTGTTTTCGATTGTTTTAACTTCTTTTGTTTCTGTCTGGTTTTGGTGGACATCTTAATTTAATTTTTGTCATGAATGCAACGGCTTATTTGTTCACGATTCCGTAATCAAACCTAATAGTTTTTAATGGTGTTTCAGCCTTTTCAAAGCAATGGCCGCACTACTGTTGAGGTAAGATAAGCCAAAATTGCTGTACCTTCTGCAAACTGTTTAACTTCGTGAAAGCCTTAATTGATAGGTCAGAAACGAACATAAGATACGACACAGGGAAGGTTAGATGATCGCCATTCCGTCACAAATATAATGATCCGAACGGTATTTTATTGAAATAGTCAGTAGTGGTCGGTAGGGAAACAAGGTCTTCACTGTGTAAAACAACCAACCGCTTGTATTAGACTCTGTCTCTTAGACTTTATCAAAAGCTTGTCGTCGATCAAGAGACACGGTAGTCCTTTCCATATTTAAATTTTGTTTGTAAACGATGGCTCTGCTGTATAATTGAACGTTCCTATCGAAAGCCAAATGGATGGACTGGAAAGCATTCCACTTGGTCTGGTCTTCCTTTAATCGCTTTACAGAAATTTTTCCAGCAACTATGAGATGAGGGCAGCAGGCTGATGGAATTGATCGGTTTGGTGTATGAGGGTGGAATGTTTGTTATTTATTGGGTACCTGCCTCAAGAGAGGGTGTTCAGAATAACAAGAATAACACATCACGGCTAGCTGCCTGCAATCGTTTTAACGGGGACAGAATAAACTACTTTTGTCATAGGTTCTCTGAATATCTTCCTTACTTCTGATTTGGTGTTCTTTGTGTAACATACTGCAGTAACAAATCATGCTCACTAATTCTTTCTTTTTTTAGGTTTCTCATGTGATACGCGATAAAATGTATTGCAATACGATCTGAAAAATGAAGACGTCTGTTTTGTTGTTTTAAATGCACCTTTTGCATTTTTCAGTTGTAGTAGTTTTAACTATTACAATTAGACAAATTTGATGCCTGAATCGGAAGACGGTGAATGAGGATTTATATTTGGTTCTAAATCATCCCTAATCCTTAATCTGTCCTTATATGAGTTCATAGTGTAGAGGTTATCGACCATCGTGCTATCGTGTGGTCATCCATCCAGATTTGGTGTTCAAAAGCATACAGCTGGACCCCTGATATTGCCATTGGAGTCACGAGTTTGTCACCACATGTGTTTAAAATAATGAGGTAATATTTGCGTTCGTCGGGTGTACCGTTAATACGTGGAAAATTCATTTAACAACTTAAGTAGAGCATTCGCACTGTCGTGTAAGTGTCTTGCTTTGTCATTAGCAAGTACCTGTTATTTGAAAATAGTTGTCTATTTTTACATATTTTCGAAATTGTTGTTCGTTTCAAATATAAAAAATTATCGTCACAGTCGTTCAGGATCGTATTGAAACTAGCAACTTGTAACTAAAACCAATACTATTTCGATTCACAACACGTTTCGTTTTTATGTAATTAATTAGTGGGAGTACCATGGTTACGGCATAATGATGTTTTTCGGAACCTAAAAGATTCTAATAAGAAATAAGACAACTGGCATGAGGCTTTCTTCTTTTTATTCTTCTGCGTTATTTCCATCCTCTTCTGCCGTCAAGTGTCGGGGTCAATAAGACACTTTCGATACTCCCTTCTGTCATGGGTGAGGTCTTTGTGACCACGGGGAATTCGAATACTTTTCCATTGCAGTCCGTAGGACTCTCTTAACCTTTTTCATACTTTTTCACCACGTTGTTTGGTAAGTCGATGTACTCGCAGCCCTCTATCTATATTGTCATCTCAGTCTTCTATTCTGATCTTCAATTTGTCACGTCCTGTACCCCTCGCTGTTGTGAAGGTGAATTAGAGTAGAACACATCACGTGGAAATGCGTCCATCAGGCAAGATTTTATTATATCCCTCTTTGCTGTTGAACATCTACTCAGATGGCATATTTACCAAAGGACTGGTAAATGTGAAAGAGGGAATAAAGCTTAACGGAGAACCAATAAGTTCCATAAGATGTGCGCATCCCCGAACCCTCCCTTGGCAACAGAAGTCAGGTGTATAAGCGGTCCATAGCCAAATCAAATAGATTACGTCTTGAAAATATTCCGGGTTCACGGAAGGAAACGCTGGCACTCTGGAAACTTCAACTTTAAACACGGTAGTACTCAAAAACCTACTACATCGCGCACGCGCGCGCGTGTGTTTTAGGTTTTCGTGGTTGTGACATGTGTTTTGTTTCCGGCTTGGTCCGCGTTAGATTTCGCTCTTTTGAGAAAAACCTTCAAGGAAAACAGCAATACACGTGACTCAACCTGAACAAAAGTCATTTATCATTCAGTCATCTATTTAGTTACTTAGAGATATTGCACTTTCGTCGAAAACATACCTTGAAATTTTCGATAGATTAATTAATGTATCGTATTCTTTACTTTTGCAGCATACCATAAGGACATGATGATAATCCAACAATTTCCGATTGTCTCAGTCTTCTCCTTCCACACCGAACTGTAGGGTATTGTGGTTTGTCCGTGTTGTGATAACATGTTGTAAAGTGTGTCAAGTATAGCTTACTTAAAATATCAATCGTTGTTAAAAGTTACTTCACAAATCGTCATCCGGTTCATGCAATTAACTGAAGTTTACACTGTCCACAGAAACAACAAATTAATGTTTTTCAATACAGTTAGATATTGGTGGCTGAGACAGTAAAAAACGTAAAACATATGTGGCTAAGTGACATTTTGCACGTGTTGTGTAAACGGTAATATACGCAACGGTACCGCACCTTCTCGACTCTTCCACACGCGCCTTCCAGATAATGGCCGATTATTCTAGCGCGCTCCAGGGCATTTTTGTCACACATTATGCCACACAGCCGGGGCAGAAAGATCAGAAGTGGAGTGAGTTTAGTTCAGATCTGCTGTTTGGTGTGTGTTATCGGAATTCTTGTGTGGGGACATCTGTAACAGTTTGCTTGTATTATTTAGTACGTATGTATCATTTGTTACTGTGTGTTTGCTATTGTTATATTACGAGTGTTTATTATTGTTTTATTTATTTTAACTAATATCAAGTTCTAAATAGCGCTTTCATTTGATGTCGATTTTTCTGTTTCCACTGTCCAAACTCGACGGTCTGTGTGACCGTTGTAACAATATAAATTAAACGTGGTAATAAAATTTAGCTCCAATTTATACGTAATCATTATAAATACCAATCTTAATGACATTGTCCCTTCCACCTACGGCTAAGACCAAGCCGCCTGGGAAGTGCGTGATTTCAGAGATTGAGGCCAAGTGCTATCGAAATGCCACGACAGTCGCCTAGGGTCAGAACAAAAATACTCCGGCCAATATAAAAACATACTGCCACCTCTGGCAGACTTTTGGTCAGCTTTTTCTTTCTCTTCGTTGTAACCATCTCTTTTGTGAGTGGATGATGTGAACTTACTGTCTCTACGGTCTGCCCTATTGTCTTGCCCCGTTTGGAGTCCAGTTCAGTGGCTATTGGGCCACCCAACCTTCGATCCAGGTTATCATACGGTACAACCTGTTTTACGTTAATAATGTCTGTTCTTGTTCGTCTGATTACTTTAATCAACGAAGTGTTTTGAGTTTTTGATTCCTACATGACCTAGTCCGTTCCACCTTTTGAATTTTTCGTGAATCCTTAAGCACTAAGTTTGTATATATTCTATCTGTTATTGTTAGCAACATAAAAACTTAAAGAAGCATGTATTAGGCCTATCTATATTAGAAAATCCGAATTTATTCATACCCTGAGAATTAAACATTACTGAACTATTGCCATAGTGAATAAATTAACATAACTGTTCGTTTGATACCAGATACCATAAGTAAAGTACACGCTGAACCCGTGCGTATTGTTGCGCGCGGACATTAGACGTTTTAACAATAATTTAAAACGTAAAAACGTCCGCTGGCCTGTGTCTGAAAGGAGAACGCGCATAATTCTGGGGGTCCCCAACTGCGTTGATCCTCATATAAACCCACACAGCGAAACACAAATCTGCTTTGCGATATGTAGCCGTATCTGTTTTCGTTTTATTTGAGCTTTAAACCGTAATATTTTCACTCCGTTCCTGCTGAGGATAATAATAAAAACGTCTTGACAGTCTGAAGTGCCAGTTAGAGAGATATTCTTGCTTACACACACACAGACACAAGCACGAACACGGAGGAGCATCCTCCTAACAATAAAACTCGTCCAGATCCTATCTCTGACGAATAGGTGTGTACACGTGAGTGAATCTCTGACCGTGAGTGGGTGAAAGTGAGCTTTAAGAGCTCTGTAAATTTAGATGTTTACAAGTGACTTATGTCCACGTCCAGTTGTTCTCGTGCGAATAAATAAATTTGGCGCATTCAAGTTCATGAACGTGATAAACTTTTGTTTTTAATGTAGGTCTACAGCAAAGCAATCCGGTGAGCGCGTAGGTTATACAGTACAGCGGATAAGTGTACAAGATTTCAAGTTACACTGAATCACTTATCTGACTAATTAAATTTCTCATTAAAAGTCGTTCCCTTTATAGGCCTAAATAAATATATGTATATTGTAACAAATTTACTAATTACTGATGAGATGTGTTATTTATAAATGTTTGTGTAGAAAAATTTGTTTGGTTTATAAAAGTTTTTTTTATTAATTAAATTTAATTATGTTCTGTGGTGTTCCGAATGTTTTGTTAATTGTTTTAATTAATTTAACTCCTTTTCTGTATTTTAAAATCCTCTCGCCAGTTAATAAGATTGTCTCCAATAACAATCGATAGGTGTACTTTCCTATTTGGAGGTTATCTTCCTTCTCATTCTTGAAATTCTGGTCGTTTCTGTTTAATTAAAGTTATATTTTATACTAATTATTAAGTAGGAATAAATGAGATTGAATTTTATAGTAATTACTGAAGTTTATTAACAAATATTTATTTTATCGACTCTCTATCGATTTATAAATCGATTCTCAGGGTTTCAATAGTATACAATTATTTATATTCGGGTTCTTTTAACAGTTATTTTAGGTATAGTCAGAGAGAAAGGGCAAAATATTAAAAGTATAACATTACAAAATATATTCACTTAAAAATTAAAATACTGTGCATATATGTTATTCAAGATATAATGTTAAATAAGATGCTTTCATACGTTTCTGTTGAATAGACTGTGTCGCTTTGGATTGTGGGAAATCAGTAATGGCTGCCACTAGTAGTCCAGACGTAAGACGAAGTCACCTCGCTATTTCTACGACTAATAAAATATGCTTTCCCTACAATTTTTCATTCCAGGGGCTGCAATTCTTCTTTCTTGTGTTGGTGGAGTGTTGCTTGTCAAGTTTTAGTGTTGCACTTCGAAAAATGGTGCAGTGTTAAGTTAATTCCACTTTTGTCAGTTAGGTCGAAAATTGCACTTTTGTATTGTGAAGTGTTATTACTGTTTTAATCGTTTAAAATGTATTTCCACTATGTTCTGTTCTTATTTGTAGTTGTTTTAATGTTTGTTGGTGTTTGTTTCACTGTATTTGTGTTCAAAATGTATTTTCACAAAACTCGCGTTTTTTCGTCAAACTAGGCTTAGAAAAACATGCGCCATTAATGTATCAGCAATTAAGTTAAACTTTGCTTAAGAGCTCGTCAAGTGTTCTTCACGATTTCTAATAATGAACTAATTTACTTTCTCCGTCTTGCCCAAAAGTCTTAGCCAAATTAATATTATTCAATCCATTGTTTCAATATTATTTGCATCCTGTGCATGTGAGAATTTTACATTATATAACTGATTATATTTTTGTTATTATTCAAATTTATTAACTATTAAACACATAATCTTCTTCTTCAGTTCATTCTGCTTAATTTGATACCAAATAATGTAGTTTTATTACGTTTTTGAGCTAAAATGGTATTTTTTACCTCATTTTGAAAATTGTAAGTTTGAAAAATGCACTTCCTGTCCTTTTCCAAAATGATGCCATTTTCCAAGTTATATTAATGATCGTATTAAATCTCAGATTGTAAGAAAAGGTTTATCTTCCCTTAATTTCTTGTAATTACATTAATCGGTTATGTTTTAAAATATTATACAGTAATATATGACTCCCCTATCTGAATTTTGAGTTTTTACATTTGCATTTTTAACAATAATTCTATCTTTTACAAAATCTTTCTTAACTATATTTCCAATTACATGACTTTATGACTGATTTATCTTATATAAATTTCTTCAGTTTAATTGTTTTTCTGTACTTATTTCCTCAATTTTGAGGCTGTTTAGTTTTTAACATTTGGCCTAGATTTCTAACAGTTTTTACATACAAAGTTTTTTAAATAATACATGTTGGTTTATACTCTCTCTGACTTTCTTTGCTATTATGACATTAATTAACATTTTCTTATTTTAACACAAGAACAATTAGTATATAATTATACTCTAAATACATAACACATAATTCAAATTAACATTGGTCTTTCAAATTCAGACATTTTATACTTAACTATTTTTAGTACTACACAATAAATATATTATAAATAAAGAATGTCATTTAACTCTGACACCTTATAACTTAATTATTATCAATAACACATAATAAATATTTCATAAATAATGAATGTTATTTGATTCTGACATTTCTAAACTTGATTATTTCTATTACCTTATTCTACATAAACAAAACATAATTATTATAATCTTATACTCTATTCTTATTAGGTTCTACTTTCAGTTTTTATCTGTTTTTTATTTATGGGGTAATGACTCTTTGTCACTTCACTTTTATTATGTATGCCTGCTCTTGTATTATTTTGGTTCATTCCAACTGAATGTTGTATAATTAAGAGTGGCAGTTATTTAAAAAACATGTATTACCTGTCATGATAATACTTTATTTTACATTATTCATAGACACAATATAAGCACTTTAAAGTTGTAATATTTCACAATCTACTTAGTTTGTGAACTTCAATATTGAAACATAAGGTTTATTTATTATAACACCACAACTTGCACTGATCCCTTTTCATTCTTAGATTTTATTTCTAAATAGTTATATAGTTTCATTAAAATCAAGCAATCTATTTATAGAAGATAATGAAGGTTTGTCTTTTGGCATTATATAATTATTTCACATTGGTTCACTTTCAATTCTACTTTATACACTTTTTGGCTTACATCTATTTTACATGTGGTTTCTACCTTTGATAGTTTGTTATACTTTTATTTATTATTATGTTTATTAGTTTCTTTTGGGGTTTGGGGTTTTTTATAAGAGCACTCCTTCTTCTGTGGATGCTGTCTTTTTCTGGTGTTCTTCATTAATTCCTTCTTGTTCCTTACAACATTTTCTTTTCTTGTTGTGGATTTAGTCATTTTCTGGGTTTCTTCCTTACCTACTCCTATCCTACCTGGGTATTACCTTTTTCATATTTAGTTTTTAAATTTATTTTGATGATTCATCACTCATTGTACCATTGGTTTTAAATGAACTTTTGCCTTAATCTATGATTGTACTTCACAGTGGTTCTTAATTAATTCTTTATTTTGCTTTCTCGGATTTAACAATGTTTTTATTTTATTTTTATGATCATTTTACCATTCAGAATTATTGGCATTATCTGTCATGCTACAATATATTTACTTATTTATAAAAAGATCGTTTTATAACATTCTCCGACACTTGTGATTTTCAGACTATCTTTCTCGATCACACTCAACATCTCTCTCTCTCTCTCTCTCTCTCTCTCTCTCTCTCTCTCTCTCTCTCTCTCTCTCTCTCTCTCTCCCCACCTCATTTCCGTGCCTCCTCACCAGCTTTTCCTTGGCTTCTTTCTGCCTCTGGCCTGTCAATTTAATACTTGTTTTGGAAGTCAGTGTTTGACCCTTCGTTTTATGTATTCACACCAAATTAACAATTTACTTCTGATATCATTTGAAATCGAACGCGAACTCTTCATAATTTATCTTCGACTCTCTTTTATGGACGTTCCGGCTGGTTTTATTAGTATTTTCTGTGTTTTCAACGGCCGTATATCTTAGTATTGATTATACTTTTCACTTCGATGCCATCAATCTGCTTCAATGTTTCCTTTATTATACAAATAAGTACATCTACTTCTTGCATATAAGTACAAGAAGTATTTCCTTTTTATATATTTGACAGGCATAATGATGAGTACGAGTCGAGCTACATTATTTTAAACGTACAGTACACAAGTGGGGTAATCTGATTAGTGCAACGCCAAGACCACCTTTAATTTTCCTAGCTGATATGCACAGGTACTCATGAGAGCTATGTAAACCTTGGGTCGGACTAGACATCGTGAAAATGTGGAGAATTGGATTTGAATCCACTGAGCCTCGAGCTTCTTCTCCTTCCGTATTCCATAATTAATGTATAAGTGTATTCCGGTTCCATATGTTTCCTGCATTCCATCCTCCCACCTACAACGATTATCCGAATGTCTGATAATCTAATATCCTTCGGTGACTTTCTTTTCTCCATTTTAACCGCACGTACAATTGGTCTCATACGTATTAACTCCAGAAATGTTTCCAGTTCATTATTTACATCATTACTCTGTCCTTCCTGGAGCGCCTCATCACACCTCGATGGTGTCAGTTGCACTTACTTTACACGAATCTTGAAAGAACTCAGCATAACTTAAACAACCGCAGTTAGGTGTTCCTCGCGTTTTCCCTTAAAGAATTTTACCTAAGCGAGAGCTTGAAATCTATTAATTTTTCTTTTTTTTTATCATGAACCTCCTCATAACTGATATTGCAGTTATTGAAAATGTCTTATCATTTCAAGTGTCTTGTGATTTATCACCATTTTACTCCTTATGGGGTTCTTCCTTTCAAATATAATGACCTTTGCTTTCCGCATTGAAAAATTATACAGCGAACACAGACGCATAATCTGTGTAAAGGCCTTTTTAAAGGGTGTTCTGATTTCTAAATGACCTGCTGGTGAATTTATCATTAGCCAGGGCTGACACTACACTTCTAATCACGAATTAACACTCCATTGACCCCGATTTAGAAGTCAAATAATTAAATTTTGATCGAGTTACCTTGGATGAAAGTTGCGTAATAGTAAAAAGTATGGAAAACCTGCGGAAGTCTCTCAATATTGACAAACTCAACACTGACGATGTCGGATACATCTTTTATTTATCCATCTCCGTATAAACACATTTCGCCTTTAAATACATTCCGAGCCCCCACAAAATTATTGTTCGTTGCTCTTTTAATCTCCTAGACCGTTAAGCGTATATCGAAAAGCAGATGATAGTAGATGTAAAAAAACTACTCTTATTCGATATTTAGGACCTACGAATGAATTTTGAAGATATGTTTCTACAAAATGATGATCGATTTTCGGACGAAACGAGAAAAAAAATAGAAAACGTTAAGCGATACCTGCTTTCCTCCACACCGAACCCTGCATTCCAGTGGTAATGTGTAACTATCGTATTTGCAATGTCTTGTAAAACCTGTCGCACATAATTTAAGAAACAAATCAAAAAACAGTAAGTAGACGAATAAGTCAAAAGACGAACAGTGAGTAGTTTTAAGGTACAGAAAATGACCAACGACACTTTGTTGGCTGAAGTATTAAACAAACACTTATTACTTCCACATTCTGCATTACATGTGACTGGCGTAAGATTTTTGAAGGATTAATTTCATTATCACTCCCCGCACGGTACGTGTAATTCTCCTGTTCCATCAACTTCTACGTAGTCGAAGTATTCTCCTTCAAACTCTCCTCCCTACAGGTACATGGTATAAAACTTTCGAATGCGTACGTTATTCGTTCTTAGCAGATGTTGAACACAACTCCTCCTAACGTAAACTAATCTTTCCGCATACAGAATAGATATTAAAACCCCTTTATGATGCTCAGTATGTGTACTCTGACGATGTGATGATGCCTTGATTCTGGTCAGACTTTTTTAGAATCGCGGTTTGTTTATAAAGTGATTTCGCTTTCGGGTTGTTACTGAGCACGAAAATCACGGGTTCACTCAACAAGACCGAGGTGTATTGGACTTACACGAAATCCAGTACGCTTCAAATGTCTTTCCATACCTATGAGTAACCATCTGCCTCTATCACGGAAAACAATCGATTTTAATCTTCAGTCGGATTAACACTTTTTTATAACATTAACGTAGCAAGAGTTTATCTGTCCGAGATCGGCAGCATTCAATGTGGTAAATTCGCAGACTTGTGGCCTTCCCTCCAGACTTATCATCTGTATAGTAGACCACTTGCATCGCGTTAGAATAACCGATATGAACTAGACATGCACGAAGCTCTAATTAATCTTGTCTGAAATTCTAAAGCTCTGATTGGTCAACAGTTTTGCTCCTTCGCAACAGACATCTACTTTTAGGGAGAGATAATTACAATCAGATCATGTAAATTTCGGCTTATTCAAGTCAAGAATTTGTCAGAACTGCAGAGAAATTATCTAAAATTGTCTTTTCTTTTATTGCCTTTCAAGTATTGGTAGTACTTAGAATGTTTATAAATAAACACATATTTACACCAAGTTGTTTAAAATATTTACACTAAAATAAAACAAATATTTACACATATTTAGTCGTTCAGGCAGACATCCAGTACGAGATTAAGGCAGACTATTAGAATATGAACTACACATTTTTGTCAAAGTCCCATCTCGAAACCTCAATTCGTAAGAGCAAAATAATGTTTTTTCTGATTAGCGTCTACGCGACACACGCACTCGACAACCGTAACCTGAACTTAACGGTAATTATGCACATTTTCGTGTATCGCACTACATAATCGCATTACAATAAATCATTTATAAGTCTAAATTACAAAGTTTCTTACAACTTACAAGCTGGGAAATACAGACTCCCTCAAGGAACTTTTTTGTATATTCCCTTATTATCATCAATTGGCTTATTCTGTGCATACACATATTATTGACATATGCAATAGGATTTTCCATTGTAACATATAGGCTACATTTATATATACATATATACAGAGAGAGAGAGAGAAAGAGAGAGAGAGAGGATGTATGGAGGAGCGTGGGAGTTGTGAGCCCCCCCCGGAGATAAAGAGAAAGGAAATGTCAAGACTTTGTTAAACGTGCCAATGAAACATATTCACTTAAGTCAAATTAAATAAAACGCTAATTATGTGAACAGGAACATTACAGTACGCTATACCCGTCTTAGGAGTCTGAACGTTGCCAGATGGCTGTTGGTTGAGAGATGGTTCAACTTTTTATCTTATCTTGCTGAGGTTATGTCCTCTTAACGAGTGGGGAAGATGTAGCTTTCGAATGTTTATTCAGCATGCAGTGAATCCATCTTGAATCATTGTATTTATAGTGCAGTAATTTATTCTACAGCGACGTTTGTATTAAGCAGTTTTTGCTTGCTATTCGAATCTTACATAGATATGCCTTTCAGTGAGCACGATTTTTCGATCCGACTTAGAACGTTGAATTGCTATGTTTGATCACCGCTACTGCATACATGTCAATTGTGAAACCCTGAAAAACAAAAAATTTCACGTCTTTGTAGTTGGCATACTGAAGAACGCTTAGAATTAAATGGACAGACAGAATAAACAACGATACAGAATCAAAAAGACTAAACAGTAAAGTCTAATAACGCTATAATAGAATGGCCTGTTATGCTACAAAGAATGGGATGTGCTTCAGATAATGCAAGGAGACAAGACTGATCGCGAAGAGGAGTAGGTAGCTAGAAAAAGTCATGGATAAGGAACATCAAACAATTGACAATATGAGCAAGCAGAAAATTTTAATCACAACCTTTTTATTATGGTAATTTAATGTTTATAATTTAAGCCTTATTTCATTTAAAATATTAAATTAATAAAATGTAATGTTTATTTTTCTGTCCTTCTTAAGCGTTTTGTTAGGCAAACTACTGAGATATAAACACAAAAATGAAAAATACAGGGTGTCTCGGGAGGAGAGGGAAATAATTTGAGAAATGGTTCTATAATGTAAAAGAAGAAAAAAAGTTTATATAAACATATGTCCGGAAACGCTTTGTAAGCGAGTTACGGGTAGCGAAAGATTTCGCCCGGGTTTCGGTTCCCCCGGGTAAATGAAGACTTTCTGACATTCTGGGAAGGGGCGAATTATGTTGTTTCTTATGGTTTTTGACCTGAAAAATCGAATAAAACAGGTCGCAGACCTGTATCTCCCATAAGTTTCATTATATCCGACGTAAAACAGAAAAATCTTTGCCTAAAAACAAATTTTGGAAAATTGGAAACAATTGGATTTTTTTTTTTTTTTTTTTTTTTTTTGAGTGGCAGAATGAACTTGAATGGGTGCGCACCCAAATCCGCGTACGGTTCATATGCAAATTTTGACATTTTAACTTCTTAACGATCTCCCAAGAGTGACAGTTTTAACTTTTTAATATCTGATGATGCATAAGCTCTGAAACGCGTCATAGACGAAGCACAAGAAATCACACGGCGGATAATTTAAGGTAAATAATTTATTAATGGAATTTTTTGTTGATTTTTACTGACTTTATTTACACCATTTTTCTCAGAATTAAATTCTTTACAAGTTTGTTTTTAACTTTTATGCATTAGGTTAGGTTTTTAGGTTAGAAGTACAATAACTTTGTTAAATGACTAATAAATGCATAAAAGTTAAAAACAAAACTTGTAAAGAATTTAATTCTGAGAAAAATGGTGTAAATAAAGTCAATAAAAATCAACAAAAAATTCCAATTGTTTCCAATTTTCCAAAATTTGTTTTTAGGCAAAGATTTTTCTGTTTTACGTCGGATATCAAGAAACTTATGGGAGATACAGTTCTGCGACCTGTTTTATTCGATTTTTCAGGTCAAAAACCATAAGAAACAACAGAATTCGCCCCTTCCCAGAATTTCAGAAAGTCTTCATTTACCCGGGGGAACCGAAACCCGGGCGAAATCTTTCGCTACCCGTAACTCGCTTACAAAGCGTTTCCGGACATATGTTTATATGAACTTTTTTTCTTCTTTTACACTATAGAACCATTTCTCTAATTATTTCCCTCTCCTCCTGGGACACCCTGTATGTTAATCTTAAGGGGAGTCCCTACTGAAAATGGCCAAAAATTTATAAAAAATTCAAAAATTGTTTTTGTCCCAAATTGTTATATGGTTAGTTCTTTATATAAAAAACACACTAAAACATTTTTTCCGAAATATTTAGTAGGCAAAAACAAATTGTTTGGGAAAACCTAGCACCTAAGCGATTTACATTTCATTTAGGTATTACAATATAACTAAACACTATTATTTATACTGTATAATATAATTTTACACATATATATGTATTATATTAGTACTAATTTGGAAATAAATGTTGCAAGTATAAAATATCAGCTATTTTATTTGCAAAGAAAAAAATCAGACTTGTAAAACAGCTGACTGACGTATTGTTGATAACTTGCAATGTTTTGTTTCCTGCTGTGTTGAGCTTTGTGGATGTGATTTGGAACAGTTTTGTGTTTGAATTGTTATTATTTTCCAATAATAAATACAGGAAGGAAGAAGAAAAGTTTACTGAACATTAGTAAAAGAAATCAACAATTGTGGACTATACAAAGAAATCAAAGTAAAATGTGGACTACAGAGACATGCTCGATAAGAATATTGATATGTTTCTATAAATTATTAAAAATGTAAAATAAAATATTTTATTGTTTATTGTATTATAATTTATTATTTTAATACCCATACAGTAATAAAAAACATATAAAGCCTTTGTACTCCATAAATATTTAATTTTCCAACAAAAAGGAATATTTTTAGAAAATTCGCTTTTCCCGCAAATTCAATTTTTCATGTTTTTATATATACGTTTTGATATATCTAAAAAACTATCTTACTTACTGCTCTGAAATATTGCACAGGTCTTTGGGATATAATTACCTAAAAAGCACGTATTTTTATTTAATTTGAGCTGATAGTTCCTTGGTAATCAATTTTTATTTATAAATGTAAAAATTAAAAAAAAAAGATTTTTACTATTTTCCTCACAAAAAAATTGTTTTTAATTACATCCTAATAAAAATAGGTGTTTTTTTTTTACATAATTTATCCCCTTCAAAATGACACCTCCCAAAAGGTCGTAGGACTTCTGGTTTTTCTGGAATATCAATTTGAAAAATATTCCAAAAACGTTGCTAAGAAACGTTAAAAAATTCAATTTTTAGTAGGCCTACTAAAATAATTGTTTTCCAGTTACAAAATTTTACCCTTTATTTAGTGCAACAATAAATAATAAAAAAAAATCTGAATAAATTAAAAAGATACAAGCTAAACATTTTTGCCATTTTCAGTAGGGACTCCTCTTAGAAAATAAAAATGTATACGATCCAAAAACCAGAAGCCTTTAATTAAAACGTATCGTTTCAGTGGAAATAATTTAATCACGACAACATTTTACAGGAAAAATTAATTCCAGCTTTATGATTATATTGAAAGTAATGATAAATTGTGTATTTTGTAACAACAAATTATATCTATCGGATCGTTGCAAGACACTTTTTGTAAAGATATATTTGCGGTCAATACAGAGTACAATGAAATCCAACCAATATGAGTCATCGATGAACTATTATTTATTATACAAAAGAAGAACGATTTTTTTTCTTTCTGTGTCAGACGGTTTGCGCAGTTTCAAACAAGAAAACATAAAGAAAAAATGTCATCTCCAATCAAGGCCAAACGAGAGAGATGAGTATTCAATTTGGAATCCAACGAAATGAGCTAATTACCAGGGGCGATGTGAACACGGCGACCTTGCCGGCCGGGTAGCGTGCCGAGATCGACCTTCAGTTCCGGTTGCCGGTTACGTCACTTCCGGCAAAAACTATTCACATTGTTGGTTGCTCATCCTATGTTTCGTCGTCTTTTGAGAAATGAGTCTCTCTGTGTTGAGAGACTTCGTGAAACCGTACGTTTGCGTCAAGACTTATTTTTGGCACACAGGTAATTTGCGTACTATGCAATGATTGTAAAAATATGGCGAAGGGAACGTTTGGTACTATTTAAAAAAATGCCTATTCTTTTTTAATTCAAAAGTCGAATAACAATAATTGGAGAACAATATTATTTGAATTATGGAGTCTTTAGAGACAATATTATTTGAGTGGTAACCTCAGACTATTTTGTAGTCAAGACAGGAAAATAAAAAAAATAAAATCGTCTTAAACTTATTACAGATATCTTGTAAGTACAATATATTATTTAAACAAATTTTAATCGTTATGATAATCATCACTACTATTTTTATATCACATAACAGAGAATGCTCATTAATTATCTCCAAATATACACATACATCTTTTGCAAGTACTATGTTTTACATACTCTGACGCCCGTTTCAACCAGTATTGCATCGTCTATTCAGTCGTAGTTTTAATTTGAATACGTTTACAATTTATAACTTTCAATTTAAGTGAAATTCAACTCGATTGTCTGCGAACATTGTCAGTCCTGTATCGATGCAAATACTGCTTCTAAGATAAGACAACATTAAAACATAATTTAATAAAATAAAATTATTATTTTTTAATTATAATACCAGATCCATAACTCATTAAAAAAATCATTAATTATTTTCATTAAAATGTAATAACTATTTTATTATCATACTATATTCATAATAAAATAATGTAAAAATAATAAAATAATATTTCATTTTAATAAAATAACTAAATTGTTTTGTAGACTGCAAATCCCGTCAACATTAAGACGCTGAAATTAGCTCTATTTTCGGATACTATGTACTATGTTCTGCTTTAAATAAACAAAGCAAAATTAGTAAGGGGTTTTGACTCTCTAACACTTTCCTCCCACTGAGAAACTACTCTCTGATTTCTCACAAACACCAGATGAAAAAAAATTACCAACAAGCAAAAAGCAATAAATTCTATATAATAATGTATCTACTGTTGATTTACAACACAAACTGTTCAAGAAGTGGTTATGGTTTTGGCCAAGCACGATACTCACACCTTTATTTAATAAAATTACTGATCACTAAATCTGTTTATTGTGAACAAGAGATTAGATAGATTATATGACAAAACAAACAGTGGTAGGACCGGGAATCTGTATCAACAAAGGATAGTTTCTCTCTGTGAAAAGTCCCATACTCACTGTCTTGGGCTGAGCAATTCTGAATCGTTCCCATGAATTATCGTCGTAGGGGTAACCATGACACCCACAGCTAAGATGCCCTTGTTCACAGATAAGCGTATTTAACCATTCGTTGTCTGCGTCATGAACTACCCAACCTCAACATCATTAACCAATTGCTCTGTTAACCAATTAATACCAAAATCTACTCTTTCACAGCTGATATCTAATCTTCCTCCTCACAAGTACGTATATGTTTTTGAAAGGCCAGTTTTTTGTAGCAAGTTCAGCAAAAAACTCACGCTTCACCCTGTGGACATAGACCTTTCTCTATACGCATCTGTACATACATAGAGCGAGCTTACCCATTCGCTTCGCCAACTTCAAAGCATACTCTTTTTCCGGTTCAGGAGTTTCCCATCATATGTTTGATGCCTTCGGTCCATAAATCAGACTTTCCTCTCTTCTTGTTTTGAGGTTTTCAGAGAAAATGTTATATTTGTCTCCCGGTCATCTGCCATCCTCATAAGATGCCCAAACAACTTCAACCATCTTCATCTCTCCGTAATTGTCTCTTTAGCCCCTATTGTGGTAACTACCATTCCAATCTAGATATTCTGGCCCAATACAGCAGCCTTCTCTTTCAATTCTATGTTCAAGCGCATCTCAGACCCAAATTAATTATTGTTCTCATTAATTACCTCTAGTTTTACTAGTCTGTCTATCTGTGAGCTGGTTCCATTCAATTTCCGTTTCTTCTTCTTCTTCTTCTTCTTCTTCTTCACTGAAGGATTATATAAACCTGTTCCGGTACCCATCTCATCCATGGACGACCCACGTCTCTTCTACCAATGGCTTTATAGTTCAGTGCCGCTTTCGGCAATCGATACTCTATCATCCTTTGCAGATCTTCTATCCACCAGTTCTTCTGTAAGCTGAAATAATTTCATTGATGACCTCTACTTCGAGTTCTCCTCTGATATCCTCATTCCTTATTCTATTCTGCAATGTATACTTTAAGGTACTTCGAAGAAACTACATTTCAGCACTCTGAATCTTGCCACATTCCTTTTTTGTCATGACTCACGCCTTACTCGCATATGTCAATGTGGGCATTGCAATTGTCTTATAAAATTTAATCCTTGTGCTATGTTTTGTTTTATTCCTAAGATTTCTATAAATCGTACCACAAATATTCCTAAATTTATTTATCTTCTCTTTTATATCATATTCAGACTCATAGCTTACTGCTCATCCGAGATATTTAAAACGGCTCACTTGTTCTAAAGTGCTGTTGTTTATAATTATCTTAGTCCTCACTGGATATTTACCTTTAAAGGCCATGGATTTGTCTTTTTCACTGAGATTGTCAGTGAGTATTCTCTTATAATTGAAACATAGCTTTTTGTAAATCATCATCATTTTCTTGAATAAGAACTATGTCATCTGTATATTGCAGGGAACCCATACAAATTGATTTGCTAAGATGTATTTCCGAAGTCACTCCCGAAGAGCATTTCCATGCTCTCAACGTGACGTCAATATATATTTAAACCAGACTAGGAAAATACAGGATCCCTGCCTAACTCCCTTATTTATTGGAATATTTATTGGAATGTCACCTGACAACCTACCACTCAGATCCAGGACTACAGATGTACTTTTGTAAAGGATCTTGAATGAATTTATTAAATGCTGTAGATATCCTCTTCTATCCATAATTATCCATAACTTTTGGCGGTCTGCATTACCAAATGGTTTCTTCAGATCAACAAATCCTTTCCTGGTTATACTCCCACCGTTTCTCTATTAGCTGTCGTAATACAAACGATGCATCCGCAGTCGACCGTTTCCGTTTCTTATTCCTTTACTTATTGAATTTAGAATAATCTTATAAACAATCCTAGACCATTCATTACTTTAAATAAGTATTACCAAAATTTAAATGTAAATTTGAGTGAATCTGTTAAAACAAAATTAGTTATAAATTAATTATGTATATTCGGAAAACAAGAAAGACGTTTTGTCTATATTTTTCAGCAGAAGAATAAATCCACATTTATTCGGGAAGAGTTTTCGCCCTAAACTAAATAATGCAGATTGACTGAGAAACATCTTTATACTTTTAAATTTCAGAAAAAGTTTTAATAACAACCGTCACTAATCGGTTAATACCAAACATTTTGTTACTGATTTTAATCGCATACTTTTCTTAGCATTCTTAGAATATAATTTAATAGGAAATGAACTGCACTTGTGGGATTTTACCGTCTGCAGGTAGAGTTTATTCCCCTTTGTTTCCCACACTTTCAACTGTACGACAACCAAGTGTTTATAAAGTCATGTTACTTAATTAAAACAAAACTAATTTTAGCTTCAAGAGCGAGCGAACAACCTTCAGTGGTAAACACACGTGTTCTAATTAAAATACATATATAATAATAATAATGATAAAGTAAAAATAATTACTGAATTTATAAAGCATAAATAATAGTACTGATGATAATAATACTACGGTAAAGCGTAAAGAGAATAATGACAGTACACAAAACGTACACAACAAAAACCATGTTTGTTCTCGTTTACTGCATCTGTCACGGCGACCCAGGAATCGTACTATGAGAAATAGTTACGCTGACCATGTGTTGACTGCTTGACCTGATAACTCGTCTAATAACAATGTGATGCGTAATTAGCGACAAATTCTTCTTCTTCTATGGCGTCACAGTTCGAAGTCGAACTTTAGCCTCCATAATCATCCGCCTCCATTTTTCCCTCTCCTTGGCGATCGATGTCCATTGTTTTATTTTAAGTAAATTATCAGCATCCCTCGCCACTGCGTCAATCCAGCGTGTCTTCAGTCTTCCGACAGGCCTTCTACCTTCGATCTGACTAAATAGTACCTTCCTAGGTATTCGGTTGTCTTCCATCCTAATGATGTGTCCTGCCCATTGCAATCTAACCAGTCGGATGGTGGTGGCCAGATCATTGTCTTTATACAGCTTGTATAGCTCCTCATTGTGACCCATTCTCCATATCCCGTTTACTTGAATTGGTCCATACATTCTCCTCAAAATTGTCCTTTCAAAAGTATTGACTACGTTAGCGGCTTGTTTGTCTCGCTGCCATATGTTATCACCGGTCTAATCATAACTTTATATAATGTGACCTTGGACTGATGGTGGATATTCCTTGTCTTGAATATAGATGTCAACGAAGCATATGTTCTATTTGCGGCCTGTATCCTGTTCCTTATTTCATTTATTTCTTCATTGTTTTCTGCCATCCAACATCCCAAATATTTAAACTGATTCACTATTTCCAGGTTTATGGTTCAATTTCAAACTGTTCAGGTTTCCTGGTTTTCTTCCGAGTGGTGATCATAACCTTTGTTTTATCTGTATTAACGTGTAATCCTATCTCTTCTCCTTCACTTTTGAGTTCCTGGAATGTCTCTTTTGCTCTTCCTTGGGATCTTGCCATAATATTGACATCATCCGCATACCCTACGATTTGGACCATTTTATGTTCTAATGTTGAATTCCCATCAATTGATAATTTCCTGATCACATATTCAAGTGCTAAGTTGAACAGTGTTGGTGCCAGCCCATCGCCCTGTTTTAACCCTCATCAACCACCCCGTCGCTCTAACGACAAATTACTAGTTAAATAATTTCTACACAAATAAACGCTACCACGATGAGACATGCTTCACATATGAATTTAACTACTATCTATACGTAGTGAAATGGCGACAATTTTAGTAGTTGCTTTTACAGTCTACATTTACTTATTTCTAACTGCAATTTAGCAAATTTTATGTCTTATAAGTTGTTATCGTTGATATTCGCATACTAAGTACACGAAAGAAGAGGTTTCGGAGAGTTAGGAGCACTGAACAATAGACAGGCCCATTTGTATTTACGAAGGAGAATTATTCAACTCCGTGTGATTTGGATAAAAAATGATAAACAAAACTTTGGATTGTTTTATTTTTTCTAGCTTCGCTTAATGACATTGCATAAAGTCGATATATGGTCGTAAAAATACAATAACGTTAAATATAAACAACAATTAATACCAATTATCCTGAACAGCGTTTTCTGCCAACACAAGTGGGCCACGTCGTTTCTCTAAACGGGTGACCAACTCCTTCTAGATGTCCCGCTCTGACCGCATCAGCCACCAGATTGATTGCTGAATCTCGTACACAGCAGCTAAAGTCCTCGGATCTCACCAATTTGGGGAGTCAGAATTGGGTAGAAAAGTAGTTCAAGGAGACCCAACAAGCGATCGACACTCAATTTTTGGATTCAGACTTGTGGCGACACTAGGTAAATTCTAAGAAAAGTCTTTTGACCAGTGAAGGAAGATGAAGAGTGGCGCCTACGGAACAATAAGGAATTATAGGAATTGATAGATAGCGAGGACATAGTGAGGTTCATCAAGTCTACGAGGATCAGCAGGTCGGGACATGTGATGCGCATGGAGGGCGATAGATTCTTAGAGGGACAATAGATGGGCAAAGAAGGAAAAAAAGACCTAGAAGAAGGTGGCTACAGGACGTAGAAGATGACCTCAGGAGAATGGATATCGGGGATTGAAGGTGGAGGCTGGAGGACCGAGGAGTTTGGAGGCGACTAGTCGGGGTGGCCAAGGCTCATCGTGGGCTGTAGCGCCAGAGGACTGACGGGCGACACTAGGTAACCCCGCAACAGATAAGAATCATATGTACTGTATATTTTTGGAGAGGAAGACGAAGATTTTGTATAAATAATATCAATAATAATAAAACGCATAAATAATAAACAGTTAATATCTAAAATATTTGTTGAACATTAACACACACATTAACACAAGATGTCTCGGATCCATACGACAAACTAACTAGCCGTTTATTTTACACCTCAAAAATATTGTATGGCAACTGGTTCAACCCCGACCCTGAAGCGTTAAGAGCAACACAGACACGACAACTAATAAATTTTGAAACTCACTCACTAGAACAAAATTAAAATTTATAGGCCTACTGCAAATTTTTAATACTTTTAGGCCAAAAGTAATCTACGTTTTAAAGTTGTCGGCGTTTTTTTTTTTATTCTGTTTACGTCAGGACTTTTCGTGAAAAAAAATAATGTACATTATCATCTGAAGATTTCAGCCTAGTCTAAATCATATTTTCATAACTGTGATCATTCTATAAAATTATAATGAGAGTTTGTTGCCAAACTTTTTCAAACGCTCTCTGTGCGTTGACTGCACTTCGGGATATCAAGAAAGTGTTAAATAAATCAGCAACAGTTAACTTCGTGCCTTGCCGTCACATCATAACCAGCCAACCACCACCCTCACCATGTTTATATTATGAACTTATTTTCCCCCTTATCTGGCGGTGCACCCTTCACTTCGCAAGGCATGCTATACTAAATCATTTCACTTATCTGCGTGCTATCGTCGTAAGATGCCTTGTTACCCTTACGTATTAAGACGTCAACCCTCCTACTACTACTCAACGCCTCTATAATAATGTTTCATCCCTAACACTTATATTTCCCCTTCTTAATTTATTTCAAGTATAATCTCGGCTTCCCACGCACGCATCAGAAAATATCATTTACACGATTTTCTAAGACTCGAGTTAAACTGGATAAAATATCTCTGATCAGCATATCTAAGAAACCTTCCAGTTAATGAGAAAAATTACAGGATAAAAGTCAAAATGGAAATATCGCTTTGATGTTCATCGTTTGCAAAAAAAAAGGAAGTGAAAAGAAAGCGGATAGATTAAAAAACTTCACGATTAAGACGTAGACAGTCGGACTTAATGCTTCTTTAAAAGTTAAATCTTAGTCGTAATACCATCCCTTCATCGTTTTTTCGTCGAGTAGTCTCAATCGACTGTATTAAAAATGCCCTCCAAATTTCGCTGTAAGGGAAGAGATATAAACCGTTGCGTTATATATGGTAAGAAAATCCCCGTGTAACAAAACAAGACACACGGATTAGAATAATATATCGACTACTTGATAAAAATATATATGTTTTCCACAAAACTGTAGGTATGTATAGGACTGTACTGTATTATATTATATAGGGCATAAAACTATATTGTACAGGACCGTCATTTTGTTCCAGTCAATATTATCGGTTACAACGAGAAAGTCAAGTAATTATTCATCTTTATATAAATTAAGTTAATAGGCTACTTCAATAACTTATCTTCATTCTCCAGCGAGAGTAAGGGCGTGGCATATACTATGTTTCCTATGTTTGAAAAAAAGTAACACGAAAGTGTTTTAAATTAAGCCGCACTATGGTACACTATTAGAGTAGTTGAAATAGCGGTCAATTTTTAGAACTAACTTATGGCACGACATACGCAAAAGAGTAATAGCGAGCCTCCTTGATGTCTTCGCCTTCTAAGCTGTCTTTTAATCCTTCCACAATACAAAGAGCCATCGTCGTGACTTGTTTATATTTCTTGTCTTCCAAGCTAGCAACATTGGTGACAATTTGCCATCATGTTGCCTATCCAAATGCCATTTAGTTTTTTTTATTATTTTTTTAATACAATATCATTCATTCACATCTGATAGTGTGTATCCATTTAACTGGTTTCCTGTCTACCCTTGTTATTCGTAGTATATTCATTCCATGCTCCTCTGTCTAGTCCTCAGTTTTTGTACCATTCTTCTGTTCATTACCCATGTGTTTGATCCATAAATCAATGGATAAAACAATGATTAAGAACTTTCCATTCTAAATAGTGGAATAATTCGGCACTCTCCATTTATATGACCATCTATACGCCTAATAAACGTTGCCTATCTATCTGAAGTCAATCGACTCTGATCCAGGCGTGGATCCACGGAGGGGAAATCCCCTCCCCACAAATGGTTCAGACGGGGTTTTTTGCAGCGCCTCACTTGGCTTACTTGACAAGCCGCCTCTGTCTAAGAGAAAAATTCGGATCAACAGAAATACAGAAGGAACAGGACTACCTCGACAACAGTGAAGTAAGCATAAACCTGACAGCAATGTGGAAACACATATTAAACGGGAATGTGAACACACATGAAACGGCAGTAACATACCGGGTACCTGTCGCCAGTAGGGCGGCTGCGGCAACCTGATGACCACCTACACCCACGCCAGCCATACAGACAGTAAACGGATACACTCACTCCTGAGGAAGACATCACATCCGATGACGTAATGTAGAGAAAGAGGGCAACCACATCCGGATAGCCAACATGACCGACCTGTATAACATAAATTTGGCCACCGTAACTTTTGGTCTCGTTTGATAAATAACCAACACAGCATAACATAAAACTCCGAGACAACCGAGTTACACGCTCGTAACGGCGATATAGTACAACATCGACACTTAACAATATCCGCATCAGCTGGTCCGTTTTCGCACCCCCTGGTGATATACCGAAGGTGTGTACGCACTGACGAGTTATGTATTCCAATTTTCGTCCACCACAATTCACTCCACACCACGTTGATGGGTATTACAGTCCTCAGAACAGAGCAGCAGCCAGAGGCGGCCTTCCCACACAAAGGTTCTCAAAAAAGAAACACACGCACACACAAAATGGACAAATAAAATGGCCATTAAATCTGCGTGCAGAAAGAGCGCACACCGATCGGCCCCATCTGTCGAAGCGGTTAAATTTTTTTACCGCAGAGAGCACCACGGTCTGTATGAGTCATCTCACCGACCGACGACGGCAGCCGCTAACAGCGCAAAAACTGGTAAATCACGAAAACCATAAATCATCGGCGCATTGATATGTTTATACCCACTAAATCTTTGTTGTCCTATTTTTATTTCTTCTTCTCCCGAACGTTCCATTATCCATCCATACCCACTGTCTCCTACACCTAACGCGTGGGTGCCGATGCCAAGGCCGACGACATGTTTACATTACCAATGAACAATTTGTTTATCCGATCGATAGAGCGACTTTAGTATAAAGTCTTAATTAAGCAGTGGTAAGGAGTCTAGTTGTTTGCAGATTGCATGGAAGGCGGCTATGCTAATAGCTGCCAATTGGCTTCTAATTTGAATTCCATTTAGTTTTAATTCATTGAAATTTATTTATGAGCGTGACACCTACACCGAGTCGCTCGTTTTCTATCTTCCGTTTAATGTTTCTATCGCTGTTTTCAAAGAGCCCTTAACAATTCTTACTGTTGGAATATAAAAAACGTTACCAGCGAAGCAACGTCCTATTTGTTCATTTTCTACTAAATGATTATATGCCACGTTTAAAGTTTTATTGGGTTTTGCAGACAGATACATTTCTGAAAGTATAAAGTATATTACAGAATGCCTGTTACATATCTCCTATGATGTCCAACGTGCCACAGGCCAGTGACCAACAAAAAAAAACATATCTTTACTTTCTTCTTCTTCTTCTTCTACGTTTCACGTATTAGGAAATTGCCTGTTATGGAACCATCGCTTTCTACGACCGTCCGGTTTCTATACGCGGATTTTCTAAGCTAATCTGTCACTGCCCAATCCGACCAGATATTAAAACCTAGTTTCCTTTACACAATTTTGTCTTACCGTGTTTGCTAATGATACTTTACTCGTGCTGAATGTTCCTGCTTTTCAAGTATCCGTATATCTACGACCCATCGCCGCGAAAAAGAACTTCGTTTTCACAGCCTATGTATGTCTCCAACGGACTGCTAGTTAATAAACCAATAACCACTCCCGTCATATTCTTTTACTATTTACCTTTAATATTTTTCGACATCCCTTTTTGTTTTAGTTGTAAAATAATGACACACGAATAATAAAAATAGTAATGGTAATACAAACACAAAAAATAATATGAGAACATTCTACATTTAAGCGAATGTATGCGGTCTGACAAGTCTCAAAGTCGAACATAGTTTTATTCTGCGTAATACACAAAACAATGCTATGCTTGGAAAAGAAACTTGTTAATATTATTTTTGTGATAAGACACACACGCGCGCGCGTACATCTCTATACACATAAGTATACAATATTCGTTATAGTTATAATCAAATTAGATGACTGGCAAGGCTGGATGTAAAGTGAATAAGTCCTTGCTGCATTTAAATACAGCTAATAATAATAATAATAATAATAATAATAGTAATAATAATAATCTTCGCAGAGTACATCGAACGATACGTAGTACAGAAATACGACGCGCACGTACGGTGGTGCACGCGAAACGCCATTAGTATTCCATTAGAGATCCATTAACAGAGTGGATCCTGACCCCCACTGACCCGCGCAGAACTGAAGACGAAGACGACGACCGAAACTTACGTCATCGGCCTTGGTACGACCTTCCCTCCGGCTGTTCGAGATGGGCATCACGTGTCAAACATAATCAGAAGAAGAAAATATTTAATTTCTACGGAACCTGCTGCAACAGCGCAGTAACAACACCAACATGTGTTCGATGGACAAACAGATACTGTCCGCGCATAATCACCAATGGTTATATTACATAAACGAACCAGTTCTTTGTTATATGTCTAACTTTCGCTAATTGATCTCGATTCAGTGATATGTAACCTTGTTGCTCAAACATCTTAATTATTGACTCGGTTTTGGAAACTACACGGACTGTGATGTGTCCGATTTTATTAAACTTAATATTTTAGTTTTCATTGTTCAACTCTCCTCCGTATTTTCTAACTGTACGATTTGCAAGAAACAGTGCTAAACATTGTGTCACCGCGTAATATTTTCAGTTGAGAACGAAAACTCCTTGGAAAAAAAGAATCTGTCACCTGCCTGCGTAAGTATTCAAAAACTAATAAATTGAAAACGAATTGATTTATAAAATGAAAACAAAACCTATGGGATCCAAAAGGATCCAAGCAAAACTAAAAATGTTCGTGCTATTTGTTCAAACTTTCAGGTTTGTAGGCCGTGGTGTGTTGTTAAACACGGTCTCTTCGTTACTGTCCGATGTTTCGTCAGCCCGAGCGGTCGTAATCATCAGGTCCCCACCTCCTTTGTTAACAGAGTCTGGGACACCTGTATCATCCTGCTACCAGTCTCTACTCTGCGTTTCCCCATTTTGCATTAAAGGTCTTTATACGGTCACGAATAAGTTTGTTACTGACTACAAAGCGTTAGAACAAAGATAACACTTTAACAAACTATGTTATGGCCTACTTTTTGAAGAAGATAAAGACACGTGTTTAAAATTATTCTCCGGGCTGTTAGGCCGTGATCCACATATCTCACTTGATAATCAGTGGAGCGGGAACTGACGTTTTAAACGCCAGGTAAGGACTAAGTTAAGCTCAAACCTATTAGGTCAAGGTAAGTTGTTGGGGCAGCAGTTGGACGTGCCGCAATGGTCGCAGTGTCCGGGCGAATCCGAAGACTGCCTAATGCAACATTTAACCTGAGTAGCCATATGCATGGTAGGATGATTGCTCCTGTGTGTTATTATCGGAGTGGTGGAGGCTGTGTTTTATGGAGGCTGGATCGTAGAGCGATCAGCAACGGCTTTTTTCACATGGGTTGTAAGAGGGAAGTTACATTGTGAAGTTGATTATGGAAAGGATGGGTGATCAAACATCGCAAGGGTAGCGGTGGGGGCAGAAGATTACTTTAAGAGGGACTTCGAACAAGGCTCGGGGCCGCTTGTGTCTTCGTGGAGGTGGGCCTCCGTCTATACTAAAGCGGCAGAGATGAAAAACAAAAGGAAGCTGATTATGGAGAAGAAGAGCACTAACATTACAATAAAACATGTCATAAAACAAAACTATGTTACAATTATGTAGCATTTTTGTTTTTTTGCCGTTTTCCGCAAACTTCATTTTTATTAATTCAGTGTACCTTTCCTCATAAACTTCATAAACTATTCAACCTATTGACATGAACTTTTTTGTGGTTCATTTTCATACATGTTAAAACAATCTGAATCATTTAGAAATGTATTATTGAGTCACATATTTTTAAAAAAAATTATAATAAGACAGAAATATTGAAAAATATTATTTCATTAATTAACATTTTTTCATTTTATAATATAACACGCATCAAATATTTGATTGATTCAGTTTGTTACTATAGTTCTTGTCTACAAAAATCACAAAATCACATAGTTCTTGGGTAATATGATGACAAATTAATGAGGAAAGGTACATTGTTTATGATAATGTATTAAATTATTTGTAACAATATATAAGCATTTATGGAGACCAAATATTGAGAAAAGTGTTCTTTTTTGTGTGCTCTTCTAAGATCAGAATATACTAAGCATGTATACCAACTTTCATTAAGATATCATTAAAACATATTTTTTACACAAATTAAAAAAAAAAGTGTAATTTTACGACGTTGTATGTTAATGCCTCCTTAATCTATTTTACTAACGTATCTTTTATCTGCATTTCTGTATGCGGTAATATGAATCCGCCACTACGCATAATTCCCACGTCTGTGCAATTCCTGCATTCTGTGAGGCTACACATAAATTATAATTACATAAAGTTATTCTTAAACAACTGCTTCTGTTTTGTTATCATCAATTAATATTTGCATGTAAACAGGTCGCTTCCGCATAATTTCACAGGCTCACTCGCCTAACTAAAGCCACCTAATTTAACAACCTAGGTTGTTTGAAAAGGTCAAAAACGTGAGACACTAAAACAAACACGAAACATAATGACGTCGTGTCGTCTAGAGTGTCACTGTGTTCCGGATGTAGACGACAAAAGAAAGTGAGACAAACGACGCGTGTAGTCTGTCTGTGTCTATGTATTGTTATTGTTGTTGTTATGTTTAGTAGAGACAGACACAGCTGTCTCTCTCACTCTCTCTCTCTCGCTCGCTCACTCTTCGTATATATTAACCAACTACACCCAAATGCAACCTTGACAGTTTTCTTCTCAATGCCAAACAAATGCCACTTTTATTGTATGTAAATTTATTCCAGTATATCAGAGCGCGCGCCGATATCACTTAACCGACTTATTCTCTGACTGGTTTCTTGGTTTGGTCGGTTAACTACCTCCCTAGCTGACGATCGTTCAACAGATTCCTGACCTTTCCTTGTAATCTCTTGTAATCCCTTTACGATTATATCACTAGTATAGCTCGATAAGGTAAGAAACCCCAGGACAATGAGGTGCCCTACCGCTAGCCAGTTCATCCACCCGAAGCAAACAAGTGTTTCTTTCGAAATGTCGCTTTACCGTATAGTACTGAGCATTTCATGGACAGCACATATAGCTAATGTTGAAGTTCTTAGAAAGGTGAAGAAAGAAAGGGAAGTTATCAACACAGTGAAGATAAGAAAGCTTCAGTATCTGGGACATCTCATGAGAAATGAACAGAGATTTTACTTATTGCAGTCCATACTACAGGGAAAAGTACTTGGAAAGAGAGGAGTTGGGCGAGCGAGAATATCATGGCTGAGAAATTTAAGGACCTGGTTGGGCATGAATACAACTGACTTATTCCATGCAGCAGTACAGAAAGCTAAAATAGTTTGTATGATATCCAACATCCGAAACGGATAGGAACTATCAGAAGAAGAAGAGAATCTTGTTCTATGTGACTTCACTCATCGACTCATTTGTTAAGTGACCATCACATCCATGACCATCATACCGCACACGACGCGACGGTACCTTAGTCGAGGGTTTCTATTTACACGTAAAAGTATGCAGGGAGTAAGATATTCGATTCCGTTCAAAAAGAACAGAGGCTTGGAGACAAATATAAAAAAATTCATAAATATAACTTTAAAACACTCTCAATATGGTATTACTGTTTTTTAATCCTACATTTATAATTGGACAAATCACGACGATTTGAAAATCACCGTTTCCTGCCTTATTCATGAAAATTTTGAAAATAAATCAATCTACATCCGAGGGATGAGATAGTTGATCGTATCAGCTAATACAAAGAAAATCTGGTTTAATTCTACGTTGCAGAAGTGAAGACAACTACTTTTAAGCTTCATGTTATTTATTTAATAACAATAAAAGAAACCATTTTTCGGCGTTCGCGAGGCAAGAACGTCACGTTTGAAGACCTATTTTACAAAAGCCGTAACTTGAACCGCCACCAAATTTTAACAGAATGGAATCTGAACATTCCCAAATGTGCTACCTTAGTTTAAAAATTTTATTTTAATTTCTTAAGAAGTTATTGTACATTTTCTGAGCCTTCTTTATCTCAGTTGTTAGACGCCTTGAAGACACAATTTTTTCAGTATTAGAATCGTTGTATATTCAGTCAGTATAAATCGAGTAGCTAATTATACATGGAAAACAAAATGAAGCCAATTTTACTGTATTCTATCAACAGAAATTGCAATTAGAAAATACAAGAAAGATTAACTGAATACCGTAAGGAGAAGAAAACTACGGAAAGGTAGATTACTTCAATGACAGCAAAACTAATGCTTGTTAATAATTTCATATTCCAAATAGCCACCTAAAGCTTGTACCTTGAAAAAAACAGATCGCAAAATAATCGAAGCCCTCGAATAATGGACAAACGTAGTCTTACAATACCATGAGATCTTACAATATTTCGATATTAATACAGATATGTTAAAACATATAAAAATAAGTATACTAGTTACCATACCTACGTCTTCTATGAGACGAACTAACAGACCAAATGAAGCAAAGGAGCATTCACGCACAGTTAGCCGATGACAGTATGTTGTGGGAAGAATGAGAAATGTTACTGACACTTAGTTGACCAGTTGAACGTCAATAGTCAGATCATCAAAAATCCGAACCGTCAATGATCCGTTTGTTTAACAATGAATACATTTTATTAAGGGCATGTCCGTAGAAAAAATTATTATGTATTTAAATACAAATGATTTTGTACTAGTAGTAATTCATTTACACCTGCTAAGACGTTACTTAATCATATAAAATTTGTTTTATTATGTTTATAACTATAGTAGCGTCCTACTTTCTTCTGTGGTTCTGATCCCATGGAATCATTTGCAGCAACTCTCCAGGGTTCGCGGTCTTCTCAAAGTCCCTTCATGACCGTATCCTCTATTGTTTGTCCTGCAACCGGTGTTCTCCATTGTTTGATTGATGTACTCCGGCCTCTGCCCTCCCTTGGCGTTTTTACCCTCCATCCTGCCGTCGACGATGGTCTTGAGTAGGCTGCCATTCATCAGAAGGTGACCTACGCAGATATCTCGACTTTTCTGTAACCTTTACAACGGGCACGGCTCGTGCTTGCTCCTGCAACCTCCTCCCCCTTCCTCGTTCGTCACTTTGTCCACCCAGGGAATCTCTAGCATTCGACGGTAACACCAAAACTCTAACGCCCCTACTATTCTCTTTTCCTGTTCCCGGAGTGCCCATGATCCACTATCATGTACACAAGCACACTCCACACAAAGATCTTCACGAAGGTTTCCTGAGTAACATGCATTTCAATGCTGTTGGATCTGTTATTTCAATCTCATTAAAGGTAGTCTTGGTTTGACGGATGCGGCTAATTACTTCTGCCTAGGCTCTCTCATCAAACGTTATGTGCTAATACTTTGATATCCTGAGGGTCTTCAGTGCGGTAGTTTACCCTTGACTATGTCGTTGACCGATGCGCGGCTCATCCGACTTTAGGAGGTGATTTCTCACCACAAGAGCAAGAGGATGGCCTGGATTTCTACCTGCGTGTCCACCCTCCTAGGAGACGGGTCCGTTGGTAGTTGAGACAGATCGCCGCCGTTACTTCTGCCGCCCGACACTCGGCGTTCGGCGTTGAGTCTCTAGGTGTACACTCTACTTTATTACCGTAGCAAAATGCCAGAGTAGCAGAAAGCTTTACTGTTTGTATACTCTAGTTGCAAATTTTAAATCATTCCATATTTTCTGTAGTCTGACTGCAAGTGAAAGTTTTTTTTAACTCTTCCATTGAAACTATGAAAGTACAACGTTTACATTTTTTACTTTACCACACACACTCAAATTTATTTGATTTTATATTCCACTGTTACTGAAATACAGTGTCTTCCAAAAAACCCGAACAAATCGATAATTCCAAATACCCCTACTTCCAATTAGCTGGGATGATTGACCATCTATTGTACTACCAAACCCTCAGTTGGGCAAAAGGATGGATGAGTGCAACGTCTCATCGATCCGCAATTTTCCCCCTTTACATGGGAAACTCTGAGCTAATATTATTGTATTATAGCTCATACGAGTAGTTCGTTAATTGTGCCTCTCCCTGTCAATGGCGTTACAAGCCGTTTATGCAGTTCGTTACAATTAAACAGAAGATTACGACTAGCTAAGCTGGACAGTCGCCTACCTATGTTGTTTCTTTTTCCCTTAATCAATGCATGTTTTAATTACTTCCATGTCAGGTAAAGTTATAGTAGACGCTTCATCTTGCCTAAGCTCGTTGTTCAAACGTTTTTATGTCTTACTTAAAATGTTTTCTACACGCTTCTTTATGTTCTAAATTATTGCTTAGTTTCTCACTATTAAATTTATACCTTACTTTTACTTGTTCGTGATCGTGTTGTTCAAAATTATCATTAATAACGTTTGTTGATCAAGTTTTATATAACACTTGGCATGCGTTCAAACAACAAACCCAACAACGCTGCACTTCTGACTTCGAGTTTCAACAGACCCCAACTTTGTACCAACATTTATTATCAGACGTCCACTTTTCTGGTTGAGGTCAATAATCATCTTCACCTGAATTGGACTCCCACTGCATTTCGTGCACTATTAGAGTATTAGATAACACTAAATTATTTAGCAGTTCAACAGTTTTGGATAAAACAGATTGTTTCAACAGTGATAATTGTTAACTATCTGAGGTCAATCGTGACCACTGAAAGCGTTATAGAAATACAATTTCGAAGACTTAGTCCTGCTCACAAAACACATTCGGATAAACTTTTGCTTTAAATTACTGCAAAAAGCAAAAAAGGCTTGCCTTCATAAAACACTATTACATCCAACATTGCTGCATGCCTTAGAAACTTGTGTACTTATGAAAAAAGTGAATGTGCAATGGACGCATGTGAGATAAGAATGTCAAAAAACAGGACTAATAAAGGCGTTTGGAAGAAAGTAACAAATGACGAACTTTATACTTTACTTTAGGCGATACCACACTCCAGGTCGTATACTTTACTATGGTGGTGACCACAATTTGCTTTGTCCTACTCATTCCCCATCCCCCTTATTTTACCTTCCGTATGGCATTCCCACCCTTGCATCGTCCAACACATGATTTCAGTATGAACATGTAGTATAGTTATAAAATTCCTTAATTAGGAAGTGGTTTTGAAATTGAGATTACGTCATCCGCTCAATTAGCAGTGTCCAGTTAAATGCTAAAGATTTCGCATCCCCATCGACACTGCAAGTACAAGTATACTGTAGTGTGTATATTTTATTATTTCTTCATCGCTTCATTTCCATTTGCAGTGATTATAATTGGCTTTAAAATAGTTGTCGCGTTTTCCACCTGTTTTCCTCCAAATAGCTTTCCACACGTTTTGCGCCCAAATAGAGCCCGTTTCACGGTTGTATCTTGTCATTGTTTTGATACTCTTTTCATCTCGTACGCGATCTACCTAGTCCTCGTTTACCTCTCTCGGTCAGAAGGATAACAGTCGGCATAAAAAAACTGTTATCGGTGAAAATAAATTTCTAACTAGTATCAGTGTAGTTACGTTGTTGACATGTTTCTGCATATAGTTCACAAACGGCTATACCGACAGCGACTCGACGGGTCGACTTTATTGAAGGTGGTAAGCTGCGGTTGATGAATACTAATCGTGGTAGCATAGCGACAAAGTGGACACAAAACGGTAATCTTATTTCACTAAAGGTGCAATCTGATTAGTGCTCAGAGACAATGTCAATGCCGCGCACTTAAGAACATATAAGGCTGCTATCTTTCTGATCGAGGGAGCTATACCTCCCGTGTTGAACAACTACCCTCTATATTTTTATCTTTCATTACATAATCCCGATGAACGCGTGTTTTTACATCGTACGCTGGAAAGTCGTAAGCGCGTCTCACGTTCGCTGTGTCTGCTCTACTGTGGCGGCACTATATTCAAATCTATTCGGAATTCTTACGAAATTCTTTTTAAATTCTACGTATATTCTTACGAATTAATATCTCATGATTATACAAAACTTCTGAAAAAACGTTTTACGCCGTTTGCGCCGATTTCTTGACATCTCACATTTGCCAATGTTTTGCTAATTTCTTCGTTGTTTTTCGCACTTTATTAACAAAGTAATTTGCGTATTTAACTCGTATAATTTTTACTCGTATTTAACAAATAATTATCAATTGACAAAAATATTTCCTTTTTATAAATTAGGGGCCTAACTATAGGCCTATACATTTCCTAATCAAAAGCCATTCCTTCCCAATTACCTTTGGTGTTA
Organism: Magicicada septendecula; assembly: GCA_034769895.1. Taxonomy (NCBI): domain Eukaryota; kingdom Metazoa; phylum Arthropoda; class Insecta; order Hemiptera; family Cicadidae; genus Magicicada; species Magicicada septendecula. The sequence goes on along the minus strand of CM068367.1, from coordinate 141,903,567 downwards.
CTTTTCATGACTTTTCTGTCCTTTAATTTTGTAATTTACTTTTTGTAGTTAATTTACATACATACATACATACATACATACAGACATACATACATACATACATTCATACATACATACATCCTTGGCTCTACAGCCCAGATCGAGCTTTGGCCTCCAAAAGAAATTGCCTCCACTCATTCCTGTCCTCAGCCATCCGCCACCAGTTCACTGCGCCCAGCGTCCTCGCATCACTGCCGACCTGGTCCAAAAATCTGTTCTTCGGTCTTCCAATCTTCCTTTTTCCCATTGGCTTGTGTTTCATAATTCTTTTTGCCGTACGTTCGTCATCCATTCTCTGAACGTGTCCTGCCCATTTAATCTATTAATTTTGGCAAATCGGACATCTGTAATGTCATTGTACTTAGCATATAATTCATTATTATTTCTCTTTCTCCAGATTCCGTCCTGTTGAATTGGCCCATAAATCCTTCTCAGTATCTTCCTTTCAACACAGCCAGCCTCTGTTCATCAGTTTTCTTGAGTACCCAGCACTCAGAGCCATATGTCATTTTTAGTTAATTTACTCTTTTTAATTATTAGCTCATCACTATTCTTATTATTATTTCTTAAGAAATAATTTAAGAATTTTCTATTTCCATGATGTTACCAATGTTCTTAGACAAATCCACACTACGAAAGCTCCTAATTTCTTATGTCGTTCTTGAACTATCTTTTCAACTATCTACCCCACTCAACAATTTGAAAAAGCAAGGCGAATCCTTCAGGCCACCATGAACGTCTAAAACAGGTATTTCGCTCGTCTTCATTTAGTCTGGGCTTGTTTTGTTATAATCCTAACGTCAGTTAGATCATTGCAGAGGTGCCTAAGTGCTTAAAACTATCCGCTTCTTCCAGAAAAGTGCCTCCAACTGTAATTTTTTAACAATGTAAAATTGCGAGCTTTTCATGGCCTGATATTTTCATTGTTGCTACACCATCAAGACAGCACTGAAGTTGAAGTTGGACTTCCCCAAATGTGCCGAAACGTATGCCCGAAAGAAGATATCTAACGGTGGACCACTCCTTTATCGACCTTACAAATCAAAACAAGAGAAAGAGTGAAAATTAACCACAAGAAACCCATAATATACTTTATGAGTACATACGCATCGACAGCCGAGCCAAGGATACAGGAGCAAGAGGGGGGGGACGCGAGCAACAGGATGAGTCGAACTACACGGAAACTATATAAGATTGTTACAGAAACCCGCAGGTTCTGTAGCTCCTGCGGAAACCTTTTCGCAGGTGGGAATACACTCTATCATATGGCTGGCCAAGACTACTGTTAATCAAAAAACGCCTCAGACCTGTATACATACGTATAAGTAGCCAGTATTGAACGTTCTGTAGTGGAAGCATAGCTTTTCGCGAGATCCTGCCTCAACTTTCCTTCTGAAATCTGCCGGCTTCAGCCACGCAATTCCACTAAAATCTACTGGCGCCCTGCGGCCATCCGCTTTCCACTCCAACAATCTCTTAGTTGTTATCAGTCAGGTTATTCGCCACTCTTCCCGTGTGGAGTTGATAGTCTCCCATCGGGCGCCTCCCCAGGTGGCGGATAGGGGAATGGTCACCAGATATGGTAGGTACCGGGGAAATAAAATACCCGGGGCGGAACAAAACTAGCAGCTGCTGCCTTGTAGTTGTATATTGGTTTATCTGTTGCCCACGCCTCCATGATACTCTGCTTTCGTGGATAAATTCTAGAGGAGCCGGAGACGTGGGGGCTTGCAGATACTGTCAGACTTGGCTCGGCTGCGCTGTTGTCCAAGTAGGCCTATAAGCTTCCATGAGGTTATACGCTACGTCTCTGCGAAAACCAAAGTCTTTGGCCACCGCGTTCCACCGAAAGGGGCCCACATTATATTGTAGCCGAGGACTATAGCCACGCCAGCACATCTCTACGCTCCCCTCGACAAACTCCCACTGTAGATTAGCTTTGGAACCGTTTCCTCAGACGTAAACTGTAGTGCAGTCTCAAAATGACGAGGACCTGCTTCTTGACGTCCTTTGTAGCAGTAACGTAATATATCCTGGCGCTCTTGGGACTAAAACGCGGACAGTACAGTAACAATTGGGTACAACGTCTGCTTATATATTAGCGAGTTCAGAGATATTATTAGAAAAGTGAAGCCAGACAATGACCATGGTGGACTTCCGCAAACGTAGCCGAAAACCCAAAACAAAAACGAGGACGTTAGGTCTCTTACTGATCCTAACTATCGCTTCGGTCTTATTGTAAGTTATTTCAGTGTGGGATTCTTACAGAACGCAGCACGGACGTAATAATCCTAGAAAAGAAAGAACACACACACACACACACACACACACACACACACACACACACAATCGTAAGTTGTTGGCTCGTTAGTGGTGCGTACGAACGTACAGTACATACGGACGTGGAATAAATTAATTGAATGTATCACATTTCTGCAGTGTGGTCAAGCAATTTAAAACTGCATTCCTTGAGCGCAACCAGTGACAAAGATTTTTATGCACACGCGCGCGCGCGCGCGCGTAGCAACGTTGTAGGCCGGATAGGTGCTGGGCGCGTAATTAATACAAGACTCGGTCTTCTCTCCTAATATAGAACACGGGATGCGGCCGCGATCGTCATAATGTACCTAATTAATAACAACAACAACGGCAAGTGAAATGAGTAGTAAGTGAACGTTGTTTATAAAAACTACATACAGTACGTGGGAAACAGGTTCACCGGCCTCCCGGTTCGTTCCCATCTGTTTAATTTTTGTTCTTGTTCTTCTTTTACTACTACTTACTTTAATCGTCTCCCACCACCAGTACGTTGGCCAATCTGTCACCTGTTTATTTAAAGACTAATAACGTTTAACTCGTAAATCTGTTTTAATTGATATGTGTACTGTACACACAAATGTGTGTGTTTTTATTCATAGGTTAGATTATGATTTCTTCTAAAACAGAAATTCCACTGTTGCACACCACTATGTACAAAATTCCCGATTAGCGCTTTAAAGCTTCATAGCTCATCATCAGATCGGAAATATGAGTATCAGGTATTTCATCAAATAATATCATATTAAAAGATATTATAATCAGACGTTGTTAAAATCTTTTGATCCCGAGCTTTTTGGCCGTGGTCCAGTGCTATACTCGTTAGCAGACGTTTCGGCCTTGCCATTGACGACCATCATCAGAGCAATTTCCACCTTTCGCTAACGTAAGATGTCACACGTTAGTGACCACAGTACTGTGGTAATGGCTGGCAGTACTGTGTTTCAGCCATTACCACAGTAACGTGTGACATCTTACGTTACCAAAAAGCTCAAAATTGCACTGATGATGGCCGTCAATGGCACGGCCGAAACGTCGGCTAACGAGTAGGCCTATAGCACTGGACCACGGCCAAAAAGCTAGGGATCAAAAGATTTTGACAACACTGACTCCGGCCGTGTAAGCTTTACAAATTATAATCAGATATTTCATCAGATATACTTTATCAAATACTTCCGATCTGATGATGAGCTATGAAGCTTGTAAGCGCTAACCGGGAAATTTTTTCTATAGTGGTGTGCAAAATTTAATTTCTGTAATTTCTGTACGTAATTATAACCACTAACACAATTTTATTATGTAATATATGATTACTTCTGTTAATTTCTCACAGTTAATCCTATAAGTTGTCCCTGTGTTGATGAAGAGATTCTTTCAGCCAAGCCTCAGAAAAATATCTAAATTATAATATGAACTGCTTCCGTGGAATTTAAATCTCGTAGTACCGTCCAAATGTTTTCCCGGGAAAATCTGTATGAACACGGAAATAAATCAGAATTCGTTTCTCTGTTTGTATATCTGTCAATCAATCTTCACAACAGTCTGATTCACTGTCTGGCCGTACACTTACATTTATCTAAATTTAGTTAGTTCTTTAATTTTAGATTGCCCTATTTATCTGTAAAATTTATTTTTTTATTTTTTTTTACACGAACAGGCCAGCCGTGGACCACGCGGATATCATTTCCTTTTCTTCTCCTGCCAGAGAGCTTTCATTCGCACACTACGTGCCGCCTTCCTTTCCACTGTCCACCCCTTTCTCGTTTTCTTCTCACCGCAGAGAACCTCAAGATTTTCAATTTTGTTTCTGTATGTATTTCTATCCACACAGTCGTTTAAAGAGATACCCAGTTTCATCATTTGCTCCTTGAGTTGTTTGGTGTATCCGTTCAGACTGGAAAGTTGCCAAAAATAGTTGAAAATTTGTTTACTTAATCTGGACCGATCCATCCGAACCATATGTTCCAAGGAATCTGTCTTTTCCTTCGAAAAGCCGTTTCCACACCTTCCACATTCCTGCACAGCTCATCTTTGGGTCTATGCCTGTACTCATCTTCCGATTTGGGTCATAAATTTTCCGAAGACTTCTTCGTTTAATTTAAGAAGAGGTTACAAATTTCGAAAGCACATTGTTTCCATAATGAACAATTTATTTGTTTATTTATAAGTATACTTTTATATTGTGAAACGTTCAGTTTGTTTACTTGTGTGTGTGTGTGTGTGTGTGTGTGTGTGTGTGTGTGTGTGTGTGTGTGTGTGTGTGTGTGTGTGTGTGTGTGTGTGTGTGTGTGTGTGTGTGTGTGTGTGTGTGTGTGTGTGTGTGTGTGTGTGTGTGTGTGTGTGTGTGTGTGTGTGTGTGTGTGTGTGTGTGTGTGTTCTCTGTAAGTAATTCGCTAAGTTTCTTGCAGGATTCTTATATATAAGCCGGTGAAGCATTATGTGACGCACAGAGATAAAAAATATTTATCACAACAGGAGCATGAACCATCACCAGATGATTTGACTTCAACCGGCTAAAGGAACAGGGATCCACAACATGAAAAGAACGACCACCGAACACAAAGTGATGTAAATTTTTATAGAAAAGCTAATTTGTTTAATCTACTCAACATACAACCAACACTAAGAGATATTATATAATCGCGCAGTAAAGTGTTTAATGGATACAGTATATAATAAAGGCATATGAAATAATTAAAATAACAGCAAAATTAGCGAACTTAGAAAATTCAAGGATAAATATTAAATCAAGCAGTTTCCTGATGTGTAACAGAGTGAAATACGGAATCACCATCAACCGTGGCTCTACAACCCTTGGTGGGCCTTGGCCTGATCCAAGAGTCGATTCCATTCCTCCCTATTGCGTCCCCTGGCTTTCCAATTTCTTATGTTCAGTTTTCCAAGATCCTCCTCTATCTGGTCTTTGAATCTACTTCGTGGTCTTCCCTTTTTCTACTACCCATTAGTTTCTGGTAGAAAATATGTTTCGTAGTCTGTCCTTTCTCCATTCTCTCTATGTGTCCAACCCACCTTACCCTGTATATTTTGATTATCCTGACAATGTCCGGCTCTTTGACAGACGGTATAGTTCATAATTATAGCGCCTGCGCCACATTCCATTTACTTGTACTCCTCTAAATATTCTTCTTAGAATCCGTCTTTCACAGCAACCTAGAAGTCTCACGCTATTTTTTGTCACTGTCCAGGTTTCTGAAGCATATATCAGCACTGGCCTGATAAGTGTTTTGTAAATTTTGCATTTCGTGCTTCTTGAGATGAAGCTAGATGTCAGATGCTTTTTTAATCCATAATATGTTTTATTTGCGAGATATAATCTTCTTCTTATTTTAGTATTGGTGTCGTCAGTGCTGTTTATCTGGGAGCCAAGATATCCTCCTATGGCGCTACAGCCAAAGTCGGGCCCTGGCCTCCACCAATCTCCGCCACCAATCTACTCTATCATTGTAGCCCTCCTCCAGTTTCTTACCCCATGTCCCTCGCGTCCTCTGCAACGCCATCTTCCCACCTCTTCCTCGGTCTGCCTCTAGGTCTCGTTCCCTCCCATGTACCCAGCAGAGCCCTTTTGGGGTTCCTGCCATCCTCCATTCTCATAACATGTCCGCCCCAACTCAATCTTTGCATTCTTGTAAATTTTGAGACTGGTACCTCTTTATATATTATGATACAGTTCATTGTTGTATCTCAGTCTCCATGAGCCATTTTCTTGTATTGGGCCTATAATGCGTCTGAGGATATTCCTTTCATAGGTGTCTACTATGTCTACTATGATTGTCCATGCCTGACACCCATAGCATAACACCGGTCTGATGACAGTCCTATATATTTTCATTTTTGTTTCCCTGTGCACGTCCCCAGACCTAAATGATGGCAGCAATGCGAAGCATGCCTTGTCAGCCATGGTGGTCCGTCTTTGGATCTCCGGCTCCTCTGATCCATTCTTTGCTAGGTTCACTCCGAGATACGTTAAATTGTCCACCACTTCAATTGTGTCCTCCTCTATCACAATGTTGTTATAAACCTGATCCCTTCTTATTTGGATAAGCATTTTTGTTTTATCTATATTTATGGCTAGCCCAACTTCCTTGGCTTTGTTTTTAAGCTCCAGAAATATTTCTTTCCGCGATCCGTCTTGACATGATGTTAAGGTCATCTGCATATGCGCCTATCTGTACAGTTTTATTTATTAACAGATTGGAGCTATTTATTGATAAGCCTCTAATTACATATTCCAATGCAATATTAAATAGTGTTGGTGCTAACCCATAGATATATGAACTCTTTTACTGCCTCTGTAAAATGCGGGAAAAAATACAAATTTAACATGTGGTGAATCTTTCTGAAGATGAAAAGTGCAATACAGCTGTTTGAAACATCTAAGCAAAGACTTGAACAAAACGTTACAATTTAAATCACACTAAATGAGATGCACATCTAATGTAGTCTCAGTCGTCAGTCGTAAATAATTAGTTTTCCCGATGGTAAGATTAGATTAGGTAGTTTAAACTGGCAATTTCTACATTCAAATCAAGTTAGTTTTAACCCCATATTCAGAAGACCGCCGAGTGTAAAAGACATCCCGCTGCTCCTGGAAATGTAATCCCCTTGGCATGATAAATTAAGGTAATTAGTTTTTCTAAACACTCTAGAGAGGTGACGTTGATTGCTTAACTTTCTCCTTGCGATTGCAACCTATTTTGTATCACAAATAATTTCTGCAATCTACCTACTTTAAATGTACGATAACAAATGAAACCAACGTCTGAGGCGAGGACGTAATCTTTCACCTACTCACCCACTTCGTTTAATTTTAATTCTTTAACACTTGTGTACGCTAAATAAGCGCGCGCGCGCGCGTGTGTGTGTTTACTAGTATGAGATTGAAAATGGAATGGAAGTTAGGCACACAGTAACCACAAAGTTATAACTAATGGTCACGTTATTAATCAAAGGAATAACTCTCGTGTCTGTTCGCGTGTGTGTTCCTTGCGTGGAATCTTGCAACCACTAGACGGCGCGTTTTCTGGCGGCAGTTAGAAGACCGACTCCCAGATGTGAGTGATAGGAGGAATACCACGGTCCCACTGACCGAAGACGGAGCTGTCAACAAAGCGATCTATCCCGAGTAAAGTAAACCTCCGATCGTATAAATGTTGCTTTCAGGTAAACCTTTACACAACAACACATCAGCTATTCGTTCTTGTATAAATCGCGTAAGCTAAAATTCCTGACCGAAAAACGACTGACATGACATACAACTTCACACATGTAGAAATTTCACAAAAAATTACAAGTAATTGAAGAATTGAAGAACGTTGTAAAGGACATTGTACAAAAAAATACTTTTCTTTTTGTATTTACAAATTTACAATCTACTCATTAAACAGTGCAGAGTAATAAGTGAATGATCAATTTGAAGGGGGAAGCTCCTGGACAAGTATTCTTTTCATCCTGGGTTGGTTGGGTAAATCTCTAATCAATCGATTTTCATTCACGGTGATCCAAATTCTGCGTCCTCTTATAGCGTGTGTTTTAATTATATCTTTGATAAATGATATCTTTGAGATCTGTATGAGTCGTGACGTACAGAGCCGTAGCTTGACTCCGTACACCCAGATCGGTTTCACATGTTCTTTATACCATTAACTTGTTCTCTAGTCATAAATGGAATAATCCTATCAGTCAAGCAGCTCATCTGTTTAAGTTTTAATGTTAAATCCTTTACTTTATGATATATTTTTATGTGCGCTCGCCAGGTGTTTTTCGTGTAGGTTATGTCCTAATTACTTTATTTCAGAATTAACTGGAATTGGAGAATTGTTAATTGTTATGTGTAGACACCCACTCCTTGTAGTAAACGTGATCTAGTAGGTTTGTTGTTATTTACATTAATCTTTAATCTATGCGTTTACTTTACTTTAAACTTTAATTTAGTTTAATCATGCTGAAATGTGTCTGTAGACCTTCAGGGGCTGAAATTTGGTTTTCGTGTGCTTACAAGAATGCCGTGTCATAGGCGAAATAGATAATAAGAGTGTGGTGTCGTTGGTACACATGCAGTATACATTAAACATAAACATATCCCCAAAGCAATATCCTTTAGAACACCCGATTTTATTAATGTGTAACTTCTAAGACACTGTCAACTGTGACTGGACAATGTCTGTCACACAGGTGAGACCTGAGTAATATGTACAGTCGGCCAGAAATTACATATTACTTCCATGTTCCGTAAGGAAATGGAAGTATGGTGACCGCGAAAAAAATCGTGTTCGAGATAAGGGCTGATTCTGATTGTACTACCCTCAAAACATGAAGATAAGTCATTTTTCGAAAAGTGTTTGTGTGTCTGTGTGTAGAACGTTTTCTATGGCGAACGATAACTGCCGCAAATTCAAACAAAATCAAATAATTCTTTGCATACATACACGAGTTGTAGAGGACTCAAGGCCTATTGATTTTGGTGTAGATCGGTTAAGGCGGAGGGGTAGTTTACCTGCAACGTTTTACGTTTTAACAGCAGTAAAGTACTTAAAAATTTTTTAAACTTTTTCAAACAATGGTAATTGTAAAAAATCGGTATGGAGAATCATACATGACTTCCATGTCCAAAAATGTACATTTCAAATCATTTAAATATTAATTAAATAAGTGGATGCTTGAGTTCTGAAGAAATTACGTATCAGCTAAAATGGTACCACCATGTCAGGTGGATTAAGACTATCCTCAACCTTCGTGAGGAAGGACTGTACTTTTGGATAAAATGTCTGTAGGTCGAACGAAGAGCTAGCTAAAGGTAGCTGCGATCTGTAATGAAATTGGACTCTCGCTGCGAGAGGCCGAGGGATGTCTATAGTGTTATCAAAGTCTTTCCTGTCAATACTATACTAGTCATTTTTCTTTTTTAAAATCGAGTCTTGATTTCTTTCTTTCCATTTGTCTTCTGATTTCCTGAACGACTATTCTGTTCACCCGTATAATTATAAATTTCTCAGCAAAACGTTTCTTCCTTAATACGTTTGTGTCTCCTGTTTAACACCCACTATTCTGATCCATGTCATAACGCTATATTCCACACAGGCTAGTAAATAACTAGCCATCAGGGAGGTCAAAATATTTTCAAGGAGGGGCAAACAATTTTCCAAAGAAGAAAAATATTTATATATTTTTCACACATACACACATACACACATGCACATATTAGTTTATAATTCTCATATCATAATAGAAATAAGTACACAGAACGTATTAATTGCTTTAATACAACAACACTGCCCAGCGATCCACAGGAAGCAAATCGATGTCCACCTTTTCGGCTTGCACGCGTTGTGTTGGTGTGGGTTTTGGCACTTTCCATTTAAAAAGCGTGCAAACATAAGAAAATAAACATAAGTGAGGCCAGAAATAACGCGAATTGCGCGCGCGCGCGCGTGTGTGTGTGTCCTACCGGCCTTTTTATTGCGGTAATCACAATAATAAAACTTTGGAAAAGTAAATATTACATAATTGAGATATGCTTGCCTGCCAGGAACGATATATTTTCACTTATACGTGATTTAAATTAAAATGAATAATATAGAATTTTGTTAAAGTGAAATGAAATGTTTCCATACAAACTACTTCTTTGTTGTCAATAACGTAGTACGCATATAAAACTTATAAAAATTTACCTCCTCCATCAACTACCATTTAAATTTATAAAAAAAATTACCCCCTCCCCAATTTAACTACCCTTTTCATTTATAGATATTTCATCTACCTTTCTACAGTGGATTATTATGAACTTCTTTTCAGGATACTTTATTTATCAAAATTAAGCACTTTACTCTTGTTAAAACGTAAAACGTTGCAGGTAAACTACCCCTTTCCCCTAACCGATCTTCACCAAAAACAATAGGCGTTGAGTCCTCTACAATTCAGGACTGTCTGCAAAAAATTATTTTTTCTGTTTGAATTTGCGGCTGATATCTTTTTACCATAGAAACAATTCTACACACAGACAGACACACACACAGACACTTTTCGAAAAATTACTTTTTTCATGTTTTGATGGTAGTACAATCAGAATCTGCCGTTATCTCGAACACGATTTTTATCGCCATGACCATACTTCCATTTCCTTATGGAACATGGAAGTAAAAAATATCGGTATGGAGAACCATACATTACTTCCATGTTCTAAGATTTATATTTAAAATCATTTTCGAAATGAAATATTTCCATAGAAACTATTTCTTTCTACTTACTGCTTCAGCCTTAACCACAGTACTTTGGTCACTAACGTATACCACCTCACGTTATCGCACTCGATTTTCACTGATGATGGAAGTCGATGGCACTGCCGAAACGTCTGGTTTTGCAGAAAATATTGGTCTACGGCCAAACAGGCCGGGAAGGAATTTTAACAACAAACTACTTCTTTGTTGCCGATAACGTAGTACATATGTAAAATATCGGTATGGAGAATCATTACATGACTTCAATGTTCTAAGATTTATATTTAAAATCATTTACGAAATGAAATGTTTCCATAGAAACTACTTCTTTCCACTTATTGCTTCAGCCTTAACCACAGTACTGTGGTTACTAACGTATACCACCACACGTTATCGCACTCGATTTTCACTGATGATGGCAGTCGACGGCACTGCCGAAACGTCTGGTTTTGCAGAAAACATTGGACTACGGCCAAGCAGCCCGGGAAGGCATTTTAACAACAAACTACTACTTTGTTGTCGATAACGTAGTACACATATAAAAATTATCCCCTCCCCCTTCAACTATAAATTTCATTTATAGAAAATTACCCCCACCCCGTTCAACTAGCCTCTTCATTTATAGATATTTCATCTACGTTTCTACAGTGGATTATTAAAATATTCTTATCAGGATACTTTATTTATCAAGATTAAGTACTTTACTCTTGTTACAATGAAAAATGTTTCAGGCAAACTACCCTTTACCAGTTAACGATCTTCACCAAAATCAACAAACCTTCAGTCCTTTACAATTCAGGAACGTATGCAAAAATTTATTTGATTCTCTTTGAATTTACGGCAGTTATCATTTGTCATAGAAAAAATTACCCTTGTTAAAACATAAAACGTTGCAGGTAAACTACTCCTTTCTCTCAACCGATCTTCACCAAAATCAACAGACCTTGCGACCTCTATACTCCAGGAAGGTATGCAAATAAGTATTTGATTCTGTTTGAATTTACGGCAGTTATCGTTCGTCATAGAAAAAATTACCCTTGTTAAAACATAAAATGTTGCTGGTAAACTACCCCTTCCCCTTAACCAATTTCCACCAAAAACAATGGGTCTTGAGAACTCTACAATTTAGAGCTGTATGCAAAAACTTATTTGATTCTGTTTGAATTTGCGGCTCTTATCGTTTGCTATAGAAAAAAAAGTAAAATCTACACACAGACAGATAGACAGACAAACACACACACACACTTTTCGAAAAATGACTTTTTTCATGTTTTGAGGGTAGTCAAATCAGTATCTGCAATTATCTAGAACACGATTTTTTTTACTTCCATGTTCCATAAGGAAATGGAAGTATGGTGATGGCAAAAAAAAATCGTGTTCGAGATAATTGCAGAGTCTGATTGTACTACCCTCAAAACATTTAAAAAAGTAATTTTTCGAAAAGTGTCTGTGTGTGTGTCTGTCTGTGTGTCTGTGTGTCTATAGATTTTTTTTTCTATGGCAAACGATAACAGCCGCAAATTCAAACAGAATCAAATAATTTTTTGCATACAGCCCTGATTTGTAGAGTACTCAAGACCTATTGTTTTGGTGAAGATCGGTTAAGGGAAAGGGGTAGTTTACAGCAACGGTTTTTTTTTAATCAAGGGTAATTTTTTTCTATGACAAACGTTAACAGCCGCAAATTCAAACAGAATCAAATAATTGTTTGCATACAGCCCTGAATTATAGAGTTCTCAGGACTTATTCTTTTTGGTGAAGATCGGTTAAAGGAAAGGGGTAGTTTACCGGCAACGTTTTATGTTTTAACAAGGGTATTTTCTATGGCAAACGATAAAAGCCGCAAATTCAAACAGAATCAAATAATTATTTGCATACAGCACTGATTTGAAGAGTACTCAAGACCTATTGTTTTTGTCGAAGATCTGTTAAGGGAAACGGGTAGTTTACCAGCAACGGTTTTTTTTTAATGAAGGGTAATTGTTTTCTATGGCAAACGATAACAGCCGCAAATTCAAACAGAATCAACCACTCTTTTGCATACAGCCCTGAATTGTAGAGTTCTCAAGACGTATTGTTTTTGGTGAAGATCGGTTAAGTGAAAGGGGTAGTTTACCTGCAACGTTTTATGTTTTAACAAGGGTAATTGTTTCTATGGCGAACGATAACTGCCGTAAATTCAAAGAGAATCAAATAATGTTTTGCAAACAGCCCTGAATTGTAGAGTACTCTAGACCTGTTGTGTTTGGTGAAGATCGGTTAAAGGAAAGGGGTAGTTTACCGGCAACGTTTTTTTTTTATCAAGAGTAATTTTACTTCCATGTTCCTTAATGAAATGGAAGTATGGAGATGGCAAAAAAAATCGTGTTCGAGATTATTGCAGATTCTGATTGTACTACACTCAAAACATGAAAAAAAGTCATTTTTCGAAAAGTGTCTGTGTGTCTGTCTGTCTGTCTATCTATCTGTCTGTGTGTCTATCTGTAGATTTTTTTTCTATGGGAAACGATTACAGCCGCAAATTCAAACTGAATCAAATCATGTTTTGCATACAGCCCTGATTTGTAGAGTACTCACGACCTATTGTTTTTGGTGAAGATCGGTTGAGGGAAAGGGGTAGTTTACCTGCAACGGTTTTTTTTTAATGAAGGGTAATTGTTTTCTATGGCAAACGATAACAGCCGCAAATTCAAACAGAATCAACCACTCTTTTGCATACAGCCCTGAATTGTAGAGTTCTCAAGACGTATTGTTTTTGGTGAAGATCGGTTAAGTGAAAGGGGTAGTTTACCTGCAACGTTTTATGTTTTAACAAGGGTATTTTATATGGCAAACGATAACAGCCGCAAATTCAAAGAGAATCAAATGATTATTTGCATATTACCCTAAATTGTAGAGTACTCAAGACCTATTGATTTTGGTGAAGATCGGTTAAGGGAAAGGGGTAGTTTACCAGCAACAGTTATGTAATGTTTACGTTTCCATTTTATTATTATGACTACAGCAATAAAAAGGCAGGGAAGACACACACACACACACACACACACAAAATTCGGGTTATTTCTGGCCTCACTCATGTTTATTTTCTTACATTTGCATGCTTTTTAAATGGAAAGTGCCGAAACCCACACCAACATAACGCGTGCAAGCCGAAAAAATGGACATCAATTTGCTTCCTGTGGATCGCTGGGCAGTGTAACTGCACGTATTTACAGAGGAACGATTCATAGACAGACATTTCGTCTTTAGGGAATGAACCCTCTGCAAGATGCTGAGGGTCCATGAGCGACTTCGGAGCGCTCCTTCTTTTTCGCGTGTTTGTTCTGTGAAACATCCACTGTAGATTCGCAGCTTTACTCTAAGCAACGCTCAATAGGAAATGTTGAAAATTTTTGTCCACGGTGTACCCTCATACACACTAAACCTGCTCTGATGTTTTAATTACGGACATCATAATATTAAAACTTTGAAAACTAGACCACTACTTAATGGAGATCAATCATTAACTTATACAAGCCATTAATTTTATGCATATTTTTTATATATATGTGTACAACGTTATCGGCAACAAAGAAGTAGTTTATTGTTAAGATTCCTTCCCGGCCTGTTTGGCCGTAGACCAATATTTTCTGCAAAACCAGACGTTTCGGCAGTGCCATCGACTTCCATCATCAGTGAAAATCGAGTGCGATAACGTGAGGTGGTATACGTTAGTGACCACAGTACTGTGGTTAAGGCTGAAGCAGTAAGTAGATAGAAATAGTTTCTAAGGAAATATTTCATTTCGAAAATGAGTTTAAATATAAAACTTAGAATATGGAAGTCATGTATAGTTCTCCATACCGATATTTTTTCTATGGCAAACGATAGCCGCAAATTCAAACAGAATCAAAAAACTTTTTGCATACACCCCTTATTTGTAGAGTACTCAAGACCTATTGATTTTGATGAAGGTTGGTTAAGGGAAAGGGGTAGTTTAACGGCAACGTTTTTTTTAATCAAGGGTAATGGTTTCCTATGGTAAACGATAACAGCCGCTAATTCAAACAGAATCAAATAATTTTTCGCATACAGCCCTTATTTGTAGAGTACTCAGGACCTATTGTTTTTAGTGAAGATCGATTAAGGCAAAGGGGTAGTTTACCTGCAACGTTTTATGTTTTAACAAGGGTAATTTTTTTATGACGAACGATAACTGCCGTAAATACAAAGAGAATCAAATAATTTTTTGCACACGTTCCTGAAGTTTTAAGTATTCACGGTCTGTTGATTTTGGTGAAGATCGGTTAAGAGAAAGGGGTAGTTTACCTCCAACATTTTTTGTTGTAACAAGATAAATGTTTTCATGACGAACGATAACTGCCGCACATTCAAACAGAATCAAATATTTTTTACACATATGCCTGAGTTGCAGAAGACTCAAGCCCTATTGATTTTGGTGAAGATCGGTTACTGGGAAAGGGCAGTTTACCTGAAACATTTTTTGTTGTAACAAGAGTAAATTACTTAATTTTGATAAATAAAGTATCCTGATAAGATCTTAATAATCCACTGTAGAAACCTAAGTGAAATATCTATAAATGAAGAGGCTAGTTGAACGGGGTGGGGGTAATTTTCTATAAATGAAATTTATAGTTGAAGGGGGAGGGGATAATTTTTATGTGTACTACGTTATCGGCAAAGTAGTAGTTTGTTGTTAAAATTCCTTCCCGGGCTGTTTGGCCGTAGTCCAATGTTTTGTGCAAAACCAGACGTTTCGGCAGTGCCGTCGACTGCCATCATCAGTGAAAATCGAGTGCGATAACGTGTGGTAGTATACGTTAGTGACCACAGTACTGTGGTTAAGCCTGAAGCAATAAGTGGAAGTAGTTTCTATGGAAACATTTCATTTCGTAAATGATTTTAAATATAAATCTTTGAACATGGAAGTCATGTATGGTTCTCCATACCGATATTTTGCCATCACCAAATAAAGTAATTTTATTGCCAGGCAACCATGGAGGGGGGGGGTATTTTACCTGCATTGTTTTGTGTTTTAACAAGAGTAAAGTACTTAATGTTAATAAATAAGTGCCCCGAAAATAAAGTCATATTAATCCACTCTAAAATCGTAAATGAGATAATTATAAATGGAGGAGTGGTTAGTTGAAGGGGGAGGGGGTGATTTTTTGTAAATTGCTGTGCTGAAATCAAGTAAAATACAAATATTTAATTTTGAAGGATAAGATACCTTAGAAAATACATATGATAAAACTATTACTCCATGAAAGTGTAAATATCATTAATGGTGGGGATCGGTTGAGGAGGAGGGATAATTATGAGCGTAGATCAGTTTCTTTATAAGAATAAACTACCTAATTTTTATAGATAAAGTGACTCGAAAATAACATTATATTAAAAGACTACCCCATAATAACAAAAATATTTATAAACATTGAAAATAGTTTGAGAGTGAGCGATATTTTTTTAGAAATTATCGTACCGTATTCAAGTAAATGATTTTAAATATAAATCTTAGAACATGGAAGTCATGTATGGTTCTACATACCGATATTTAATTTAATGTTGCTTAGTGACACATTCTGTCAGAAGGCTGTTGTATGTCAGATAATACTGGTGCACACATTTTCTTCTCGACAAGATTCTCCAAGATGAAGCGTACTAATCTACGGCATTGTCGGGATAATAGCGAGGTTTTCTCTACTAAGAAAGTAGCTTTTCTCTACTTTCTTAGTAGCGATAGCGAAGAAGATGCAATAAAGAACACTGTAGTGGTATGGTGATGCGAGGAAAAAAGAAGAATCATACGTGGTAATAAGGGTACTGCAGATGAAGGTACAGGTTGACAGAACGAGAGGCAGACCTAAACGGAGATGGATGGATTATGTAAGGGATGACCTGAGTAATCGTTTGACACCGGAAGCAACAAAGTCACCGGGCGGAACGTTGTGGCTCGGTTGGTGATTTGTCAAGTTTTCGAATAATTAATTATTTGAGCTAACTTTCACTGGACAGAAAATAACGTATACCCAGCATGTCTCTAATAACGTATTACAGATAGTTATTAATAAGACAAAGGAATTCCTAGATTCGTTTAGAACCTCTTTCGCAATCAGTTCGTGACCTAGATCTCTGTGGAAGTTAAGTGAATTAATTGCTTCTATGACTTCAGCTGCCAAGAATGGATTCAATGGTAAATATAATTGGCAGAAGCTGTCAAGGTAATATTTTTATTTCATCGTCATACGCGGCATCTTGGCCTGAATTTTTTAAATAATGCATCTGTTAGGTTTTCAATGAAATTTAATTTAACTGATATTGTCGAGATTGATATTAAAATTTTTTTGCAAGCCCTACTCTCTATTTGGCGTGTTCCCTACTTTCTAAGAACACACTAAACACTTGGTGATGACTACCATGCTGTATTCTGTATTATTGTCCTTATCTATGTACTGTATGTTGCGGTTCTATTAGTCTAAGAGCTAGTTTTTAAATAATTAATGATGTTTTGAAGTTGATTTTAGTAAATATTTCTACTACAAAATATAGGTACAAATTCTTTAAGCATGAGTTTAGTCCTCAGTGTTAATATATAGGAAATTAGGAGTGTGGTTGAAAAAATCAAGATAAATTTAATTTAACCTTTCAAACTATCCAATCAAGGTTGGATAGATGTTTCAATTAAACTTTATTACGGCAAAATCTAAATAGATCCGGTACTCTGTTGGGATCTGCTAACCGGTAGATTGGCTTGAATGCAGGTTGCGATCTTGTATGAATCGAAGGTTCCTGCCTTTTGGTATAGTAAGACTCGATCCTGCTCTTGTAATTTCAATCCCCAATCCCCTGCAATTAACAAAGCGCCTGTTATCCCAAAGAGAGCGAAAATTCCTCGTATTCGTCAAATATTTTCCATGGAGAATAAATGTCTGCTACTGTGAAAGGCTGATGTTATAATTTTGAAAATATGGTACTTTTTATTAATTATGTATAGGTCTTCTAAATAGTAATTAAAAGACTCTTAATGATAATCGCCGATTCTCCAAGTACTCATTCATATGGATGTTTAGCATAGTATGCATTACTATGAGAGTAGTGTGGATTTTTATATGCGTTTAATCTATTACGAGACTCTAAAATTCAAGGAATGTCAATGTTATGAGTCGCTAAAAATAGTTTTATTTCTTTTATGAGGTTAGTTAACCCACTGGCATTACAGGCTAGTATTCTCAATGATGCAGCCGTTACTGTGTAAATTGATTGACAACAGTTGTGAGCATAGCGTTTTGGATAAATACTTATGTAAGCATCCTGTGAAAACTTACGTAATCCTCCTTCCTCCGACACCGCCTAACTTAATACTGTATTCTCTCTTCAATCTGGGTCTTCCTCTTCCCCTTCTACCTTCCAGTTTTGCTTCCCACACTCTTCTATGGTATCTTCACTCATCCATTCTACAGAAGTGGGGAAACCAATTGAACTGTGAACTTCCTCGTATCAATTAGAGGGGTTACCCCGAGGTTCCAGCGGGTAGTGAGTTAGCAAATAGTCCAACCTGGAGAGCTGTAAGGCAATCCCTTTGGACTCTCAAATCTACTCCGAAGCAAAAAGGAAGGCATTAGAAGAGTTTCAATAGTTCATAGAAAGTAAAATTGTGAAATCATATTTTTAAATTCAGAGAGAAAATACACCATTTCGTTTTCAAAGGTTTCACTTGTTGTTATTTCCGTTTACACTGTTGGTAGTGTTTACACTGTGAATTTTTTTTAACTTGTGACCCACCAGGAGTGAAAATTGGAGTAAAAATTTTGAAAAAATTGTAAAAAATCTACGCCGGGGACTGAATTAAGAGAAAATTTATTCAAAATACGGACTCGACATCCTGTCAACACCCCTTGCAATTTTCGACCGCCTTCAAAACGTTTGGAAGCTATCTTTGCAACAACAAAAATTTAATACGTATAGTGTTATCAGTCCCACATATTTGTGAAAAGTACTGCATTTCGATCTATACTACGGTGTAATTAATTAATTTGTGAATTACTTAAATTACTTAATTTAATTATGTCTTGATTAATGAAGTATATCCTTCATAAGCCAATTACAACAACATAATTAAGGTACAAATCTATTAATTACTCAGGTTGCTTCTTTAAGATTAATATGGTTCCTTAGGTTTATTGATCAATCAATAATGTAGATCGATTGGTGCGTTAGTCGCCATTTACGACAGTGTAATTAAAATGTTAATATAAGATTCTAGAATTCTCAAGAGTGTTCACTCAATACACATTAAATTTTATGTCGTAATAATAGTGAATTGAATTGTGGATTTACACTGCGTTTTCTGATAATGATGAACGCATTATTGATCTGCTTACGTACTAATTTATTATACGTTAAACAATTCGTATTTAATAACAAACATATATCTTCCTGGTACCTGTAAATACATCAAAACATCGAACTAAAACATACCAAAACAAACATCAAAACATATCAAAAATATAAATTCCTCCTTAATCGCTCTCTGAAATACATATAACATACATGAAATAGACATACACAAAATCAAATAATATTTACTTTATCTAATGCGTTCGTTCATCCAGATGGATTGACTTTAATAGATCATGATTAGATATTTAAATGCAACCTTCCTTTAATAACTTTTCTCATAATTACTCAGGTTAGATTCTTTGAAAGAGACAGGACAGTAGTTTGATTATACTAATAAAATCATAAAGTGTTACTTGGTAATAGTTTATCCGTTATTTCCATCGGTGCTAGATTCCAGGTGATGACGATATTTGAAGACGGTGCTCCATTGAATGATGAGGATGATGATCACTTTCACTGGTTATACGCACACACGCCGTTAATAGAATAGTGTAGGTGTGTTATGTTTATTCACCTCGTCTCCGCATAAAACCATCATTAAGTAATAAATGCTTACTTAAGTGTTCATATGTGGTTCTTTGTGTGTCTACACAAGGTATTAGTGTGTGGTTGTCTAATAGTTCTTTTTAAATAAGAGTGTCTTGATTACTGTAAATTATGAATATTACTGTGTCGTTCACGCACATTGTGAATTGTTGTTCGTCATACTGTTTTATTAAGTCGTAAACGATTCTAATTTTCTAAGTTCACTAAAGTTCAGTCGAACTTCACTATGTCCGTTTAGTTCACCATACCGCGTACCTCAAGACTTCACGGTTGATCGATATACTGATTCACTATCGAAATTCGCGTGACTGTTCTTGATATAAGTACTGCACTTAATAAACTTATGAAATTGTCTATAACATTATGAGATTAATCACGAGAGTTTATGTGTCTATCTAATACTTTTATAGTCCGAAAATATT
Source organism: Magicicada septendecula (assembly GCA_034769895.1). Taxonomy (NCBI): domain Eukaryota; kingdom Metazoa; phylum Arthropoda; class Insecta; order Hemiptera; family Cicadidae; genus Magicicada; species Magicicada septendecula. Next base: position 141,883,610 of record CM068367.1, on the reverse strand, counting down.
ATAAGACTGCGTCGCGAACGACTCGAAAATTTATTATAAGACTTCGTCGCGAACGACTCAAAATTTTATGTAAGACTCTTTCGCCCCGTGTCGGACACTTAGTTTTTATCAACGTCTCCCTACTAGAATTTGGTCTCTGGCTTGTCCACGCCTAAGATTACTATGATAGGCTGAATAACTACCCTCTCTCGAAGTCTTTTCCCACCATTTCGAAGTCTTCCAGTTTTCTACCCTCTGATTTGTTCTTCTCCTAGTTGCTATGGAAACTGGCTTCTCCTTCGCTCTCTTTCGTGAAATACTTTGTTCTGATAGGTAGTGTGCCGTACGTAGGTGTACGGCAAGTAGCGGTTCTAAGGATTCCGGGCGATATTTTCATGTATCTGGGGAGTGCGCTTTGGACAGTGGTCACTTCGCTATCTATGAGAAGTTACGGTAACTTCGGAACTGGTTGTGGCTCTCGCTCCGAATTTTGGATACTGTCGCTATCTGTCAGAGACTTCGCACAACTTAACTTTTCGGTCCCGCTGCTTGGTGCGGTGTTTGCCGTGAGTAGAGGGTTTGCTGTTTTGACTTGAGCAGTGGGTTGGCCTGTGGTTTTCGTCGAGTGGAGAGTTTTTCTTTTGACTCGATGGGGGTGGTTCCGGGTCAGCTGGGTAGTGAGAGTCGAGCTGTGGTTTGGCCTGTTGAGCTGTGCTCGCCACGTGAGGTCTTGGTGATCGGCGTTTGAAAAGTTGCTTTATTTTTTTATTATAAGGCCTGGGTTTTTAAATTAATCATGGCAGGCTAAGAGTAAAGTGTGCCAAAGGGGTCCCTTGGCGCCGGCGGCCGTGATCCTGTGAAGACCGAGATGTGATTTATGTGTGAGTAAGTTGAGGAACTCAATTGTAAGTGACACTTTGCAAAATCGTACAGGTATGGAAAAATAAAAATTATTAAATTTTGCCTGGGATGCGTTTTTGCGCTGCTTGTTTTGGAGCCAAGTGTGGCCTAACTCTTTCTAACAAAAAAAAAAAAAAACAACTGTTGCTTAATTCTGGATATTTTTTTTTTCTTCTCTATATATTGGGAATATAATAGACAGGTTTCTGCACTCATTGCAAATTTTTGAACGCATGCTTTTAATAAAAGAAAGGTCTGGTGAACCTTACTAGTGTCTTAGGTGACTAGTTTCTTATTCGACTGTAATAGCTTCTGTGCAAAATTTTTACCTACAAAAAAAAAATGAAAACAAAAATAAAAAACTTAAGAAAATGTGTTAGGAATTGGCCAGTGTGCTCATGGGCCGAGTGAAACAAAATTCAGCCGAGTTCCTTAAATGCTCATATTCAGTGTGTTCATATAAATGTCTTGTGTGTTAATTGTGGAAGCATGTAATTTCTAGTATACCTTTTTTACTCTAATCTGTGGGGAACTTATATTGTGGCAGCCTTTTAGTGGAACTTGTAAATCCGATTATGAAAAGAGTTGCAGATCACCTACAATTGTAACAATACATAGCCCTGTACTAGAACTGTAATTCATGGGCATTCTGCCTATTAATAAAAATGACTGAACTGCTGTACAAGATGAAATTTTCACTATTTATATATTTATAAGAATTGTAGATTTATATGCTCATAGTATTGTTAATTCTCTATCAATGTACAGTGACCTTTTAAAAATCTTTGGTAGATGTATATACTCATATTTAATTTCATTCTCTATCCATTTACAGTCACTGTGAAAATTCTTTTGTATATGTATAGGCTCATAATTCCATGCACACAACATATTACATGGCTGAGAGATATATGTACCTGATTGTTTGTTAGTTTCTTAATGATGGTGCACTCTGCAATCTGCAAGCCTTTGGGCTACTCAAGTTTATGCAGGTTTAGGGAAAACTGAGCACATGCACTTGTGAATTCCACGCAGAGTGTATAATCACCTATCTTAGGTTTCCATTATTATTTTTTCTAATTATATGATTCTCTTTCTTTAAATTTTGAATTAGATTTCAGAGGGCGCATGTCGTTATGTAATATGTTTGTTTAAATCGTTGTATGATAGAATTGCTTGTTAATGCTTGTTAAATGGTTTATAAAATTGTTGATATTATTGAAAGTGTTTATAGTACAACCAGAGGGGGACTTAAGGAAAAAAAAAAAAAAAAAAAAAAAACAGAAAAGACTTAGTGTTATTAAATGTTATATTTTGAAAACCTCTGGATTTACTCTTGGTACTTATCAATGTTAATGTATTTAGTTCCAAATAAGGAAATTCTATGGGTGAAGGTAAAAAGGTGCATGTCAATGGTGATTTGCATGCCATGTAAGAGAGTTTAAAGGTTTTACAGATTTTATATAATTTTAATGGAATGTTTTTTTTTTAAATATTGAATTTTGAATATTTTGAAATTAAAATTCTGAATACGATGTCATATATTTTAAATATGGTGTGTATTTTATATACTCCTAATGGAGTGCTGTCACATGAAATATTGTATATGATTTATTATTTCGCACAGAAGCAATAAATTGGTAATTGTTGAATTTAAACAAAACAACAAATTTGAGGTCACCTCATTCGTCCGATTCCCCAATGGTTACCCCGCATGTGGACATTCTTCCACTAGGAGTCTTCTCCTAGTTCGAGTGAACAAGTGAGCCGGTCATCAAGGTAAGTTGTAGTTTTTTAAAAAATTTTTTTTGGTGGATGTCAAACTTAGAAAATGTGTCAGATTTGGAAAGTTAAAAATTTTTGTTGTGATGTCTTTGGTGATGAGCGACCAACAAATGCCTAACTGGGGTAAACGGCATGGCCATTTAATAACAAGGTCCAATCAGTTGATGCACCCACCAGGTCGACCGTGAATTGACATATCAAACCTAGAACCGATACCAGAGACAAGGACGGGTTTATCAGATTGCGCAAACGACAACAACAACATTCCACCCTGCAGCCGGCTATCAACAGCTCATAGTCCAACTCCCCCAGATAACACAATATTACAACAATACAGCTGGTTACAAGTTACTCTGTCAATGTCTAGACTCCGGATACAATGACAAACAACGTATTTTTGCACTTATACACCACACAACTACCCCTGACAATATCTCGTATCCCCATAAAACAACAATTTAGTTGGGGTGTCCCGACCCGACACCGGACCAACAATGAAGACCAAGATGAAGTGCGATACGACAACAAAGACAACCATGATCACACAAAAACACAAACAAACAAATAAACACTCAAGAACCCCCAAAACCATCAGAAATCGCCAGGCTGTGCTCAACCCCCCCTAGGGGTCCCGGCCCGGCAACCGCACCCAAAGATCAAGATTTACAACACTAATAAACATCACTCTTGACAGAACTTGTCCGACTAAGATTTGGAGGTCACCTCATCCATTTCCAATTTTCGTTTCAGAGGTGGCCAGGACTACGTCTAACCACGCTCTGCTACCATTTGTTGGTCGCTCATCACCAAAGACATCACAACAAAAATTTTTAACTTTCCAAATCTGACACATTTTCTAAGTTTGACATCCACCAAAAAAAAATTTTTTTAAAACTACAACTTACCTTGATGACCGGCTCACTTGTTCACTCGAACTAGGAGAAGACTCCTAGTGGAAGAATGTCCACATGCGGGGTAACCATTGGGGAATCGGACGAATGAGGTGACCTCAAATTTGTTGTTTTGTTTAAATTCAACAATTACCAATTTATTGCTTCTGTGCGAAATAATAAATCATATACAATATTTCATGTGACAGCACTCCATTAGGAGTATATAAAATACACACCATATTTAAAATATATGACATCGTATTCAGAATTTTAATTTCAAAATATTCAAAATTCAATATTTAAAAAAAAAACATTCCATTAAAATTATATAAAATCTGTAAAACCTTTAAACTCTCTTACATGGCATGCAAATCACCATTGACATGCACCTTTTTACCTTCACCCGGCATGCAAATCACCATTGACATGCACCTTTTTACCTTCACCCATAGAATTTCCTTATTTGGAACTAAATACATTAACATTGATAAGTACCAAGAGTAAATCCAGAGGTTTTCAAAATATAACATTTAATAACACTAAGTCTTTTCTCTTTTTTTTTTTTTTTTTTTTTTTCCTTAAGTCCCCCTCTGGTTGTACTATAAACACTTTCAATAATATCAACAATTTTATAAACCATTTAACAAGCATTAACAAGCAATTCTATCACACAACGATTTAAACAAACATATTACATAACGACATGCGCCCTCTGAAATCTAATTCAAAATTTAAAGAAAGAGAATCATATAATTAGAAAAAAAATAATGGAAACCTAAGATAGGTGATTATACACTCTGCGTGGAATTCACAAGTGCATGTGCTCAGTTTTCCCTAAACCTGCATAAACTTGAGTAGCCCAAAGGCTTGCAGATTGCAGAGTGCACCATCATTAAGAAACTAACAAACAATCAGGTACATATATCTCTCAGCCATGTAATATGTTGTGTGCATGGAATTATGAGCCTATACATATACAAAAGAATTTTCACAGTGACTGTAAATGGATAGAGAATGAAATTAAATATGAGTATATACATCTACCAAAGATTTTTAAAAGGTCACTGTACATTGATAGAGAATTAACAATACTATGAGCATATAAATCTACAATTCTTATAAATATATAAATAGTGAAAATTTCATCTTGTACAGCAGTTCAGTCATTTTTATTAATAGGCAGAATGCCCATGAATTACAGTTCTAGTACAGGGCTATGTATTGTTACAATTGTAGGTGATCTGCAACTCTTTTCATAATCGGATTTACAAGTTCCACTAAAAGGCTGCCACAATATAAGTTCCCCACAGATTAGAGTAAAAAAGGTATACTAGAAATTACATGCTTCCACAATTAACACACAAGACATTTATATGAACACACTGAATATGAGCATTTAAGGAACTCGGCTGAATTTTGTTTCACTCGGCCCATGAGCACACTGGCCAATTCCTAACACATTTTCTTAAGTTTTTTATTTTTGTTTTCATTTTTTTTTTGTAGGTAAAAATTTTGCACAGAAGCTATTACAGTCGAATAAGAAACTAGTCACATAAGACACTAGTAAGGTTCACCAGACCTTTCTTTTATTAAAAGCATGCGTTCAAAAATTTGCAATGAGTGCAGAAACCTGTCTATTATATTCCCAATATATAGAGAAGAAAAAAAATATCCAGAAATTAAGCAACAGTTTTTTTTTTTTTTTTTTTTTTTTTTTTTTTTTTTTTTTTTTTTTTTTTTTTAGAAAGAGTTAGGCCACACTTGGCTCCAAAACAAGCAGCGCAAAAACGCATCCCAGGCAAAATTTAATAATTTTTATTTTTCCATACCTGTACGATTTTGCAAAGTGTCACTTACAATTGAGTTCCTCAACTTACTCACACATAAATCACATCTCGGTCTTCACAGGATCACGGCCGCCGGCGCCAAGGGACCCCTTTGGCACACTTTACTCTTAGCCTGCCATGATTAATTTAAAAACCCAGGCCTTATAATAAAAAAATAAAGCAACTTTTCAAACGCCGATCACCAAGACCTCACGTGGCGAGCACAGCTCAACAGGCCAAACCACAGCTCGACTCTCACTACCCAGCTGACCCGGAACCACCCCCATCGAGTCAAAAGAAAAACTCTCCACTCGACGAAAACCACAGGCCAACCCACTGCTCAAGTCAAAACAGCAAACCCTCTACTCACGGCAAACACCGCACCAAGCAGCGGGACCGAAAAGTTAAGTTGTGCGAAGTCTCTGACAGATAGCGACAGTATCCAAAATTCGGAGCGAGAGCCACAACCAGTTCCGAAGTTACCGTAACTTCTCATAGATAGCGAAGTGACCACTGTCCAAAGCGCACTCCCCAGATACATGAAAATATCGCCCGGAATCCTTAGAACCGCTACTTGCCGTACACCTACGTACGGCGCAGTAGCTAGATATGTCCTTTGAATCGTCTTGTCCAGGCGTCACTCTCATTCGGAGAAATGCAAGACATTCCTCGCCTGTCAGTCAACTTATTGTTTAAAGTTTCTAGCAAGGGTTTGCTCTAACATCTTGGGTATTGTTCGTTTCTGTAACTCCGTGTCCTGGCAATTAACCGTTTTCCATCCAGTGTCAACAGCTGCAACCTCCACGCTTTCTCGTTGTAAATCTCAGCTTGTCACTTAGACGTACATCCCGCTGTGCGACATCGTTGCTTCTATTCACAATTTGTTGCTCGTATCGTTTCTATAGACTGCAACGCTTCTTCAATCCTTTGTGCATCGTCTCGTTTTTTGTCGTGAAGTCGTTTCTTAGCTACACCCTTAAATGTATCTTCGCTTCGATTCTGCGTAAACGTGTGACTGAGCCCAAGTACATTGTTCGGTTTGTTTTGGTGTCATAATTCTCCGTTGGTCCTCTCCTGTCAGCTTGAGTCGTCGTTCCTTTTGTTACCTCGTGCTGAACACGCTTCCATTGTCTGATATTGGCGTTGGTTGTCGCCTATCCCAATTAACTTTGTTTATGGCCCTGTTCTTGGAGTCGCTGCCACCGCTGGGTGTGAACAGACTGGTCGAGAAGGAAAATTAAATTTTTAATTTTTCGATCGCCACAATACATATCTATAGAAACATACACAAACTTGAGAGCTATGACTAAATTATTTGATATTTACGCATTATGGTTGTAAATGTAATTGGAACAAACAGAATAAATAAATGCAGTGTTCGGAATATTTATTGTTAATGTAGTCATAATAAAAAAAGTAATAACGACTTTGTGCTTTATACTTCATAACTGTTCTTTTCCTAAAAAGACAATTAGTACATATAGTAAAAAGACAATCGTGTGTATTTTTTACTACTTGCAAAACCTCCATTAACCGTAGTAACCTCCATTAAATATCGTCACATCCTCATTGTTTTTCTCGTCTATCGCTAGGAATCATACATACGAAGAACTTCACTGACGGCTTTAAAAAAATAAAATTAATTGATTTAATTTTATCCAATAACAAACGTGTATCGTTCAAAATAGTGAGCGAGTCCTGCAAATCAGGGAGTTTACTATTTAAATTAAGCACTTTACGATTAACTTGTTTATCGCAATCTACTTTCTGACTGGATCTTTTCCTTAAGAAAAAAACTGTTTTATTCCGTTTCAGTATCTTCAATAGGTATTCTTTGCATGCTTCATGCAGCTAATGTTTATGCCTTCGATGTTTTAGCCAACATTGTCACATAGTCTGGATGTAAGTCCATCCATGCATCCATTCAGATTTTTCTTATCTTATCTGAGTTTATTAATTACAAAAATAATTAAGAATAAAGTCCATTGGAATCCTATAGATTAAAAAAAGCACAAACGACTTGGAATGAAAATCGCATTCAGACACGGTACAACGTCCCTATTCTTCGGAGTCCATTACACTGACGTGAGTGGTAATGACACCATTCACTAAACACGATTGGCTTCGCTTTTTAGTAAAGACTAGTCGTTCGAAATGTATACTCATCTTTTTTAAAACGCGTAGCTATATGTAACAAGACTGGAACAACTGAACTTTTTCTCTTTTTTTCCTTAGTTAAGAGATTATTATCATCTGATCTGAAAGGAGCGTCGTTTCAAAAAAACGTTAAGAAAACAAAGAGAAAGAAAAGCGTACATTTTTTTCAGTCTCGTCTCAGTTACGCCGGGCGAGAGTTTACACAGTGAAAACAATAAAGATGATTGCGCAAGCTACCCGAAAGTGACGTTTGACAAGTTGTTATCGGATCACCGGGCACAATCAGTCAAAATCGTCGTCCATTCAACGTGTTAATTGAACAACACCCGGGCTGCATCGACGCGGGGCGTGCCGAATGTCATTTTTATCAATCTGTCCGCCCACTCGTTGGCCATGAGATAAGACTGACGAGCGAGAGCAACGCCGCCGAAACAAACCTAACCACCAAACTGGGTTCGTTCTGTCGTTGTCTCTGTTTCCTTGACCTTCTCAAACCAGAAAGGTCCACCACCCTCTCTCTGAAGCAACCGCATCTATATATCATATTGATTAACACCACCGTATCTTTTAGTCTAGTAATTTTTCTGACTGATGCCCATTCAACGCTTGCTTGGAAATAATTTGTTATTTAAACACACATGATCATCATCATGAAGGCCGACTGAATTTTCGAACGTGTGTGTTTTTTTTTATTAATTATTCCCATCCCCTCTCATTCTCTCATTACTCGTTTATCTAATGTTGTCTCAGCCGTCAGAATTAGGCATGTTGTAATTTCTTTTACCAGATGTGAAATCTTTTTTTTCACCTTGACTTAGCCAGTTTATTCTCTCTTTCTGCATTAGACCTTTGCCAAGTAGTTTCACAGTATCATTTGCAGCCATTTGTTAATTCTTCATCATCCATCATTGTGTCTTATAAAAACGTTTACTTGATGATTTTCGTTATCTAGGATCAACATGTGCTTGTGCTTACAAGTGCTTGCAACTTGCTCTCACGACATGTGAATTGCCTTCTTTGGTATAAATATAGACTGTCCATCAAAAAACAAAGTTCTTGTTTATAAAACTGTTCTGATACAACTCAAGGAGGAAATGATGAAACTGGGTATCTCTATGAACGACTGTGTGGATAGAAAAACATACAGAAACAAAATTCAAAATCTTGAGGTTCTCTGCCGCGAGAAGAAGACGAGAAAGGGGTGGACAGTAGAAAGGAAGGCAGCTCATAGTGTGCGAATGAGGGCCTTCTGGTCTGTTCTTTCTTCTTCTTCTTCTTCTTCTTCTTCTTCTTCTTCTTCTTCTTCTTCTTCTGCTCCTCCTCCTCCTCCTCCTCCTCCTCCTTCTTCTACTTCTTCTTCTTCAGGCTGTGGACCTTACGATCCGTTGCGCACTCCTTGGTCCGACCATCTTTTCTTTGGTCTTGCAATATTCCGCCGTCCTTTCGGATTATAAACCAAAATTGTTTTCCCTATCCTGTTCTTATGCATCCTTCCAACATGGTCTGTCCAATCCTGTCTGTATTGCTTTATCCTTTCGTTTAGGTTGTATATTCCATGGATGTTCCTTATATCATCATTTCTAGCCGGTCTCTCCGTGATACTCCTAGTACTGATCGTAAAATCTCATTTCACTAGCCTGTATCCGACTTTGGGTCTTTGCGTTCAGTCCCCAAGTCTCACTGCCATCATTTTATAAAATTTCAAAAGAGTATCTCTTCTGACCTTTCCATTCAGTGTTCTTCTTATCGTTTCACACATGTGATTAAACGATACTGTTCTTTCATCTATGTAATTCAACTCTGGCATTGTGCCGTCGAATATCAGCACTCAGTCTAAAGGACAACCTCAGTTCAAAACCTACGAACACTAGAGTGAACGTGCCGTGTGCGTACGTTACCAACTAAGCCATTCACGAAGTCCTAAACACCCTGTGTATTCCTGACGAAATCCTTCGGTATGCTTCCGGACCCACGAACTACCTTATTATAGGCCTACAAGGTCTTCGTCAAGGTCTCACGTATATAGCCCCTCGACCTAACTGAGGCTTATCATCACTCACTTAGATATCTTACAGGAGAATCATCGATGGATGGTGTCTCCTCGTGGCAATTTCACCAGCAAATTTACTTCATTTTCTTTAATAATATATTAGACTGGCAATATAATATAACTAAAACAACTGAATATTTTATAATACTCGAATGATCTAGGACACTTGACGATTTTACTCTTTCGGTCACGAAACATTAGTCCGCAGATTAAAACATCTGCCGGTGTTATCTTACTAACATTTTAACAGATTAACTTCAAACCATTTTCTTATCTAAAACAAAAGCTATGGTTGGTTATTCTGGGGAAAATCATATTAGAACAAACTCGCCAATATTGTCATATTGTCATACAGGACTCGCCAATAGAACAAGTGCCAGATTTCAAGTATCTACGGTGCAGCATTACATATCAAAGATGATAAGGAGGTAGAAAGCAAAATTAGTCTCTTCCAGTCGCTTTGCGGATGTATCACTAAACAGTTAAAGAAGAAATAAAGGAAAGAAACGCAATTGAAATATTATAATGTATCGGTCATACCTCAACTACTGTATATGCTAGTGACGCTTGGATTAGAAAGGCCAAAGATATATCTAGAATACAAGGAGCGGAAATGAGGTTCTTGAGGGATGTAAAGGGTTGTACCAGGAGAGATCTTATCAGAAATTATCAAATTAGAATGGAGCTAGGAATAGATGAAAGCTTAAATGAGAAAATCTCCCGGTACATAACGAGACCCCGTAAACGATGGTTGGATGAATTACATTGGGACTGGAACAGGGTACTAGCCTAAGACGTAAAGGATGAGACGACGACGACGACGACGATTAAAACATAGACCTACAAATTTTTATCGTATTTAGTGTTTTGTCGAGATACTTTGTTTTATTTAGCAAAGTTCGTTGTGGGGTGTAAATTTTTCGTATAGTATTAAAAAGATAACAAAGTCATAGTCGGTTTAGAACCACTGAAAGATTAGTTAGCCTCAGATTGCACTATGGATGAGGCCAATGTAAGCAGTGACTGCATTAACCCTAATCGCAATTAACTCGCTCAGTCGTGTTTCGCTAAGTCTCCAAAACAGTACGTAAATTCGATTAAAGTGAAGGGTTATCAATTAGAGAACATTATGTACGAATTTGGCGTTAATTTGCCGGGGGCATCGTGGCGTGCAGTGGCTGAAAGTGAGCGTTGACACCCAGCCGAGACGGCGTGGTTCTTTGAGGCTTGCGTGTAATTTACAAAATTGAGTACGCAGTTTGAAGTAATCTGATGTTTGTTTTTTTTTTCTTTCTTCAGGAGTAATGTTTTGTGCGAGCGAGAAAGGCAAATAGACATACAGAAAGAACGAGAGAACAAGAGTGACCCCGTTGACCTCAGCGCGCACAGTAGCCGAGTTGGATTAAGCTTCTTCTCATCCTTAATTGGTTTAGAAACGACAACGGCCTGCTCTGGTGATTACCGTGCGCCGTGCCTTTCTAAAGAACGAACATAAAAATTTAATAACAAGAAAAACAAAACAAAACAGAACCAGAAAGAGACACCGTGATTAACTCATTCCTTCCTTCTTTCTGGTGAATTGTAATATGTAATTTTAGTAGAAGAGTGAAAAAGAAAATACCCACCTTCTTTGGCATTCTCGACGGAAACTATTTTAGTTTGAATTCTCGATATTTTTGTATGAAGCTTATTAACATTTTGTTGTGTCTTAGTTTGCTACTCATATGTTTGCGATGACGTGTTCTTATTCTGAAGTTACAAAACCTTTATTTTCTCCCATATAACCTTTCGGGGTTTTCATTATTAAGAACAGCATTGTTTGGGGGTTTAACATACGTTTTACATTGTTGTCACAAGGGTTTCGTCCATTCTACGACGAGGCAGCATCTTTAACCTTAATCAAGACAATAAAACGCTTCATAAGCAGGAGCCTGTGAACGTAGGCTTCCCCGCAGTAACTTCTAATAGGTTGCCCTCTCATCATCTTAACGATTCTGAAGATAACAGGAAAGTTTATGGAAAATTTTAATTGATTTAATTTTTTAATCATGTATATTTTAATATAAATTAAGAAGACAGTTTTGTAAATAAGATAAAATCACCCACAGATGGTAACACTGAGCACAACATTTTTGTCAGCTTGTTTTCTTCCACCGTTAAAATAAGCAAATCGTAAATAGGCGTATCAGTTCGTTACTTAGTTTATGTCTGACATTTCGGTAAATTAAACTCTCTGAGCTAGTTTTGATAAAATAACATAAAGGAAGATCGTTCAGTCAGAAAATTCTATTTTTTGAAAGGGAAAACATCAAATAAAATTCCCAAGTAATCTCGAGAGAGACGCAGTTCATGGTGGGCTTCGTGGTCATTTAAAACGGTCCACAGTTGACGCGATTAAACGTGATCTAACGAACTTGTATACTAGAGAATCCCTAACCCACATTCAAAGTAATATTATAAATATTGTATAATATATTAAGTGACACTGTGATTAATATTCTTAAAAACTATTTGTCATTAGAATGCACATAGGTTCAGTACGTAGGTTATGTTACTCACGTGTATTTACATCTTCCACTTTTGATGTATAAATTATGTATATTGATGGACAGTATTTATAGAATACTCTAGAATGTTCTGTATCAATGTACAATACATTTACAGTTAACGTAGTTTGTTTTGCAATGTTCTAATTAATGCGCCTGGAACGGGGGCGATTTTATCAAAAAATTTAGCCTACTATTTGGACCCTGGCGTTCCGAAATTTTTAAATTTTCAGAAATAAAAACTACATTCAGGTTTAGTTAAAATTTCCTTTAATTTGATATCGCACATAAAGTTTTGTGATTGTTTTCAATAATTTTGACCCCCTCACATTTTCGCCTCCAGCCACCCTATTCTTTTGGTGACTGATCGCAAAGTCAATGCAATCATGCATAGTTTAAGAATGGACTAGCACGCCACGTTTTACGAAAATTGAATGATGAGTTCAAACGTTATCGTCAGAATTCGCCAAACAGACACACAAATAAATAGACAGACAGACAGAAAATAAATAGACAGACATACAAATACCAAACAGTCGAGTTAAAGCTGAAAACTCTCTTCCCTGGCTCAACTACTTATGATTGTTTTACAGAAAACATCTTGTTACTACGAATAAACTACGTCAGTACTGTTAGAACCACAATCATAAAAGGAATAATTAATAACCACGCTATTGAGAACATAGATTCGACTATTTTCTATTTTTTTCTATTTCCTATTTTCTATTCGACTAAATGTAGAAAATATATCTTCGATTATGCCCATGTTTACTTTTACAACGTCATATGTGAAAATATTTTACGAGAAACTGAATAAATGGTGGTGGTGATGTTGACGACGACTGTTTATGTTTAGCGTCTTTACACCTGACCCTTAAAGCCTTAAACAACTGTAGACAGAAATCTTGAAAAAAATTTAACATGAAATTTATATAGATCGGTACTTTCACACTTGTCAATACGTGTAACTTAAGTCTCTCTCGCTCTTTTTCAGCCTTCAAACAGCTAAGTGGATTTTATGACCTCGTTTATAGAACACTTAGCAGCTGATAAGAAACAGTGATCGGGACATTATACCAGATGTGGACTACTGCAACCGTTACAGCGCCGGATGACTAAATCAGAACGCCGCGTTATATATATCCGAACACAGATTAAAAAGCGACCGGCTATTTTTAGAATAACCGTCGACCTCTAACACGTCGTTCAGTATCTTGTTAATTAGGAGGAACCAGCAGCAGCCGCGCGGTTGAGTAACAGTCAAGGTCGCCGGCACAGATTCAGGAATCTCTCTCGCCGCCGCCAAGATGTTGCCATCACGTTCTGCTTAATTACAAAACTGTTAGTTATATAGCTGCTGCTGCTACTGGAATTGCAGTACGCACCTACGTGACGGGAAAGAAGCTGTGGAAACGTCGTAGAAATGAAATTTGAAATAATCTATTTGATCACTTCAATATTTATAATCAATATAAAGTTAACGCATAACCGTAGTAATGAATTCTACGCGTTTTAGTTCTTCTTCCCTATATGCCGGATCACAAAGAACTTTTACATATCGGACATTAATATTTAATTTTTACTGAAAGCTACTTCTTAAAACTTGGCAACTTACCATCGTTCATACTTTAATAGTACAGTAAACTAAGTATTCTGATATATCTGTAACTATTTTGAAGCTAGAACAGTTTTACTATGAAATTAACAGTATCAATCCACAAGATCTGATTTATTAAAATAAATATTTACCTCGCAACGTATCATAGCTCTTACTCAGGGGAGTATTTACGGGGGGAGGCGAACGGGACCGGACCCCCCCCACCCAGAGGGTCGAAAAAGATGAAGAATTTTGTTGATATCTTAATTTTTAGGCTGTTTTATTAATTTTTCAGCTAATACAGTAGTTACTCTTTTTTAATAGGTTTACAAACCTGTTTATCACAGGGTTTTACGCAACATTTGCGTATACGTTTTAAATACGAAATACAGGAAAATCAATCCAGTCAATAAAAATCTTGTAAACAATCTTTCAATAATGCGAATTTTTATTATGTTATTACCGTTTACTTTAATGGGACCGATTTCAACCATTTTAATGATAGTAAGGTTGATTAGTCTTTTGTATGATGCCGACCCGACCCCTGATCCGCCCCAAGGCCAAATTCTAGACACGCCACTGCTCTTACTGAATCCTTTCTAATTTTACAATTTAATCTAGCTACATCTGAAAAATAAAATCGGCAAAAAATTATTTTTCAGTACTTACTGAAATTGTACGTGTATAGTACTTAGCCTACCCTTGCACTCTTGCAGCTACATTAGCCCTAACGTTTCTGTTTCTACCCATGTAGACTGGTAAACCCCATCTACCAGAGGAAAACCACCATAGCGCTAAATACACTAAAGCACCGATTACCGGTAAACGCATATCTCTTAATTTTCCCACTGCCAAACACTTGTGTGGGCAGGTGCATTGTCTTGGTGAAAAATGATTTTTTTTCTGCAAACTGGGTCTTTCTTCACGAATTTTTTCGTCTAGTTTCGATAAAAGGTTGGAATAATATTCCCTAGTTATTGTTGCACTCTTTTCAAGGTAATCGATGTACAAAACACCTTTAGCATCCCAAAACACTGACTTTTCCTGCTGATGGAATTGACTTTGCCTTCTTTGGCACTGAACAACCAGTTTCTATTCACTGCTTTGACTGTTGTTTGGATTCTGGTGTGTAGTGGTGGATCCAAGTCTCATCCATCGTAATAAACCGACGCACAAAAGCTGCGTTGTTTTTATTAAAACGCTCCAAACACTGTTCAGATGTTTGAGTAAATTTCACTTGGTGTTAAACCTTCTTTCAAGAAGAACTTTATGATCCCACGATACGAAATTTTCTCCATTTTAAGGAATACGCACAACACTTCTGTTTCAAAAGGCTGTATTATACACATTATTTGCTAGAATGACCATAAATCGCACACGCATGCTAACAATAAATGTAGTACCAACATAAAAAAATTCGCGATAGTGCTCCGAGAACTTTTCAGACTGCCCCCGTATTATTTAGTCTTCTTCCAGTTATATACAGTTAATACAAGCACGCGTATATAATTAATTTCGGGTACCGTGACGGTTCGGTATTTATGTGTTCTTCATTCCGGTTGACCTCATTTGATTACATTTTCATCGACAATAAGCCGTTGCAAAATGTATCGACACCATATCGATAACGAACGATTAAAAAGGGAGTCAACAAGAGAGAAGTTGAAAAATAACACTGTACGCGCGCGTGGACGTGTGTCTGTGTGTGCGTGTGTGTACGTGTATCTATAAGCGTGTGCACATTAACTAAGAAAAAGAGGAAACCAAACACACTATTTATAATTATATTACTACTAATTATAATAACTGAAAATAAACAGTACTGTATTTTTAAACTAACCTTCAAAACAGCTGACGCTATACAAAATACACATGAAGAATACAGTCCAAAAAAAATTTTACTCGATTTAAAACTATTGTTCGGACAGTAAACATAATATAATACGTATTTCAGACTGAGGTGATACAGGACATCCTCTACAGCAACATAAATTATGGGAGTTATAATTGCGACAAGTAAAACAGACAACTATTTTTATGAATATTGTATTCTATTTCCACCAAACGTATGAGTAGTTAAATAACATCCCACATATACAGTGTGTGTGTGTGTGTGTGTGTGTGTTTGCACGCGCGCGCACATGATAGTAATGGATAGGAATGTGTATAACGGACCGTAAATGATACGTTAAGTTACCATCAAATACTAGGTTCGGTGCTAGACAACGAACGGCGCGTTAAAATTCCTTTTTCTATTAAAATTTGTATCTCTTTATATATCGATTTACTCTGGGTAGGTCTTATACTGTGCGTCTACGATACGCGTAAAAAAATAAACAGTTATCAGAGAGACGACGGACCGAAATGTTACACACACACACACACACACACACACACACACACACACACACACACACACACACACACACACACACACACACACACACACACACAGAGGAAAGAAGAATCATTCCGTTTTATTGCCTATAATTAACGTAGTTCAACACACACACACACACACACACACACACACACACACACACACACAGACGCAACCGCAGAATACCGTAAGCTACAATAACGAACCAGCAATAAACAGACGCAATCAAAGCTTCTTCTTCTTCCTTCTTAATACAATTACAACACGGGAACGCGTGTGCGTGCAGACATGTGTCCGATTCCCCGTCCACATCGTCGTAGTTGTTGTTATTATTATTGGTAGTTACTATCGCTACGTGCGTCCGTAAGTCAGAGTCGTATGCTGCGACGTCCGCCCGTAGATCGTATCGTCTACAACCGCTGTCCAGTTGTCTCTTCACCGGCGTCAACTAATTTATTATTTCATTTTTTCTAATTACTATGATTATATAAAATGCGTCGTTTCAATTTTCATTATATTTAAAAAAGTGTATACCCTTTTGTTCTTTCTTAGATTGTCTAAGCTGTTGTGTTTCGATGTCTTTGACTTTCCGGACATGTCTGCGTTCTTTCTCTATGTTTTGTCTTCGCACTCATGTTTGTCCTCATCAGTATCTGCGTCGGTTTCAGTTGTTGCGCGTGAACACATGCCTGGCTTGTCATTGGTTCGCCGAGAGCGTCCTACAAGTGATAGATCCGCGACGTTTGCCATTATTTGTCTGTCTCTCTGTTTGGGGTGTGTCTCACGCCGATTGCCAGAGGCGGGACCACTCGAAACCGTCCGCCAAGTCGATGAGGCAGTTGCCGCGATTGACGAGGCTGTCGTATCTGCGATCGACGCGTCTTCCAGGATGAAGCCTGGCGTCACCCCTCACTGGCAGCGGATCCCAGAGGATACGAGTGCTCTCGCTTAGGAGAGAAATCGCCTCCGGAGACGCTGGCAGCGGACCCGTGATCCGGCTGACAAGGCAGCGTACAACCGGGCGACCGGCATTTAAGTCGTGAAATGCAGGCCTACCGGAGACGCTGTTGGGAACTCGCCGTGGCCTAAGCAGGGGACGGATCGGACGAAAGTACCCCTTACCGGATACCTTCGGCGTTGGTAGGGAAGAGGCGCCGACCTCGTATCCCAGCCATTGCTGGACCTTTCGGTCAAATCCTGGCTCGCCCGGAGGCGAAGGCCGAGTACTTGGGCGCGTGTTTCGAGCGACAGTTCGCTCCTAACCCGCCCATGGACTGGGACTTCGATGAAGAAGTCGAGAACGAAGTGGAAGACTTTCTGTCTCTTCCGATCACTGCGGAGCCCGAACCCATTACTAGGGAAGAGGTCACAGATGGCTCGTTCAACTCGCACCGAGAAAAGCTCCTGGCCCGGACGGCGTCTCGAACGCCGCTCTTACTCGACTCCCGGAGCAAGGAGTAATTTTCTTGGTTGTATAACATCTTAACTTGTGTTATAACGTAGGGAACCCGCGTTAATTGGTTATGCCAATTATACAGGCTGCCTTTCGTTGTGACGAGCTGAAAATTAATCACAACAAATAAAACAATTCTTACATCAGGATATTGGGAAGGGGAGACTGTTGATTTATGCACTCAGTTTACTAGGTACTCAGATGACATCTCTTTATTACATTATGAGATAAAGTTCTCTATTTAAAGTTCTCAACATATATAGTTTACAGTATATATATTACTCTTTCATAAGGGCCCTCAAAATATGATGTACCTCTATTTAATTTATTCCACGGATCCGGGATTGAATATATATTAAGTTAATAATGGTCACCTTGCCATATACAATATTGAAAATTGAGCCATTTGAAGAATGGACTTTATTAATCTTTCAAAACAAGAAAACTTTTAGTTTAAACATTTACTCTTTTGCTATAACCAGTGTTATTAGATTACAGACTACATGTTACATATAATGTCTGTCTTTTAAAGTCTTAAAAGTGGTGAGTTAAATTGTCTTTTGTGGGTAATAATTTTAGTAACTCATAACCATGGAAGACAAGCCTGCATGTCACCTGGTTTTCAGTATTTGCTGCAGAATTGGTTCTTCGGTCCTTGGTGGGTTTCCTGAATGTCTGTCGTTGCCTTAGTATCCGGTGACGGTGAAGTTCCTGAAGTCTGTTATATCATTCGGGGTGAAGTACTCTCATCTTAGGCGACTGTAGTAATTCTTGTAGTTATAATAAATAAATAGAAAGTTTGTTTCACAGTAATACACTTCACATGATTATTGATTAGTTGAATATCACCTTCATGTTTGTAGTAATGTATGAATTACATAGTTTGTTATTTATTCATTGAGAGAGAGATGTCATCGCCGCACAAATTTAGTTATTTAAATATTCATTGAACCAACCATTCACATAATTATACACGCGTCGCGAAACAACGCTGTACGCAGCTTACGGCGTGAGCGCTCCATTGCAAGTGGGCAAAAATAGTAAGGGGAGAGTAGTAATCTCGCGACAATTACTAGTCAACATAAAAGTAGTTCCATGTTTCTAATTTAATTAAAGGACTAAAGTTTGATTAAATAATTAAATAGAGATATTCTTAGTTACAGACGTTATCAAAGTACATTACAGTGGTCTTATTTAATTATTTAAATAATAACAAAATTTACAATTATATTTAGTTTGTTTAGGGGTCAGAAAACAAGTTAATTCTGGTCAGTGCCTGTATATGCAGGATTAATTAACAAGCTTTACCCTTTCTGTACAATTGTATTCCCTTTTATTTTATTATTAGACTTTTTATTAAATATTATTATTATTTAATGATAGCAATAAGATTTAGTTTAAAATGTGAGATTTTATTAAAATTTTAAAATTTCTCAGCTTATACATTAACAATTTAATTAATTAACATATTTTTAGTAATGAAATCGTCACATACTCCGCCGCTTAAGATCCACATTAAGAATTTTAGTGAGTATTGGGGACTAATTAAAATTGGGGACTTGGAGTATGCTTGGTGTCAAAGTGTGAAATTATTTATTATTACTCTTATTTATTATTAGTACACGGTTTGTTTTTTCTAATTCTCTTTAAATGATCTTGTTCTCATTTAAATGTTCTCCTTCGTGAAATTCCCTTTTTCTCATTTCTTACAATGCTAACTTATATTTTAATTCTTAATACTAATTTCCCTAATTTCACGTAACTCACAATGTCGTGGCCCGACTGACATAAGCTTACTCTAACTCCACAAGTTAGCTTTCAGCACGCACTCTTTTAATGATCTCTTGGCCTCATCATTACCACTTTCAGTCGGCGCCGTTGTGACTTGTTACTTTACCGATATATAATTCTCTCTTGATTATATACCATAGATTTACCTCTAATATAATCTAAAGAGGATCCCATACTTCACTCTAGATTATAGTTAATCCTAATATCTTATATTACTTGAGAGAAGCGGAATCTCACGAGGGTAATTCTTATTATCTCTTTAACAATAACCAAACAAACTATGCGGAAGGGGAGACACTTTACACAATTCATTGTATTTCTCACGCGGTGGTATTCAATTGTTTAGGGACGCTACCGTTTATACAATAGAGAGAGGGTGACTGCTTACTACTATTCTTAACAAGCTATATTGTTCTCGTACAGGCCACAACTGGTTGTTCACTATTCAACTATACTTTTATTATTATTTTCCTTTCTCTTACTTACTGCTACACGTTACACAAATTTAGTTTAACTTAAGATTTATTCAGCCTTATTATTCAAGCAATTATTATTCACTTATTATTACCTTGGTTTTTTTTTTTTTTTTTTAAACTTACCTAGAATTATTTCCTATCGACTTACCATATTTATTTAGAACACTTTATTTACTTTGTTTTGTTTTTTATTTTGCTCAGTTTACACGTTTACTGTTTCGGGGCATGGGGTTTAATACTTTCTCTACTAAGGGAGGGTTAACTAAGTCATTTATTCATTTGAAATTTAAGTCATAATATTATTTGCTCTACTATACTATACACAATTATCGCCTACACACTTTAGTACATTGTAAACATTTATTAACAGTGATTATTAAACATTTGCATTAGTTTTTATTTAAACGATCAGCTGTTACGCTGGAATGTAGGTCAGACTAGTTTTAAACAATGGCATTGTTTTGCTTACAAAGGGGGACTCAACTAGAGGGTGAATGCATTGTCTAACTCAACTTGCGGGAGGGTGACTATGACAGTTTTACAGGCGGCAACAGGAAATTTACCTGTCCGAGTTTGTCGTCAGATTGACACGTTGATGAATGAAACTTTTAGACAAGCACCTACATGGTTTTGTTTACATGGGACAATATGTTAATATTACTTTACACATATTATATTTACAAACAAAGTTACCTATACTATATTACTATAATAATAATTATTATTTTTATCTTATTTAAAATTCTGACACATATTAAAATACATGAGTGAATAGATCAACAGCTTGTGTGTGTGGGATATCGGGACACAATTACTTCTTTCTTTTCTCTTAAGCAAATTAGCAAATTAATTAGCAGAGCAGCAGAGTGGCGCAATTTATAACATCTTAACTTGTGTTATAACGTAGGGAACCCGCGTTAATTGGTTATGCCAATTATACAGGCTGCCTTTCGTTGTGACGAGCTGAAAATTAATCACAACAAATAAAACAATTCTTATATCAGGATATTGGGAAGGGGAGACTGTTGATTTATGCACTCAGTTTACTAGGTACTCAGATGACATCTCTTTATTACATTATGAGATAAAGTTCTCTATTTAATGTTCTCAACATATATAGTTTACAGTATATATATTACTCTTTCATAAGGGCCCTCAAAATATGATGTACCTCTATTTAATTTATTCCACGGATCCGGGATTGAATATATATTAAGTTAATAATGGTCACCTTGCCATATACAATATTGAAAATTGAGCCATTTGAAGAATGGACTTTATTAATCTTTCAAAACAAGAAAACTTTTAGTTTAAACATTTACTCTTTTGCTATAACCAGTGTTATTAGATTACAGACTACATGTTACATATAATGTCTGTCTTTTAAAGTCTTAAAAGTGGTGAGTTAAATTGTCTTTTGTGGGTAATAATTTTAGTAACTCATAACCATGGAAGACAAGCCTGCATGTCACCTGGTTTTCAGTATTTGCTGCAGAATTGGTTCTTCGGTCCTTGGTGGGTTTCCTGAATGTCTGTCGTTGCCTTAGTATCCGGTGACGGTGAAGTTCCTGAAGTCTGTTATATCATTCGGGGTGAAGTACTCTCATCTTAGGCGACTGTAGTAATTCTTGTAGTTATAATAAATAAATAGAAAGTTTGTTTCACAGTAATACACTTCACATGATTATTGATTAGTTGAATATCACCTTCATGTTTGTAGTAATGTATGAATTACATAGTTTGTTATTTATTCATTGAGAGAGAGATGTCATCGCCGCACAAATTTAGTTATTTAAATATTCATTGAACCAACCATTCACATAATTATACACGCGTCGCGAAACAACGCTGTACGCAGCTTACGGCGTGAGCGCTCCATTGCAAGTGGGCAAAAATAGTAAGGGGAGAGTAGTAATCTCGCGACAATTACTAGTCAACATAAAAGTAGTTCCATGTTTCTAATTTAATTAAAGGACTAAAGTTTGATTAAATAATTAAATAGAGATATTCTTAGTTACAGACGTTATCAAAGTACATTACAGTGGTCTTATTTAATTATTTAAATAATAACAAAATTTACAATTATATTTAGTTTGTTTAGGGGTCAGAAAACAAGTTAATTCTGGTCAGTGCCTGTATATGCAGGATTAATTAACAAGCTTTGCCCTTTCTGTACAATTGTATTCCCTTTTATTTTATTATTAGACTTTTTATTAAATATTATTATTATTTAATGATAGCAATAAGATTTAGTTTAAAATGTGAGATTTTATTAAAATTTTAAAATTTCTCAGCTTATACATTAACAATTTAATTAATTAAAAATTTTTTTTATGAAATCGTCACAGTTGCGCTGTTCAACGCGTGTCTAAGACTGGCCTATTTTCCCCAGAAATGGCGTAAGGCGACGGTCATAGTGATCCCGAAGCAGGGAAAGGATACTTCCCGTCCCGGCAACCTCCGGCCCATTAGTCTACTGTCAGCCACGTCAAAGGTTATCGAACGTCTCGTACAACGGAGAGTACTAGACCATCTACGAAATTTCGATGTACTGGTCCCCGAACAGTTCGGTTTCCGTGTGGGGCATTCCACCACTCATCAGCTGATGAGACTGGTGGAATACATCACGGGCGCCGGCTGTCGGAAAGAGCAGACTGTCGCCTGTTTCCTAGATGTGGAAAAGGCCTTTGATAGTGTCTGGCACGACGGGCTCTTGTTCAAGCTCCGGGAAATCCAGCTCACAGATTGCTACCTTCGCTTGATTGCTAGCTATTCTGCGTGAGAATAGACGACCATGTCTCTTCCGAGAGACGCATTACAGCCGGGGTACCTCAAGGTAGTGTGCTAGGGCCTCTTCTGTTCTCCGTGTACGTCAACGACTCACCCAGAGAGCCTGGAGTCCAGATGGCCCTGTTTGCCGACGACACGGCGGTCTATACCGCCGATCGGAACGCTGACAGGACTATCCCACAACTCCAGCGCGCACTCGATGCGTATTCGACGTGGACGGAAAGCTGGAAAGTTGTCGTCAACGACACCAAGAGCTCCGCGGTGCTATTCTCAAAGCGTCGGAAAGAACCACGAGGCCGAGTGAGACTCGGTAGAACGTACCTGCCCTGGTCGAGAGAAGTTAAGTACCTCGGTGTCCACCTAGACCGTCGGCTCACCTGGCGTGCCCACGCTGAGACGATGCGAAAGAGAGCGTCCGCTCGTCTCGCGCAACTGTTTCCGATACTCGTCAACAAGGCTATGACCCGCAAGCTGGGTAAGCTGATTGTCAACGCGTATCTGTTGCCGATCATTACCTACGCTATTCCCGTCTGGGGCTACCTCGCAACCGTTCATAAAATAAAGTTGCAAAGCGTTCTCGATAGAGGTCTTCGGCTAGCGGCCAAAGTCCCCTATCGGTTTTCTTCTCGACTTTTGAGAAGAGGACTCGGTGTCCGCTCCTTGGAAGACACCGCAAGGCGACTTGCACGTAAATTTTACGTCCGAGCTGCGAGGACCCATACAAACCCTCTCATAGCTGGCCTTGGCGAATACCGAACACGTCCAGGTGATTCTTGGAAACGGCCTCGACAAATACTGTACTAGTCAACCTAGTACGAGCATGTCGTTGTAGCGACCATTAATTAAATAAATAAATTCCGTCTGGACAGGATCATTAGGCAGGAGCCCCTACCGGAGGCTCGGTACTAGGAAACCATTGGGTCGTCTCACGACGCGCAACCCAACAGCTCTGGTAGTAGTAGGGTGTGTCTCAACATAACTTCTGAACGCATCATCTGAATTTTGTAAAAATTATCACACGTGTCCATACTTTTACCCTACTGAGTCTTATTGTTTTTGAGATTGATACCTCCAAGAATAGGAGAGTGATAGGAAAAATTTCGGGGTTAAAATTCTGAAAAAATTGCAAAAGCCCATATGGGGCATTAAATTAAACGTAATTTAAACCACAATCTGAATAAAGTGTTGATTTTCGAAAGTTTGAAAATTTTTTGACATCAGGGCCCAAAAAGTGGGTGAAAAATTTGATGAAATCGCAAAAATTCATCTGGGGTATCAGATTGACGAAAATTTTAATTAATGTAATTGACGAAAATTACTCTGAATGTAGTGTTAAGTTTTGGACATTTCAAAGTTTTGGACCCCAGAGATCATAAATTTGAGGAGAATGTGAAAATCCAACAGGGTGACAGACTGAAAGGAATTGTAACCCAAATCCGAATGTTTCGACTTTTTAATGTTTATTGTACGACCGTGTGGTCCATAGTTATTATATTTGTAAAGGAAGAAAAGAGAAATCGGGATTTTTGTAATTTTTCCTATAATTGAAAAATTATCTAATATCGAAATTTATATAATAATAAAACTACTTCGTTCAAAATAATGAGTGAGTTCTGCAGCTCAGAGAGCATGCTAATAATAAATACTCAACCTATTGAGTAAGTCAGCGTCTTTAACTACGTTAGTTTCAAGACTGCTTCAGTATACAAGAAGTGGCGTGAAGAATAAAATACATAAAATTCATCAATTTTTTTTATAAATTCAAAATGCGTTTAGACATACCGCCGAGACATAAAATTTAAAACTCTACGAAGTTATGGCAGTCGCTCCTTTAGAGTATGGTTCTGAATAATAAATTAAATTATTATCCGGGCTGTAAGGCCGTGGTCTTCCAAAATCTTCTGCAGATTCATGCCTTTGCCACAGTACTGTGGCTGACTGACGTAGTACACCCTGTCAGCTTTTTAAAGTCCTTTCATTGAAGATGGTCTCCAGAGGTAAGGCCGAAACGTCTGATCACGCGAATAACATCTGTCAACATGAAGATTATGGAAGACCACGGCCTCACATCCCCGATAATAATTTAAATAATTATGACGCCGGCTGCGAAAGTCTAAGAAACAGACTATGATTCTGAATATTTCGCCTCAATAATTGAAAAACAAAAGAATATTGAAACAGTAGGAGTCATATTTATTTGTAAGAGGCCATGTTTCTGTCCCGCACCCTTTCTATGCAGTACCCTTTTCTCCGTCTTTCGATTAATGCTTTTATTCCAGACCAATCCACGTGAAGACTCAGTTGCTTATTCTCAGTTGCCACTCTGAGCTTTTCGAACCGCCTTCAGTCTTTTCAAAATTACTTGATTTATTTAAGGTTAATTAATTAAACTACTCTATAATCGATTACCAATCATCAAGTTTCAAAATCAATTAATTAACTAGACACTCAGATTATTAACCTCTTGGGTGTTTTCTAATCACGTATACTTTACAAACATACGTACTAAAACTGTTACACATTTTTAAAATAAGTAATTATGATCACAGTCACGTTTGTTTTATAAGCCAGGAAATCTAATCCACCTTTGACAGCTGGAGGAGACGCTGAGTAAATCAAACGCAATAGACCAGACCCCTGTAATCTATTAAACGGATGAGGTGTGAAACTTGTCCATAATTTATCTCAATTGGCCGGTATAATTGCGTGTTTCGTCTAATGTACACACAGTCGCCCACACACTGCGGCGCGGCCCATCCCATCCCGACCTTGGCGTCTTGCTGCTGCTGGCGGGGCAGCGCGGTGCGGATTCTAGGCCACATCCTCGTCCTCGTTCACTGTGTCACTGTGGCACTCACAGTGGTCTTATTTTTTCTTTTAATTCGACCGTCCAGAGATAATCTAGCGTTACTAGCGCCACTAATGAGAGCTAATTAGCAAACTACATTCTCACGTTTCGACTCGTTCGTCTATCTTCGTCTTTTTTTGGTTCATTAGTTTGTTGAACTACTTTCTGTTACTATCAGTGTCAGAAACGACAAATGTGAGTTTCGAATCGTCGTACCATATTTTGTTCAATGCACAAAAATAATAGGTAGGCCTACAACAAGCAAATATAACCTATTGCTAAGCCTTCACGGCCGGGGCCAACACTGTTGACATTAAAATCCGGGCTATTGGGCCGTGGTCTACTAAAGTTGTTATTATATATATATATACAACATCGTCCCAGAGAGGAGGAACAAGGGAAGACCCAGACGATCATGGAGAGAGAGTATCCAGAAAGCTCTAAGTGCGAGGAATCTGACAGAAGAACATTGTCAGGACACAAAATATTGGAGAGAAAGTCTGGAAGTTGTTATTGTGAAGGGTAAACGTTTCGGCCTCACATCTGGAGGTCATCTTCAGTGATAAAACGATTCTAACACAACTGACAAGGTGTTCGTCAGTAACCTCAGTACTGTGGCAAAGAAACAAATATAAATAAATTTATATCACTGAAATAGTTCTTTCCAGAGTATACATCTGCGCTGCACCATAGATTTTTATGAACACAGGCACAACTGATCGTTTGATAGCTATAATAGTAAGACAAACGTTTTAGTATCAAACAAGAAGGCCTACGTAAATCTTGCACCTACAGTAATACACAGACTAACGGTGTTCACAATAATCCGTCTGCCATTCACTAACTATAAAATAGAAGATAAAAATTCCGATGGCTTATAGACATTAAATACAAGATTATCAAAATTTTACTACCTAAACTTCGCTGTTAGGCAACCAGGGGCATTTACGGGGGGGGAGGACGAACGAGACCAGATACCCCCCAAAGGGTCGAAAAAATTGACGAATTTTGTTAATCTCTTAATTTTTAGGCTGTTTTACTTTATTTTTTCAGCTGTGTACATTAATATATTAGTAGCTCTTTTTTAAATATACAAATAGGTTTATTACACAGCATTAGGGCCCTATGTTTGAAATATAAAATATATGAAAATCAATTGATTCAATAAGTAAAAAAATACTTATTGAAAATAATGTAAAAATAATAATGTTTCAATAACGCATATTTTGTAATGTGTTATTACCGTTTACTTTAATGGGGCTGATTTCAGGATGTTATCACTCGTTCTTCAGCCACTTTAAAGATAGTAATGTTGATTAGTCTTAAGTTGATCTTTCTTTCTATGAAGCCGACCCGACCTCGGACTCCCCCCCCCAAGCCAAAATGTAGATACTCTACTGCTGCAGGCAACGGGCCTCTTAAGGTTCTTGAGATTTGGTTTCTCACGGTTTTTCTAAATCCACCACTGTACGAGACTGAAGAACCCAACATAGTACACTATAAACAATAATAATTACATAATCTGATATTTTTTTATTGACGAGAGCTCCCACGATCCCAGCCGATCCACCCACTGGGACAGAAGACGTACCCAGTAAAGGAACAAGGGAACATGTATATAATTTGATCTCCAATCCTGGTATATTATAATTTTAATTATCCTGACAATATTAACTATAAGGGACTGTGTAAAAGAGACTGTGACAAGAACATTTGGAAGCATTAAGTCAAATTCACGTAATGGCAGGTCAAAGACAGACGGGTCAGATAGTCTCATTTTTCACTACAGTAGAAAATTTCTGTGCCTATGTCTTGTTTCTACTAACTTAATAAGAGATATGGTACACGTTTTTCTTCTTCTTCTTCTTCTTCTTCTTCTTCTTCTTCTTCTTCTTCTTCTTCTCCTCCTCCCCCTCCTCCTCTTCTTCAAGGATTAGGTTATATAAACCTGTTCCGGCACCCATCTCATCCTCGGACGACACACGTCATGTTTTTTATACGGCATTTTAAAATTTCTTACTACTTATGAAAACGTAGGCCTGTTGTAAAAAGAATATAACATTTTACAGGGTAGGCCTCCTCTGTCAAAATGTATTGTAATCTCTGAATCGATACTGTTGACGCTCATAGTCGTGAGAAGGATTCAAAGCCGACGACGAGATGAACTCTGCCTGCATGAACTCCGCCATTCTTATGTGGTCTTCTTTGCTGAAGTCAAGTCACTTTTTAGTGCCACTCGACAGAGTAGTACAAGACGACACCGTTCTTGTGAAAACATAACCATCCATTTCATCTCACGATTACATCGATAGAAGTCGATGTTTGGGACTCCATTTGTTTTGGATCTTGCGTGTTCCTTCGCTGAAAGATTCGCGAATATACCAACATACAAACCGTCCGCAAACCCACACGTTCCCTACCTTGGCGGGAGTCCACCTTTGAAACTAGGAACATGATTTCATTGCGGATATCGGACTTACTTGTTCGGTTTTTCACGTAGTCAACGGATATCGATTACTGGAACATTAGGTGGCGAAAGGTACTTTCAACAAGAACTGGTGTACAGATAACTAGAGGGTCACTCAAGCTTAGAGCGATAAAAAAAAGTTTTATAAACAGGAAACATACATCACACACATCAAGCCAAGAACACCGCATTATACGAATCATCTTATTTGCAGCATCGCCTATAAACTCGGTTAAATTTACCAAGACAGCATAAAATATATATCGTTACAGCCGCTTCACGAGTTAACACGATGTGCTGCAGCGGGCTGTGAATGAAAAGCGAAACTGTTCCATTAAAAAAACCACCGCTCCCCTCTCAGTACATGGAAGTAGTTTACACGTCCCACGCAAAGATGTAATGCTCTTGACTAACAAAAGGAGATTCCGTTTAAGCAAGCCAGTCAGCGGGAGCAAGCGACGCATGATTCATTTTAATTACTTCCAAAGACAACCTGATATAAAGCACTGTTTATAAATATACTCTGTGTGCGTGTGTGTGAGGCTTGTAAAACGAAATGAATGATGACATGATAGTAAAACAAAGTGGGTGTATGTTGAACAATACCGCTGGCTTCTCCTTCTTCCCGTTGTCGTTATTGTTGCGAGAGCAGCGTACCGTATAATAAATAAAAAAAACGATTATCAACATCTCGCTACGGTAGTAAGGTGAACAGGCTTACAGTCGTGACAAACGATAAATCCGTTTTTTCTGATCGCGGCACCGAGACCTACGCAGAATATTTTTTTTCAGTCGATTTGAGTCCCACGCAACGTTCGCTAGCCAAAATTGTATAAAAGATGTTTAATTTATAAATGCATACATTAGATGGTACATGTTTTGCTCATGATTAGGTCACATTTGTTGAGGATGAAGACGACGCGCAATGTACGCTACGTAAGGCCAGCCGCACACCGCTTAGTCAAGGCAAGACAAGACAGGTTTACAAGCAGAATTATCACTTCCGATCTGACGATGAGCTGTGAAGCTTGAAAGCGCAATCGGAATATTTTTATATAGTGGTGTGCAACAGTGATAATTCTGCTTGTGATTTTAACCACTAACACAACTTTCTTCATTAAGACAGGTTTAGACAAAACAACTTTAGAGGAAACTAGACAAGACATCTTTAGTCATACGATACTATCTCACACCAGTTAGTCATGAATAAGATGTAAGACAGTAAAGTTGTTATGGTTGCACTTATTATTTGGGAGTGGATATGTAAGCAAGAAATAGGAAATAGGAAATATTGGGTTCATCCATATAGTAGAAGGCGTGTAGAAAAAAATACATTGGAAAATTTAATTCTTGAACTGAGATGTCTTCTTCTTCTTCTTCTTCTTCTTCTTCTTCTTCTTCTTCTTCTTCTTCTTCTTCTTCTTCTTCTTCTTCTTCTTCTTCTTCTCCACGTCAAGGTATAGGATTACAACCTACTCCGACTTCACTGAAGCCATCTTTTCCTTGGTCTACCTATATCACGTTTTCCCTGAGGTCTGTATCATATTACTTGTTTAGGTAGCCTCATATCTTCGATATGAAGATATCAAGCTCAGAGGTGATGAAGAAAAATTTTACAGTTGCACACGATTAACGCTAGAAACAATTGACATTGACCATCTGCTGCCAGCAGATAGAATGGCAAATCTTCTAGAAGATAGAATGGCAAAAAAGGATGAGAAGTATATTATACTATTTTACTGTAGTAATTAAAAATATTAATAAAACTGTAGTAATAAAATAATAACATATAAATAAATAACCTAAATGAGTTTGAAACTGAATTTTAAAAAACAAACAAATATTGGTCTTTGAATCCATATCAAATTATCTTGAAGGGAACTATGAACCTATTGAACACCACCTGGAAAAATATGCGGATTTGGAGGTTCGAAAAACGATGTATTGGTAGTTCAACTTGTGTATACAATGAAAAGCAAATTTTTATATCAAACGCCGCATAACAGTGATCAGAGGCACAACGTATTGCATACTAACAGGGAGTAACAATTCTAATTAGTCTTGCAAATACTGTTCTATCATCAATACAAACTCATCACTAAAGGTATAATATACATATATATATATGACACGGTTGTATGCTTACACACTCATACTAACGCCGTGCATAAATTGTGTGTGTGTGTGTGTGTGTGTGTGTGTGTGTGTGTGTGTGTGTGTGTGTGTGTGTGTGTGTGTGTGTGTGTGTGTGTGTGTGTGTGTGTGTGTGTGTGTGTGTGTGTGTGTGTGTGTGTGTGTGTGTGTGTGTGTGTGTGTGTGTGTGTGTGTGTGTGTGTGTGTGTGTGTGTGTGTGTGTGTGTGTGTGTGTGTGTGTGTGTGTGTGTGTGTGTGTGTGTGTGTGTGTGTGTGTGTGTGTGTGTGTGTGTGTGTGTGTGTGTGTGTGTGTGTGTGTGTGTGTGTGTGTGTGTGTGTGTGTGTGAACTCATTAACATTTTCTTACAAAATGTACCAACTGTTGTTCTTTAAAATGTAGGTATAATTTAGAGAAGGTAACTTTTACTATAACATAATACTATTGTTACAATAAGTTATTTATTATAAAGTTACAAGCATATTTATCCATTTTCCCTTTTCACCAGCATGGGCATTTTCGAAGAATAAGATCAACTTAAAAGGTATGAGGAAAGACGTTTGATGAGCAAATTTCTTCCGCAACGTGCAAACGGAAATGACGAGTTTCGCTGGTCCACAGTTCACGTTGAAATGCAAATACTCAACTACAAATTTCGTCGATCTCAGGTACCGGGTAGCCTACGAGGAATAATAGTTTTTTTTCTAAACGAATCGTCATTAACATCGACGCATTATACGACAGAACCGGAACTAATAGAAAAACGTTTGATAACATTGTAAAAGATGCTTATCTCTGAAGATGCTTCGTCAGTTACCTCCGAAGGATTTTCATCAACACTTATCCAAAGTTTTTACAATACTGCACGGACAAAATACACACCTCACATAACATACTCAGTCAGATACAAAAATGTACGTAAACGTAGTGAAAAGTTAAGTCATCATTCTCACAAGAACAAACATGAATATCACATTAATACGACAATCTCTGAGCGCCTAGCTCGTGTTTTCATAAGAGTCACTGTAGACTACGTTTGGTTCAACTGGTTCCTCCCTTCTTCTGGTTCCACACCCATATCTCCTTCATTCTTGATCGATGCCTCTCCCTCCTTTCGCCAGGAGCACCTGCCCTCTTCTTGGGTTTTTCCTGAAAACCTTGGGCTTTTTAAAATTTCTTTTTGAATCTTTTTGGTGGTCTTTTTTTTTTGTATCGGTCATCTACGGACCACACGGCAATTTCAAGTCTTTATTCTTTCTTTTTTCTCCAGTATTCTTTCATCTTTTCACTGTGTCTCTTCTTCATGTCTTCACTCCACTTTGAACCTGCGTTTTTCTCACTCCTACCGTGGACTCCTTCCATTTTTAACACTTTTGCCCAAAAAACTTCTCTTTCAATTGCTTCTTCTGCGTGTATATTATTTGTTTCTAAATCCTTTGGACTTCTTTAATCCAACCTGATGTTGACTTCTTCTCCCACAGATATTTGAAGATCTGCTTTGTTAACCTATTGTCGGCCGTTCTATATAAATGTCCAAAAAATAATAGTCTTCTTTTTCTCATTGTTTCTGTTATACTTTCTATGCTTTGATATATTTCATCATTACTTCTTAATTTCCAACCTTCTGAAGATTTTCTTGGGCCTAATATTTTCCTAATAATTCGTCTTATTAGGTGGTCGTTTATTATTACTATTATTTCTTTTTTTCTGACGGTTCACTCTTGTTAGTGAACGAATCTCGAGTAGGCTACAGTTTATATTTAATGTACTATTTTAGTTACACCTGAAGCCGACCACAGATTGTTTAGTGGTCGAAACGTTGTGCGATAAGTTTTACGTTGTCTATCTATCTGTCTGTCTACCATGTGTCTACCCATCTGCCATTTTATATTTTCCTTTCTTAAGAACAAAATGTTCGTAAGCCATAGACTTCTATTCGCTATTGTCGCTGAACAGTCGCTTACGTTATAAAAATTATTTAAAAGGTTTTCTTCCTATACCTTTGACATAGGTATAGGTAAACATATATTGGTAAACTATATTATTATAGGCTAGACGTAAAGTACAAAATTAGGGCAATGTAGGCCTCCTAACCTCCCTCAGCCTACTCCTTCGAGCAGCCTACGTTTGTATATCTCGTAACCATATGAAAATTTCACATTTCTAGCGTCTTCAGTGCATCGTTTTAATATTATCCTGCTGTCGTGTTTCAGTCATCCCTTCTCTCGGCGCGTCACCAGTTGGCACTTCGTAATTAATTAGTGTTTTCATAATCATCATCATCTTCGTCTTCACCATCTTCTTCTTCTTCTTCTTCTTCTTCTTCTTCTTCTTCTTCTTCTTCTTCTTCTTCTTCTTCTTCTTCTTCCTTTTCTTCTTCTTCTTCTTTCAAGGATTAGGTGATATCATTGTTTCGGCAAGTTCACACTGTTCATCCTCTGTCTTCTGTACATAAAAGAGCTTTTGCCTGGACAGTGTATCAAACGCCATTCTTCCTGCAGTTTTACGCAAATATTCTGAAGAAATTTTTAGCTGCCTTCATACAACATCGTTCAGTAATCTGTAGTACATCCTTTAATACAACACAAAAACCTTCATTTCGGAAGCTTGGTCGTCCTGAATCTGACATACGTTAGCTAAAGAACGATAACAATACAGTTCCTGGTCCTCCAGGTTAGGGGATTTAAAAAATACATCCAGGTAAACATTTTACAAGCTTTAGTTTGTCAGAAAAGGAAAAGGGCGGACAATTTAAACGACAACGAACACACAATTAGAGACCACGACGATTTGGTATTAATTAATACTTTTATAAATTTAATTAGTACTCATACTAGATCCTGTACTAATATTTTCTCACAGCCTAACATCCGGTGTACGCAATCAAACGATAACACTTGTACAAACACTCATCACCTTCATCACTTAGACGTGTATTATTCTCGTTTGTAGTGACCACACACGAAAAAGACGGACAAACAAACTTGGTCGGAAAAACAAATATGTAGATTTTTTTTGTTACGTCCACATGACCGGTGTGTGACCGAAATTTACATAAACAAGAGCCGCCGCGCGCTGACAATAGGCGGCGGAGGTACCAGTTAGAGACGCGAATATTACATGTTTAATTCAAAACGGTTATGACAACAATATCTTAAGACTTTCGACAAGGTGAGCCAGCTGGCCAGCCACCTGACGAGTTGTTCGTCCACGACGCGGCGTGGTAGACCGAAAACAGCGCATCTTCTACACTATAGCGGTCGCGACCTTGTGTTTGTCTTTGTGTCGTAAATACTCGGATGTATCACGCTGAATGTCGTACGCGTTCGGTTAAAAGTTAGGTAAGGTTGCTAACTGCACGCCCCACACTCGAGGAACTCGAAACTCAAACAACAAAAAAGGCATAAAAGAACAGCATCTTGCAGTACTTCGAGAATAGAAATATACACAGAGACACTTGAAATATTACGTAACACAATGTTAGGCTACATACCTTAATATTGTCAGTCATTGTCAAGATTCGATTCTTATACAGCTTCTGCTTTCGTTATTTTATTAGTGATCATTAAGTCCCAAGTTATACTGTTCCTCCCAATGGCGTAACTATGAACTGTTTCTGGAGGGGGGGGGAGAATGAAACTATCTTCTAGTGTGAGATGAAACCAGCTATAAGGCTGGACCCGCACTTTTCCTCAGAACAAATCAAATGAGAAACTCAGAATTCTTCCCATACAATGTTATAAATTCTTTTTGTCTCCAAGTTTCTGAATAAACCAACGTAAACCAGGGCTTGAAAGAATATCGAAAAGTGCCGACTACAGAATATTATATCTTGATTAATTGTTATTTAAATTAAGAATAATAAACTCGTGTAATTAGTAATCACTTCGATTATAAATTTGTATTCTTAATAAGTATTGTGAAACTTAATAAGTATGAGCTATAGTAACATATGCAAGCGAGACATGGGTACTGAAGTTACAAGATATGAAAAACCTTGGTGTTTTCGAGAGGAAAATTCTGAGAAGAATTTATGGACCAGTGTGGGACGGAGAGACCTGTATGGAGAAGCGGACATAGCTGCGACAGTGAAGGCGCAAAGGTTGAGATGGTTGGGGACGTGGTGAGAATGAGAAGTGATCGAGGCCCAAAAACGGTATTGGAAAGGAAGCCGGAGGAAGTAAGGAGGAGAGGACGTCCGAAAAGAAGATGGTATATAAAGATGTGGAAGGGGATTTGAGAAAGATTCAAGTGACAGGTTGGAGGAGTAAGGCTCTGGACAGAGAAGAATGGAGGAGAATCGTTGAGCAGGCCAGGTTTCTACAGACACCGTAGTGCCAGAAGATGAAGAAATTCCTAATAAGTCTTGTGAAAGTGTGCCTTTCTGAAGGTATTTTGAAAAACCCTGCACATTAAGGATTTTGTTCTAAGAATGTATTAAACAGCTTATAGTTTGTGTTAAAGTATGACATTTTTTATGTAAAATCCTGCAATAAAAATATCATTTTTACTTCCATGTTCTGTAAGTAAATGGCTACATGGTGATGACGAAAAAAAATCGTGTTCGAGGTAAAGGCTGATTCTGATTGTACTACCCTCAAAACATTAAGAAAAGTCATTTTCCGAAAAATGTCTGTGTGTAGAATTTTTTCTATTGCGAACGATAACTGCTGCAAATTCAAACAAAATCAAATAACTTTTGCATATGTGCCTGAGTTGTAGAGGACTCAAGGCCTACTGATTTTGGTGAACATCGGTTAAGGGGAAGGGGTAGTTTACCAGCAACGTTTTATGTTTTTACAAGAGTAAAGTACTTAATTTTGATAAATAAAGTATCCTGAAAAGAAGGTCATAATAGTCCACTGTAGAAAGATAGATGAAATATCTATAAACGAAAAGGGTAGTTGAAGGTGTTGGGGTAATTTTCTATAAATGAAAGTGATAGTTGAAGAGGGAGGGGATATGTACTACGATATGTTGTTTATAGGGTATGTTGTTTTTTATATATGTACTACGATATCGGCAACAAAGAAGTAGTTTGGTGTTAAATTCCTTCCCGGGCTGTTTGGCCGTGGTCCAATGTTTTCTGCAAAACTAGACGTTTCGGCAGTGCCATCGATTGCCATCATCAGTGAAAATCGAGTGCGCTAACTTGAGGTGGTATATGTTAGTGACCACAGTACTATGGTTAAGGCTGAAGAAAGAAGTAGTTTCTATGGAAGTATTTCATTTCGAATATAATTTTAAATATAAATCTTAGAACACGGAAGTCATGTATGGTTCTCCATACCGATATTTCGAATTAAAGTCAAGAAACTGCTAGTTTACCTGTACAAAGACGACGATTCAAATCACAGAGATATCAGACTAGAGGAGTAATATATACAGGCCTATAACAGAAAGGGTATCTAGGCGAAGAGATAAAGGTAGATTAATTGGCTCAACCTTCGTGTTTTGGGGCATAATTGTTTTTCAAGCCTGCAAATACTTATGTTATTTACCAAATATGGAGTGATTGTCATTATTAAGAAAACTAACTATTTTATTCATTCACAAATACTGTAATTCCTTTTATTTCTACAATTACTTATAAGCCTTATTTTAACACATACAATGGGCTTAGAAATAGGCCTATGTTAAGTGATTATGGAATTCTGCGGAAACTTTTGATAGCTCTGGGGGAGGAAGATTGATCCCCCCTCCCGCGTAGTTAGGCCACCGGTTACTCCTGACTATTCCTAGTCATAATAGTAGGCGTCTTCAGTAACTATTCTCACGTAGGCTTATGTGATACTGATTCAGTATTTGAAGTCTTCTTCCGTTATGGAATTGCGTCGAAAACGTCTTGTAAGACAACGTTTCAACAGACAACATATACTATAGTATGACTCAGTTATCCGGTCCATCAGTTGTTTAGCAAGCTTGCAAACAGTAATAATATATGTCTTTTCGTTCCACCGAGACGGCTTCGGACAGGCAGGGTAGACGGCGCATAAGAGCCATACGCCATACAAGGAAAACAGTGTGGCCAGCACTACGCTTCAGCCGCTTACTAGTATCCTAGGTGTTCAATTTACCAGCTGTGTCGACCTGGCGGCTGATAAACGTGACTTGACTTTATGGGGAATCGAATCCAAGAATCCTCTAGGCTGGTTAGTAGATTAATAGGTTAGGTAGGGTCATACCCATTGTTTTACCGAGCCCCTTATCACTTCACAATCTGTGTTCATAAATAAAGTCCACATCCAAGTCCATGTATCTCATAAAGAATTTTACCAAACTAAAACCAAAATACCATAGTTAAAGCAAAACGTTTATTCAAAATCGGACTTAAACTATAGCCCATATATCTACGGGACAATCTGCGACACTTACACCACTGGTACGTTCTGAGAGGTAACCTCCGTTCGACTAGAAAATGCCAATAATTTTAGTAGATTCAAAGAAACGGGCAGCCTGACGCGTCAAATGGTCTTTTCTAAGATTTATTTAAATCTAGAGAGCCCCAGGCAAGAGAAGCGCACTAGCCGCC
This sequence comes from Magicicada septendecula, assembly GCA_034769895.1. Taxonomy (NCBI): domain Eukaryota; kingdom Metazoa; phylum Arthropoda; class Insecta; order Hemiptera; family Cicadidae; genus Magicicada; species Magicicada septendecula. Next base: position 141,847,009 of record CM068367.1, on the reverse strand, counting down.
CACCCCTCTCTCTAAGTCTTAATCGAGAATTGAACTTTATTTAAAAGTCTTAAGGATTAAGGTGAAATGATCTTTTTTTATTTAATCGTTAAGTCTTGATGTACAAGAGACTTCCAGATAACCAAGGGATAACATATGGGAACAAATATCTCAGTTTACAAATCAATTTATCCACCAATACTGCTATATGTGGGGGAGAACTGATTCTTAACGAGAAGATAGACAGGGAGACACCAACCAACCAAAAACAAATACAACAGGATGAAATGAAAGGAAAAATTGGAGGATAGCTTTGAAAGCCTTTCATCATAATGTCTTTCGGTTCTTTAATTTTCAATATCGTATATTATACTAAACCAGCGTACATGAAGATTTCACAGTTTTTCTCTCTATCAACGTTCGTCGTCATCCTTTACGGCTTAGGTTAGTAGCCTGGTCCAGTCTCAATGGAACTTGAAGTCCATCCGCCTTATTCCTTTGAGACTTATGAGTATATGATTTTTTAAGTGAATGGGTTGCCAGCCATCGCACAACCCCCGACCCGGAGGACCAGGTAAATTGTAATCAAGGTTTTCTTCCTTTATCCTTTGGTAATTCAACACCTAACTGCAAGACGGTAGCTTTACCATACCCTGACAGGAGCTCTATCTTTATCCTAAGAGCTGGGGTGCCACCTCTGCCGTATCCGCCGTTCCAAAGTTCCTCTTCTCCACCTTCACCGCCATTCTGATCTTCCCTAACCCAATGTGTTCCATTTAATTATAGGCACCGGAAACTCGTCTTTTCACCCTCTCTCGTCCTACATAACGTACAACTATTGCACCCAGGGGCTATGGGACACGTTCTATCTGAAAAATACAGTATATCCTAAGACACTGAATGCGTTCATCTTTGTCAATGAACTTGACCGTTAATAAATATCTTACATACAATGGACATTTGTTCTCTAAAAGGTCACAATAGAGTTTAGACTTATGTAGAAAGGTCGTTACAAAATAAGATTTTGAGGTTATCGTAAATTCTTTAGTTACAAAATGAAGTCCACGACTGGCTCTTCGTAGAAATTCTTCATTATCAGTGTTTATCATCCGATTTATGTATTGCCTTAATGTATCTAATATTGCTAAATGATGTGGATAATGTGAATTGTGGAAACATGTCAACTGTTCACAATATAAAAGGTGTCAGGGGCATGTTGCACCTTTGTCGCAGTCCCAGATTTGTCTTCTTGTGTTATAAAACTTAAAAAATAATATAAATTCAAAACGTTTTCTAAGAATTAATAAATTTGAATGAATGTATTTTCACGTTTAAGAATTCAAGAAATATATCCGTAAGGAACAAAACTCAAATACATTTCTTGAATTTACTTTTATTTAAGGAATCGTAAAGTCACGTCATGCTTAAATACAAAACCGACTGATAAGAGATCTTGCGGAACCCAACGACGCGTCCCTATTGAATGACTAGTTCTGTGAGATCGCGATATATCTGTGGTAGGTGAGAGAAGGTGAAAAGTTGGAATTTATCGAAGCCTTCTCGCACGTTTATCTGAACACATTATAACTGAGGCGTTAAAGCTAACTGAAAGCGGTTTCATATGGTAATCGGTATCGGAGACAGAGCGCAGTAAACTGTAACAGGTACTCCTGTTTTTATTTATTCAGATAAGATGTGCGGTGGCGGCTCTTTTGTATGCAGATTGGCCAAGCAGGGGGACACTCTATACCAGCGACAGCGACACCTATACACACATCCAGGCAATTTGTATGCGCTGAATAAATTATTTGATATCGTTACACGATATCTTGTTATTTGATATTTTAAAAACTATTTTTTTTTTTTTTTTTGCGAATCTGTTATCTGATTTTTCTATTACTTTTTTTGCTAGACATCTTAACATTAATGCGAATACATAATTCCCGCCGAGACTAACCAGATTTCGGTTCGTTTTTTTTTTTTTTTTTTTTTTTGTGGAGAGTGTTTCTATTTTTAGTAGGTAGTGTCACTATCCAGGCTCAGCTGAGATAAGACATCTGTCGTATTCTCATTAACTTCTCCTTGAGAGCTATACTGTTGTAATATGAATAGGTTCGCATGAATAGCGAAAAGATTCGCTCTGTTGTAATTCAGCGCTACAGTCCGAAGTGGGAGTCATACGTGCAGCTCTTTGATATCAAGACCGCCTAGTCTACCATTTTGCCTTTTATCCCCGACCTTTATGTGAGGGTTTGGTGGAACTATGGATATCTCTTTGTTCTTTCCAAAATCATCTATTCCGGGCCTTCTATGTAGTGAACATCACACTGCTTTTTGATGTCTTCAATTATTGCTTATTCTTTCCGCGTTACTAGTCTTTTGTCTTCAGTTCAAGTAATATGCAAGTATTCGTTCAGTGTTCTTCCACCATATCCCTTTGAGAATAGACAAGCGTAAAGAGATGGTTTCCGCAACATCCAGGTTTGCGAGACATAAGTGACTACTGAGAATATCACAGTGTTAGTTAGAATTACGTTAACTAGTTTTGGTCTGTCATATTTTAATTAACTTTCTTCTTTTTTGTTAATATGCTGGCTGTAACTAATCTTCTGTATCTACAGTACTGGTTCTAAGTAGACGAACAATAAAAACTATATCTAGTTTTACTCCCCAAAAATAGCGCCTTCATTGTCACACTATATCTCGTCTACTTACAGTTTGTATAAAAGATATGTTATACACTCATATTTGGTAAATCATATATCACATGAATTTGTTGTTATTTTATTCTTATCAATCAACCATAGACATTATTGGTTAAAATTTTTGTATTTATTTCAACACTTAATTATTTTATTTCTCAACAAGTAATACGTGACTCTGTTGTAAGTAAAATACAGTATGAAGGGAGAAGCCATCGAATAATGGTACTTCCTCAGTTAACAGTACTGAGAAGAATGATGTTTAAAAAAAAGATGGTCGGGTGCAGAATCCGCTGCTTCTTCAGTCTTCTTGCGGCTTCGTGTGGATCGCTTAGACTGCTGATTGCATTTTGATGTGAGTGGATTTTGCTAAAATAGCTGCAGCATGCTAGCCTTTTGATATTCCCGCCAACAGTTGGGATTTGCTTGTCTTCATGGACAGTCTTATCAGTGGCATACACGGAGCATCCAGAAGCTTTCTTAGAATATTTGATTGCAGCCTTTTGATAATCTTAGTGGTGGACGGACGGGTGCAACCCCATTTTGGTCCGAATATCTAAGAGTGTTAGCCATAAGATTTACAATGAATTATGAAGAAAATCAACAACTTAGCATCGTCGCGAGAGAAGTATGTTACAAGATTAAAACCACACTGCGCACGAGTCGAAACACAAAGACCAATCACTGGACGTGCCCCAATTGCTACAGTGTCTGGGTAAACCCGATGACTGCCTGATGTGTCTGAATACTTAAATAACCATGTGCCTGAAACTTAAATAACCATGTGCCTGAATAGGATGGTGCTCTCCAACGTGGACGGATGGAGGCTGTTAAGACGGTGCTGAACCGCAGAGCGATTTGCAACGGCTGCTTTTTTCCAGATGAAAGGAAGGGATCGGCGGAAACACAACGAGGACAGGCAAGGAACGATATGAGGCATTCGAAACATGGTACTGTGGGGGGGGGCTGCAAAACATTTCATAGTAAGATAGACTGAGGTGTTTAAAAGAATACGTGAAAAACAAGTACAACGGATAACGAAATAATCATGTTTAGGGTATTTAATCGGGCACAATCCTATGTGTCACAATATGTGAATGAACATTTGCATGAGACTGTGGGAAAACCAAGTGGAACAAGACGCAAAATAAATAATGTGATACCGGTTCAGTAAACACTGAATCAAAGTAAGGAGACAAGTATGGGATTATCACACACACGTGAACTTTGTTTGATAAAAATCAAAAATTTCTAGAGATCAATCGGCGATGGGGGGGGGGACCTTGAGACCTGCCAGCGAAGAGATGCCTGGAATTCCACTGGAATTCCTGTAACATGGATTAAACAGGCTGTAGCATTAAAAGGTCAGGTTCAGAGGTTACAGAGAAAGGGTAAAAAATGAGAATAAGGTGATAAAGAAGGAGAAGAAGAAGAAGAAGAAGAAGAAGAAGATGATGATGATGATGATGATGATGATGATGATGATGATGATGATGATGATGGTGGTGGTGGTGGTGGTGGTGGTGACGACGGCGACGACGACGATGATGATGGTAGGAGTACGAGGAAGAGAGAAACAAGAAGGAGAAAGACATGACAATGATATTATAAAGAAACGTTAATGGAAGAAACTCTAGAAGGCCAAAATCCAGGTTCTTGAATCAAGAGTCTGCAAAACGAAGTTTGAAAGGAACGGAAGACGATCAACAAAACAGCTGTTAATCTCCGAAAAATCAGAAGGCAATCCGATAATCTCGGGTTTGAGGTTACAAGAAGAATTAGAAACATAAACTGACAAATTATAAATTATAAACAAATATTTATGTGTAAGTAAAGTGACCAATGGTACACGAAACCGAAAAGATACATTTGTAAATCAAATGGAATACGAAACCGAAAGGAATTTTGGTTTTCCCTACTCAACTAAACGTTGCTTCTTAATTTGCATAGAAACGAATTACATAACGACCGTTATTCAAACATTCAGACAAAAACGACGTTGGCGATGACGACAGTGATGTTCCGTATGATTTACGCGCCAGTCGGCACCTCGCTCCAGCCGCACTAATCATGATTAACGTAACTCTTTTTAATGAATTCGTTAGAGGGCCCGTCATAACAACAGCTACAAGGATGAACCGCTCGTCTCTCCCGAAACGTTACTGATTCCATAATACACATCGTCTAAATATAAACATTATACACCGATATAATTGGACATGACGTTATACAATGTACCTACCAAAACACGCTCGTTATCTTTGGAATTCTGTTAGCATTCTTCCTGACACGCGCGTGTAACCCACGTTGTTTTTTTATTAACTCATTTAAATTGTCATTTAAGATGGTATTCGATTTGAAATAACAGTAATAAAGAGACTAACAGACATGGCTTTTCATGGAGCTGACGCCATATGAGCAAAGGCTGTTGTAAATTGTGCTCTTCTGCAGCAGGTCAATGATTTTGAATATCTCAGCTGTAAAGTATCTTACATTACAAACAATGTAATGAAGCTGCATCAGTTCATCTATATGTTCATCCATCCGGAGAACTCTAAAATCAAGGAGGAAAGAAACACGCCTGAAATTCTACAAGGTGATGGCCCTCCCCACAGTTCTCTATGCGTCTGAGAATTGGACTTTAACGAAGTCCCAGGCCAGTCGTATTCAAGACGCCAAAATGAGATTGCTCAGGCCGTGGCAGGGTATAGTCTTGAAGATCGTAAAAAAAATGTCGCACAAAAATACTGCAGGAGCTGAATATTATGATTATATTTTATAGAACTGGCTAAAATATTTGGAACATCTTAAAACACCCAATAGCATGACTATCCCCAAACAAGTATGGAATAACAAAATTACAAGCCGAAGGTGAGGTGTGGGGCGTCCGAAGAAGCGTTGGAGTGGCCAGCTCTAGTCTATCTTCTTGGGACCGGGACAAACCATTTTCGGTTTAATCTTTGCTGAAGATGACGACGACGGCGACGACGAGACGACGATGATGATGATGATGTTAATACTACATTATTCAGTACCAACTCAAAAATGCTGCCATGCTTGTAAACAAATAATAAAAAGTAAAACTTGAACAACCAAAACATCTTCTTCTTCTTCTTCTTCCTCCTCCTCCTCCTCCTCCTCCTCCTCCTCCTCCTTATTCTTCTTCATAATAATAATAATATGCTACTGACTGTTTAATCCAAATTATACGAGTTACACAGTAATTATCTCCACTTTTCCGCTGAGAAACCTCAAGACCTCTTGGCAATACGTTTGTAGTTGTGCGCACCAAATAATCCTCCTTCATCCGTGAGATAGGATTATTCCACATTTGTCTTCTTACACCGACCCATTAATTTATTGTTTACAAGCCGCAGCAGTTTATTTTGTTTTTCTCCCCATCTCGTAGAGATATAATAACGAAGAAAATATGTTAAAACTAAGTTATAATTAAATTAAAAAAATATTCATGTCCCGTTAAAAATTAGCCAATAACATCTGTGGAACTATAAAAGTGTCTAAAAAAGCCAGACCTGCCATAAATAAAATCCGTCAATGATAACATCCGCGATTTTCGTTTTACGATGTTCGTTGATTGCTCCACCGAAAATGCGTACGAGAACTTTGATGGTCTGTTTTAGGAAGACTTTACTAATTTGCTTTTGCAGAAACATAAGAATTTTATTGTTACCAGAAGCGTCCATTCGTCGTCCAATCTACCTGTGATATCTTAATCGGCGTTAATTAAAGTCGCAGCTAAGCTCGATGAACTCTGCCAAATGTTGTTATTCAATTATAAAACTGCTCGAAGCAGAAACTTAAAACAACTGTCGCTTTTATAAAAAATTTAGTGCTCTTAAAAGGTTAAAATTTGTTGATAGATGTTTGTATTCCGGTGGTTACGAATTATGAAGAGAGAGACGTACCCAATACAGTTTCTCTGTCCAACTGAGAGTATATATTTCTCTTTACATTATTTAGTACAGTATATCAATGCTAGAAGGTTCTGAGTGGCAAGTAATCACAATGTTAAAGACTCAATACGCAAATATCAGTACAATTATAATATAAAATTCTTCTTCTTCTTCTTCTTCTTCTTCTTCTTCTTCTTCTTCTTCTTCATTCAAGTATTAGATGAACTCGCCGGATTCTGAAAGGCTAGTCATTTTTACGTGATCTCTCAACGGCTCTAAAATATATATGTTCTATTTTATGTATTATATTATATCATATTATCTATATATATAAAAGAGAAATACCACTGACTCACTGACTGATTCATCACGAAATCTCCGAAACTATAACACCTAGAAACTTGAAATTTGGCATGTAGGTTCCTTATGTGATGTAGGTATCCGCTAAGAAGGGATTTTTGGAAATTCGACCTTTAAAGGGAGAAAAAGGGGGGGAAGTTTGCCTGACTGACTGACATAGAATCAACGTAGAGCAAAAACTACTGAATGGATATCAATGAAACTTTGAACATAGCTTCATCATAGGTCTTAGGTGCTCACTAAGAAACGGTTTTAAAAACTTTCACTCCTAAGGGGCAACCCCCCCCCCCCATTGTATGTATGTATCTATGTGTGTATGTTCCACATCTCCTCCTAAACCACTGGACCGATTTCAACCAAACTTGGCACAAATATTTTACGCGACGGGAGAACCAACATAGGAGAGGTGCTTTTTTCGATGGGGTCCTCTGGGGGGTTTTATGGGGTCTTCTACATCTCCTCCTAAATCACTGGACCGATTTCAACCAACCTTGGCACAAATATTTTACGCAACGGGAGAACCAACATAGGATAGGTGTTTTCTTCGATGGGGTCCTTTGGGGTCTTCCACATCTCCTCCTAAACCACTGGACCGATTTCAACCAACCTTGGCACAATATTTTACGCGACGGGAGAACCAACATAGGATAGGTGTTTTTTTCGATGGGGTCCTTTGGGGGGTTCTTTGGGGTCTTCCACATCTCCTCCTAAACCACTGGACTGATTTCAACCAAACTTGGCACAAATATTTTACGCAACGGGAGAACCAACATAGGACAGGTGTTTTTTCGATACGATCCTCTGGGGTCCTCCACATCTCCTCCTAAACCACTGGACCGATTTCAACCAAACTTGGCACAAATATTTTACCCAACGGGAGAACCAACATAGGATAGGTGTTTTTTCGATACGATCCTTCGGGGGGACCTTTGGGGTCTTCCACATCTCCTCCAAAACCACTGGACCGATTTCAACCAAACTTGGCACAAATATTTTACGCAACGGAAGAACCAACATAGGACAAGTGTTTTTTCGATACGATCCTTTGGGGGGTCCTTTGGGTCTTAAAAACTATTAGATCTTAATACTATGGCAACCCAATAGAATAGATTCTGGTTACCATAGCATCGGTGGAAGTCTCCCGCGTAGGAAATAGCGCGGGAGTCGTCCAACGGGCCTTCCCCGGAGTTCATCCACGGAACCCAGGGAGTCTTAGGTCGGATCCCGCGAAAGACAGCGGGGCCAGAGTCCACGGTTCTTATAAATAAAGATATAGGTTATGATATCAAAGGTGGTGTATGCATCTTAAGAAACTTCTTAATAGCGTGTGAATTCAGAGTTGTTTCAGTTTGAATTTAAGAGTGGATAAGTTAAGATCGAAGTAAGTTATAAGCGAGTATAAAAAACAAAGTTTTGATAGTGAATGTATTCATATCATAGTGTTCAGACAATATAAATGCACTTGCTTCAGTTTGAATTTAAAAATTGATAAGCTGAAATCTATAGAGGTATTGTATTGTTAGAATAAGTTTAGGAGACACTAATTTAACAAATGCCTTATTCCAACATTAACACAATGAATTATAAAACGACAGTTAAATACGCAGCGCGTGCAAGTACTGTAGACATTTTATTGAAAACTAATTTAGCTGTTCGCCCTCTCCCAGAGTTAGAAATCGAGCAGGAGCATCACGCGCAACAGAATTCTTCTCCAGATATAAGAATACAGTTTATGACATGTTCTTAAACAGGTGCGCTACAGAGTATTCCTTCAGTGAGAATGCGAACGTAACAATATAAGGAAGATTATACAATATACAAGTAATATAACGTTAGAACAAGAATAGGTGCCTATGAGCCTATGAATAAATTATGAACCCGAGCAACGCTGGGTAAATCGGCTAGATATAGCGTATCTATATAAGCCAAATACCACTGACTGGGTCACTGATCATGATATCTCTGAAACCACTGAATGGATATCAATGAAACTTTGAACATAGCTTCATCATAGGTCCTAGGTGCTCACTAAGAAACGGTTTTAAAAACTTTCACTCCTAAGGGGCAAAAAACCAAATACTGAAATTTATCGCAGGAATTGCATACTTTGTAAATGAAGTGGTTGACATCTCAGTTTACTGGAAACCCCGAATACATTTAGTCCTGAGTTTTTAATCATTGTTTTAAATTGCAAAAAAATTCGTTGTTTGCAGGTTCTTATAGTCGAGAAAATTTCGAAGTTCAATTAATTAATAAATGTATGTCCTTTTTTTTCTCGGAAACGGCTCTAATGATTCTCTCGTAATAAATAATAAATAGCTGTTGCTATGAATGTAAATAAACAAACTAAGAGTTGAGAATTTGTACAATCTATCTAATCCTATCCTATTATGCGAGCAATAATTGTACAATTACGTACAACGTGAAACTCCGTAGCGAAGCACGGGTATTTTGCTAGTATATAATATAATACATTGTATGCGTACCTATTTGGGTAGGTATGTGTGAACATTCTTTGGTAATCCGCTTTCATACGTTCTGTGTACATGGGTTCTCTGTCCCCTTGGTACGATTATGAGCAATACGATGAGTAACTGGCCAAATGTTCAGCGACTCCATGACGTCCACGTTTCGAAGACGATCTTCCCAAACGAACCCCTTCGGGTACCGAGGACGATAAATTTTCTCCACCTTAATTCTCCCAAGATATCTTCACGTTTCCGACCCGTAAAGAAAAGTCGATACAGTCATTGTTTTTAAAATTTCACAAGTGTTTCTGTCTAGCTTTTCCTTCGCAGTGTGTTCCTAATGCAGACGCAAGCTGGCTGAAGTTTTGAGAGCTCTACAGCTGTACAAAATAAATCTTTATTAAAAGTATATACCATTCTAATATTCCAAACTCTAACTTAAAACAAAATCAATTCATAAATGTCGTTGGTCGCTGGTAGACTTAAGATTACGTGTTCCAGTGATGAACACACGTGCCTTCAATACTGTTTGGTTTAACTGGTGTCTCCTTGTCATTTTTTAGACCTGCTGAAATCATTTCCATCATTGTCAAGAGTAAAGCCAATGTTGGCCGTTCTTCATTAGTTTAGAAATTCTAGAACACTTATAGTTGTCCTTTCGTATTACATAATCCTTTATTTATTTCTTATTAAATTACTTACACTTATCTATCCTTACGGATATAAGAGTTGTCTTAAAACGATTGCTTCCACATTGATATGTTTTATAGCTTGGACATCACCACTACGCACTTAATATCTCTTCCCCTGCTGACCTCATCCCTTCGTATTAATTTTTCCACTGTATCCCTCGCGATGTTTCGAACTATCTCTTCTTCTTACATTCACATGGTTAGACTAGTTTGATGTATCTCATTTGGCGTTCTTTAGTTTTACTATTTACTGCCTTCAAATTTAATGTTGCTGTAAGTTTTATTTTTTGTTTTATCCAGTTTTGTAAGTTTATTTTTCTTAAAACATCTCATTTTACAGGTCCTATATTTTACTTAGCTTTTCCATTAAAATCCTTCAAATCAATACGTTTTTTTAAATATGTGTCACCACTTATAAGTACACACTTACTGCGCACGTATTAAGTACTTGCACTCTCGTCTGTTTAGGAATTGCTCTTATTCGAGAAATGACAATTGTTTCATTATTTTTTATTTGTTCAAGTTAAATATGTTTTTTCTTGTCTAAAGTTCAACAGGCAACCTACACGAAAGAAATCGATAGCTATATTGGTCACATTCTTTTTTGTAAATTATTTTATATTCTTCATATGATCTCGTTTCATGTGTACTCTAATTCTTTATTCTGTTTTATGATTCTCAGTATATAGTCTGTTTCGCTTTGCAGCAACTTATCTATGCGTTTTATTTGTGTCGTTCAGTATATAAAAGTAAGTATTACAAGTACGAATCGAAGTGATTATTGGGGTTTAGTGGAAAGCGATATTGTGTTAATTAGTGCAAAACTGTAATGAGGTGATACTGTTGAGTGTTGGACAAATTTAACTCGAATTATCGTATAAGAATGCGTTTTTTTATTTCTAACTGTTCATTGCGTCTAATTAATTTTGTAGACTTCGTTGGTGTCAGTTATTCTCTTTCCACTGCACAACCGACGATCCGTGAGACCGTCGTAACAGTATTGGTTAACTGATGTTTGTATCTTTAAACACCTTTCATTGTTCCTACACACGATTATTAATCAAGGCTGCAGTTCGATTCATGAAAGACTTTATTTTGATTTAAATAGAATGATTTCTTTTTTAATTTAAAAATAAAAAATATATGTAGCAACAGTTCATTTAGTACATTATAAAATTACAATTCATTCACATCTTAACAGTTTATAAATAACCGTGATTAACTTTGGCCACAAAAAAAAATAAAAGATTTCAAAATTATTGGTATCTCCCACTGATGTCTGGGAACCGCCGGGTATGTGTTCTCTGACGTTTAATTTACATTATTTAAAATTATTCAAATGAATTTATTCGTTTTTCGCACTGCAACCAATTCTGTACTACACAAACCAACGGGGTAGAAAATCGGATCGTTGTAACATGAACTGTATTCTAAGGATGAGACTCAACATTCTTTTTGCAGTTAGGTAACGCAATCGAAAACGTAATAATTTTGAATACACAACAAGACTATATTACCCAGTAATTGTGTCCTATGCCCACCTCTTACGTCACTGAGCAAAACTTCCAAAGATAATCCCCTTTCTCTGTGAGACATAAACACCTTGACAAATCGTCGGGTCAGGGCGGCAAACGACGTTCCTTCTTCCTATTTATGAATGCGAAATTCATTAAAACCGGTCTACGTTTTTTTTTTTTTACTTGGTCCAGGATGTGTTAACAGTGTCCACCGTATCAACCAAAAGTCATAGATCTGCTAAGTGGTGACGTCACTGCTGGAACAGGTGAGATCATCTTCGAAGAGCACCACCACGCGGCCTTGAACGTCCGTCCCAAGTGACTAATAATCGATATGTGTGTGTGTGTGTGTGTGTGTGTGTGTGTGTGTTTTGCGGTGTCTGTAGTTGTGAAGTACCAACTAGCCAACCACCTGCTGGCAAAACTGTCGATGTTTTTTCTCTCTCTCTTTCTCTCCACAACTATTCGTGTTTTTGTTAAAACGTTCGCATCGTCGGTCGGAGGAGTCATTTCGTTTAGACAGACAGATAAATAGATAGATAGAACATGTGTCGTACTAAGCGGCTTAACAACAACAACAACGGACGGATTTTCCTTATGAATCATATCTATTCGTTCGCCAAATGTCAGTCAGGTTATGTGGCAACCAGTTGTAAACATTATTAACAAAAAATGTGCCCAGAAGCCACTGCGAATACAATGCGTATGTACGAGTATTATCACTTTCGTAAACAAGCACTGAACTGCTTTCCTTCATGCTTTACATATAAATTCCACTTATAGAAATGTGTTTCTATAGAGTTTCATCTCTCATGTTCAGTGTTAACGTCTCTCTAAGCTTAATGCACAACCCGATTTTACTCCTCCCCTTCCCTGTCCTTTCGCCGTCATGAAGGTTGGTGTTCCTAGTAGATTTCAGTCCCACCCATTTGGTGTCTCTATCCTGGGGTGGCTGTAGAACTTCATACAGAGGTTATTCCGTTCCTTTTTTTAAGTCTATCCGCTACCTCGCTGGAAATTTGTGCACAGATCTTTACATTCTATTTTAGTCCTTTTTCTACGTCTTCCATCAGGGAACAGGCGAAACATTTCTTCCGGTCTCAAAGAACATACATCCAATTCCTAGATCTGCATACACTTCATTGTCCAATAGGCTTGTATTGCCAAATCTCCTTAGGCAATCTGCCACCCGGCATCCTATTCCAGATGAGCAATCCATCTCTTTATGTTTCCCGCAATGCGATCTTCAATGGTAAAACTTTTTCAATTCTCTGCGTATGTCTTCATTTAAAAGTCTACCTCTTCGTGTGCAGCCTTTCACAGATCGCAAGAATCTCACCTCCAATGTCTGTATCCTAGTAAGATCTTTCTCACCTGAACATTAAGTCACAGAACCACACAACGCTGCCCATGTATGTGCGAATTCTGTCTCCGTTTCTGATTGCGTCCCTGAGGAGGAATAAGTAAGGAGAAAAATATCAAGATTGAAAAATATCATAAAGAACAGAACATATAAGAGGTGGAACTTTAATACACAAACCACAGAACTGACAGCAGTTTGCCATTAAAATAGTAGCCATCCTCAACAGAGATGGTACGAGGGCCATTCAATAATTAAAGAGACAAATTGCTTAGAGGAAAAACGGTTGGTAGGCGGAGTACAGTAGTTTCAGGACTGTAAGTTGTCATCCCTGTGATGAGTTCTGATCAGCTGTTTGATGAGAACTGTTTTCTTTATAACCTCAAATTCTCGTTTAACGATGGCAAGTCCTCTAGACGTTTCCGTCGAACAACTTGCAGTGATCCGTTTTTTTTTTTTTTTTTTTGCTTTCTAAAGGTGAAAACGCGGCTAAAATGTACTCTCTTATAACTAAACAATACGGAAAAAGCTATATGAACTTCGGAAATTTTTATAAGTGGCTACAACAGTTTAAAAATGGTCGAACTTAGGGCGATTGACGAACACCGTCCTGGACGTCCAGTTGAGGTTTTAAATTTTTTGTGATTTTTTAGAAGACCAGAAGACAATAAACAGTACATAGCCTACTATTCTGACATGTTTATCAAGAAAATAAAGTCGGCAGTATGCGGAAACGTCCGGGATTTTTGACGTTGTTCTCCTTCACAATAACGCCCGTCTACACAGCTCAGTTAAGTTAAGACCCAATCAATAAACTGGGTTGGGACACTCTACCTCACCCTCCCTACAGTACAGACTGGGTTCCATATGATTTTAACTTGTTTGGTCCACTCAAGGAGGCGTTACATCGTACGAAGTTTTATGACAACGACGAGGTCAAAGATTGTCCTAGAATTGTTCCGACATCAACATAAAATTTCTTTGAAACAGACATAAAAAAGCTTATTCAGAGAGGGGACATAAGTATAAATATGTTGCTGGGGATAATGTTTAAAAATAAAAAAAATTATCATACTATTAAACAACCGTTTTTCCTCTACAGCGATTTGTCTCTATAATTACTAAATGACACTCGCACTAGCGGAAGAACGTTTCTGGAGGTTCAGCTAAAAACAGTCACATTTTTTCTTAGTTCGGCTAAAAAACTCATTACTGTTTTAATTTTGCAATGCATGTACATAACTAAAATTCCGACAATATAAATGGCTCATAGGAAAACATTTCAACCTGTTTTTATACAGTAAAACTCTGATCTATAATCAGATAATTAAACCCCCTTGGCTGTATGGAATTCAACTCTGAGGGTGGGCGAAAGACAGTAACATCAGGATAATACAAACATTCCAAAACAAAGTTTTGCGGACCATGGTGAATGCACCATGGTATGTTAGAAACGCCGATATCCACAGAGATCTAGGTATTCCAACAATTAAAGAAGAGATTAAACGGTTTGCAAAGAAGCATGAAGAAAGGCTTCACCTCCACGAAAATGCAGAAGTTCTTCAGCTGCTGGACAATCAACACGTGTTCCGAAGACCGAAAAGAACAAAGCCATTTGAACTTGTATAGTGTTTTGTGTTATAAAAGCAGAGCATTGTGAGAGTGTTTAGTTAAGAATACCAGAACTAACTAAAGGATGTCATTGGACTTAATTTTGCTGATATGTGTTTAGTATTAAGAGGTATTAGAGATAAGTTGATGGTTGGTCTTAACCAGACCAGTTTTAACATGTTAAATTCAATAATAAAAAAAATGTAAATAACGTGTAGAAAGTCGCGCACGCCACTTTCAAGAACGCCAAAATCCGTCAGCGAGTAAACAAACGCTGAGAGACGCGGAGACAACTCGTTGCCAGTCAGGTCAACCGGCGAGTGTTTTATTAAGTATTAGTTATTTCCGGCGACTACAAACAAAAGGCTAACGGATGATTATGCAAATGCGGTGCGTACTGTACGTTTCCTTATTCGCCACTTACGTCGGCACTTGTCACTTCGGAAAACCGTTCGCTACTGTACAGTGATTCACGGTTATCGGTCGCACATTACAGTATATTGCTGGCATCCTCCGGTTTATTTAAATATACCAATCGTTTCCTCGGACCAACTGATCAGATTTCCCTTTTTGTATAATTGTATCAGAGCTGGTCAGATTTGGTTTTAGTATACTTTTATCAGATCGTAAATCTTGCTCTAAAACAACTGTTTTACGCTTCTTCACTACTATAGGATAAAACGTTTGATGTTTATTGTAAACGAAGCCTTGTGCTTTTCTGCCTTACTAATTTTAAATTAAAAATTGTAATTTCCTGATTTACTATTTTGTAAGCTCCTTGCGATCCTACTGAACTCGCTCACTGTTTTTAACAAAATACATTTTTGATTAGATAAAAAGGAATTAAAACATTTTATTTTTTTTTTATAAGCTGAGTGAAGTTCTCTGTATGTCCGACTCTTAGTATACTAGCGCCACGAGGAGATACATTCCCCATACATAAACATACATTCAAATATGTTTCCATACATATCTATAGGCCTATATTAAAGTTTTTGCATATACAGCTTACAAACGTTTTGAAGGCGGTCCAAAATTTGTAAGGAGTGTTGGTACATATTAATTTTGTCAAATCATTAAAAATACTAAGTTCGTATTTTGAATAAAATTTCGTGTAATTTGTTTCCCCACATAGACGTTACAATTTTTTCAAAATGTTGGATTGTATTTTTGAACCGTAGTAGGCCTATATCTCAAGTTAAAAATTTTTTTAAGTAAACCCTATTTTGGCCCTTTAGACTCGTAGCCTATTCTAAACGGATTCTTACAATTTCTTCAAAACTCTGTTTCTCCGTTTTTTTGGAACTTGGTGTCCCAACGTTTAAAAATTTTTAAACTGAACATTATATTCATATTTTAATTAAATTCTCTTGTCTAATCACTGTTGTGAATTTATGCAATTTTTACAAACTTTTGATCCATTTTTTGGGGACAGATATCCAAAAATTTTGAAATTTCTAAAATTAATACTATATTCAGATTTTGCGAAATTCTCTTTACTTTGATAATCCACATGAATTTTTGTGTTTTCTTTTTTCAAAATTTTGTCTCCTCACATTTGACTCCCCCTCCTCTTTGGGGGGAATAAAAAACAATAGGGATCTGTGGAGTAAAAGTGTCCACACGTACGATAAGATTTACAAAAATCGGTTGACACGTTCAAAAGTTATCGTGAAACAGACCCCAAATAGATGGACAGACGGACAAGTGCTAAACGGTGGAGATGAAAATGAAAACTCGTTTCACTTGTTTAATTATAATTTTAATTAATTACTTCATAAATTAGAATTATGTTAGCGAGATGCCAGTACACTCGTTTCCAAAGTAGGATGTCGTGTGTTCTCAGGTGAATAGTTTACCACAGTATACGATTGCCAGACTGTAGTTTCACCCAGCCTTAATGGATCGTGGAGGGTTTAATGAATCCGCTGGGAATTTACAGTTTATTTAGCCAAATTGCCCTGCTCGTGCACCGTATGACTTTAAATAATGTAGTTAAAATGTCAGTGGCAGAATAGAGTCCACGTTAACTTAATTATTTCATAAAATTAAAATTACACCGCCATTGCCAATGCTTATCGTTATAGATCCAGACGCTGTTGCGCTGTTGCTTGTTCCAATCTTAATCAATGTAGTCTTAAATCGTATTCGACTACTACCATAATTTGTTTTGATGTCCTGTATTGTTCCTGCCAGCCTGCTTTACGACTAACTATGCTTTGCAGGCCTTCAATTTCTAATAACAAACGTATACTATATCATCATCTTCACACCACGGCATAGGCAACGTACGCGTACTTTCTGTTCCGCCTTCAAACATCCTTCAGCCGTCTCTTCCTCGATCTATCCACACACCTGTGACCTGTGTCCTATAAGTTTGTATTTCAGACTTGTTTGGGCAGTCTTGAATATGACAGTCTTTCTAAGTCCTCCTTCCACCATTGTTTATAATCTTTTAATCTTTCACTCAAGTTGAAAACTTTTAGTTCTTCTCTTATGACCTCATTCTTTATACGACTAAATTTAGGACATCTTCTAATTCCTCTTAAGAACGCCATTTCCGAGGCCTGTATTTTACTATCTTGTTTCTTGGTTGTCGTCCATTTAATTCAGATCCATAGGACAGTACAGGGACCGCCATAAGTTTGTAAAACTTTAATTCTGTCTTTTGTCGTACCTTGTTTCTAAAACTACGACTGATTGTCCCACAGATCGTCTGGAACTTACCTAACTTAACATCAATACCACGATTCTTATCATAGCCATTATCATTTTCCAAGTAGTTACACGGGTCACGTGGGTTCTATAACTTGATCATTAATTATTATTGTTTTTGTTCTTATTGGTTCCTTGCCTCGAAATGCTATTACCTTTGTTTTTGTAGTGAATATTTTCATACTGTATTGTTTGCAAATCTGATGGAAGCTTACAAACAGATGTATATGTTTATCTAACAGATATGTTTATACAACTTAAAACCAGGTACAAAAAACTATGCTGTATACTCTCGTTATTCACTCTGAGAATTTCTGGGGTGACCTACAGTCTTTAAACAAACAGTTATCATATTTTCTTGTTTTCTATTGTAGTGTTGTGGTGTTTCATCATTCACTTAACCTTTTCGTTAAGTATCCGATCTCTTCTAACATTTTACATGATCACAATACATCCTTCTCAAGAAAGGCGATTTTCTTCTTCCTTTTTTAACACGCTGATCATACTTTCAACATATAGAATCATCTCACTTACCGCTTTCGCGAAAATATTCCATTATAGTTGTTATTAATGTAAATCTGATATAATTTAAGATACGCTGATAATTTGAACCTACGCATGTATTCTCAGTCAGAAGATTATTTATCAATAAAAATCAGCGGATTGATATTCGTCAGATCCTTAAAAGATTGTCAGGGTTTTATTGACATTAAACTTACGAAATTACGTATAATATGAAAGTTTCCCTACCAGAGGTACTAAATTAAGGGATGAAGTCTTGTAGATGGACAGCCCAAGAATACAGAAACTTTTATTGCAATAACTTCAAGAAGCCCTAGATTTATCTAGTATGCAGAATTTTATGCGAAAGTACCTCAGGAAAGTAATTCCTTGATGAAGGAAAGATCCTAACGAGGAAATTACGCAGTGAAAACTTTTGAGGAGTTCACTTCTGGGTTTCTGAAAAAGAGACGAAAACTCAAAACAATAAATTAAAAAAAAACGCCAACCCAGTGAGTGCTTTTATTCGTTGTTCAGACTTAAAAGAACATGTACGATATTCGAAGCAAGAGGTTGCAAAACTTTTGAAACGTGGAAGAAACGGAAGCAATACAGATATACAGCTCAAAGGCAACCGATGACTGGTTCAAAGATTTGCACTGTTAAAAGTGACCTTGGAAACTGTTACTTTTAATGTCTCCTTACCACCAACAAGGAAAAGACATAACGAGATGTGATTTATCGAAGTGAATTTGTGTGTACTTGCTGACTCCAAAGGTCAATTTCCCGTGAACTAATCAACAACATAAAACAATGACGAGTTGTTAACACTCTTCTTCAACAGAGTCCGCGATCGATAAGGTTCTCGACTTTAAATTTTCGGCCCGGAGAAGAATCATCCAACGCTTGAAACATCCGTCAGTTAGTTACGGTATCCATATACGCCTGGTATCTGATTGTCTGGCGTAATAGGTTGCGCGTATCATCAGCGAACCAGTTTAGCAGCGGAAGAAAGCCTAATTTAACTCTATCGAAAACTAACTACGAAGAATATATACTAAATCTTCTTAACGACCGAACTCGATGTCTTCATACCGGAGACCGGCTAATAAGAGCCTGCGTTTTCCTTGTGGGTTTCTCGGCTAATATTGGCTCAACGAACGTTACGACCGGCCCATTATTACGCTGCGGCTGCCAAATAACCGGCCGCTCCGTCCGTTAATGCAAATCCGCTGTTTCCTATCGACGACGACCGTTGTGGTGGCCGGCACAAATCGAATCGTTAGCCGTGTTAACCGTGACCCGGCCGTGAAACTGTACGGGTAATAACGTTAACAACGCCGGCACGTTTTCCGGCGTGCACGAACAACACAATCGCCGGCTGCTGCGAACGGCTTTTAAAGTTTTACTAATCGCAATCCCCCCCCCCCCCGTATTAACTGGTGCACATTGATTTCACACGCAAATTTCTGTTTCACAGCGAATGTTAAAAGTGTTCTGTTCCAAGACTCTAACGTAATGAATACACATTATTAAACGATATATGTGTACGTGTGTGTGGGGGGGGAGAGGGTGCACGCCATACATACATAGCCGCAAGAGTATTGTAATATATAATATAATATTTTACCTCAAGATGTTATTTTTCCTTTATTTGGAACATGTTTCGAGAACTCCCGTGTTCTCATCCTCAGCCTTCGTGATCTTGCGTCTGGTGAAGTATTTGTGTGTTGGCTGGATGTTATCCTGGTTTCTTGTTGGTCTCTGGTATTTTAAAGTGGTATTATTGTGTGTGATTGTGGTGTATGTATTAGTATTTTGTGTATTTTCGATGTTGAGTGCTTTGAATATTGTGTCATGTTTTGTATTGATTTGTATTTGTTCAGGTACAAATACAAGTACAAAACAAACTAATACCTGAAGAATACAAAACATGACACACTATTCAAAGCACTCAACATCGAAAATACACAAAATACTAATACATACACCACAATCACACACAATAATACCAGAGACCAACAAGAAACCAGGATAACATCCAGCCAACACACAAATACTTCACCAGACGCAAGATCACGAAGGCTGAGGATGAGAACACGGGAGTTCTCGAAACATGTTCCAAATAAAGGAAAAATAACATCTTGAGGTAAAATAAATATAAATTTTAAATATTTTATATATATCAAGAAACGAACTGTAGCAGAAAGTGATTAAAATAATATAATATATATGTTACCGGCAAAGTACAAAATCAGGCATTTTATAGAATGCCTAGGGGGTAAGAATTTCATATAATGCCAGAATCCAGCCGGCAAAATATGAAATAAAACTCATTTCATACATTGCCTACGCATTGTATAGAATGCCTGACGTCTTCTAGGTATTGTATAGAAGACAATGTGTACGCTATGGTTTCATTTTTTAACACTAGTGGCAATAATAGAGATAAATGTGACGATGGCAAGAAGCTGTGTACTCTCTGCTACAAAGCAAAAATACAACTGAAGAAAGAAAAACGTCAAAATCATTTCTGACAAAACATTTCCTCCAGCTCCTGTGGGCGCGTCTGTTCGTGTTCCAATTCCTGAAGTGGACAAGGGGCGAGGTGATCTTCGAAACATCCTAGCAATCGTCGTGAGTGTGACAGAAGACGGATTTTACAAACTGGGTACCACTAACGGATTGTTAAAGCAGCTGTACAGAAGATCACAGTTCACTGTATGCCCAAGACCCCAATGGGGGTTGAAGATGTTCCTGCTCTTCCCCATTTCTGCTCAGAAAATTCAAAATTCGTTCTCCTGCTACTGCCCGATCATCAGGATCTGGACAAGAGTTCGTAAAATGTGAGTGCAAAACTAAATGTCAAAAAAAATGTAAATGTGTAAAAAATGAAAGAAGGTGTAGGCTACTTCAAAATCTCTCAGCTCTCTCTCTTGTTGTAATAAGTAGAGTATATTCCATATACAGTATTTAGAATTAATAAACACCAATAATGTTGTCTAATGTACTTTTTTAACCAGATTGGTTAAAGAAAGTTGTTATACAGTATAATTTTAATAAAATATTAGCTGAACATAATTAAGTAGAGACTAGATAATCTCGAAATGTCATACAAAGTCCTCCTCTGGTTAAAATCAAACAATTATGTGTGATTTTGTAATAAAATGTTTTAATTTTGAACGTAGTAAGCTTATTTTACACTTTGCCTAAAGAATTACTGGTATTATATAGAATGCCTAGGCAATGTACAGAATACCTATGAAAAGTATAAAAAACGTTTGAAAAGTGTTCTATTCTATACTTTGCCAAAAAACTCCAGGTATTGTACAAAATGCCTACGTATTCTATAAAATGCCTGGATTACACACTTTGCCGGTAACATAAATATATAATATAATAATCAAATACATTTAATTTTAACCTTATTTTGTTATAAACCTGTTTCTACCTTTCTTTACCTTTGTGTACTTCCATTACTAATCCTCACATCGTTGAACATCTATTAGTCAACAAAATTAGAGTATTTAAACAAATATTTTAAAATATTGAACGCTATATGTTTTCAATATGTGTAGTTTGTTAAATCCGCTAACTACATTGACCAGTACAGATGTTCAACGAAATATAGGCCTACATATGTAAAGAAAAGAAATAAGTGCACAGGAACACTTTCATAACAAATAAAGAATTTATACGAATATTCAAAAAACATATCAAATAATTATTCAATATATAATTATTAATCTATCTATTATATAACTATTAATCTATTCAAGATATCTGTTAATCTATATACATAATTGACACATAATGTATAATGTATGCATAGATTGTAGATCTACATGCTGATGTTCATCTATTAAAATGTTCACGCTGATGATAACAAATTATACTATTGAAGTATTAAAAACAACATGTAGACCTACGTCCTTTTAAAATATTATAAATGATGTTTTACATTATATATTTGTACAAACTATATAACGAAAATGTCAGTTATTCAACTATATTAACGTTTAAACAAATTGTCAGTCAGTTATTCAAATCTTTCCATTCTCCCAAATTTTAAGATTAAAAAATCATTGAGAATTAAATTCTTCTTATTGTTATTCTTACAATAACTGGGTCGTCCTGATTATGGCTCTCCTTGTATCCTTTTTAACACCATCTCTATGCTACCTTCTCACCATTCCCAATGGTTCCCTTATAATACTATTGTTATGCATCTACTATGTCCACGAAAATTCTCCAGCCACTCTTATTTTGTTATTTCCTTCTAGTGACGCGCTTATATCTTCTTCTTAGTGCCTACTTATATAGTTCTTCGTCGCCTTCCCATACCCAATCTGCAGTTTCCTCTGTTCCGTGATTTTGAAAACGTCGTTGTAGCGTCCTATTCGAAATTCGATACGTCCAATTCTTCCTTGGTCTACTACACATATCTCCTTCTTGCCGGTATCCAATGTAGGACGTGTTCCAGTTCATGATACTCCTCAATTCCGACCTTTGTAAATGATCTCTGGACTGTCCCGAACGATTACTTTCGTTTGTTTTAGTCTGTTCAGAATGCATACTATTTCTAGTGTCGACGTTAATATTTTTCTAGTTCTTTACTTTCCTGCGCTCGTAATTAAAAGTCCATCTCGTTTATGTTAAAATTCTTTTACCTCCCCTTGATTTATGTTTATTTATTAATTTAGTCACGAAGTAACGCTAAACATTCTTTACTAATATAGCCTATAACGCTAACTCTTTTCTGCGTCGGGGAAAAAGTACTTCCTTATAAAGAAGAACTAATAATTGGTATATGCGAAGAAATTTATCGGCCCCCCTGTAGACCGTCTGCGCGTTCACAGGTCGTATGAAGTCTTTTTATCATTATGGTTTTGCACGCAAGTTAGCCTTTTATTCTCACAGAGAGAGACAGAGAGAAAAAAAAATTACCCGAGGTGAACAGACCACAGAAAAATTAAGTACACTTTGCAACAGACACTGAACTCATACGCGCGCGCGCGCGTGTGTGTGTTACACTTACGACTTACTTGCGTATGTCAGCGGGTAAAATAGCAAACATCTCTTGCTATTTTATTTTATACTCAGACGTTTAACCATCTACTTAAATATTTCACCACGGACGAGGAATTAAATTATAAATGTAAATTTATTTATGCCCGTAACGTTGTTGTTTTTCAAAAAACTGTTTCATTTTAACGCGCGACTCTTTTTTACGGCAGAACTCTGGCAAACTGTCGTATACATACGAATACCATACCCGTTTTTAATCAGGCCATTCCCTTGTGTTTTGTACGATTCACTCGTTGTCTATTCCGATGCGGTTTTGACCTACGCCAACTTCACGCGCCGTTAACGGCAACGGGCTGCAGTCGGTTCCAATGTTGCGCGTTTACGAGCGGACACAGCGCTTGCATTACAAAACGTCCTCGTGACGGCCGTGCCGTATTACAAATTACCGAATACCGCGCTTGGTACGAAATGCTATTTCCATCGGTCGCGAAGTCTTCGGCTGGCTGTTGTTTATACGACTTACGACTTAAAAACTCGCCTCCCACGCCGTAATGTCAATGACATTTTTTTTACTGCTCTTTCCATTATCTCTTCCTCTTATTATGTATTTCGTGCATTGTGCTTTTCTGGCTGCGGTTGACCTACTCCACGACTGCCGTGGAAAACCACGTACTATATGTCCGTGAAGCTACATACTTCATGCGAACGGCGATTCAGCCAATCGCAGAATCGGAAATTTTGAGGAGATTTGAATATGTGTTTAGATAAGACTTTACCGGCTGTTACGCCGTCGTCCACAAGATCTAACAATTGAATTTGCGTGTCCAGAAGTTGCGGTAGTGCCTACGACGGCCACATCAGTGGTGAAGGAACAAGATGTAAAATGCCTCGAAGCAGTGGCGTGGCGTGGGTACATAACACCTGTTGCCGGTTGTCGTATACCTAAAACTTATCCTAAAAATTAATTCGAATTTTTTCTTGTTTACCAAGTTAGAGCAGTCTTAAAGGTTTTAGAGCATTTTCTATCATTCGCTGGGAGACGAAGAGGGTCCCGGTTCAACGGGATCTGACTCTCATTATACGTATACAAAATAAATCAGAACATAAATAATCGAATTAAAAATAATAAAGAGAAACAGAGAAACGCATGACTAAACAAACAAAACACAAATAGGTACGTAGTAACTGCTGCACATCGGTTCCGAAAACGAACACAGCTCCTAACTGAGCGTTTTGCCGGTTTATACAGCGGCAACACATTGGGTGGACGAATTTTTCCCCCCTCCACAGTTTGTACAGTGACAACTACTACAAGGTCAATGACCGTACGCTGTAAAACATTGCCAATGTCTGAACCGCCTGAAATACTCAATGTTATTTTCTCTTATTTCCAGTATATTGCCAAAGAAAATCCTGAGGGAACATGTGTATAAAAGCAGAAAGAAGAGTCGACCTAGGGTAAGATGGTTGGATGATGTGCTGGAAGATTTCAGAAAATTGGATGTGAGTCCGTCACGCTGTGAATCACGCCGAGATGGGAACGGATAAGAGTAAATAAAGTTGGTTTTCCGCTTTTGTATAAATAAATGGTATTTTTAAACAAATTAAAAGTAAAAGATTTTATTTAAATTATTATACTTAATTTTGATTAGAATTATGCTGAACGATGACACGTATTTTGAAATTCTCAGATTTTAAGAATCTCAGATTCCAGAAGATCTGTGTATTTTTGTATTTTTATAAACTTCTTTCTACAGAGCACGACGTGACGGAAGCAGATTGAAAAATATTAAATCATTTGGGAATCACTTCTATCCAACTGAGCATTTTCTCCACTGATAATCTCAGCGTAATTGTACATATTGTAACTTGGAATAAAAAATTTTCGATATCGTTTTTAATTTTACTCTAACAGTTTTTAGCTACTTCATCCTGCGCTTGCGGTAAGTCACTTTAGAAATCTTATATATCTTTATCGCAATTGCTCACCCACACGTTCAAACCGACTAACAGATTCTCATAAGATACAAAATTTGGGCTAAGATTAATGTAGGCTAACATGCAGGCTTCATCGTCAGTGTACTGCCATAATTCCCTTACGGATTACATGTACACCATCCTCGTAAGCCCTGAAATACACTGTCCTGTACAATATTCTTCTTATCTTACACATTAATAAATCTTTATTAACGTCATTTATTATAAAAGTTCACCCTAAGATGACCAGAAAAGAGCTCTTGTACAATTTTTGGCTACACGTTATTTAAGTCCGAGGCGTAGTTATCACCACATTGGGGCACAGTGATAGAGCTACCAGCAATCAGGGATCTTTCCAATTCGTAACTGCATATCTTCACAATGGTTTCCATTTTTCTTCTTCTACTAGTATTATTTTCTTCTCTTCTTTTCTTTTCTTCTTCTCCTTCTTCTTCTTTTTAATGTCTTGTGCTCCTCCCTCCCATGTCATTCAATGTGCCTCCGCAGCTGTCTCCATAAAAAGCTCATAATAACGTTACAAAATAAAATTATTCTCTCTCATTGACTCTTCACTTCTGTATACTTTCCGCATCCTATCCCCATAACAATCTGCTTCAAGTACTCCAACCTGCCTCTTCCTTTGTGTTCATTAATCCTGTATGTCTCAACACGTACATCTCCTTTCAATCATGATTCTTCTCCAAGAACTCATTTTTCCCCAGGTCTGCTAGAATCTCCTTTACTTTTCACTTCATGAATCGGTGTAATTCACAATAAGTTTCTATTGCACTATGATCAAGCCCTTCCATTCTTCTTTCAGATATTACTATTGCCCAGCTCTCCGTGTATTATTTTGTGTGGTTGTTTATGTGTGTGTACGTGCGTGCGTGCGTGCGTGTGCCAAAAATATACGAAATCTCTCCCTTGCTCGCGATTCGTCACCTCAAATCCGCTGTAAACATGGTATCCATAAACAGAGTCATGTACGAACATAAATACACAAATGACTACACTCAGAGTTCTAAACATGCATAATTTATGAACAGCCTAAATAACCAATTTACTAAAAACTGTAAGCAATTTGCGTGCGCGTGCGTGTAAAATCTTCATCATGAACTGAGTATAATGTTAAAACAATCTTAATACTTCAACAGACAATTCCAGGCGTTTAATTTTGACAATATCGATAGTAGAACGTAAAAAAAGAAAAATGAAGACAAGAAATGAACAATGAATATCGTTAGCGGGAGACGAAATCACGACCACGTCCATATAATCACGATCGCATGCATGCACACGCCTGCAGCAGCGGTCGGTCATCTTAATCCAAAGGTCGCTGCCCACCCAGAAATAGAAACCCCGTGCTATCGCAACATTTTTACATTATACCATTATCGCCTTAAATATTGATTAAGGCAATTTATCGCGTTGAAAGTGTTTAAACAGAAATAAAAAGTCGATTAAATGGTACCCGTTCTATGGAGGTACCGAAGTATTTATTTATTTATGTACGGAATAAAGAACAATAATATAACTAATAATAATAATAGTGCTGCGTATAATAAAGATTAGATTAGATTAGCGATGAGATACACGGCCGCGGACGGGTATGGGAACAATGCGAACCCGTACGTCGGTCGACAACAGCAGGCGATCCTCGGAGCTAGTCGGACCGGCCCGGTCAGCCGGTGCATGCAACTTATTATTCAACCAACATGTGAAACACATTGTGTATAAAAAGGTAGCACTAGGAGAAGCAAGAGGGGAGGCGAAGCTACGGATTGCAGATCGTGTACTCCGCGCGGACCGTGGCGGCATACGCAAGTAGCGAACGAATACAGTTCGGCGCTTTGCCTTCTTCTTCTGCCTCTTCTTCTTCTTCTTCTTTTTTATTCGACTAAAAAACCGCCACTACTATACTTTAATATTTATGTCCTGCCAAAAAACGCGAGTTTTCGGCCAATATGCTTATCGCGGAGAAACGAATTAAACAAAGAAGAATTTTGTTGAGAATATACTGAAAAAAACTTGATGAAAAATAGCATATATCGGGATTACATGTACAAATCTTTAAAATAAAAACAAACAAACGACACGCTTTTACATCAAATTTATTACATTTCGTTAAGTTCGAACGATGTCTCGGATTACTTTCGGTTGATTTGTTTTACAGTTTGTATTCCTTGAAAACACAATATCGCTGCTTTGTGAAACACTAACACGTCTGTGACAGCTAGAGAAATGGAACGATGTATTCACGCTTAAAAAAAACGTGTGACTTGAAGCGTTTAACAACACGCTTGTTGAATCTGGGTAAAAACATTTAATCAGCTTACAAGATGATACGAAAGCAACGCTGGTTGTAAGGAGGTTAGTATTAATAGGTACAAGTCGAACTGACATTTGGAAGAACAACTTAAGCGCTCCTTTACTTTTTCCAGCACAGCCAGTGTTCTTTATTAGCGCAGGTTACGTACTCCGCGGCTGCCACAAATACAGAATTCTTTTTCGAATGCAACGTATCCTTCCTCCTCACAACTTAATTTCTTAGTCTCAGAATTACGGTGTAAGACGATTTGGGGGGTTCAATGTTGGTTTCTATTCATACTTCTTTCCATTTCCTCCTCCTGTCCCTCGTTTTTCAGTTAATTTCCTCACTTGTTCTCGTCTTTTCATTTCGCCCTTCTACGATTTCCTATGCCGATCTCTGTTTCTCTTCTTTATTGGTTACACACTCTTCAAGTTACCCTTTTTTCCTCACTTATTCTCTTAACGTGACCGAAGCACTTTGTTCACTTCCTTCTATAACCTGTTCTGTGGGCCTTTTACTTATATATATCTCTAAAGCTATCAATTCTTAATGGTTGTACATCGTTTAAGAAAAACTGGTGTAAAAAATAAAAATTTGTGTTCGGTACAGAGCGTTAATAAATAATCAGATTAAAACAGTCACACAACGTTACCGTAGGTTATCCATTACTTTATAAAGTCAAATAAATAAGAGTTCAATATACACTGGTTTTATGATCGCTCAAGCTTTAGAAGTATGGCCAATATGGCACTATGGACTGGGGGCTGTACTGTCAGAACTTTTCGAAACATCGACCAGTTCGAAATCAAAGCTTAAACGATAGTGGCAACATTTAGCTATCTGGGAAGTGACCCGGCGATCAATCTGCCAGTCTAATCTGCTAGGTTCGAGCGATCTTTGCCCCGGCAATCCCATCTCATCAAAGGCCCGATAAAGACCTACGTCGCAACGCCCAGTACAATATGCCTTCCTTTTGACAGCCGCGGTCTGTAGGCCACGCCAGCACAATTCGATAAACTCCACGGACAGATGCGTGGAGGTTTTGCCGCAATGCAGCCATATACCTACACTCCGAATCTTTCAACCAGAACCTGCTTTCCAACGTCTTTGTGAGCAGTATAGTTCACGACAATGCAATACCCTAAGGTCTATAGTGATCGAAATTTAAAAAAAATTTAATTCCTCGATCAAGTGGTACGTTCCCACACTCAAGTCGACGGACACAAGCACAGGTCGTAAATAATGACGAATCAGGGGCACGTCAAACCCGACGACAGTGCGAAGACAAAGAAAAAAACGTCTAAGTACAGCACACAATAAGAATTTCAGGGCGTCGCTGACAGCTCGCAGTTTGTTACAATTTACAGCACCCAACAATGTGAAACAAAGACTTCGTACAGCTGCCGAGTTACGCGGAATCGGGATGGAACGCCTGCTGTGGAGGTGAAGCGTACGACCACAATTATGAAAGGCTTTACTATGTTACAAAGGAGTACAGAGCAATTTTAACGAACAAATAGACAATAGACGCAACTCAGTGAATACTGCCAGTGCATCCTGCACAGCATGAAAACAAACCTTTGACAGTTTACTGAGATTTACGACTGGAAAGTATAGAGGTCGACCAGAACGACGCCAACGAAGGGTTGATAATCGGCGGAACGAACAACGAGTAACTTAAACAATTAACCAGGACTCTGGAGTATGTTAACAAAAGATCGGTCAGAACCTTAGGGAAAGTCTAAACAAAGGATGACAGACGGCCAAGAAATTGCCCTAGTTTCTTAGAATCCGTACCACGATCGTCACATGAAACACTCCGGGGATGACGACGACCAACCAGCGTCAAGCATCTTCTAAGAGAGCTCGTGGAGAGAGTAAGAAGGGTTCGGACGACGAATCGTGAAACAGAGGATGAGATCTGCAGAAGAGTAGGAATTTGTACGACCAATCAAGAATCCGAGAAGGCGTAGAAATCCAAAACGTAGACTTATGGGTAAGATGTTTCAATAAAACTGTTTTGCGAAGACGCGGAGCGGCAGTCAAAGTCGAGAGTTAGCAGTCAAAAGTCAAAAGTCAAGAGTTGATAGTTAGCAGTTGATAGTTGATAGTTGATAGTCGCAGTTAATAGTCAGAAGTTAGTACGATAGTCAGACGGTTGATTATAGTCGGAACAGTAATACATTCCGTGATAGAAACAGTTTGTGCGACCGACCGAATTCACAATTTAGTAAATTCATAAGTGAACATAGACATCGATATAGTCACACTTATACACAATTCTGTGCGACAAACATAAACTATAAGTGCGTACGGGACTTGAAACTACAACCAACGCGAACATAACAACACGAATAATTAACATTTCAAAGTAGAACAGTGAGCGACACTTCAAACACTCTCACATTACAATGTGTCACTATGTTGAACGATTAATTGAATGAACTGTATCAAACAATTAAACACACAGTACGCGCTACATTCAGTTAGACGGAACAGTTAACCATGTACTCGAACACGGCAAACTTTCAGAACAATTCAGCTTAATGACAACATTAACACCTCAATATTTGAACTCCGGACACCCGATATCAGCGGGGTACCACAACACCATACACATAACGGGAGTGGAGATTTAGTGAAGTGAAGTGATTAGTGCTCCTCATAACAGTGATTAGGATCATCGACGAATCATCCAGAAGATGTCTTCTCACGACGGCGGAATAATGGATAAACACTCTCAAAAGATAAACTTTATGTCTATTAAATCTTAGTAGTATATACTACTGTTCTGTTGCCTCTTTTCAAAGAACAAACCCCAAGAGATTATACATATATATATATATATATAAATCATATGAATCATAAAATCTATAAAATAACATTAACGTAATGCATCATCTGAGAATAATGAACGCATTTGGGTAGGGATAAGTATATTTGTTGATTGTATATTGTTCGTATATGTTTTGTATATGTACGTTATTTACTGCATTTGAATGTACCATGTGTTTATGTTTTTCAGGAAACATAGTACAAATTGTATTTTATATCATGTGTTTTAATATGTATGTAATTGCAGGAAATAGTCACTTACTTAATTGACAAGTGTAATAAATAAGTAATTAATTTATATTATTCGTGCGTTCATTATTGAAATTTAACCTTTCTTATTGATGTATTTCATTCTAAGTATTACACTAAAAGTCTCACAACTTATGCTAAGTATCAATGGACACAACAAACTCGACCATTGAGACGTCCGATTAACAGACTCATAAATCGTATTTAATTAACCACTGTGTTGAGTCTAATCTGACGAATAGGAACAACTTTTATATGTATCAAATTTAACGTACAACATAAATCTTTAATTAATATGATTCATAATTGATGAGTAATTAATCCATGCAGATAATTAGCAAAGATTAATATTCATTATAGAAAGAAATGGCACTCCAAGATCGTGGGGCACAGCAAACACAATTACATAATTAATTACCACAAATGTAAATTACATTTACATATTTTTCATTTATATATTAAAGAAATGGCGTCCAACTTCGGGGCTAGATACATGTGAAAGATTGATAAATTTATAGATTTAATAATTAACCCATTTATGCAATTAATACGCATAAATATCCATTAAAGAATTGGCGCCCAACGTGGGGCACAGCAAACACAATTACATAATTAATTACCACAAATGTAAATTACATTTACATATTTTTCATTTATATATTAAAGAATTGGCGCCCATCGCATGGCAAAAGAGAGCAGACAGTAGTATTTAGATTAATTACAATAATATAGTACGTAAGATATTATTAAATAAGTGTAAGGTTAGCTTGACTGGTAAATGATAACGCGAAGCAAGGCTAAAATGGCTAGCGGTAGTTCTGATAGCATGGACTTTGACGTTAACAACCAGTTGGGCGCACCCGACAACAGCGAAGAAAATTCAGTCGAACCAAATATGACTGAGGAGACGTCAGAAGCCAGAGCGCGGGGACAGGAGTCACAGCAACCACCGGAGTCCCAACAACAAGAAGAAGTCACATTGCGATCATTGATGGACTTCATGAGCAAAAAACTCGATCAACAGAAGGAAGAAATCAATCAGAAATTCGATCAACAGAAAGAAGAAATTAAAGAAGAAATCAATCGGAAATTCGATCAACAGAAGGAGGAAATCAATCAGAAATTCGATAAAATTAACGAAAATTTTAATAATCATAAGGAGGACGTCAAGCAGCAGATGGCCGAACAGCTCACGCTCCTACGGTCGGAAATGCGTGACCATAAGTCCAGTTGCGACGATAAGATAAGCGAAATCTTAAAGAAACAGGAGGACGCTACAAGAGAAATAAAAGATGACACCAATAAGAAGTTTGAAGAAGTGTGGGAAGCACGAGAGTCGGACCACCAAGAACTTAAAACCCTTGCACAGACCACACAATCTAGTATAAAGAAAGTCCATAATAAGCTAGAACTACACATCAATAGTAATCAGAAGAAGCAGGAAGAACTGAAGACCGAATTATATCACACACTTCGACAGCAGCAACAAGAGATAGGTGAAGCCAACCACACATTGCAACAGAAAATCGATGAAGTGGACGGCCGGCAAAAGACGACCGAACAGAAGCTCGACGAAAACGTCAAAGAGAAAACAACCCACATTCAGGAACTCAGGTGTCAAGTAGAGAGACTGCGGCGACAGATCACCGATGGGGAGTCTGGGCCTCACAGAACAGTCAACGGACAAGTACAGGTGGAGCTGAAGTATGACGGAACCGACAGATTCCCGATGGAGTTCCTGAAGGAATTGTCGGAGTTTCAAGAATCATATTACCCGAGCAGCGACATCAGGTGGATCGGCAAACACCTAGAGAAGGACGCAAGTATATGGTGGCGTGTGATCCGGGACCAGATAAACACCTTCGAAGAATTCAAGGAGGCATTCACATTGAAGTATTGGGGGTTGGAACGACAGGACATTATCCGCGACAACCTCGAGTACGGCAGGTTTGAATGGCAGGGACCAGTCACGGCTATACAGTACGTCGAGCGAATCCTTTTAGAGAGTCGGCAGTTAACTCCAGCGTTGACCGACCGCCAACTGATAAGAAAAATCTCGAGGCACTTTGGAAGGGACTTGCAGATCGCCGTTATAACACGCGGGATCGTCACCATACCCAATTTCGAAGCCTTGATCACTGAATACACTAGCATTCAATCAAACAGCGCAGGCAATAGGCGTACGCAATATAGGGTAGCGAACGAAAGGGAAACCGGAACTGTCGATCGACCCGGTAGTAACTTTGTCAACAAAAACGAGGGTGACAGAAAACCAGTTTGGCAAGGACGGGCGCACGGCGGTAACCGTTACGAGAATAAATCACACGGAGTGGTGAACACTGTCGAATACCTGGTGAACACTGTCGAATACCTTAACTCCAAACCAAGCACAAGTCATGCCGCCGACGACAACAATTCAAGGTCGAACAATGACCAGAACAGCAAAAAAAAAAAAAAAAAAAAAAAAAACCCCTAAACAGCGAACGACATAGTTTTTGACAACAAAAACAACCCCACTAATAATGTCAATATCCTGGTACCTGACTTAAGGGATGACCTACTGGATGAATACGACGAGGACATCACTAAACAGATATTAAAATGTCCCGAAATAATCATACAATTTAACAATAACATTAAAGTTTTAGCACTTGTCGACACCGGCTCAGTTATTAATGGGTTATCAGAAGAGTGGTTCAACGCAAACAATGACATTGAACCATATGAAATTTTACCCATGACGAACTCTCTAATCATTAGTGCTGTTGGGAACAAGTCCAAGTTAATTAGAAAACAAATACTATGCGACATTGAAATTGACGGGATCAAAAATGAGTGTGTCTTTCTAATTATACCTGACCTTATTAAACAATGTATATTAGGGATAAGTTTTTTACAGGAGGTAGGATGTCGTATCGACATCGGCGGTAAGAAAATAGAAATAGTGAATGCGGCTGATGAAGAGGTGCACGCCGTACCCATCATGAACATGGAACTAATGGATAATGGAGAAGAAGAAGAAATCTTGAGGAGCATCGACGAGAAGATATCAAGCATGGACTGTCAAGATGAGGAAATATTGGGAAATTTGAGGGAAATACTTGTTAAGAATAGAAGAGTGTTTAGGGAATGCCCGGGGAGAAAAGACGGATACGAGCATGAGTTTCAAGTTACGGACAGTACGCCCTACTTTCAACGGGGTTGGCCTGTACCACTTGCTTATCAAAAGAAAGTAAAGGACGAGATTGATAGAATGCTGCGATACGGTGTGATTGAACAATGTACAAGCCCGTTCATAAATCCACTCGTAACAGTCATTAAAAGAGATGGAAGGGTCCGTTTATGCCTGGACGCAAGAAAGATAAACGGCGTTACAATTCCCGACTATGAAGGCGTTTCTCCAATAAACGAAATCTTGGCAAGATGTAGCGAGATGCGATATCTATCTACTGTCTATTTGTCCAGCAGCTTTTGGCAAGTACCTTTGAAGGAAGAGTGCAGGAAGTATACCGCGTTCATGTATGAGGGAAGGTGCTACCAATTCACCGTCACACCATTCGGCCTTAGTACCAGTTCTGCGGCACTAACACGCGGATTGGATACGGTTTTAAATGAAAATGTTAAGAAAAACACACTGATATACGTAGACGATTGTCTATGTTATTCTGACGATGTTCAAACACACTTAGAACATTTAGAGGCATTGTTAAATAATCTAAACGAAAATAACTTGACCGCCAACCTAAATAAGTCGCAGTTTTTCAGAAAAGAAATATCGTATCTTGGATACCAACTAACAACACGCGGCATCCAAGCTACGGAAGAGAAAGTAAAAGCCATTATGGAGTTCCCTAAGCCCAAGAATCAGAAACAGTTAAAGGGTTTCCTAGGCCTCACTAACTTCTATAACCGCTTTACAAGCAAATATGCGGAGACAACCCAACCCCTCCATGAATTATTGAAGAGGGATCACAAATTTGTATGGACGGCTGAATTAAACGACTGCTTTGACAGAGTCAAAAACCTATTTGTTGACGCTGTAGTTTTGAGATTTCCGCGCCCAGACCAGAGGTGTTATATACAATGTGATGCAAGTGATTACGCATACGGAGGACAACTTTACCAGCTCGATGAAGACGGGGAGATTGGCGTAATCGCCTTCACTAGTAAGACATTCAAGGGTGCTGAGCGGAACTACTATACTACGGAAAAAGAGCTTTTAAGTATCGTCCGATGCTTAGAAAAATTCCGAATATACGTTCTCGGGCAACCGTTAACAATCATCACTGACAACAAGGCGTTGACATTCTTAAACAAATGCCATCTAAATAATTCACGAATTACACGATGGATTCTTGCAGTGCAAGAGTATAAGTTCGACATAATTCATTGCAAGGGCAAGGAAAACATCGTAGCCGACATCTTAAGTAGATACCCACACGATGCAAAATTCGAAGAGATTCACGACAACACACATGAATATTTAGTTAACCACATAACCGTGAAAATGAGACTTGAAGTGCGGAAGTTAATCCAAAATATTGGAAAGCACCAGATGGAAGACGATAAGCTATAAGCGATCATCACTAGATTTAAGGAGGGAAATATAGACCCTAAATTAACTAAATTCTATAAATATGTTAACGACAAGTTATATAGGCGACAGCGGAATGAATGGAAGCTGTATGTTCCTAGCAACATATCTGGGGACATAATTGCTGAAATCCATCATATGTTCGGACATTTAGGAACAAAAAAGTGTATTAAAATGCTCCAGGAACATTTCACATTCGACCGGATGTCAAAGAAAATAAAAACGTATATTAAAACCTGTGACCTGTGCCAGAAGTGCAAAGATACCAACAACAGAGAGCTATTTGGTGGCACACGCGCTGTGATACCTACAGCCAAAGCAGATCTGGTAAGCGCAGATTATTATGGACCCCTACCGACAGGAACGGGTGGAGTCAAATATTTATTAGTCATAGTGGATAATTTCACGAAATATGTCAAATTATTCACCCTTCGGAGAGCAACAACCACTACGACGTTGCGGAGAATAAAAACGTATTGCGAACTATTCGGACGTCCACGGACCATTTTGACGGACAACGGAACACAGTTCACCTCCAGGAAATGGGTCAACGGTCTAAAGGAGTTGGACATACAACCAAAGTTTACTGCAATACGTAATCCATGTACCAATCTTGCCGAGCGGATTAACCGGCAACTGGGAAACTTGTTTCGCATTTTCATCAGTGACCAACACACTAAATGGTCCCAGTACATAAAAACGATTGAAGCGTGTCTAAACGAGGTGTACCACGAGACAATCGAAATAACCCCTCATGAAGCACACCTCGGCACGAGACCTACACGAGCATGGGAGCAATGCTTGGACAAAGGGGTCATTAGCAGCGAAGGGAAACACGAAAACAATATATTTGTGAAGATAAAGGAGAAGAGGGAGAAGCACGCGAAACGCTGAAATGAGAAAAAGAAAATCACAAAATTTGCGATTGGCGACAAGGTACTGGTGAGAGCATACCACCAATCCGACGCTGCGTCAAGGAGAATTGACAAGTTCTTCGAACTTTTCGCAGGACCATATAAGATCAACCGCATCATCGGCGAGGCCACATATGAGCTCGTGGAGTGCGATAGCGGAAATATGAGAGGGAAATTTAACATACGGCAAATTAAGGCGTATCATGAGCCAGCGAAAGGAAGTATAGATAACACGAGTGGTAGTGACGACTCCCGGCGACTAGCAGAAGACATAGGTTAGGTAATTTGCTCGCGCGGCCAGTCCAGCTAACCAAATAATGATGTGCATTTTACTATATTGTGTTTAGTCCGTATTTCAATGCTAACTGTGTTTATGATCATCATATATTTGTCATTCGTTATGTTAATTAGACATGTAAACATCAACATATACAGAAAGTGATTTGTTGAAGTGTACCATGTGTCAGAAGGACATTGTAATACTATGACACAGGACACCAAAGACGTTAATCAATAATCACTTAAGACGTTAATAATAATCAAAGACGTTAATGAATAATAATCACTTGTTAAAATGTAGAGATTCGAATAATTTGTTTATGTAAATAATAATTCAAAATGGACGATTGTTTTATAACTTTAAGAGTAAGCGTTTGAGTATGCATCATGAAGTATGCTGATTCCTCGATTGTTTAATTAATATGTATGTTTCATTTATCAATGTAATCGTTTATAATATGTTACGAATTGATCATATGTATATATATCTGTTAGTATCAGCTGTATTCTTGAGATAATAATAACGAGTTTAAAATTATTTTATTGCTATATAGGTCATCGACATAAGATCGATTAATCTAATGGACAGTTAATCTACAGCTTATCTATTACATTGTATATAAACGATAACTAAACAAACTGTCAAATGGACAAATGCCTATGTCTTAAATTCAATTATTTATTTGAAATCGTATTGTATAGTCCGCATGTGGACAGATAAAATGTAGAAAATGCGTTCATTTCACTCAGATGAGCGGCAATAAATTCGTATGACCGTATAAAACATCAAGATGGGGAATAACAATTAATTGCTTCGTATGAGAGATAGATGTCAGTCAACCATGTCCATTCCGAAGCAGACATCCGCGACTGGGACAGAGGGCAGAAATTGGATCAGATGTCTCCCGAAGTCCAACATCCAATCCAATTTGGGGACAATGTAGTGATCGAAATTTAAAAAAATTTTAATTCCTCGATCAAGTGGTACGTTCCCACACTCAAGTCGACGGACACAAGCACAGGTCGTAAATAATGACGAATCAGGGGCACGTCAAACCCGACGACAGTGCGAAGACAAAGAAAAAAACGTCTAAGTACAGCACACAATAAGAATTTCAGGGCGTCGCTGACAGCTCGCAGTTTGTCACAATTTACAGCACCCAACAATCTGAAACAAAGACTTCGTACAGCTGCCGAGTTACGCGGAATCGGGATGGAACGCCTGCTGTGGAGGTGAAGCGTACGAGCACAATTATGAAAGGCTTTACTATGTTACAAAGGAGTACAGAGCAATTTTAACGAACAAATAGACAATAGACGCAACTCAGTGAATACTGCCAGTGCATCCTGCACAGCATGAAAACAAACCTTTGACAGTTTACTGAGATTTACGACTGGAAAGTATAGAGGTCGACCAGAACGACGCCAACGAAGGGTTGATAATCGGCGGAACGAACAACGAGTAACTTAAACAATTAACCAGGACTCTGGAGTATGTTAACAAAAGATCGGTCAGAACCTTAGGGAAAGTCTAAACAAAGGATGACAGACGGCCAAGAAATTGCCCTAGTTTCTTAGAATCCGTACCACGATCGTCACATGAAACACTCCGGGGATGACGACGACCAACCAGCGTCAAGCATCTTCTAAGAGAGCTCGTGGAGAGAGTAAGAAGGGTTCGGACGACGAATCGTGAAACAGAGGATGAGATCTGCAGAAGAGTAGGAATTTGTACGACCAATCAAGAATCCGAGAAGGCGTAGAAATCCAAAACGTAGACTTATGGGTAAGATGTTTCAATAAAACTGTTTTGCGAAGACGCGGAGCGGCAGTCAAAGTCGAGAGTTAGCAGTCAAAAGTCAAAAGTCAAGAGTTGATAGTTAGCAGTTGATAGTTGATAGTTGATAGTCGCAGTTAATAGTCAGAAGTTAGTACGATAGTCAGACGGTTGATTATAGTCGGAACAGTAATACATTCCGTGATAGAAACAGTTTGTGCGACCGACCGAATTCACAATTTAGTAAATTCATAAGTGAACATAGACATCGATATAGTCACACTTATACACAATTCTGTGCGACAAACATAAACTATAAGTGCGTACGGGACTTGAAACTACAACCAACGCGAACATAACAACACGAATAATTAACATTTCAAAGTAGAACAGTGAGCGACACTTCAAACACTCTCACATTACAATGTGTCACTATGTTGAACGATTAATTGAATGAACTGTATCAAACAATTAAACACACAGTACGCGCTACATTCAGTTAGACGGAACAGTTAACCATGTACTCGAACACGGCAAACTTTCAGAACAATTCAGCTTAATGACAACATTAACACCTCAATATTTGAACTCCGGACACCCGATATCAGCGGGGTACCACAACACCATACACATAACGGGAGTGGAGATTTAGTGAAGTGAAGTGATTAGTGCTCCTCATAACAGTGATTAGGATCATCGACGAATCATCCAGAAGATGTCTTCTCACGACGGCGGAATAATGGATAAACACTCTCAAAAGATAAACTTTATGTCTATTAAATCTTAGTAGTATATACTACTGTTCTGTTGCCTCTTTTCAAAGAACAAACCCCAAGAGATTATACATATATATATATATATATATATATATATATATATATATATATATATAAATCATATGAATCATAAAATCTATAAAATAACATTAACGTAATGCATCATCTGAGAATAATGAACGCATTTGGGTAGGGATAAGTATATTTGTTGATTGTATATTGTTCGTATATGTTTTGTATATGTACGTTATTTACTGCATTTGAATGTACCATGTGTTTATGTTTTTCAGGAAACATAGTACAAATTGTATTTTATATCATGTGTTTTAATATGTATGTAATTGCAGGAAATAGTCACTTACTTAATTGACAAGTGTAATAAATAAGTAATTAATTTATATTATTCGTGCGTTCATTATTGAAATTTAACCTTTCTTATTGATGTATTTCATTCTAAGTATTACACTAAAAGTCTCACAACTTATGCTAAGTATCAATGGACACAACAAACTCGACCATTGAGACGTCCGATTAACAGACTCATAAATCGTATTTAATTAACCACTGTGTTGAGTCTAATCTGACGAATAGGAACAACTTTTATATGTATCAAATTTAACGTACAACATAAATCTTTAATTAATATGATTCATAATTGATGAGTAATTAATCCATGCAGATAATTAGCAAAGATTAATATTCATTATAGAAAGAAATGGCACTCCAAGATCGTGGGGCACAGCAAACACAATTACATAATTAATTACCACAAATGTAAATTACATTTACATATTTTTCATTTATATATTAAAGAAATGGCGTCCAACTTCGGGGCTAGATACATGTGAAAGATTGATAAATTTATAGATTTAATAATTAACCCATTTATGCAATTAATACGCATAAATATCCATTAAAGAATTGGCGCCCAACGTGGGGCACAGCAAACACAATTACATAATTAATTACCACAAATGTAAATTACATTTACATATTTTTCATTTATATATTAAAGAATTGGCGCCCATCGCATGGCAAAAGAGAGCAGACAGTAGTATTTAGATTAATTACAATAATATAGTACGTAAGATATTATTAAATAAGTGTAAGGTTAGCTTGACTGGTAAATGATAACGCGAAGCAAGGCTAAAATGGCTAGCGGTAGTTCTGATAGCATGGACTTTGACGTTAACAACCAGTTGGGCGCACCCGACAACAGCGAAGAAAATTCAGTCGAACCAAATATGACTGAGGAGACGTCAGAAGCCAGAGCGCGGGGACAGGAGTCACAGCAACCACCGGAGTCCCAACAACTAGAAGAAGTCACATTGCGATCATTGATGGACTTCATGAGCAAAAAACTCGATCAACAGAAGGAAGAAATCAATCAGAAATTCGATCAACAGAAAGAAGAAATTAAAGAAGAAATCAATCGGAAATTCGATCAACAGAAGGAGGAAATCAATCAGAAATTCGATAAAATTAACGAAAATTTTAATAATCATAAGGAGGACGTCAAGCAGCAGATGGCCGAACAGCTCACGCTCCTACGGTCGGAAATGCGTGACCATAAGTCCAGTTGCGACGATAAGATAAGCGAAATCTTAAAGAAACAGGAGGACGCTACAAGAGAAATAAAAGATGACACCAATAAGAAGTTTGAAGAAGTGTGGGAAGCACGAGAGTCGGACCACCAAGAACTTAAAACCCTTGCACAGACCACACAATCTAGTATAAAGAAAGTCCATAATAAGCTAGAACTACACATCAATAGTAATCAGAAGAAGCAGGAAGAACTGAAGACCGAATTATATCACACACTTCGACAGCAGCAACAAGAGATAGGTGAAGCCAACCACACATTGCAACAGAAAATCGATGAAGTGGACGGCCGGCAAAAGACGACCGAACAGAAGCTCGACGAAAACGTCAAAGAGAAAACAACCCACATTCAGGAACTCAGGTGTCAAGTAGAGAGACTGCGGCGACAGATCACCGATGGGGAGTCTGGGCCTCACAGAACAGTCAACGGACAAGTACAGGTGGAGCTGAAGTATGACGGAACCGACAGATTCCCGATGGAGTTCCTGAAGGAATTGTCGGAGTTTCAAGAATCATATTACCCGAGCAGCGACATCAGGTGGATCGGCAAACACCTAGAGAAGGACGCAAGTATATGGTGGCGTGTGATCCGGGACCAGATAAACACCTTCGAAGAATTCAAGGAGGCATTCACATTGAAGTATTGGGGGTTGGAACGACAGGACATTATCCGCGACAACCTCGAGTACGGCAGGTTTGAATGGCAGGGACCAGTCACGGCTATACAGTACGTCGAGCGAATCCTTTTAGAGAGTCGGCAGTTAACTCCAGCGTTGACCGACCGCCAACTGATAAGAAAAATCTCGAGGCACTTTGGAAGGGACTTGCAGATCGCCGTTATAACACGCGGGATCGTCACCATACCCAATTTCGAAGCCTTGATCACTGAATACACTAGCATTCAATCAAACAGCGCAGGCAATAGGCGTACGCAATATAGGGTAGCGAACGAAAGGGAAACCGGAACTGTCGATCGACCCGGTAGTAACTTTGTCAACAAAAACGAGGGTGACAGAAAACCAGTTTGGCAAGGACGGGCGCACGGCGGTAACCGTTACGAGAATAAATCACACGGAGTGGTGAACACTGTCGAATACCTGGTGAACACTGTCGAATACCTTAACTCCAAACCAAGCACAAGTCATGCCGCCGACGACAACAATTCAAGGTCGAACAATGACCAGAACAGCAAAAAAAAAAAAAAAAAAAAAAAAAAAACCCCTAAACAGCGAACGACATAGTTTTTGACAACAAAAACAACCCCACTAATAATGTC
Organism: Magicicada septendecula; assembly: GCA_034769895.1. Taxonomy (NCBI): domain Eukaryota; kingdom Metazoa; phylum Arthropoda; class Insecta; order Hemiptera; family Cicadidae; genus Magicicada; species Magicicada septendecula. The sequence continues at coordinate 141,805,572 of CM068367.1, read as the reverse complement.
AATATCCTGGTACCTGACTTAAGGGATGACCTACTGGATGAATACGACGAGGACATCACTAAACAGATATTAAAATGTCCCGAAATAATCATACAATTTAACAATAACATTAAAGTTTTAGCACTTGTCGACACCGGCTCAGTTATTAATGGGTTATCAGAAGAGTGGTTCAACGCAAACAATGACATTGAACCATATGAAATTTTACCCATGACGAACTCTCTAATCATTAGTGCTGTTGGGAACAAGTCCAAGTTAATTAGAAAACAAATACTATGCGACATTGAAATTGACGGGATCAAAAATGAGTGTGTCTTTCTAATTATACCTGACCTTATTAAACAATGTATATTAGGGATAAGTTTTTTACAGGAGGTAGGATGTCGTATCGACATCGGCGGTAAGAAAATAGAAATAGTGAATGCGGCTGATGAAGAGGTGCACGCCGTACCCATCATGAACATGGAACTAATGGATAATGGAGAAGAAGAAGAAATCTTGAGGAGCATCGACGAGAAGATATCAAGCATGGACTGTCAAGATGAGGAAATATTGGGAAATTTGAGGGAAATACTTGTTAAGAATAGAAGAGTGTTTAGGGAATGCCCGGGGAGAAAAGACGGATACGAGCATGAGTTTCAAGTTACGGACAGTACGCCCTACTTTCAACGGGGTTGGCCTGTACCACTTGCTTATCAAAAGAAAGTAAAGGACGAGATTGATAGAATGCTGCGATACGGTGTGATTGAACAATGTACAAGCCCGTTCATAAATCCACTCGTAACAGTCATTAAAAGAGATGGAAGGGTCCGTTTATGCCTGGACGCAAGAAAGATAAACGGCGTTACAATTCCCGACTATGAAGGCGTTTCTCCAATAAACGAAATCTTGGCAAGATGTAGCGAGATGCGATATCTATCTACTGTCTATTTGTCCAGCAGCTTTTGGCAAGTACCTTTGAAGGAAGAGTGCAGGAAGTATACCGCGTTCATGTATGAGGGAAGGTGCTACCAATTCACCGTCACACCATTCGGCCTTAGTACCAGTTCTGCGGCACTAACACGCGGATTGGATACGGTTTTAAATGAAAATGTTAAGAAAAACACACTGATATACGTAGACGATTGTCTATGTTATTCTGACGATGTTCAAACACACTTAGAACATTTAGAGGCATTGTTAAATAATCTAAACGAAAATAACTTGACCGCCAACCTAAATAAGTCGCAGTTTTTCAGAAAAGAAATATCGTATCTTGGATACCAACTAACAACACGCGGCATCCAAGCTACGGAAGAGAAAGTAAAAGCCATTATGGAGTTCCCTAAGCCCAAGAATCAGAAACAGTTAAAGGGTTTCCTAGGCCTCACTAACTTCTATAACCGCTTTACAAGCAAATATGCGGAGACAACCCAACCCCTCCATGAATTATTGAAGAGGGATCACAAATTTGTATGGACGGCTGAATTAAACGACTGCTTTGACAGAGTCAAAAACCTATTTGTTGACGCTGTAGTTTTGAGATTTCCGCGCCCAGACCAGAGGTGTTATATACAATGTGATGCAAGTGATTACGCATACGGAGGACAACTTTACCAGCTCGATGAAGACGGGGAGATTGGCGTAATCGCCTTCACTAGTAAGACATTCAAGGGTGCTGAGCGGAACTACTATACTACGGAAAAAGAGCTTTTAAGTATCGTCCGATGCTTAGAAAAATTCCGAATATACGTTCTCGGGCAACCGTTAACAATCATCACTGACAACAAGGCGTTGACATTCTTAAACAAATGCCATCTAAATAATTCACGAATTACACGATGGATTCTTGCAGTGCAAGAGTATAAGTTCGACATAATTCATTGCAAGGGCAAGGAAAACATCGTAGCCGACATCTTAAGTAGATACCCACACGATGCAAAATTCGAAGAGATTCACGACAACACACATGAATATTTAGTTAACCACATAACCGTGAAAATGAGACTTGAAGTGCGGAAGTTAATCCAAAATATTGGAAAGCACCAGATGGAAGACGATAAGCTATAAGCGATCATCACTAGATTTAAGGAGGGAAATATAGACCCTAAATTAACTAAATTCTATAAATATGTTAACGACAAGTTATATAGGCGACAGCGGAATGAATGGAAGCTGTATGTTCCTAGCAACATATCTGGGGACATAATTGCTGAAATCCATCATATGTTCGGACATTTAGGAACAAAAAAGTGTATTAAAATGCTCCAGGAACATTTCACATTCGACCGGATGTCAAAGAAAATAAAAACGTATATTAAAACCTGTGACCTGTGCCAGAAGTGCAAAGATACCAACAACAGAGAGCTATTTGGTGGCACACGCGCTGTGATACCTACAGCCAAAGCAGATCTGGTAAGCGCAGATTATTATGGACCCCTACCGACAGGAACGGGTGGAGTCAAATATTTATTAGTCATAGTGGATAATTTCACGAAATATGTCAAATTATTCACCCTTCGGAGAGCAACAACCACTACGACGTTGCGGAGAATAAAAACGTATTGCGAACTATTCGGACGTCCACGGACCATTTTGACGGACAACGGAACACAGTTCACCTCCAGGAAATGGGTCAACGGTCTAAAGGAGTTGGACATACAACCAAAGTTTACTGCAATACGTAATCCATGTACCAATCTTGCCGAGCGGATTAACCGGCAACTGGGAAACTTGTTTCGCATTTTCATCAGTGACCAACACACTAAATGGTCCCAGTACATAAAAACGATTGAAGCGTGTCTAAACGAGGTGTACCACGAGACAATCGAAATAACCCCTCATGAAGCACACCTCGGCACGAGACCTACACGAGCATGGGAGCAATGCTTGGACAAAGGGGTCATTAGCAGCGAAGGGAAACACGAAAACAATATATTTGTGAAGATAAAGGAGAAGAGGGAGAAGCACGCGAAACGCTGAAATGAGAAAAAGAAAATCACAAAATTTGCGATTGGCGACAAGGTACTGGTGAGAGCATACCACCAATCCGACGCTGCGTCAAGGAGAATTGACAAGTTCTTCGAACTTTTCGCAGGACCATATAAGATCAACCGCATCATCGGCGAGGCCACATATGAGCTCGTGGAGTGCGATAGCGGAAATATGAGAGGGAAATTTAACATACGGCAAATTAAGGCGTATCATGAGCCAGCGAAAGGAAGTATAGATAACACGAGTGGTAGTGACGACTCCCGGCGACTAGCAGAAGACATAGGTTAGGTAATTTGCTCGCGCGGCCAGTCCAGCTAACCAAATAATGATGTGCATTTTACTATATTGTGTTTAGTCCGTATTTCAATGCTAACTGTGTTTATGATCATCATATATTTGTCATTCGTTATGTTAATTAGACATGTAAACATCAACATATACAGAAAGTGATTTGTTGAAGTGTACCATGTGTCAGAAGGACATTGTAATACTATGACACAGGACACCAAAGACGTTAATCAATAATCACTTAAGACGTTAATAATAATCAAAGACGTTAATGAATAATAATCACTTGTTAAAATGTAGAGATTCGAATAATTTGTTTATGTAAATAATAATTCAAAATGGACGATTGTTTTATAACTTTAAGAGTAAGCGTTTGAGTATGCATCATGAAGTATGCTGATTCCTCGATTGTTTAATTAATATGTATGTTTCATTTATCAATGTAATCGTTTATAATATGTTACGAATTGATCATATGTATATATATCTGTTAGTATCAGCTGTATTCTTGAGATAATAATAACGAGTTTAAAATTATTTTATTGCTATATAGGTCATCGACATAAGATCGATTAATCTAATGGACAGTTAATCTACAGCTTATCTATTACATTGTATATAAACGATAACTAAACAAACTGTCAAATGGACAAATGCCTATGTCTTAAATTCAATTATTTATTTGAAATCGTATTGTATAGTCCGCATGTGGACAGATAAAATGTAGAAAATGCGTTCATTTCACTCAGATGAGCGGCAATAAATTCGTATGACCGTATAAAACATCAAGATGGGGAATAACAATTAATTGCTTCGTATGAGAGATAGATGTCAGTCAACCATGTCCATTCCGAAGCAGACATCCGCGACTGGGACAGAGGGCAGAAATTGGATCAGATGTCTCCCGAAGTCCAACATCCAATCCAATTTGGGGACAATGTAGTGATCGAAATTTAAAAAAATTTTAATTCCTCGATCAAGTGGTACGTTCCCACACTCAAGTCGACGGACACAAGCACAGGTCGTAAATAATGACGAATCAGGGGCACGTCAAACCCGACGACAGTGCGAAGACAAAGAAAAAAACGTCTAAGTACAGCACACAATAAGAATTTCAGGGCGTCGCTGACAGCTCGCAGTTTGTCACAATTTACAGCACCCAACAATCTGAAACAAAGACTTCGTACAGCTGCCGAGTTACGCGGAATCGGGATGGAACGCCTGCTGTGGAGGTGAAGCGTACGAGCACAATTATGAAAGGCTTTACTATGTTACAAAGGAGTACAGAGCAATTTTAACGAACAAATAGACAATAGACGCAACTCAGTGAATACTGCCAGTGCATCCTGCACAGCATGAAAACAAACCTTTGACAGTTTACTGAGATTTACGACTGGAAAGTATAGAGGTCGACCAGAACGACGCCAACGAAGGGTTGATAATCGGCGGAACGAACAACGAGTAACTTAAACAATTAACCAGGACTCTGGAGTATGTTAACAAAAGATCGGTCAGAACCTTAGGGAAAGTCTAAACAAAGGATGACAGACGGCCAAGAAATTGCCCTAGTTTCTTAGAATCCGTACCACGATCGTCACATGAAACACTCCGGGGATGACGACGACCAACCAGCGTCAAGCATCTTCTAAGAGAGCTCGTGGAGAGAGTAAGAAGGGTTCGGACGACGAATCGTGAAACAGAGGATGAGATCTGCAGAAGAGTAGGAATTTGTACGACCAATCAAGAATCCGACAAGGCGTAGAAATCCAAAACGTAGACTTATGGGTAAGATGTTTCAATAAAACTGTTTTGCGAAGACGCGGAGCGGCAGTCAAAGTCGAGAGTTAGCAGTCAAAAGTCAAAAGTCAAGAGTTGATAGTTAGCAGTTGATAGTTGATAGTTGATAGTCGCAGTTAATAGTCAGAAGTTAGTACGATAGTCAGACGGTTGATTATAGTCGGAACAGTAATACATTCCGTGATAGAAACAGTTTGTGCGACCGACCGAATTCACAATTTAGTAAATTCATAAGTGAACATAGACATCGATATAGTCACACTTATACACAATTCTGTGCGACAAACATAAACTATAAGTGCGTACGGGACTTGAAACTACAACCAACGCGAACATAACAACACGAATAATTAACATTTCAAAGTAGAACAGTGAGCGACACTTCAAACACTCTCACATTACAATGTGTCACTATGTTGAACGATTAATTGAATGAACTGTATCAAACAATTAAACACACACTACGCGCTACATTCAGTTAGACGGAACAGTTAACCATGTACTCGAACACGGCAAACTTTCAGAACAATTCAGCTTAATGACAACATTAACACCTCAATATTTGAACTCCGGACACCCGATATCAGCGGGGTACCACAACACCATACACATAACGGGAGTGGAGATTTAGTGAAGTGAAGTGATTAGTGCTCCTCATAACAGTGATTAGGATCATCGACGAATCATCCAGAAGATGTCTTCTCACGACGGCGGAATAATGGATAAACACTCTCAAAAGATAAACTTTATGTCTATTAAATCTTAGTAGTATATACTACTGTTCTGTTGCCTCTTTTCAAAGAACAAACCCCAAGAGATTATACATATATATATATATATATAAATCATATGAATCATAAAATCTATAAAATAACATTAACGTAATGCATCATCTGAGAATAATGAACGCATTTGGGTAGGGATAAGTATATTTGTTGATTGTATATTGTTCGTATATGTTTTGTATATGTACGTTATTTACTGCATTTGAATGTACCATGTGTTTATGTTTTTCAGGAAACATCGTACAAATTGTATTTTATATCATGTGTTTTAATATGTATGTAATTGCAGGAAATAGTCACTTACTTAATTGACAAGTGTAATAAATAAGTAATTAATTTATATTATTCGTGCGTTCATTATTGAAATTTAACCTTTCTTATTGATGTATTTCATTCTAAGTATTACACTAAAAGTCTCACAACTTATGCTAAGTATCAATGGACACAACAAACTCGACCATTGAGACGTCCGATTAACAGACTCATAAATCGTATTTAATTAACCACTGTGTTGAGTCTAATCTGACGAATAGGAACAACTTTTATATGTATCAAATTTAACGTACAACATAAATCTTTAATTAATATGATTCATAATTGATGAGTAATTAATCCATGCAGATAATTAGCAAAGATTAATATTCATTATAGAAAGAAATGGCGCTCCAAGATCGTGGGGCACAGCAAACACAATTACATAATTAATTACCACAAATGTAAATTACATTTACATATTTTTCATTTATATATTAAAGAAATGGCGTCCAACTTCGTGGCTAGATACATGTGAAAGATTGATAAATTTATAGATTTAATAATTAACCCATTTATGCAATTAATACGCATAAATATCCATTAAAGGTCCTGGCATCCATCGGACTAGAGAATCGGAGATTTCAATATCAAATCGCGGAACAATATCCGCCTGTCACGGAAGGCCTCGCTGTGCAACGCTTGAACGTTGCCATATGTGTGGGGAAGAGCGATAGGTTGTAAAACCCTTGTCGACTCTCGGCAAACGGTTTTTCAGCCTTTTGCTGGGAAGGAGGGAACAGATCTTTCGAAACTACATACACAATACAGAATTGGAAATACACAATAAATCGATATTCCATGATACACCTTAATAATGAAAAATTATGACTTCCAACTCCGCAACTCCTGACGTTCCAACTCCTCAGGTTGAATTAATCATATGCAATGAAACAATCATATCCAATGAATGATGTAGACATTGTTTAGAAACCAGTACAGTGGCGTTAGAACGTGTCACATTACTGATCCAACGGTTTTAATAGATCATTTTTGTAATTTGTGTTGTTGTTTCTGATGTATGCCGTTATTTTTATCTGAAGCGAGTTCCCATTTCGAAACGTCGTTATTTTAATTTCAAAATAGTCTGATTTGGAAAATAATCGGTTGATAGAAGTCCGATTAATTAGAAAATGACAATAAGTTTTAAGAAACATGTCCAGTGTCTCCGCAGCAGAATCTATTAAAACAGACGCTACTCCACCACATCCAGTACTGGTTTTGGGTACGTTTCTGCCTGTGCTCCCAAAGGAGTAATACGACAAGAGTAATGTTGATAGCGGACGACAAACTTCAAGAATTATATTTGTCACTGTAATTATTATTGTTGTCATTAATGTTTCTTAATATTTCAAAGTAGACTCAGGACTAAGAGAGCAAGTGTTGTATGGCTGCTGTGTACGAGAGAGTGTGTTGTATAAAAAATGTGTCCACGAGATCTAGAGCGCGGTGTGGAAGACTGCTCTCACAACAGCCAGTGCGATCGATTATCTTTACGCTCCAAGTATGGCTGTTGTTGCCGGCGTCATCCAAAAGGAAACTGCTGCTGTAAATACTATTGACGAGTGCCCATCGCGTTCCGAAAGAAGACGTTGATTCGAAGCGTTCCAAACTGGCACAGGACGACAATGTCCATTAGGCTTTGTCTTGGTTCTCATTAGGCGGACAGCCACGGGGATCTGTATGATCGGTTCCACTTCCGCAGAGCCTCAGACGTCACCTCCTCGAGAACAACATTGATAAACGACCGCGCGTTTCCACAAGGTCGCGCAAACATTTTTTTTCGATATGTTGAGAAATTACGTGATGAAACTCCAATCATAAGCCTTGGTTGACTCTCCTTACCCTATCTAGCCTACCACCCATCCGTCCGTCCATCCATCCATCCATCCACCCATCATCATCACCATGATATTATTATTTTGCTTCTCGTTTCGGTTGGCTGTACCTCTCAATATCTTTCTTCACTTGACATATTTTTTTATTAAGTTTCCTCAGGCTGACTTTATCTCCTTTTCTTCTTATAACCTTGCCTTCATGATAAAGCTATATATATATTGTGATATGAACAGTGAAAATTTAATCTTACTGACTTCCATTTCCATTAATAACTTACTTTACTCTTTTACTTAATAACTACCAATTTGTTTTCCTTTCAGTCCATTCAATTCCTTAGTTCTTGCCGTTCTCCATTATACCCACGTGCCTGTATTCCCGATTTTATAAACGGTGTTACGCTACAAAATATCCACCAGAATAACAAATGAAACAACGTTAAGAATTAACAATAACTGTGCTGTTAGTAACGCAGAAGATGAGAAAAATACAGTCATTTTAAATAATAAAAAAATAATAAAATATAGTGATGACCAATGACCAAGACGATGACAAAGACAAGACCCCACCCCAAGTGATTGGCATGCATAATGACCATCAATATCAAATAACTTTATAGATAAAAATGAGAACATGTTTGATCATAACCAACATTGAAAGTACAATACCTACCTTGAAATATGTAATAAAATAATGTATGTATAACTTCAATATAATACTACTAAATGACAAAAAAAATAATAAGTGTTAATTATAATTCACATACAGGGAATTTACATACAAATGTAAATCAAATCAATGAAACCAAGTGATAACTAGGTACTCAGTGAATGAACAAAAACATTCTGATAAGTGATATACAATAGTGAGTGGTTATAAATATCTATTTGAGAATACTCAATCACAGCGTATACTAAAAGGACAAAAAGTATTGAACACTAAAGTAAAAGTTAACTCAAATACATGAAATAAACCAAGTGTAACCCATAATCACATGTGAAAACAAAACAAACGTTACCGTACATGCCATAAGGGATGAATGATGTTTTATTTATATTTTGTAAACGATGCATAAGTAGAAGGCTCATGAAGTGACAATAATCAGTATAAAACAATCACAATTATTTGGTATTAGTAGGGGGAAAATGACAGTTCTAACGCACAAAGGAATGCCGCCTTTCTTAAAAAACATAAAAAACGATAAAAAACAAGATCAAAGAGATGCCGCCGTTCCCGCGGTCCAAGATTTTTTCCCACGCTCTCCCCACCACCCTGGACCCGCAGTATCCGCGAATTTTCGCGAAAATAATTTTTTATATGCAGCCTTTCGCGAGCCTAAATCACTTTCACTTTCTAATTTCCGCGAATATAATTTTTTATATGCCGCCTTTCGCGAGCCTAGATCACTTTCACTTTCTACTGGACCACAGCATCCGCGACTTTTTCGCTGATCTGTGTCAAGATCCGCGACTTTTTCGCGTATCTGGACCACAGCATCCGCGGATATAATTTTTTATTTTTTTATATGCCGCCTTTCGCGAGCTTAGATCACTTTCACTTTCTATCATTATAGTGTATATATTAAATATATGATCGGGGAGTACCAACCTTGCATGTTCAAATTTGTTATAATGTATATTAAATCTATATGATCAGGTTTACCAACCTATGGTGGGGGGTTCCGACTTGATGAATTATAGTGTATATATTAAATATATGATCAGGGTTACCAACCTTGCATGAGTTCAAATTTGTTGTGTGTTATAATGTATATTAAATCTATATGATCAGGCTTACCAACCTATGTATGGGTTCAAACTTGATATGTGTGTGTATTATAGTGTATATTAAAATATATGATCAGGGTTACCAATCCTGCATTATTGTGTGTGTGTGTGTATAGAACAGATCTGCCAACATTTTTCTTCGGTGGGAAATGCAAACTATATTATAGTAAATTGTTGACGACGACTTCGATATCAACTCTCTCTCCCCTCCTCTCTCTTTGTCTCTAGACACAGTTGTCATCAGTTTTACATAAGCGTCGTGCTACTTATGGATTATTGTAATTAGCGATACTAAAATGTAATCACCAGGAAATATATATTTATCACCTATCTCGTGGCGTCCTTTTTTTGACACATGACAGTCATTGACTACGATTTAGAAATTAATATACTGCCAAGTCTGTGTGTGTGTGTGTGTGTGTGTGTGTGTGTGTGTGGTAAAGTGTTACGCATAAAAAAATCTCCTTGAAATAAGGTATTTTCAAAAGTTTTGTGTACACACACACATTGTATAATAATTTTCGTAATTGTAAGATACAACCTGCAAATTATTAAAATGTCTCTCTCACACATTTCTGATTACTATACAAATAATTGGATGCATATTCGAAGATTTCCCTTATTCAAACGATTTGTATGTGTGTACACGAACTTAAATACAGACGATTGTAATTTTAAAAATTCATTTTTTGCATTAAATATATATCGTAAACAATGAAATAATAATATTTCGTCATTGTAAGATTTTAATAAAACAATTATCAGTTTAAATAATAATTTTCATGATTGTAAGATACAACCTACAAATTATTAAAATGTCTCTCTCACACACATTTCTGATTACTACGATTTAGAAATTAATATACTGCCAAGTCTGTGTGTGTGTGTGTGGTAAAGTGTTACGCATAAAAAAATCTCCTTGAAATAAGGTATTTTCAAAAGTTTTGTGTACACACACATTGTATAATAATTTTCGTAATTGTAAGATACAACCTGCAAATTATTAAAATGTCTCTCTCACACATTTCTGATTACTATACAAATAATTGGATGCATATTCGAAGGTTTATAACGAAATAAATTAAAATAAACCATAATTTGTTTTAAATAATTAAATATATATATTTACAACACTGTACACAAACATAAAATATATAGTTTACAAACCGCTATAATACAATTATTGATTAAATATACATATATCACAAACATTGTTATATATAAAATATTAATAATAATATTGTTTTAAATGATTAAATATATATTTACAGCACTGTACACAAACTTAAAATATAGTTTACAAACCGTTATAATACAATTATTCAAAATACATTTTACATTGATTAAATATACATATATCACAAACAAACATTGTTATATAAAATAAATATTAATAATAATTTTTGACATTGTAAGATTTTTAAATAAATAATAATTTCACGGCTGTAGATACAGTTCACAAGGAAGTTTATCTGTAACATAACAATACAGTCGATATTAGAATCACTGATACGATAATATTCAATTATCACATGCACACACACATCAATAAATTGTTTGTTAACACAATTGCTACTTACGACGTTAGGACTCAATCTCTACTTGTGTTGTTTGATTTCTCGTCCCTCGATACACTAAATGTAGTTCTTTAGGTTTGATATGTCTGAGCTCCTCATTCGTGAAGACACCTGCATACCTCTTGGGAAGATAGACACGATACTGACGGTCGCCATCCTCCAACGTAGCAAGCACAGAGTTCCCATATTTTGTGTCCACATTTGTTAAGACCATGATGGGATATTTTTTATTCACTGTCAATTCTGAACATCGTTTGTACTCGATAGCACTTACAGCATTAAACTTTACAAGAAACGACATTATTAGAAGACACTAGTGAACACGTCTGTATCAAACCAGAGAGAACCAAACAATGACAGAATATTCGACACAAAAGGACAGTAGAATGTGGTAACGTCGGTGTCCCACTTTCATTTGCATGTATGAACATGTCCCACAGACGAAATTAGAGACACCAAAAATATAACAATGTCATTAGGAAAGTCCATTTTCATAAGAAAATAGTCACTGCTTACAGCTATGCATGTATGTACATGTCCACAACAGAATGAGAGAGAGAGATATATAAATGTCATCATTCGCGGTGACCTACTTTCTAAATTTGTTACATTAAAAATGTTTGTTTAAAGCAAAAATCATGAATCATCCATTCCCGAATAGCATGCACCTTATAGTTGGCACAACGGTCAGAAGAATTGAAATGTCTAAGACATTCTGTTCCATGAATTATATACGGTATGTTTTTAGGACAACCAAAGTCATCGAGATTGATGATATTATTGTGTATTATCTTTGATTCCAAAAAACGTTTTTTCTCAAAACCCTTCACAAACACATATTTTTATATATACGTGTATGTGATGTTAACAATGAAACAAGATTGTCGTATGGTGTCTCTCCTTCGCTCCATCTAAGTCTATGATAATTTGTTGTTAACCAGTGGTTTGTCCTAACGTATTTGGGATTCGTAACGGATGTAGCAGGCGGTGTCAAAATCCAATGTCTACCAGCAAATCTCAGAACGTCCATGATTGACAGTTCCTTCACAATATATTTTCCGTTGTCGTCGAAAAAGCACTGGAAGTCGAAATCGTGTCATATCTGAAACAATAGAAACACATGTATTAGCTAATAGGAATGATGAATAACACACACACACACACACACACACACACACACACACACACACACACACATACACACACACAAATTCATGTTTGAGGTAAATAGATAGTACACGTTAGTAATACGTTAGTTTATTGCAAACTGTGAAGATGACAGCTACTCCTGATTTTAGCATTGAAAGTGAAAGAAGAAAATCGTTCAAGTATTGGGAAGTGACGTTTGTCAGTCCCGACGAGTTAGCGTTTGCCGGGTTTTACTACTATCCGCTAAATTATGATGTTTGTGGACATAGTATGTCATTCATAGACGATAGAGTTAAATGCTTTTGTTGTGGAATTGAATTAGTTCATTGGAGAGAAGGTGACATACCTATGGTGGAACATGAAAAATTTTCTCCGTCATGTCAATTTCTAAACGATGTCAAGAGACAATACATTGGGGAGAAGGTGACAAACCTATGTCAGAACATAAAAAATTTTCTTCGTCATATCAATTTCTAAACAACGTCAAGAGACTATCTTATACATGTTAATTCATATCAAACAAATTTGGTTTGCTGCATAATTATAGAGAGAGACAATTGGTATTTAAAAAAATTTTTACCTTGTTGAGGATGTCCCTGTTCCTGCTGATGTTGTTCTGGATTCTGTTGAAGGTCAGCCATGATGATATTCAGATGTGTGAATGAATACTGAAAAACAAAGAAACTGTTATAGATATATATAGTATTTTTAACGCCGGTATTATGTTAGTGTATCTTAAACCATGAACAACGCACGCAAGACTATAGCTCTAGAGCTACACAGAGCAGCGAGAAGGAATTTCGTTAGGCGCGCGGTTGAATTGAAGGGTCTACACGACTTGTACCAGGCGGATCTTGTGGAGATGATACCATACGCTCGAGTGAACAAAGGGTACAAGTACATGATGACAGTGATCAATGCGTTTAGCAAGTACGCGTACGCTGTACCATTGAAAACAAAGACAGGAAAAGAAGTAAAGCATGCACTAGAGCCTATACTAACTGCTAATCGAATGAAATATTTACAGACAGACAACGGGAAGGAGTATTACAACAGCACAGTACAAGCGTTGCTAAAAAAGTATAATGTGAAACATTACTCAACCTACAGTGAGAAAAAAGCTTCCATAGTGGAACGTTTTAATCGCACACTGAAGACACACATGTATCGAGCTTTCAGTGAACAAGGACACTACCGCTGGTTGGATCTACTACCTACATTACTGAAATCGTACAACAATACAACACACAGAACCATTGGTATGAAACCGAGTGAAGTGAATGACGCCAACGAACATATAGTCTTGGAACGAATAAGGAAGAACACAGCGCCTAAAATCAGTCCAACGAAACCACCCAAATTTAAAGTCGGTGACCGTGTTCGTATAAGTAAGCACAAAATGACGTTCGCCAAAGGTTATACGCCGAATTGGACTAACGAAATATTCACTGTGGATAAAGTACAATCCACTACTATCTCCGTCACTTATCTGCTAAAAGATCATCTAAACAAAGTGTTGAAAGGTGGTTTTTACGAGCACGAGATTAGTAAGTCCAAAGTCGGCGACGTATACCTAGTGGAAAAGGTGTTACAACGCAAAGGTGACAGAGTGCGTGTTCGTTGGCTCGGTTTCGATGGTAAACACGATGCGTGGATACATAAGAAAGATCTAATATAAAAAAAGGTGACAGCACGTGATGAAAACAGTATGCTTTCGGTATTCACAAAGATGAAGATTGTACAGCAAGCAAACAAATTACCAATAAAGGATATGGACTTTTTGGCTGGTGACGAAGGTAGTGCTAAGCGTAAACATGGCCCGCTATTACCGAACAGTATTCGCTGTATCGTTACAGGCCCAAGTTCCTGTGGGAAATCAAATGTGCTATTCAACCTACTGTTTGATGCCAACGGACTACGTTTCCGCAACGTATACGTGTTTTCAAAATCATTATTTCAACCAAAATACAGAATGCTAGAAACAGTGATGAAATCACTCGCTGATGAAGGTTTAGGTTATCATGCATACAGCGAGAACGAAGAAGTCCCGCTACCGAGTGAAATCACTGGTCTCGACTCTGTTATCGTATTCGATGACGTATCGTGTGAAAGACAAAACAATATTCGAAAGTATTTTGCTATGGGGAGACATAGCGGTGTGGACACATTCTGTCTATGCCAGACATATAGCCAGATACCGAAACAATTGGTACGTGACAACGCTAACTTGTTGATATTGTTCAAACAAGACGATCTAAATTTACGACATGCATACAATGATCACGTTAACATAGATATGAAATATGATGCTTTCAAAGACGTCTGCATGGAAGCGTGGAAGGATCGTTATGGATTTCTAGTCATAGACAAAGACTCGTCAATAAATGAAGGTAGATATAGAATCGGCTTTGATCGATTCATAATTGTTTCCGACGAAGTATAAAAGTGGTTGCACTGTAGTAATGTAATCAGTCCTCTTGCTAACACACGATGGCAATGAATAAGGAGGAACGACTCGCGTATGATATAGACACGATAAGCGACAACATAAGGAAAAAATATCATGCATTACAACACGGTATCAGAGAAAGCGACGAGGCGTTTAGAAAAAATTACAGACCGATTCTGGAACCGTTAGAAGCTATTTCACGAAAGTTAAGTGGTGACATGATGGAGGAGGAGGAGGAGGAGGAGGAGGAGGAGGAGCAGATAAAACAAGAAGAGCCTACACAACACGTAATAACAGAAAACGAAAGTGGTATGCAGAGTCATAACGCTTCTCATTTCGGTGAAGAGGACGCCTGGAACCCTAACGCTTCACATTTCAGCGAGGATTCATTAGCAAACAAATATATGCGTTTGTGTGAATCGGCGGACTGTAAACGGATTATAGATCGCATGTATGGTGTTCGATACGAAGGTGGTAAATTTATGATAGGTGATTCAAATGTAAAAATCGATGATAACAACAACTTTCATGTCAAAGGAAAAATTTACGAGGGTACACCTGGTCTGTATGAACTTTTGTTTATGAAACTACCGAAAAAATACAACAAGGATGATATGAGGAAATATAAGTCTATACTACTAGCAACCAACGGACACAAACAAAAATATAAACACAATACGCGAATAAACAGTAACAGTGGCGTCAAGTACCGACTAGTAATATCTAAATTGTTTGCACGAAAACGTACAGGGAGTGGCTATATGGAGATGAAACCGAACACTGCAATCGATTACGTGCATTGGGATGATCCTAACGAGTTGGTTAATAGATTGAGACTGTTAATGGCGTCTCAAAATAGCGGCCATACTGGTCATAGGAATGAAATCGTTTCGATATTGGAAGAATTACGTGAAACTGGCATTATCATATAAAAGCAGACGCACCGTTCTATAACCATCAGTTCTTGTTCATAAATATGAGTGTAGACAAGTTCGGTAGACACGACAGCGCTGTAAGAGTGCGAAAAGAAACTCATCGAAGTCTGCGTGAGGATATCGGTTTAGGAGTGACTAACGACGGTCACTTTGATGTGAAAAACAAAAAGATATGCAACTTGGGTGATCCTGAAGAGTTGCACGATGTTGTTTCTTTACAGTACGTAAAGGACACATGCTTACAGTACAAGAACGACGACAACGCTACCGTAGACGCAAAAGATCATCGAATAATAAGGCTAAACGATCCGCTTAAATCAAGAGATGCAGCCACAAAACGATACGTAGACGAGAAGAGTTTGAAAAAAGATCGTGCAGGTAACGTAATCGTTAATGACTGTCGACTAACGCGTGTGCAAGCGCCTGTTGACTTCAAAGACGCAGTGAATTTGGAATTTTTACATGCACACACAATCAGTTTGCAAAACGATACTTTCTACGCTGCCGGAAGAAAAATTACGAATATAGCGAACGGTGTCAATGACAAAGACGCAGTCACTGTACGACAAATGCACGAATTAAAATTACATATAAAGACCGAATTGTACAAGGTCACTCAGGTATTTCACGCTCATATAATCAATCTAATAAAGTTTGTCTATAAATATCAAGACAGCACGACACAGCGTTCAGTCCTGTCTGAATATATTGAAGAGGTGGGGCGTTTAATAGACGTTCTCGATACAGAAACGGAAATCAAGGATTGGAGATCTGTTTACAAGAATGCACGTACTTCGTAAGAAAAGAAGAATGGGGCGTGGTGTAATTGGAAAAATACTTAAAAACACTGTGCCCGCTATCGTTTCGTCAGTACCTACTTTGATTAATCGAGCGGTGGACGCATTACCAGTAGAATTACACCTACCGGGCTACCGATTCTGTGGACCTGGAACAAAACTCAAAGAGAGATTGGCGCGTGGCGAGCGCGGAATCAACGAGTTGGACGAAGCCTGTCGCGAACACGATATCGCTTACGCTAAGTACAAGGACAACGAACGAAGACGCGTAGCGGATCGTGTGCTAGCCGGCAAGGCGTGGGATCGAGTGAAAGCTTTGAATTCAGGCATCAGCGAAAGAGCGTACGCGGCGGCCGTAGCGGCAGCGATGAAGGCGAAATCGGCAGTGGGTGGAGGGAGCTCGCGTAGTGGTTGCAGAAAAAACAAGAAGAAGAAGGGTTCAGGAATTAAACGTCAATCCGTGAACAAACGCAAAACGACCTGCAAACGCAAAACAGTCCCAAGACATAAACGTAACAATAAAAAAATAGCGTCAGGTCTATACCTACGTCCTTACAGACAAAAAAACTAATTTGCATGCCAGTGCGTGCATTGTCTGACAGTGATTTGTATGTGTACGCAAAACTTTTGAAAATACCTTATTTCAGAGGAGTTTTTATGCGTAACACTTTACCACACACACGACCATGGAAGAATGAGAGTGCAGTTGTTAATCTATACAGTGCAGAAGGACCTGGTACGCACTGGGTTTGCTACAAGAAGCGAAACAAACAAGTTTACTACTATGATGCGTATGGTAATATGCAGCCACCTCTTGAGCTGACACAGTATTTTGGAACCGACACTGACATTTACTACAATTACGAACGTGAACAGCCACCACACACAGTCATCTGCGGGCATTTATGTTTGGACTTCTTAACGCGCGAGTGATCAGTAAGCGACAAGATGTCTTCGCTGTCGGTCACCTTAACAGGTACGAATGCTGCTGCTCTTGTATGTGACTTTTTCCCGCCTCTCGAACTAACAAACGGCGAATGGTATGTAGGTCTATTGGACTTTACTACATACAACAGTATACCGAACGTGATTGAAGGAAAAAACAACGTGTTTCCAGTACTACGAGACGGAACAACGTGGGACTTGATAACTTTACCTACAGGTGCTTATGAAATCGGTGACATAGAAGCCTTCCTCAAAAAGCAGTTAGGAGACTCAAAGATTAGTCTACGTCCTAACAACAATACACTGAAATGTGAGCTGACTTGTGCACTGGATATTGACTTTCAACAAACAGTGTACGGTATCGGTGATATGTTGGGTTTCAAGGGAAAGCGTCTGCTTGAAGCGAATAAAACTCACACGTCTGACGCCACAGTTAACATTATAAAAGTGAACAGTATACTGATAAGGTGTAATATAGCGCAAGGATCATACAAGAACGGTAAAACCGAGCACACACTGCACTCGTTCTATCCGTCAGTCGAACCAGGATTCAAAATAATTGAATCGCCTACAAACGTCATATACCTACCTGTGAATGTGAGTCGTTTGGACAACATAACATTATCTTTACACGATCAGGACGGTGACGTAATAGATTTTCGCGGAGAAGTCATCACTGTGCGTTTACATCTAAAACGACTATAGACATGGGCTTGTACTTTGTTTCTTCGCCACCGCTGCTACCACAGTCGTCGTCAGTAATAAAAGAAGAAGAAAGATCAGTTAGGAAACGCATCAGTACTCGTTCGAAACTGAAACGATTAACATCAGTTAACCGCCGTTTCCTGATTTCACTGGGTTTTGTTGTTGTAAACAAGTAACATGGCGAGTGGAATATTATCAGTGGAGCAGCAACCGTTCTTTGAAGACAGTATCACACACTTTTCATTTCACTCACACGCACCGTACGCAACAACAAGATATGGAAACAATGATGAAATACGTGTGCCAATACAACAACAGGACGTCTTTACACTGCCGTCAGAAAGTTTCCTCTACATCGAAGGCAAGTTGGTTAAAAAGAACCCTAGTGCGGCTGCAGATACTGCACTGAATGTGGAACTTTAATATAATCTTGGAGCTGTGTGTATGTATTTTAATAAATGTATATATATATTACACACACTTTATTATTATTTGTATAACCCACTCCATAATAATTTGATCATACACGCGCACACACACATGTATTAAATTCAATAATGCGTTTGATAATGTTTTAATGCAAATAATTTTAGGAAAGTCTACATTCCGCATTCATAAGGAGATAGTCACTGCTTACAGCTATGTATGCCCACAACAGAATTAGAGAGAGATATAAATGTCATCATACGCTGTGACCTACTTTCTAAATTTGTTACATTAAAAACGTTTGTTTAAAGCAATTTTTCAGAAAATTTGTAACAGACATAATAATTTGATCATACACACACACACACACACACACACACACACACACACACACACACACACATGTATTAAATTCAATAACACGCTTGATAATGCAAATAAGTTTTACGTTTAAATAAAAATCTGCACATACATTAAAATTAAAATTAAATAAAATCTGTACATGTGCGTTGTCAACACTGAAGGCGTACAAACAGTCTTTCAACTATTAAAAAAAAGATGTATCAGCACACGTTGGTGAGAAATTGCCACTATAAAAATACAGTAAGAATATATTTTCAGAAATTGTAATTTGATCATACACACGCGTACACACACACATGTATTAAATTCAATAAATAATGCACTTGATAATTTTTACGTTTAAATAAAATCTATACACTTACCAAAAGAAGATGTGTATACTGGAAGACACGTAATACGTGCAGTACAAGTCGACAAATAAGAAATTGCCGCTAACTTACTTAGCGTATATATAGTGTACTCTGTAGTGGGGAAAGCACGTGTGTGTGTGTGTGTGTGTCCGTTTTCAGAGTAATTACTGTAAGCGGTGTTAATGCTTGACAGGTGTCAAATTAGAAAGTAGAGTTGTCCGTTTTTAGAGTAAATACTTTATAATCCTAATCACTGCTAATGACTAGCAGGTGTGAAATTAGAATGTAGGACGTCCTCTGAAGGTTAATGACCTCTGGTTTAATTTAGTGAATAATAACTATATCTAATTCAGTATCGTTGTGTGTATGTGTGTGTGTGTGTGTGCATAGACTTGTTTCGCTGTCAACGTACTCCGAATATGCATGCAATTATTTGTATAGTAATCAGAAATGTGTGTGAGAGAGACATTTTAATAATTTGCAGGTTGTATCTTACAATTACGAAAATTATTATACAATGTGTGTGTGTACACAAAACTTTTGAAAATACCTTATTTCAAGGAGATTTTTTTATGCGTAACACTTTACCACACACACACACACACACACACACACAGACTTGGCAGTATATTAATTTCTAAATCGTAGTCAATGACTGTCATGTGTCAAAAAAGGACGCCACGAGATAGGCGATAAATATATATTTCCTGGTGATTACATTTTAGTATCGCTAATTACAATAATCCATAAGTAGCACGACGCTTATGTAAAACTGATGACAACTGTGTCTAGAGACAAAGAGAGAGGAGGGGAGAGAGAGTTGATATCGAAGTCGTCGTCAACAATTTACTATAATATAGTTTGAATTTCCCACCGAAGAAAAATGTTGGCAGATCTGTTCTATACACACACACACAATAATGCAGGATTGGTAACCCTGATCATATATTTTAATATACACTATAATACACACACATATCAAGTTTGAACCCATACATAGGTTGGTAAACCTGATCATATAGATTTAATATACATTATAACACACAACAAATTTGAACTCATGCAAGGTTGGTAACCCTGATCATATATTTAATATATACACTATTATGCAGCAAGTCGGAACCCCCCACCATAGGTTGGTAAACCTGATCATATAGATTTAATATACATTATAACAAATTTGAACTCATGCAAGGTTGGTACTCCCCGATCATATATTTAATATATACACTATAATGATAGAAAGTGAAAGTGATCTAAGCTCGCGAAAGGCGGCATATAAAAAAATAAAAAATTATATTCGCGGATGCTGTGGTCCAGATACGCGAAAAAGTCGCGGATCTTGACACAGATCAGCGAAAAAGTCGCGGATGCTGTGGTCCAGTAGAAAGTGAAAGTGATCTAGGCTCGCGAAAGGCGGCATATAAAAAATTATATTCGCGGAAATTAGAAAGTGAAAGTGATTTAGGCTCGCGAAAGGCTGCATATAAAAAATTATTTTCGCGAAAATTCGCGGATACTGCGGGTCCAGGGTGGTGGGGAGAGCGTGGGAAAAAATCTTGGACCGCGGGAACGGCGGCATCTCTTTGATCTTGTTTTTTATCGTTTTTTATGTTTTTTAAGAAAGGCGGCATTCCTTTGTGCGTTAGAACTGTCATTTTCCCCCTACTGGTATTGTATATGATAACTGATGTCATATTTGAAAGTTGTAATTGATGAAGGAAGAGCAGACTCATGGAGTGAATTGACATACATTGTAAAAGCATTTTCAACAAATGTGTGGTAAATTTTAAGACTATAGATAAAGATGACATGATCATCAAAAGACTTGATACAAACAGTATCATAATATTATTATATGTATAAATAAGTTTCAAAAGTTGTGTTAAGAAAAAATAGGTAATTAATATTAATTTCAAGAAGTTTCAACTTAAAAGATAGTCATTATCAAAGTGATTATGTTAACATGTATGTTCATTTTAGTAAAGTTCAGTATCTAAGTTATATTTATACTATGTGGTAAAGAATGTTAACAGTTAAGTAAATTTTGTTCAAATGTTAACTAAGTTTAATTAATAAGAGTCAGTAGATTATATAATGAGTGGGCAGGAATATAAAGTGTTGTAGACAAAAGGTAGCAAAACTAGGTATCAAAATTAAGAAATTGTTAAAAAATAAGAATAGGCCTAAAGTAAAATGTTGAAATTCTCATTAAGTATACAATAATAGAGCAATAGTATATAAAATTGAACTACTCAAAGGTGACTAAATTGTATAAATTACTAATAATTGTAAAACCTAGGTAAGCCTAGATCAAAGATAAGATTATTGCAAATTGTAACCAGTAAATAGATTTAAGTGAAACAAAAGGCATGTAAACATAATATAAATAGATAGGGGAATCGTAAAATCACACATAATACTAAAAAAACTCATTAATAAAAGAAATAAGTATAAAAGGTACACAAGGCCTATACATTAAAATGTTAATTCAGTAATTATAGATCACACACTAAGAATGTTTGGTCTCAAAATAATTTATAGAAAGAAAGGAATCCAAAGATAATCAAAACAAGTTTATTAAATGTCTCATAAACTCAATATTTAAATTAGAAACATTTTCGACAGTTTTATAGAAAATTAAGCCGAATATAACAATGTAATAAGAAAACTAACAACCAATGAGAGGACAGATTCATCGCCTAGTAACGAAAAAATACGTTACAAACAACCAAGCTTTCATTATTGAACTCTGAAGAGAACGGATGAGAAATTAATTGCTCCCGAATAATAATCAGTATAAAACTTAAAATAAATGAAAAAACATAATATAAAGCATTGCAAGTAAAGCATATGTCTGCCAAAAGAAGAATGCGACCAAATTAAAATCTAAAATTTCAATAAAGTATAAACGAAAATTCCAAATTTCCGAAAGGTACAAAATCACGATCCAGAAGGAATGAAATATAACCAAGGACATCCAATAAATCAAAATCAACCATACTGAGGAACAGATGAAAAGGAATTTTGTAAAGTATAACTAAAAATATATTTTCACTACAAGACAACATACGTTTGAAATACACGACACTTTCAAAGACACCTCACTTGGTTTCAACCACAATATTTTCGAACCTTATTAATAAATGAATAATTACAATATATCACGTAAGAATTTTCACAACACAACACTTTAAATAATAAAATTGTTATTATTTAGTAACAAAGAATTATAACCTATCTGTAAGACGTTGAATCTAACCAATTTTAAAGGATTCACAACTGAACTTTGTAAAACTAAAAACTTCAGCAATTAGAAATAAGTATATTGTAAAGGTTTGTACATTCAAAACATCTTGTTATCTTTCTCTGTAATCAAAAGAACTCTGTAATCCAACTTATTTATAAAAATCAACATAGCAGCCATAAAGAAAACTGGATTACAACCGACCCTGCCAACCGCTGAATCAGTAAAGTTTTATCGCCGAGGCAAATTATTATATTATTATTGTTGTTTATATAATTTGAATCGAATCATTAATAAAACTGCTATTAAAGTTACCTGCAGTAAAATAAAAACTTGTGTATTCATTTTAGAGAATTGTATGCATGTTAATCTTTTTATATAGTCAAGCGGATGGCGCTGCCATAAGAACACTGAAGTTGGCAAACCTGACGCTGAGGAGGGTGATTCAAATTCGAAAGTCAGGCGGCGGCAAATACGATTGTAGCGAAAAATATTGAAAAATTAAGAGAATCCATTATTAATTATTTTATTGTTTTGTACGTAAAACAATTTGGCGCCTAAAGATCGGGATTTTTCTAAGTACACACAGCAGGTAAGATAGCGGAAAACCCTTAAATAGATGATAGAACGACCTACATCCAGGATAGGGGTTATTGTTCATAAACTTAATAATCTACATACATGAGTCGTAATAACGGGCACACTTGGCGCGTGCTCAGGGGCGCAAAAGGCTGAGGTCGATTAAAGAACAGCCAAACCAAGGAATAATGACGACGACACGACGGATCGGTTCCATAGAAGGTGATAAGCTGCATTGATGAACACTGTGACAATACATATAATCACCATGCATATAAGAACTGTTAAGATAAAGAAACCATAGTTAACTAGTACTAGTGTAAATGATAAATGAAAGGAAGCTTACAAATAAGAGTGTATTAAGCAGAGTATTCTGGTTCCATGCTAAAACAAAACAATGGATGAAGAAAAATTAATGTTAAAGAAATGTAATATCGTAATTATAATGAAAATTAGAAGAAGAGAACTTAATAACGTGATAAACCCAATAGATATGGTAAGTGAGAGGTATAAACAAGCCTAACGACGAAACCACTAATTAAAATAAAGACATGCAATAAGCAACAAGACAATGAAGACCACATTAATTACCAAATAACATAAATGAGGTCTGAAAATAAAAATAACAAAGGAAACTAAACTAAAGACATGTTAATAACCAGGTAAATAATAAATAAACAATACTCCATAAATTAATAATAATAATAATAATTAAAGAGAAAAGATCAGACAGTAGGTAAAGTTATAGAAAATGCAATGCAATGGTATAAATAAGAGTAAAAAATATGTACATTAGTCTAAGGAAAAATTCTAAAAACTTATAAGTGAGTGAAGTGATAAGTGTACAAAGAAGGAAATAGTGATGATCAAAGATCATGTTATAAACCAGTGGGGAAGGGAAAAAGTGAAGTAATGGTCTTATGTATAAACTAATACATATTAAGAACCAGAAAATAGAAGTAGTATGTGTTTGAAGAGTTTTGTATACCCAGGATTTATTATGTTGTTATAATTAGTTGTTTAAAGGGTTTTGCATACCCATGGGATGTAATGGTACAATTAGTTGTTAAAAGGACTCTATATACCCAGGATTTTATTATGTTAGAATTACTTGTTAAAAGATTTGTTAATTTTTCAAGAACAGTAGTTGTAAAAGGCTGTTCAGAAATATCAATATCAGGTACATAGTGAAACATCACATTATGTAAAAAAATCATTGTAAAGGAATGGCAAAATAATTTTGCCTATAAGCCAAAAGAGATGAGCTGAACTTAAACAACACTAAAATACCCAGATTAGTCCTAACCAAACCAAATAAAATTAAACAGAAGCCTGACCTAAATGAAACAGGGAAGGTATTGGTAAAATTATATGTAAAAACCCATAATTGTAATAACTAGATGGATAGGGAGAGTAATAATAGCACATAAGACAAGCCATTGAACTGACATGTCAATATTATTGTTATTATAAAGATATTATTAATAGGTATTTAAAACTATGATGTTATATGTAATGAAGAGATATCAACAATTATTGTTAGTAGTAAGTACAACCTATTAGTACATATTTAAATAGTAAAGAAGGCAATAAGAAACGTTAAGAAAAAATATGTAAAAGCCTAAAAAACTTAAATTTATAAAGGTGCTAAAATATGTAATACTGGGCCGAAATGGGCCACATTCGGTATCAAAATACTTATATTTTCCCAAACAACAACATCGTATAATCCAAATTTAAATTAATCTAGAAATAAACAGGGAGTAATTTGAGGTGACAGATATAAATTTCAAAGATTTCGAATAACTAACGTCACGTGACCGGGGTCAAGGAAAAATGGACCAATCAGAGCTCACAAAAGCTTGGTCATAGCCGTTAGCTAAACGGATTTTTCGAATTACTCTATTGTTAACTTTCAAACCGGGCAGATGAACTCCATGTAGCAGAGAATCACATTTTGATGAATAACCAACAGTAAAATATAAAGAGATGCAAAAACCAAAACAAGAAAACTAAGAAAAAAACATTAAAAATTACACAAGCAAACCATACTAAACAGAAGCAACTGAAAATCGAACGAAAGGATGATGATATAATCAAATTAACACATTCCAAGTATGAACAAAACGTAACTACGAGTTGGTGAGATTGGATAAACTAATAACGAAATAATCACACCTTTTCACAACACGAGATTCACCAAAAACACTGTTAAACCAGACACTTGCGAACTTTAACAAAACTTTATTTAACAATATTGTGGACATTAAATCGCTAAAATACTATTTAATTTAAGGAAATTAGTCGAAGCAGACTCTGAGGTTATTCAGATACAGGCCGACGGTCATTTTGAATGACACATTCCGCCATTTTTATTAACTTTTGGAAATAGAACTGAGAATCATAGTACACTTGAACTCAAACATTATTTTAATTTTATTATGTATTAAGAATGTTGACTAACCAATTGTGATGTATTGTATTTTATCCGTAAGCATTTTCTGATCTTTCCTAATAGCTCAAAGAATCCACTACCTGATACTAAAAAATAATATTGTAATTTATTTTAAACATTTTATTGTCGGTGGTGAGTCGAGTTTGGTGAGTGAGTCGATACAGTCACTATCCCGTTCGATTCACGAACCGTTGAACTGACCCAGATTTTTAAACATCATCAAATAAACTGATTTGTTAATTTAAAAAGCATTTTATTTTTTGAAAGTGAATTAAGATAAAGGATTTTCAGGTGATAAGTAAGAAGAGGAATACGGCGAGAGTGAAGAACATCGAGAAATTAGTAGACAAAACCAGCTAACCTACAAGACTGAGTCGAATCAGTAATCGATTGTGAAAAAACGACACAATCTAATCTACTTTTAAAGAACAATTATTTTGGCAACATTTTCAAAACAGTGCGGACGCGAACACCACTCTAATAATCGTAACTCGACGACGACCTGACATTTACCTGATCATTCTTTTGAAATAAATAAATAAAATCAAAGTAATAAAAATAATTCAGTAAACAATAAATTTATTTCAAAAATAATAAATAATAAATAAAAAATAAACAAGAAAAGAAAGCAACGTAGCAGAAAATAATAGAACTCAACAACACTAATTGTGCAAAACGTTAATCTCATCTTACTAACGGTGAAATCTGATTGGTTCACAGAGACAGTGCGGAAAGTGGCACATTTACAAGAACACACTATTACAGCAAAGGTTTCCAACTGTCATCCTATTGGCGGAGGCAGTATTATGAAGCACACGGTTTTATGAAAATGATATTTGGACTCTGGGAAGACCCCGATCGGAGCAGCAGAAAGTGGATACAGCGGAAAATTCAATCAGTATATTCAATATAGTCCGTGGAGGAAAAAAACGAGGGAAAATGAGAAAACGTTAAAAATAACTAAGCTTACAATAAATACGATAAATACGAAATGCTACGAATGATAGAAAAAAATTAAGACTACATCGTCGCTATCATTACTTGAACAATACAGGTTTATCTTTTTACGATTGCCGGTTGCCAGTCCCGGACGCACCGAGCGGTATAATGGAAAGGCTATGCGAAGGAGGGAAATCCCTCACGAACCAAAACTGGCATGACATTGTTGTTATTGTAAGGACTGAAAGGTCCTTGGGGGGGGGGCTTGCTCACTGTGTGCCCAGGGTGCTGTTGATGTCAAACGCGGGCCTGCGGTCGTGCTCCTCTGAGTCTTGTCCCGACTTCCCAACGTCCAACTCTTACGCTCATAGAATAATGTGCTCCACACTAACAATGTTATTTCCTTGCCTCTACGTTGATGTGCTTATTGGTTAACAAATCCCTCTATACAGAACGTGAAAGTTATGTTCAGAGAAGCATCGGAACAGGATGACGTCAGACAAAATCACATCCTTAAACTGGAATTACACGACGTGAACGTAATTCTTTTGTTTCAGTTTGACTAAGAACCGGCGTTTGTTTCCTCTCTCAAGACGTATTACTCATCGTTCCGAACGGCGCAAAAACTTCAAAGGTTACCAAAAAATAAAAGGAAACTTTATAATCGTCAGAAATTATTAACTCGGTTGAATCAGATGCAGCAGACTGTGACCATTTAAAATATTTAACATTTCAACACAACAACATTTCTTTTGTCTTCCGCGCTCTTATCGACGTGTGAAAATGCAAAAGACGTCTAGGAAAAGTATTCCACGAACGAGCAAATCGATCGTTGTTTTTCTCTCCTCACCTGACGCTGACACCGCTTGAGGCAAATGTTTTAACAACGGTAAGGACTTACGACTGTGACTGACAATTTCCAGCCCGACTGCTTTGCAGATCGTTGTATGTTGTGTGAAAACTCTTCAAGGACGTTGGATAGATTGATACGCGCAGAAAACAAACAACGTTTCCACGGATGATTTGTTTCGTTTCCGATTGACTTTGTTAATTTTTTTTCCTTTCAAGTTAACGATCCGAAGAAATTGGTGACATAACAGATCTGCGGACGAACGTGCGGGCACACTTTTTCCCACTTACCGTATGACTGATCTCGTGTCCACTTACCGTATGACTGATCTCGTGTCGCACTGACACCGCCGTTTTGTGAGTCACTGGAATTTCTTCAATTGTTATTTTCTTTTATTTCTTATAAGTTCTTATTGCATTTATTTCTTTTCCACAATTGTTACTACGATTCGATATTACTGCCTTCTTTATCACTCCCTAAATGACATCAGCCTCTAATAAAAAACAGAAATGGGTACGAATTACATCGATAAGTTTAAAAATTTTTAAATTACTGCAAGGGAAGAAGCAGCGGGCTTACTGCCTTCTCCCCCTCGCCATGAAAAGGCCTTCTTCTCAGATGTATTTGAGTGTAACTCTAAAAATTCCGCTTGAAAATCTGAAAGTACCATATTGTTATCGACCGAAAATGGAGTAATAAATATGCTGAAATATAGTTTAATGCTCCTTAAATTCCTGAAACTTGTTTCCTGGCTCTGAATCAAAACGAAAATTAAGACTGCATACTTTTCTATGTTAAAAGGGCTGTGTCCAGATATTGTAATAAAATCTCACAGAGCGCATTCAGGACGCGGATCACGGATTGGACACCACAGATTAAACGGAAAGCGGTTGGGAACATCGAGGATTACGGAGAAAAGAACGACTACCTAAAATTATGTAAAACTAGCGAGTACCCGGCATGCGTTGCAATGCCACTCAAAGAAAGAAAGTGTTTGTATATATATAATATATAAAGACTTCGTTCGCGTGGTCTTCAATTTAATGCGATAATATATTTAGAACAGAATCTATTCCATTGGGTTGCCATAGTAACCAGATCTAATAAGTTAGTTTTTTAAGACTCCAAAGGACCCCCCAGAGGATCGTATCGAAAAAAACACCTGTCCTATGTTGGTTCTCCCGTTGCGTAAAATATTTGTGCCAAGTTTGGTTGAAATCGGTCCAGTGGTTTAGGAGGAGATGTGGAAGACCCCAAAGAACCCCCAAAAAAACCCCATCGAAAAAACACCTATCCTATGTTGGTTCTCCCTTTGCGTAAAATATTTGTGCCAAGTTTGGTTGAAATCGGTCCAGTGGTTTAGGAGGAGATGTGGAAGACCCCAAAGGACCCCCCGAAGTATCATATCGAAAAAACACATATCCTATGTTGGTTCTCCCGTTGCGTAAAATATTTGTGCCAAGTTTGGTTGAAATCGGTCCAGTGGTTTAGGAGGAGATGTGGAAGACCCCTAAGGACCCCCCAAAGGACCCCGTCGAAAAAAACACCTATCCTATGTTGGTTCTCCCGTTGCGTAAAATATTTGTGCCAAGTTTGGTTGAAATCGGTCCAGTGGTTTAGGAGAAGATGTGGAAGACCCCAAAGGACCCCATCGAAAAAACACCTACCCTATGTTGGTTCTCCCGTTGCATAAAATATTTGTGCCAAGTTTGGTTGAAATCGGTCCAGTGGTTTAGAAGGAGATGTGGAAGACCCCAAGAACCCCCCAAAGGGCCCCATTGAAAAAAATTCATAAACCTTTGCGGGCGTGCGCACAACAACTCACCGAAGTTTCATCGCAATCGGATGAATGGTATAGGAACGCATACGGGACAAAGAAAGAAACAAACATTCATTTTTATAGATATAGACTAAGAAGCTCCTTGAGCTGCAGAACTCGCTCACTATTTTGAACAAAATACATTTATTATTAAGTTAGATAAACGACAGTATCTGACAATGTTTTAAATTATCAGACAATTTACACAAACCGCGACTAATCTACTACTGATTTTAGTAAAATAACGATTGTAACGCAGACGATCATACAACAAACAAGTTCTGACCTACTGCATTGTTTTTTTTGTTAGTTAAATTTATAACCATAATGCCGAAATGACAAATAATTTAATCCTAGCTTTTAAGTTCATGTACGTTTCTATATATATTTCTATACATTTGTATGTATATTTCTATATATATATATATATATATATATATATTTATAGGCCTGTATATAATACTTCACACGAATACCTATACGTAACTGACAACAATATACTATCAAGTTTTTTGTAAACACAGCTTACAAACTTATTAAAAGGGATCCAAAATTTACAAAGAAATGTTGAGCGATCTTAATTCTGTCATATTATCACAGACACCGCGTTTATATATTGGTTAAAATTTCCCATAACCTGATACCCCACATAGAATCTTACAATTTTCTTAAAACCTTAAGTTCCATTTTTGGCCCTTGGTGCCACCAAAGTTAAAAAAATTTTCATAATAAGCGCTACATTCGAATTTGGTCTGACACATGCTAAATTCTCTTTGAATTTACCTTCTGAATTTTTATATTACGGGTACTTAAAAATTTTTATTTCTTTTAGGGCGCTGGTGTTCTAAAATTTTGAAATTGCCAAAACTGTATGTATATTCAGAATTGTGTTAAAATCCCTTTCATTTGATTCCCTAAACACATTTTTGCAATTTTATCAAAATTTGTATCCACTCTAGGCTCTGGCGTCGAAAAATAACCAAATTTTAAAAAATGAGTACTATATATTAAGTTTTTGGTTAATGTGTCCTATAATTTAATATCCCACATAGATTATTGTGGTCTTTTCACACTTTTGACCCTATTACATCTCAGAAACAATTGGGCTCTGTGGGGCAATAGTAGGGACATGCATGCCAAGTTTTACGAAAATCGGTTGATGCATTCGAATGTTATCGTGAGACATGCACCAAATGACAGACAGACAGACCAGATAGGCAGACAGACAAATAGTTGATATCACGTCACATACATTGTTTGCTAATGATCTGGTAGTGATTACGTAAGCTTATGATGATTTGAGCTACATGACACGGCGCAGTTCCTCGTGGAAAATGGAAGAAATAACTGTTTGAAGGAAATATACCGAGACAGCTATTAAATACCTATAAGAGGACATTGATAAAAAGTAATACTGGAAGACGAAGGAAAGATAAAGTAGAGCAATAAATTGATTCCAACAGTGTAAAGGTTTCACAGTAGTAGGCCTACACAGTGGACGTTGGTATCAAGTTATAAATACCCTGACAAGCAAAGTAATTACCCCACCATCGTCATCATAATCTAGACATGACGTGTTATGCTTGAGCCTCTCCTCCTCCTCAACACAGAGATTGGTGGGATTCCAATTTCTTCCTTTCCGTAGACAGTCTCTCGATCCCCCACGTACCTTCTTCCTTCTTTCACCCCATCCATGTACTCCTGCCTGGGCCTTCCCCCCCCACTACACCCCTCGAACCAGTTGGAATGGCGTAGCAGGTGACCGACCACACTGCTTCTCCTTTCCACAAGAGTTCCTTTTTTCACCCACTCTATTCAGAACCTCATCATTGTCTACGCTTTCCGTCCACGATATTCTTTAGGAGCTTCTTCATCATAATAACTCAAAAGCTTCATGGTAGTTCTTCTCCAGTTTCCTCAAAGTCCAGGTTTTCTGAGCCATATGTGAATATACTCCAAATGAAACTCTCTATAAACGTCTTCCAAGGTTTCCAGGGACACGTTTCTGGGGACCAGAAGAGATATTTTCT
This sequence comes from Magicicada septendecula, assembly GCA_034769895.1. Taxonomy (NCBI): domain Eukaryota; kingdom Metazoa; phylum Arthropoda; class Insecta; order Hemiptera; family Cicadidae; genus Magicicada; species Magicicada septendecula. The sequence goes on along the minus strand of CM068367.1, from coordinate 141,774,179 downwards.
TGAAAAATGCTCCTATTGCTTGTGTAGTTCTATTTTTTACACCACTAGTGCATCTCTCATCTGATGCAATGCGGTTTCCAAGATATTTAAAGGAATCAGCTTGCACTAGCTTCGTACAGTCTAGAAATATCTCAGCCTTCTGTTTTCCAGTTCTGGAACACTTTATGACTTCTATTAGCCTGTTACGGTACCATATCTTCTGCGGTCAATCGACGCTTTGACTGGCAATGTCTCTTCGTTCAATCTCTCTCTATATGCCCAATCCATCATTGTCGATTCCCTTGAGTGTATTCATGAAGGCTGAAAATTTTTAAGTTCCCCTCATACTTTAATTTAATCTGTCCTGGCGACTACACACTGTCACCTTTCGTAGAAATTTAATTTCTTGAGTCTGTGTATTCGACTTTCTTCGTTAACCATTTTTCTTCATTATCCCGAAGACTTCGGGATATCTTTGCCTTCGTTAACCACACTTCGCTTACGTTTACCAATAAAGGCACTGCAGCCGTCTTATAGAACTTGGGCATATTTCCTTTTCGTACTTTATTCTTGAAGATTTTTACTTATAGTTCCTCACATATGGCTAAATTTATATAAACGCCCTTGATATAAACGTAAGTTTTTTCACAGCCTATGTAATTAAAGTAGCTGATCTGCCCCAGCGTTCTGTTGTCAATGATTGGTTCGCACCACTTCTTTGTTTACAAATGCTAAAGTTTTGGTTTTGCGTCGCTATTGCACTGCTTGGATCCTTTACTACAGTACGTCGTATTGTCTAGAGTTCGAAAATTTTGCATATCGGCTATGTGTGAAAATTCCTCTCTGCAGTTTGTTTTCTGTTTCTATCATTAACGTGGAGATCATCCACATAAACAAGTACGCTAAGAGACGTATTTTGATCCATACTTGTTCCTTTCCTAAAACCTTGTTTCTAGTTATAGCACACACACACACACACACACACACACACACACACACACACACACACAGATTTGGTAAAATACAACCATCTACACTCCTTTGTTAGTTTCAACTAGTTTTTTGCTGTTACAAAGGTTATTGCCGTACTCTCATAAGTGCTTTTATTACTCGAATTAAATGCAGCTGATGTCCTCTTCTCTCCTCTCCCGAACAGAGTGTTTGTCTGTCAACAACGTCAATTGCTTCTTTTCCAATTTTTCCAAAATCGACGAAAGCTACCCGAGTTTCCATATTATACTCACGGCGCGCACTAGGCTACGGGGCTTCAAAGCAGGCAAACAAATTAAAAAATGAAATTTTGTTTACACTCTCCGTTACTATTATTTGTCTATACTCTACTCTCCGGCGCACAACAAAGCGAATGCGTTTTGACGGTAACTCTACTCCGCTCTAGCAGAGCGTCTCATTCAGAGCCCCTATCTCGAGAGATGTTTTATTCTCAATTTTTAAAGCTCTAGTGTGTACTAACAATTTAGTAACTAACATTTTCAAATAAATGTTAACTATTTTAATGTAACGACTGGAAAATCTTAATACTGTTAAAAATGAATCTTTTACATTATTTTCTTAAACATGCCCAAAATTAGTTGTGTTGCACGTCAAAACACGCTTCCATTTACAGTTTTACCTACTAAGTATTCATTATACTTTATGGAAACGGTTTAATTTGTTGCAGCCTTTTTTTTAAAACCTCGGATTTTTGTAAGGGAAGTCAGCGATAAAAATAACAGCCAAATGCACATAATTACGAATACCTTTACGTACGAGTCAATTATTAATAAAAATATTTATTTTCCAGTAAATATTGATACGTATTAAAGCATCTAGCACAATTAAAAGTTAACAGTAAAATGAAAATTAATTATCTTTTACTATTATTAAAGCCTACCAAGTGACAAAAACCCGAAGCGGAAGGCAGGAACGTAGACGATGCAAACTGATTCAACAGAAAGCTAAGGTCGATAAAGTTTTAACAAGGCCAAAAAGAAGAAAGAAGAAAAAGTACAAACAATAATTATAGCCTAATTTACTGTAGTGATTAGTAACATACATAAGTGAAATCCCGAAATCCTTTGCAGTGAGCCACAGTTTGTTCTCTGGTATATCGATGGTAAATTTTTGTACGCCTTTCCAGTTACGTCATCATACAAAAATATGTGAGGCAACGCCAAAAAACTTTATTTATTTTCAGTAACAGCACAATGGGAATTAAACCAGAGAATTTTAAAGTTTCATTTGTTTTTATTTTATGTATCGGATACATTTTTCGGAGTCTTCTACACTTATTCAGTAAATTGCCAATAGCAAGTTTTTGGATATGATAAAAAAATTGTTGCAGAAATCCAAACCAACATTCAGCTATACATACGAAGAAAATATGGTTAAGAATCTAGGATTTATATCATTAAATTGAATATAAATTGATTAGAAAGATGCAGACAATAATTACAGCTGTGTCTGATGGGCAGAAAATAAGTGTCGAGAAGTTTTGCCTCAGAAATGTATTGTGAAGTATCCTCGTCATTATTTAACTGTTGAGAAGCCTTATTATATGGCGTTATTGATGTTTATTGTTCTTGCAATTGTTTACGATCCGTGAACAATGTAATCCACTTTGTTGTCTACACATCAGTTAACAAAAAAAAAAGAAACGTTTAATACAAACTTTGTTACCTCTACTTAAACAAGCATTAAAGTTATTAGAACCACCATCTGTGAAGGTCCTTTATGATGAAGACGATGATAATGGCTGAGACGAAATTGAAACTATTATCATAATGATGCTGTGAAGACGATAAAGAAGAAGAAGATCATGATTTTGATGATGGTGGTGGTGATAGTGATGATGACGATGATGAAATGGTTGAACATTACTGTCAATATATCGAAAACTTTAAGACTAAAACAAAGGCACAAGTTATTTTAGTGATGATAATGGCCTTCTTCTATTTATGTCACCCAAGTGGTTTAATAATTAGGCAGCGTAGGCGTAATTCCTTGAGCCGTACAGCATCAAGGAAGGTAGCGTGGCTACTATAAATTTAATACATTAAGTTAATATATAATTTAATAGCTACTTTTATTATAAATAAAATATTTATATATAGTTGAATTACACATTTATGAAGAAATATTCGCTTTAGGAGTCCCTTGATTGTGTCCGTGAGTTATTGCCAACTTCGAAGACCGATTGCCTAGCGTGCGTCGTTCCTTTTCCTAACCAAAGAAATTTTCAGTTACTGGTTTTAACGTATTATATAAGGATTCTAAGACAAATAATGTATGTTCGACACACCTTATTCCTCTGTAATGTTCACATTTACTTTTATTTCTCTTTTAAATAACGACAACACCGAAGCTTCCCTCAAGTTCTTTGGTATTATGCCACTTACCCATACATATTTTAAAATGTAATAGTCTCAGGTACAGAGAAAACCCACCGTACTTTATTAGGTCGGCATTTACATACAGGATATCGTTGTTTGCCTTCTGTGCCTATTTCTGGTCTTACCTCCTACTCTTATTGCATTATTTATATACGTTCCCTTTCATAACCAATTTTATGGATTTCATTAGTATATAAGTTAATAGCTGTCGACCATATATATCGTCTTCAACGTTACTTATAAACCTTTTCCACGACCTCCTGTATGCCTACATGCCTCGGTTGGTTCTTTTCCTGTTTACACGCTTCTCTGTTGCACGCTGTAGGGCCACGAAAATATTTTAGATACGTTTCATGTTTCATCCGTATAGTTTGTTGTGTCTTGATTCTATATTCTCACAACCCCATTCTTCTTCTACACTTTCTCCTTGTTCCTAAATGTTTTATGATGTTGTTTTTTAAGACTTTATCTAAGTTAAACCATTTCCCTCGGATAACACTGTCCATTTCAATGTCACCGTATAATCTCAACGTACTTTGTTCAATTTTCCCCACCGTGAGATAAAATAAGTTATTATAAGTAAAATAAAAAGGAAACTTACAACATAATAATTAAAAGTATAATAACTTATTTTCTCCAGGTTAATGCAGGTCGGTGAAAGTTAAAAACACCAATCGTCTTTAGAGGCGAGCAGTGAGAAGGTCCAAAAAGACATAACAAACGAGAGGGTAACAGAAGTTATCGCGGACTATGCGTTTGACTTCAGTGGATATCAGGAAAAGATACGATGTGTGTGTCAGGGGTTAATTTGCGATCGCCACATACAAGAATTGGCGAACAAAGATTCCTAAAAAGGTTTTAAACTGGCAACTGAAATGCAGAAGGAAACGTGCTGAAATGCAGCAGGCCAGGAAATGCTGGAGCGAAGGAAAAATAAGGTATGAGAGATTTTGAGGATGATTTGCAGAATGACTGAGAAAAAAATGGGAGTTGGAAAACATGGGAGAACGTTGTGGATCTACCAACATGTAATGGGAAAAGTCAAAGAAGAAGAAGAAGAGGTACAGATAGAGAGGATGAAATGAGGAGGAGGAGAAGAGCAGTAAGGTACGGTACAGTACCACTGTCACTATTACAGAAGTGCAGCGACCCACCCGTCCGCCTACGTGAGTGAACACATGCAAGTGAGTGACTTCACCGCCCAACACAAGATAATTGCTGCTGCTGCTGCTTAACACAACCTTCATCTTCGCGTTTCTGTCTTCGGCCAGCCTCGTATACGGTGACAGAGACATGTTTGTTAATTTTAATATATTGAACCTTTAGGTGATCGTAAATCCCCCCCCTGGATCTTTCAACTTTAGTCGAAACTTGTACTATTAGTTTTTCTTATCCCGTATTTTATTTCGATCTGTCCGAAATGTTACGTTATTTGATGCTTTAATGTTGTGGCCAAATACTTTCAATTTTTAATTCTACTCGTATGAAATGATTAGACCTTCTAGCAGTACACAGTATTCTGAGCACTCTCCTCCAGTGTGACATTTCTAACGTTTTAAACATGTCACTTCTGCGACGGTCAAGTTTCTTCAGTGGCCAACTCACTGAGGCATACATGAATATTTAGCGGTTTCTTTATGTTGTACTGTTTCTCTGGTTTTACCATGGTGTTTACATACTTTTGTCAGTTGTGGCAGTAACGACTTAGCCATTTCTGCTCTTCTTATAATGCCCTCCTTACTTATGCTTGTATATGTCATTAAAGTCCCTAAGTAGATTAATCTTTCCAATATTTACATATTATTAATTTGGGTTACAAAATTACCTCATTATTATTTGGCCTGTCTATAATCATTGTGTTTGTCTTGCCTTTCCTAATTTGAAACCCTACCTCTTTGCTGACTTTCTAAGCTGTCTTAATTCATTCAGTTCATGGGCGTATTTACGTGGGAAGGGGGACGAATGGGACCTGACCTCCCAAGAATGTCAAAAAAAAAAATGACGAGCAATTTTGGAACTACAAACACACAAGGAAGAGTTATAGTTTTATTCATACAAATCTAAACTCCCTCCCGCAGAAAGAAATCCTGGCAGCTCTGTCCCTCTCTCCCTCTTTCCCTCTCTCTCTCTCTCTCTCTCTCTCTCTCTCTCTCGCTCTCTCTCTCTCTCCACACGCAAACATACAAATGGATAAATATAAATATATATATATATACTTTATAATTGCATATACTTATTTTAGTACATAATTTGGCCCACGTGGAGGTAGCGACCGACGTAGGACACCCGCGTTGTCTGCAAACCACACCGTACCGTCTGTCTGGTGCAAGGTTCAACGAACGGGGCAAATCAAAGTATGAAATACTTGACACGCACGCAAGGTCAAAAAATTTTTGTTCTTTTTTTCCCCTCCGCGTCGTGAACGGAATAGTTGCCGCTGCAACGCGGATGTGAGGAGAGGAAGCGTCGAGCGGTGGTGCGCGCATTCAGTATAAATTTAGATACCGGCGAGTCCCAAAATACAAACAGACAGCCGGAGTGACAGCTAAATTTATGTGTGTGTGTGTGTGTGTGTGTGTGTGTCACTCATGAATAAATATCCGAGCACATGTGTTGTGTTGTGTTGTGCTGCGTGCGACATTCGTTCTCATCGCGTCGGATGCAGATTTTAAATTCGCCAGTATATGATGTACACTGTTACGGATGCTTAGCACGTGCAGAAAAAAAAGTACACAAACACAAGGAAGATGATACCCGAGAGCTCATGATGAAGATGAAGAATGCAAAAGTTTTTCTCTCCGTGTGTGTACCGTGCCCTGCCGGAATTTTAAGTACAAAGTCGCGCTGTCGAAGAACAGGCCACACCACAACACGGAAACGAGACGCGTCCCGCGAAATTCTAAATGTGAGATTGGAACGAAGATGCTGTAGACACTGATTTTCCGAGTTATCACTTGAAACTGCTGCAATTGCAAGTTCTGCACAACATTCTCCTATGTAAACACGACAATGGAGGCATAAGACACATAGCAATAATATACGGTTTTAATAATTAATTAATAGACTCCAGAATTAATTTTAAAAACTAAATGTAAGTGCACTGAAAAGGGTGAAATAGATCTCCAATCTGTCTAAATGTGCTGATATGAAAAAATATAATAAATTTAAATGTTTAGTTCAAAGACTAATTTCCGGGCTGTTGGGCCGTGGCATGACCGGCTCTAGTAGAAGGCCGGAATATTAAACGTGCCAACATTGCATCTGAGGCCTATAAGCATATAATGTAATAAAATAGCTGAAATAAACATGTTATATTTTGATTTAATTTCACAGAATTACTAACATCATGAGTCAGCCTATTTATAGCTCAATCTAAATTATAGATCTGTGCGTACTTAGTACTATACGTTTAAGTTGAAGAAATTAGTGAATCAGTGTTAGGACTAATAAATTTATTTTCTTCGAATTGTTGAATTCGTATAATATGTATGAGTTAATTAGTATATTTCTTAAATAATGTAACAGAATTTTACATAATAAACTTTTAATTTGCAACAAATGAAGAATATTATAAAACTGCTGTTAACCGGCAATTAAAAATAACGCGATTTGATTATTGAAATACATAAATTAAGAGATCTTCTAGTCGGCCTCAAATATCAGCTGGTTCTAGTATTGCCACGTTTAATATTCCGGCTTCTACTAGAGCCGGCCATGGCCGTGGTCGATTGCTCATTTGTGTTGTCGTAACTAGACGTTTCGGCCACCCACCGGAGGCCTTCTTCAGTAGTAAAAATTAAAAAAATCGTTCGATAAAAATATTAATTTTTACTATCGAAGAAGGCCCCGGTGGGTGGCCGAAACGTCTAGTTATGACAACACCAGTGAGCAATCGACTACGGCCCAAACAGCCCGGAAACTAATGTTTTCAGTAATGACTCTGGCCGAGACAGCCTCCGTAATAGAATTAAATATTAGCCTATTAGCCTCTATTACTGGACAAATTTGGCAATATAAAGACGACAGTGTCAGCAGACTGGCAATGAGGAAACTGCCATCTAAATCTCTTCATTTGTAAGTTGTCGTGAAATTGAAGTATCAGTGAAGAAACGAAAAATACCGTACATACACTGAACAGTATCAGTGAGAACATAGTGGCATACGGTGTAAAAATGTGACTTTTTTATAAAAGAAAGCAGAAACCTAAACGTGAAATTAAGACAACGTAGATAACATTTCTATAACACTTTCGTTTTAACAATAAAGAGCGGTAAAAATATGAAGAAATGGAAAAATCATTAACAAGCACATCTAAACACGGATGCTTCTCACGATGTGGTATTAGCGCTGACGAAAAGAATGACAGAAAGTAGACGAACGAAAAGGTATTATAATGGTCTCCAAGAACTAAAAGAGGAAGATTGTCTATATCAGGATATCGGTCATATATTGCTCGAGTGATTAACGAGAAGGCTTTAACAGAACGCGACCGGCCGTACCAATATTTATGGAAGACGGGGAAGAACGATTAATCTCTTAGCAGAAGAAGAAAAAGAGAAAAAAAGAAGAAAACGTATAGTTTGTCAGAACTGTATACAGAATCCAAGATGTGCATAATTCAGAGGTCGTGTCGTCCGCAGTTCGTATGTTTAACTGTCACATTTTTGTGGCTAAAATATTTTTCTCCGACCTCAGTTCAGATTACTTCAACATCTTTGAACATCATGAGTTTTGCCTGCAATGGCATTTTTCCCGGATGTCACCACAAGAGTTACAACGCGATTTCCGCCCTCCTTGCTCCATTTTGTTCTATCCTGGATATTTTCCTCTGTCAACTCAGGGGAAGACAACTGCCTCTCTCTGTTCGACTGTCAACTGTTGAATTTCTTTGCTCATTACGGACTCTAACTTTCTGGTTGTAACTTTACGGTTTTCGTGGTCGTACTCTTTTTTCCTTCGGCGGTGGAGGCCGCTTTAATACTTTCAGTGGCCACTTTGAACTGTCTCCAAACCAAATCAGGCTGTTTTTTCTATTCTGTATTGGACTCGACCTTCGTTATTTCCTTTATGTCAGCGTGTGTACTGAGTTTTCGATATCCTACAACGTCTTCTGAGTATATCGATTTCTGGGGATTGCGATCTTTTCACGTGATGTTTGCATGGATTTTTAACATTTACTTGTTTTTACAGTGGCAAGTTGTTCGTTCAATCCCCAACCTGAGGGACGACTTCTTTCCGTTTCGGGACCCACAACATCTAGACCAGTCACCTTCTCTATGAGCCCACTCTACCCATTGAGTTGACGAGATGTGAATTCAAAGTGGAACAAGCCAACTGTGGTTTAATCGTTTATGATGGTCACGATCGTAATAGTGGCGAATGTGTTTTGCTTGCGACACGTTTCTACATAAACATTTGTTATACTGTGATTTGCATTGACAGCTTTAACGGACAACCTAGAAGCAGCTGAAAATTAAACCAAAACTGACCTTGAATAACAGCCTCACAAAAACTGATGTAGTTCTAGACAAAACAGTAGTTGTAGGCTATATAATAAGAATTCCTACGACTGTCACCCGCGTTCCCTGTCCCTGTTCTTCCAGAGTCCGTCCTCCAGTTCCCTCCTCTACATCGTCTCGTCCCACTCAGAACTAACTCCTTATCTATCCCATGGGATTCCGGGATAGTTATTTTTGTTATCCGTGCTTCTTACACATTAATCTTCCCCCTTCTATATACCGTACTTCTGTACTTTTAGTTTGTTCTTTTCTAATTCCACTCGAGTTCTGACTTCTATTCCATTTTTACCTCAGTAACTATATTCCATTCTATTCAGTAGTATTCCATTCTACTCTATTTCTATTCGTAACTCTATCCGTCAGTTTAATTATACTAAGCCTCTATCTGTTGATTCAGCTTTATACAAGCTGCTTTCTTAAGTCGCTCATTGTGATAATAATATAAACTATAATTAAAGTACAAAATTATAACTACATATGGAAAACAGGGACAGGTAGAATTTGTTTACATTGATAAAATGTAATTGTGATATGAAAAGTAGTTGCACGTACACATAAAAAAATGCAGGATGTAAAGAGTATTCCCATCCTCGCTTGGAACTGAGCTCGGGCACGATCAACGCAGATCTATGTGTCAATAAAAGTGTTTGATCTGTGAGTGTGTGGTGGATACCATCCGGATCGTAGCCGCGGCAAGTATGTGCGTTAAGCGGCGTTCCCACGAGGCGTTAATCACGACAGTGAACCACGCTTTCGTGAAATACACTTCTGTGTGAACGCATAGTCGTTAAACTTGCTTTCGTGAGGAACGGCGCACGACTCAAGCGTGGATAGATCAAACCTGTTTGATTTTCAGTCGTGATATACCGTTCGTGAAGCCAAGATGTCGTCACAGCAACGTGGCATTATTAAGTTTAACGACAGTGAAACTACGCGTTTTTTGGAGTTATATTCGATGGAAAAGGTGTTATATGATCCAAGTGTGGAGGAATACCGTGATAGAGATTTACGAGCCGCCGCAGCTAAGAGAATAAGTCATGAATTAAATATACCTGGATTTGGACCAAAAGAAGTTGTAGCAAAATTCAAAAATTTAAGAAGCTCTTTCTGTCAGGAGTTAAAAAAAATATCAGACAGTGCAAGGTCTGGAAAAGGTACAGATGACATATACAAGCCAAAAGTATTTTGGTTTGATCTGATGAACAGTTTCATTCGTCCGTTTGTTCAACAGCGACCCACACAATCGAATCTGGTAATTACCTTTTTTTTATAAAAATATATATCGTTTACTTATGAAAAATAATTTTAAATAGTTTAAAAACGACATACGAGTATTAATTTAAATTTAAATTAGTACGAATAATGCGTTGTTTTTACTGTTTATAATATCTTATCTTATCTTATCTTATCTTATCTTCTATGAGTAATGTATTGTACTCGTATAAAAAATCATAAAAAAAAATCTTTAACGTAAATATATTTATTATCCACACGGTTGAAAACAAAAATAAATGTACAATATGTATAGATTTATTATTAGTTTAGTTCATTTGACACATCAGTTATTTGGTTTTGCCAGGGAACAGCTCCTTCGTTATTAAAATAATCACGATATTTATTCCGTATTTGTTGTGCCTCCATATTAGAATGTCTGTGGTTAGTTGCTGGTAGATTCTGTAATCCACTATCATTTTGACGCCATGATCCAGGGAACACTCGGTGGTCCTCATCCTCATAATCAATTAGATCTCCCATCACATACCGAGGGTTTGTTTTTTTCAACCAATTATGAATTGCACAGCATGCGAGGACAACTTTGTCTAACGTTTCTAATTTTAATGAAATTGGTTTAGATTGGTTAAGATAGTAGCAAAAAACGAACTTAGAACAGCACAACTTTCAACAACTAGATCATTCATGATCGATGTTTCGATGGTGACTAGTCGAAACGCGAGGCGTGAACGGCACGAACCCCCCAACCGTGTGAACGTTTTATAAATTCACACTTTCGTGAGTGTCACGAACGAAAGTTGACTAGCGTGGTTAACTGTCGTGATTAACGCCTCGTGGGAACGCCGCTTTCAGGACAGGACGCAACAATTCTCACTTGGGTGTCACGTGAGAATTATATAACCTAAAAACAACACCAACCTATAACCTATAGAGTCCTGACCAAATCTATGAATAGACTAAAATATACAAACGACGGCCATTAACATATTTCCATCCTCTTAATGAGCAAATAGTAAATCACTGAAATAAAAATGTGTTTTAGCTGCAAAAGACAGCTACGCGATTGTCAATAGTCTGTTATCGATTATGCAGCCTATCCATCCACAATCCTAGATTCAACAACCTACTAATAACAGTCTGTGTGGAATAAAATTAGGCTATAACTTAGTTGGTAAACAAAATGTAAACAGTAATTTATTCAAAAAAATTCATTTTACCGATAGGTTAGGTGTGTAGTATTTACAGAAGTACAAATTGGTCAAAATAAAAATTTAGTATAATTTTCCGACCTATATTTTGAAAATAAGTTAAGCTTAAAATTACTGCAAAAATTGCGAAAACGTAAACGATTAACTTAATACTAAGGCTTTTGGTTTGGTAATTCCTGCAAATGTAGCACTATATTCAAGAACCGTAATAGTTCAACCGTAACGAAGAAATCTGTAAGCATCTGCGATTTTTTTTACTCATGGGATCGAGACTATAGGCCTAAACTTTTGTATTCACAAACTTCAACTTTAGATTTCTTGAACGTTAGATATTTATTAATAGTGAACCGTTTACATCCACACACCATATAATCATTATTGTAACACACGGAATAAAATGTATGCATTGTGTAAACTAATACTAATTCCGACACAAAATAATTAATAATTCAGCGCAGACATTCTATGCGCTGAATGCCTAAACTGGTTCCCAAAATGCTATACTTCATTGTAATGGGCACATTCTATACGCAACATTTTTTCAGCAATCTTTTTCATCTTATTATTATTATCAATAACGTCAAAATTGTTGGCCGCTCTATGGTATGGAATCGTCAGTGATAAAGAAGTGCACAGAATGAAAGAAAAGTCTGGTGTTACTAATAATATCAACAACAAAACATGGATTACTTAAGAAAAAAAGATGCTGGCAATAAAATTGTCCATCACACAAGTCTACGAGTAAAAATTATATATCCGTAATCATCAGATTACTAATGTCGCTCTGTAATGAAGCTCACTCATATTATTTTTATTATTATAATATTTACGAAATATGTTTAGCAAAAACTTTCTGAACATTATGCTTTGATAAAAACATCTACACTTATAACCAACCAATTATTCTACAATACACGTTATAATATTTTCGATAGTCATTTCTAAGATTGTTTAGGCTAATGTGAAAAGAACTTAAGTTATTTATCACCGCACTAAAGAAGATCAAGCCCTTTTGGAAAGATTCCAACTATTGTTACTAAGTAGTAGTGTGTTGGTAGGAATACTAAAGCAGCGGAGGGGGGGCAGGTGATGACGTCACGATCAGCTGGGCTCTTGACCTACCTCAACAGCCAGTGACGTAACTGGAACAACAATGAGGGTCATTGTTCTCCTAGGCTAACAATGACGCCTATTCTTTCAGCTGTCCATGACCTTTCTCAAGAGCTGAAACAACGTTGAGTGAGGTCAGTGACGTGGCAGTGGCTGTTGAGGTAGGTCATGATCGTGAGTTCACCACCACCCCCTGGTCCACTGTTTCAGTATTCCTACCATGTTGTACCGGAGGGGAGGGGCGGGCTGTGTGTGTGTGTGTGTGAGTGCGTGCGCGCGCGCGTGCGATTTTTTTTTATTTAAGTCATTAACAAATAAGTAATAAAAATAATTAAGCAATAAACAGCAATTTTTAAGTTCACAAAACGTGCATTATGTCATACCAAAAGACCCACCTACTCGGAAACATCGATCGAATTGCACGACAACGCGTAAATAATTAACGGAACGAGAAGGGGGAAAACCTGTTAATACCAGTACAACCCCATTATCAAATGAGCCCAAAATAATCGAAAACAAGCAATATTTTATATAACATAAACAAACCAGCTAGCACCATTTAAGCCATTAACAAATAAGTAATAAAAAAATAATTAAGCAATAAACAGCAATTTAAAATCACAAAACGAGCATTGTCATATCAAAAGACCCACCTACTCGGAAACAACGATAGAATTGCACGACAACGCGTAAATAATTAACGAATAACTATAAACAATTGTGCAATAGGTCGGTGTAATTGACCTCTCTCACACTGCGGGTACAGAGAACCCACAGCGCAAGACGCGTTCACCCTCCGGAAGTGAACACATAGCGTCACTCACGTATATTACCCTCATTTTATCTCTCTCTCTCTCTCTCTCTCTCTCTCTCTCTCTCTCTCTCTACACATGATTCCTGGTCATATATCTAGCTGTCTCTTTTTCTCCATTACTACGCGTCTAAGCATGCTATTATTTGTACTAATATCCATCATTAATGCTGTTTGTGTAAACGCGTTTTCAACAGTGTATTCGTGAAATGCAGTGGCATTCCTACGCTTCAAATATCACCATGTTTTATCCTTTATTTGTACCAAGAGAGAGGGAGAGCGAGAAAACGTTAGAGAGCGAGAGAGAGAGAGAGAGAGAGAGAGAGAGAGAGATTGGACACTGTAGAAATTATAAAATTGAACTTAGGCACAAAAAAGACACCTTTCAGAGGTGCACGTGACGTGATTTACTCGATGCCTACAAGTGAAATGATCATACATACACGCGCGCGCGCGTACACACATGTTTAGAACCGAAACAACTTGAATTTTGTATGTCTACGGAAAACAGTTAAAGGAATCTTTTATAAAAAAGGAATATAAAATTGTGTTAAATAAAATAAAGGTAACAACAGCGAGTTGTGTGTGTGTTCGACTTACCGAATCCGGCCGATGTTCATGAAACTCCTATAGAAACCGAGAATGTAGGGTAACAACACTCGCGCAATCACGACCGTACCCAACGAAGGAATAACACGTACTGAAGGCATACACGCTTGTGTTCCATTATAAATACATTCCAATCCTCCAGACGTTTGTTGATGTTTGAAATAAAACACATGGCCTTAATTTCGTAGAAATGAGAATGAATAATATAAACAATTGTGCAATAGGTAGGTGTAATTGACCTCTCTCACACTGCGTGTACAGAGAACCCTTTGTTCTCAAGCAGAACAGACGAACGCAGAAAGGACTTTCTCACGCTGTAAACCGGAAGTGAATTCAAAGCTTTGTATAAGGTTGTGCAATAATATGCCCGCGCCTATACATTGTACAGATTTACTGCTTAGACCTCAGTTAGCAGCTGGACACAGCTACGATATTTGTTGGTGATATTAACTGTGTTTGTTACAAAGTGCCCGTAGACATTGACGAAAACTAGTACGTGTTTAACCTAAAAAAAGTGTGCTTTATTCGAACAAAAACTAGTACGTGGAGTGTGTACAGAGTACCCTTTGTCCTCAAGCGGAACAGACGAACGCAGAAAGGACCTTCTCACGCTGTAAACGGAAGTGAATTCAAAGCCTTGTACATAACGTCCTGCTAACATTGTATTTGACTCATTTGATAACACCATGGGTCATCGAGAAGTTATCGCAAACGGCTTTGAATTCAAATACAAAACAATGAAATATCAATTGCTTTGTTATTTTTATTGTTTATAAATTAAATGGTGCTATCGGGTTTTACAGATCTGATTCAAGACGTTTGTTGGTACTAACGACTTGTTACACAAAATATTGCTTGTATTAAATTATGCAGATATATTTTGGTCTTAACAGGTTTTTTCCCTTCTCGTTCCGTTAATTATTTACGCGTTGTCGTGCAATTCTATTGATGTTTCCGAGTAGGTGGGTCTTTTGATATGACATAATGCACGTTTTATGATATTACCTTGTTTACTGCTTAATTATTTTTATTACTTATTTGTTACTGACTTAAATGGTGCTACCTAGTTTGTTTATGTTCCATAAAATATTGCTTGTTTTCAATTATTTTGAGCTCGTTCGATAATCGGGTTGTACAATTCCTAACGATGCACTTCCTACAGTTTTCTATGTGTGTGTGTGTGTGTGTGTGTGTGTGTGTGTGTGTGTGTGTGTGTGTGTGTGTGTGTGTGTGTGTGTGTGTGTGTGTGTGTGTGTGTGTGTGTGTGTGTACGTATGTTTTTCTTTTGGTATGCACGTTATTTTTCCCCCCTCCTCGTCTGTTTTCCGGGCTGCCCACCATTTATATGCATGTCAAAGTGTTGACGAGGTCAGTCTTTCATTGACCGCGCTCGAAGCAACATCTCTCATTGACTTTCACGGACCGGGTTTGATTGCTTATTCAGTTACGTGTTGTTGTGCAATCCGCTTGTTAGAACTGTTCCATTGTATCGCCGTGAAACCGGTATGATGCAATACGTGCTGTGTACTTACGTTCATTAGCAGAACAAGAGGGGGATTGTCCGTCTATATTAACGAGGCTAGTTAGCTAAACCCCTTCAGTCTTGTCTCGACAGTCACAAGCGACGCATCGTCCGGAGCTCGAGCTGGACCACGACATCGACCCCGAGATGTCCGCGACCTAGACCGAAATGAACGAGAGCTAGACCGAAATGAACGTGACCTAGACCGAAATGAACGAGACCGAGACTGAAGTGAACGAGACCGAGACCGAAGTGAACGCGAGATCGAGACCGAAATGAACGAGACCGCGACCGAAGTGAACGAGATCGAGACCGAAATCGATATGAAAGAGGCCGAGATCGATATGAACGAGACCGAGACCGAAGTGAACGAGATTGAGACCGAAATGAACGAGATCGTGGTCGAAATGACCGAGATCTAGACCCCCCCCCCGAGATGTTTTTGGAGAGAAACCAAAAAGAACAAGTGCGAAAAATTAAGAAACTTCAGAACACAAAACTTTAAAAGGCGAGACTTCTGAAGAAGCCTTTAAAAGGCGAAAGCCGGTTCAGGTTGTAAGGTAAAACTTTTTCGTTTTTACCTATAAAAAGTTTTGTGTTCCGAGTCGTAGTGTAATAATTATATTTAGTTAATTAACGGACACATCATGGACAACGAAATCGAAGATTAGTTTTTAAGTAGGGGAATACAATATTTAGCTGCGTGTACTGGATTTGTTTTGTCTGCGAGAAGTATGTTTTGAGTAAAGGCAGTAACGAAAGTTACGCTTGCGTGACATTCAACAGAAACACGTGGTTACGAAGTGGCAACATGGCGATGACATCATTGCAAACGTCAATCCCTCTCCTGTAAAAATGTTAGTATAAGTGTACACAGTAACAATGTAGAGAATTAAATCAATGGATTAATTCTCTTCACGTCAATTTTCTGTCGTCAGATATGCTTATTGTTTGCTTGTAAACAGTTCACTTAAATAAATGAAAACAAAAATTGTAATAAGTGTAGTAAGTTGAGCATTTGTTCATCTCAATTAACTTCCCTTGATGAAAGGCCTTCAGCACGATGAAGTATATGAAAAAGACAAATTAAAATGTGCAGTTTCATAATGCATATGGTTTAATCATTGGATTATTATTAACATATTTAAACCGATGTCCTTACCTGATTAGCAACACACACACTTGTAACTAATGACGATATGCAGAATTTTAAGCTTATTCGGGCAGGAATGAACAAGAATGGTGTTCCATTGTAATTTAAATAATACGTAAGGAAAACACACTTAATCTGCAACACGGATTCCGCACAGCATGAAACAGATATTTCTTTTTCGATGTGTTAATACGTATTTTATAAGAGAAACTTATTCAGAAAAATAACTATCGAAGCCAAAGCCAAAGGACGCCATTTGGTGACAAGGAACTCTTTGTCGAAACGTATACGATTCACGGCCTCCTGTATTCTGTTATTGTACAAAGTCAGCAATAATTCCCAAACATAACTGCAGATGTCACATACATGAAACTAAAGCACAGCTGTTTAGAATACACAGGAAACAATCGTTGGGAATTAATTATTGAAAATGTATTTAACTTTGTTCACGAAAAATCTAAAAATGAATGAAATTCAAGTCGCAGTTAAAAAATATTATTTAAGTTTTGCTTTACTGTATGACAATCACATACGGCCGTGACATTGACCATACATCGCACATACGATGCTTTGTCACTTTGTGATAATGACAGTAATACTTCTAATAATTAGCGGTTGAGGAGTAGTGCCGTCCACACTACCTTCTTTGTGCGCCTTCCTTATCCGGCCCCTTTCTTCTAATTGCTTCGGTGATATATAATTATAAATATAAAACTACCTACGATTCTGGTAAAAGAAACTTCACCTCATTATTAAATTTCCGTAGGTTTTGATATTCAACTATCAAACTATTAAAACACAACACTATTAAACATTTGATTTTCTGTCAGTTTGCCACCTGCCATTTGGCAATTTGTCCAACGGTCTTGTGTCGTCAGTTTATTAACTTCTTGTTTCTATTTTTTATGTTTTTAACTTTTTTTGTTTTTTCTTTATTTTGTATTTTTAATGTTTATTATTGCATTACTTTTTGTTTACATTATTATCATTCTTCATGCAGCTGATTCACTCAGCAGCTTTGGAGCTGAAAGCTATGAGCTATTTACGAACAAGTCTTCTTAATAACTGAATATATATAGGCTCACTTAAAATATAAATGCACAGGCTACCGAAATATGAACCTAACGGTTGCGGAAACAGAAACACCGTGCGATAGCTTGAAAAAGCAGAGACAGTAAGATGTAAAATCACGTAATCCTGGCATGGAGCAAAAGAAAATGTGTTAAACTTGCTATGATAATTTTTATTTGTATTTTCATGAAAGCAATATTTTTCTTCGTCAGTATTTTTTCAATGTACTTTTGACCAGTGAACTGGCACCACTGACACATTAGCCGTAAGTTAAGTTCACTGAAAAGCCTCTTAGCGTTTCATCAGCTAAATATTAATCTACTAAACCTACAACGATTTACTGTACGTAAAAAAAAAATAAATAAATAAAATACGCACATGTTAACAAAATTTTTGTTTTTAGGGAGCTAGAAATCTGAAAACGGTTACTGAATAGATTTACAGTTCTCGGTGAACAACTATTCGCATTCCTTGGCTTAAACAAATTCGGCGGGCTATATGACTGGTCAGAAGTATAACATTCGACATCAAAACAACTGTTATCAGTGGTATTAATTTTTTTACCTCGCGTCAATGTAGTTAGGTTGTTGACATGTCTCTGCACGTCATTAACCAACACCGACAGCACTCGGTCAACGGCGACTCGACATGCGGTGATCGGCTGCGGTTGACGAATAGGCCTACTAATTGTGGCAACACCGCGGCAATGTGGTCTCGCACCCCGAATAAAAGTAAAACTCACTTGTCAATACGGAACAGTCCTAAGGCATGATTCACATAATGATAATTTCCTTTTGGGGAACTGAGAATTTTGGCCACTTTCTGATATCTGTCTACTACACAAGTTTTTTACGTTTTTACCTTCCTGTCCGTTTCATGTAATGGATCATTTCCTTTCATCTTTTCCGTGCTCATTTCTGAAGGCCTTTTTGTGTTCAAGCATTTTCTAATATTTCTACTCGTCTTCTCCAATCTTGCATTTGTTCTTTCTATTCTATTGCATTACTTTCTATATCCCCAATTACTTGATATTCCCTTCGTATCACAGATCCACCTGTTGATCTACATTCCTTCGGTTTCCATCTTCTCAGTACTGAGTACCATCCTTCCTTCCTTCCTTCCTTCATTCCTTGTTGCCTCGGAATTTTATGGTTTTCACAGCTTAAAATTGTATTTATTCCTTTGTTCGTATTCTTGCGCCGTACTTCTTCACTCATCTTCTTCAAACAGATAATTCCCCTTATTATCATTTTCTCAAATATTTTAAATTATTTTTCACCTCTATTTGAAAATATCCGTATTGTCTGCCGTGTGTATTGCCTCACTTATTACTCCTACTTTGGTATTTTAATAAGTGTTTAATAAGTGACAATTACTTAATTACTTACTCTAACTACTATTTTAGTGTTTCTACTCACACTCTTTTCTTGTGTAAGTGTATAAACTGTACCCACACGTTCTGTGATCTACTAACACGCTGGATCCTCAGTACTCCTTTGCTTCTGCATTTGTTCTATCGGGGGTAAGCCTTAGGTCTAATAACAGTTTTGTCAGAAAATCCAATTGCCTTTCATGACACTAATTCTCAATGCTTCATGGAAGTAGCAGATACTGCTGAATGGCAGTCTGGTTCAAACATTACGCTTGCATGTTACGATTCTTTCATTTCTTCAGTTAGCCACTTTAAATTGTAGCATTTTATAGTATGGTCAAAAAATGTTTAATTTCAACGTTGGACAAAGATTTCGCACTTCAGGCTCAAGCTCGGGAGAACTGAGTACCCCAAGAGGAGAGAGAGAGAGAGAGAGAGAGAGAGGCAGGCTGGCAGGCAGAGACAGAGAGTGAGGGACAGATAGAAAAAGACCAATACCATTAATTATTTAATAGGCCTACTTATTACACGATACCATGTTCTTTTGCAAGAACACATGCATTTCGATTATTGAATGAATACTATAATCAAAACATTTAATTAATTCAGTTAAGAAAACACGGCACGTCGATATCACAATAAACATCTCACGTTATTATACTGTGTGAGTGTGTGTTGGGCACGTGACGCTGTTGCTGATTGCCGTTAATAAACGCAACGGCCAGCAGGAGGAGCAGATGGAAGTATTTGCAATTTGTCAATTTGTCGGACGCGGTGCCCCTGCAGCGGTCTGTGTTATGTCTTTCTTTTCTTCGCGCATTTATCTACGACGATCTGTTTCGGTCGTATACCTCGCTTGTCCATACGTCTAACGTAACGAGTTCGCCGTTTATGTTTTTTATGTTCGAATGAAGACGATAGATTCCACGATACTATAGTTTGTCCGCCCAAAGAATTAAACTGGATTATTGATTGTGAAATGATTAATGTATTTCGGAATATATACATTGCTTATCGTCTGCTTTTGACGATTCCAATAGCTAACTGCGATTCTTAAAAATAATTTTCTATATTAAAACTCATTAAAATATGTTGAGTTCAACTATGAGAGATTATCTTCGTTAGCAAGGATGAATATTGAAAGCGAGATACTTGGATCGAGAAATTATACAAGGCTTCGTTAAGTAAAAATCAAGAAATATTTGGATCGATTAGTATTTTCTAAGCTTAAGTACTACTATGCTCATTGTAATCACTATTCAGCTAAATGTTTGTTGTAATTTGAGAGTTTAATAAAATAATTGTTAACTTTCGAAATTGTGTATGGGATTTATCAGTGCAAATAATGGATAAAATGTTCAATTTTGAATCGGGTGGGAGGCACCAGTCTGATGGCAGCACAGGGCACCACGCGCTTCTAATCCGCCCCTGGCTATGAGTGGTTACATTTCGGAAATTTGAAGTCAAGAAGAAAGAATAAAAACAAGGAGACACGATTTAAATACTGACACATGTCGGAATGTTATTATATAGGCTACGTATCTTTAGCAAATGTGATTTATATTCTGACATTACAAATTGGATTATATTTTAAAACAAGATATGAGAAAATCGCATGAATATTACACACCAGATTTATAAGTATAATATACAGTACGCAGCAAAGCTATTATTATTACTACGTGTTAAATGCGATTCAAAAGGATGTGAGAGGGGGAGGGAGAGAGAGGCCTTCTTGTGGTGGCATGCTTTCTGTTCGTTTAATCCAAATGACTTGGCAAAATGATGGCATAAAAGCGCAGCGGAGCGCACAGAACGCTTTGCAAATTGAAAGTACCCGGCCGGTATATAGTTGTGCCAATAAAGTAGCGGGCACGACGCACGCACGGGAGCTGATGTGCGCGGCGCGCGAGACCGACCGCTGGGCCTACCTAACCGGATGACTCACACACGCCAGAATGCCGTCCAGTCCTCTTGCCGTTTCATTTTTACCTTTTCAGTCGGAATGGATGCGCTAGGAAATTGCTAGTGCATCCTCGGAAATATACATTAGCCTAGCTTGGTTTGATTTTTTAAACGATTTTTTTAAATTATTGCAAGGGTATTTACTTTGAAACAAATCCTGGGTCCTTTGCATTGTTTGCCCGAAAATAGGAAATTCGTTTAGAGTTCATAATAACTCACGGGTTTTACAAGAAGCGCGCAGCGTTCAAAACATCTCAAATCTGGCATACCAGGTGCCCGCGGCGGTCAATGAGTCCTTTCCGAGGGTTTATAGGCCTACAAGGTGCGCGGAGGTCAGTTATGGTCGCTCTAAGCCAGATGTTAAAAGAAAAGATGGCCACTGGTTTATAATTTGTTGTGTTGTTACTTTCGTGGGTGCATGTACACTAATAAAGCTGAAATTAGTATATGCGTTGTGGTTAGGTTCAAGAATTAGTAATTTGACCGTTGGAAGAGCTCATATGGAATAATTAGAAATTATACGTTAAAACACACAGTTTTGTTCAATACCTTTAGTATATTGCTAGTTTGAATCATACAGTACAAGGAAGTGTTTTTTATTTTAATGTTTTATGTAACATATCTATAATCTGATCAAAATTATTTTCGACCTGGCGGACTGTCAAGGCCCCCTCGCTCAGCGACAAATCACTTTTTATTTATCGGCCCTGATACAGCCGAAAATCGGTTAACCCCGCCCCCCGAAAGGTAGCGTGCGCCAGGGTGGGTGTTTCGGGAGGAGAAGGTAGTGTAGAATGGAAAATTATCGTTAAGAAGGTTGAAACCCACAGAGAAAGGAGAAAGAAAGAAGTAGGAGGCCCGAGAAAGAAGGAGAAGAAAAAGAAGGCCACAACTAGAACTAATGCACAAAATAAATTCCTACATAAACCTTTGTGTATGTAATTTCCCAGGATAATACGTAAATGATATTACAAATAGTAAGGTAAATTTTTAAACGAGTACAAACTGAACTTCTTCAAACTGAACAAGACAATCACGACAATTCTTAATTGGTTTAGTAAATTAAATATAGACGGCACGTATCTAGGAGAGCAAGCAGGAAAAGGTACTAAAAATGAACCTGTATAAAGCAAAAATAATGAGTCTACTTTAATAATAAATGGAACAGAAATTTCCAAGAATGGAAAAATAACTTAGGACAACAGACCGACAATAGGAAAACGAAATCGATCAATAAACTACACACATACTGAAACAGATTCTGCAGCACCTTGGACGAAATATTTGATCATTGCGTATTGCCCGAAATAACACAAACACACGCCCTTACGAAACAAACAATACAAAAATTGGAAACAACGCAGTAGAATATTACATGTGTTCTTAAGGGACAAAAACAGATTCAGATGAAAACGAATTAGACAAAGGATAGTAACGATGTACGCAGAAAAATAAATTTACGATCGGACTATGCTGATCGTGTTACCAAAATTCAAGACACTCAATGGAGCAGTAGAATTGTCAGCTGGTGACTATGAGAGGGGTGGCCGATTGCGTTCGAGTGTGATGATGTTAAAAAAGTAGCTGATTTTAGATGGATAGGAGCTGATAACCATGGATCGACGGAGCTGATGGATGGACATCGTGGACCATGAGGTACGCGTATGCTCAACATTAAGAGCAATATGGCGTATATGAATAAGATGTCACGAGAAGTGTAAAAGTTCAGGGTGTACAAACATTTATGAAAAACAATCTCTAACATTGTACCGAAACGTGTAGTATACTGAAAAATAGATTAACAAAACATAGTGGAAGAGCTCTGAAAATGAGCCGAAAGCAGCTGGAATTGTATGAACGTCAAATGATCGATACGAATAACGAATAACGAATCAAGTGATCGACTTCCAAAGCAAATTTTACAGAGGGAACCATCAAAAACACTTAAAAGAAGGCGTTCGGGAGAAGGTTCTAAGAAGAAGGAATCTTACGTTAGTGCCAGAAACTTGAACGAAGCATAAGTTCAAAATAGGAATAACTGGCGTTTGGGTAGGCCTGTTGGACAGCGTCATAAGACTGATGACAAATATCGGAAGAGTCCAACATGTCACTTTCTTATCGCGTTAAAACAAAATGATACTTATGCGAGTGAATCGTTGTCCATTACCAGGCGCGGATCCAGAAATTATTTGGGGGGGCGAACTAGAGCTAGTGGTCAATTCGGGTGAGGGGAGGGGTAAAAAAAGGAAGAGTGACTTCTGCAGATTACAATAGTAATTAAAATAATAATAATAATAATAAAAAGATGTTATTTTTAATAGTAAAATATATTTGCGTTACAAAAATATTGATAATAACAATATATTATAATTACAATGTAAACTCGAAACGATGGTTTCTTAAATCGGCACACATATCAATTACACTTTCTATGTCTATACTTTCATTGTAATGAATACGCATTAAAGCAAGCCCATTGAACCTTTCTTGGCCCATAGAAGATCGTAGACACGATTTCAACAATCTTAAGCACGAAAAGACACGTTCTGCTGTTGCTATAGGCGGGATTTCACCTACTGGATTGGGGAGGCAAAAACGACGACGACGGCAACCATTTTTTTTCTTTTTTTTTTAAGCGAATCGAAGTGAAGGCGTTCTGCCTTTATTGAGGAAATGACTAGAAAGGCAGGGATTATCAACGGCGGTGTTCGGGTGGAGGCGTTGGCATTACCCCAGAACGACACGCTGGAGACAATTCTAATCTGTAACGGGCAGAAACATAGGCTAGCGAATTCTAACCTCCGAACGAGTGGAAAGCGGGCTAGCGAGAATTTTAACCTCTGAACGGGGGAAAAGGGGGGGGGGTGAGCGAGAATGCTAACCTCCGAACAGATAGAAAGATAGGCTCCTAGCCCGCCTTTCTCCTCGTCTATCTGCCCACTCGGAGGTTATATTTTTTTACTAGCCCTTCAAAAGATACACATACACAAAAACACTCACACGCACAAACGTGTGTAAACACATGAACACACACAAAAATGAAAAAATTAAATAATCTGGAGGGAGCCTCGGTTATTCTGCTGCCTAAGGGCCCCCAAGATGGTTAATCCGGCATTGGATGTGATAATTCCTGGGGAAATTCTTTATTTTACCAAGTGGCTAACTTTACATTACATATAGCATAGCTTGAATAAGTTAAACTACGCAAGAAAGCTAGATTTGAAAAGCCTTCCAATGCCGTATCAAATACTGTACAAAGTTACGGTTCACTGATTTGTAATTTATTTGATAATATTGGGAGGGGGGCAAGTGCCTCCTCTTGCCACCCCCGATTCCCGCCCATGGCTATCGATACTGGTAACGTTACCAAAAGCTTAATAGAAAAATGTATATTATACAAGGGTACATCTGTTTATTACATTTTGATAAGACATCTAATGGACCGTGTGGACCAACGTTTTCTTCTCTATCCATATGCAACTCCCAGAACTCCAATTCAGCTTTTAGTTTTCTTTTCAACACATCTACAGTTTCGTCGAAGAATGACTAATACTTTGTTACCAAGTTATGTATAATTTCATCGAAATTATCTGGTTTGGTCGTTGAGAAGAAAATATGCGTATTGTAGAAATGTAATGTTTATTTAGGAAAACGATCTTTTAAATCCAGAATCAAATTATCGAGTGCCTGTATATACTCGTATATTTCGTCTGCTTACAGTAGCCTACCGGTATGTAACTATATCGTCTGCTTACAGTAGCCTAGCGGTATGTAACTATATCGTTTGTAGGATGATTTTCTCGAAGAGTTGTCTGGAAGCTTTTCTGGGTATCCTTATTTCCACATCCAATTCTTCAGCAATACTACATATACTTCCTCATAGCCTATATAGTTTTAAAAACAGCTTCGCAGTTGTTACGGCGTCTTTGTAAAATGTTTACAGTATCGCTTAAGTAATCCTGAGCAACTTTTGAGTCGACTTGAGTTCCTTGAAAAAATTGCCTCAATTGCAATGTGCAAGTAAGTAAATCCGAGAGACATACAATTGCAACAAGTGTTTGGCCATCACATTGTACTATTCTTAAGCCTCGAGCCTTAACAGCTGTTGCAGAATCTTTCCATTCAGTTACTGAGTCTAAAACTGATATAATTTTTAGAAGAGCCGATCGAAACTGGAGCATTCCATCATGCATTCCTATCCAGCGGGTCTCGCGAAGCCCCGAAAATGTATGCCCTAATGTTCGTTTTAGAACATCTTCTCTCTTGGACGAACTTTTAAAAAATATATTGTCTCTTGCATTGCCGAAACAGCATTTTTAATAGCCTGTACTTGGGATGTTCGAAAAATACTTAAATTGAAGCAATGGTTGTAACAAGGGAGGGGGAAAACAGCATTAGGGGCTTCTTCCATAACTGTTTTAACGGCTCCGCGTACTTCAGATACGATAGTACTACAACCGTCAGTTGTTATGGCAACGCAGCTGCTTAGATTTAAATTACATTTTTTTAGAGCATTTATAACAATGTTTGCAATAGCTACTCCAGTCAACTTCGGTTCACCATTATTTTCATTATCCTCATTCATTTCAGAGCCAGCATCAATAAATTGAATGAATGATACGTGACTTTTTATCGTCAGTATTGTAACACATACAAATAAAAATGTTTCGTTCGTGTACAAAACAAAACAAAAATTTTATTTTATTTTAAAAAAATTTTCAAAAATTTTTCAAAAAAAATTTTAATGTCTGTTTTTATGTTTAATAATTTAAATAATAATCCTTGTAATAGTGTCGTGTGAAAATTTTGTATTAATCTGTGTTAATTATGTCAATAAATTCGCTTCTTTTTCTCTGTAAATAAATTTAGAGTTAATAGGATTGTCTCATTTTGCTAATCGATCGGCTATCTTTCTTCTTTCTCAATTATATCACTCCCACTTGAGTAATGTCGCCTTTTTCTTTGATCCTGTTGTGAATTAACTCTTTATTTATAAAAATTCAAAAATAAAAATTAAATCAAAGCGTAGAATTAATATAGTTTATTGACAAATTTAATAATATCGATTTAAAATCGATTATCACATATAGAACACTCGACTCTTGCACAGGGGTAATCGATTGTTAATACAGGTTATTATATAGAAATATTTTCGACTGGTTCTTTGAACGGTTATAATTATAATAGTCAGAGAAGGGGCAAGTATAGAAAGTATAACATTCACAAATATATCTTAATAATTAATAATTACAAAATGAACTAATGATATATAATGTTTATAAAGTTGAATCGTTTTACCAACAGCGAACGACGAATTCAATCAGTGGAGGTGGTGTTGCATGATGGGATTTTTCAAAATGGCCGACACTTCGTATTTGCAGTAAAACTGGAATGATGACGCTGAATTTTCTGCTAATAAAGCTGCCTTCTCAACTGCTTCTTTGGTTCTGCAATATTGGATAATGTCTATTGTGTTGTGAGAGGTGTCCTGGTTAAGTGTTCCGTGTTCACTGATTAAATGTTTTGTATTAGGTGTGTTCACTTCTGTTGCGTGTATGTCGAAAAATGTGATGTTCGTTTGGTTAAGTTATATTTCTTGTTTTACAGTTTTATTGTTTTAATTCACTGGTATGTCGTTCAGTTTTAATTGTTTTCACCGTTTGTGGTGGTTGTATTCGCTGATTTTATGTTTAAGTTCAATTTTTCCGTAACTCTCGCCTGTTTTAATGTAAGATAGGCTCAACCGTTATACGCCATTAACGTATTCGCTATCCGTGTTATTAGCGCGAGCTTAATTCAACTGTTCACTCTCAATGTTAAAAAAAAACTGTTTTACTTCCTTCGTCTCCTGAAATATCTTGCCAAGTTAATATTAGAAAAGTATTGTTTCAATTATTATTCACTTCCTATGCATGTGATTTACAGTACATTATATTCAGAATATATTTTGGTTATTGATTACTTTCGTGAACTAGTAATTACATAATTGGTTTCTTTAACTCTTTCTGCTTAATTTGACGTACAATAGTCCATCTTTATAAAGTTTTTTGTCAAAATTGCTATAGTTCTGTCATTTTGGAAATATAGGCTCAATATCTGCTTCCTGTTCTTGTCCAAAATTTTAGCCATCTTAGGTGTTATAAATATGATTATAATAAATTTCCGATTGATATAAATCTTTATCCTTTCTTAATTTCTTACAAATTTATCAATTGATCATTCTTTTAGTTATAATTCATGAATTTACTATTCCTCCTCTGAAATTGTTAGGTATTACATTTTGCAAATTTTTTAATAATTTTATACATCTTTTTATATTATTCTTTTAAAGTATAGTTTCAGTTATAGTAATTGGTGATTGATTCACCTTATATAAATCTCATTAGTTTACTTGGTTTATTTAACTTCCTTACTTAATTATAATGTTATTTGGAATTTCTTATTTGGCCTAGATTTTATAGGTTTACATATACTGTTTTTCGAATAATGTTATTTCTATACCCCTTCTGACTTTCTAAAGTTAACACAATATTAAATAAAATTTCCTTATATAACTACTGGTACATGTAGCATTGTATTCATGCTCATAATACAAAAACAATATTGAAAATTAATTACTAGTCTTTAAAGTTAGACATTTTAGTTTGAACTATTTTTAAAAATACATAACAAACATTTTATAAACTAGTATAGTATACATACATAGACATTTTAGGCTGTATGAACACTGTTATATTAATAAATATTCTTATCTTAATCATAATCCTTATTCTATATACCACCTTGAAATGTGGAGTTCATAGGCTCCAAACACAAACATAATTAGCCATTTAATTTTTATTTTTTGTCAAACTTAAATTGATTGCAGTCCTTTCTGTTTATATTGTGTATTATATTTAATCCCCTGTCACAGTAATTATTCCCCACCTGCTCTCTTTATCATTTACATTTCAAAGAATGTTTTTTGATAAAAAGTGGCCTCTTCTATGAAACATTAGAAATATTTTCACAACAATATTTCATGACATGTTATCTCTGTATTTATATAAAATATTAAAGTTATTTAATAGCACATAGTTAAAGTAACAGTTACACCTTTACTTGAAGTTTATTATATTTAAATCACTTGCACTGGTTCACTTACACTGTTGGGTCTGATTTATATTTGAGTTTTACAATATTCTAAGACCAAACCTTTAGTCATAATGGACTGTGAAGATTTGTTTATTTTATTATATAATAACTTTAGTCGGTGCACTTCTATTCACACTACTAACACTTTTGTTTATAATTATTTTACATTTCTATGAGGTTTTGGGGTGTTATACTTTCTTTGGGTGACATCAAAATTTGGTTCGGGGTTTGTTATTGTTAGTAATAGGTTTATCATGGGTATTCCTCGTAGTTCTCCCATCCTACATCTTCTTTTCTTCACTTCTTCCTTCTTGGGTTTTCCAAGGTAAGTTGGTTTTATTATGTCCGTTGGTTGGTTCGGGGTATCTTCTTTATCACCTGCTCCTATCCTACCTGGGTATTATCCTGATTTTATTTTAGTTTCTTCGGATTTAATTTTCTTGATACTTTTTTGTTGCATTTTTATGATTTAATTTTCCTTTTTCCTTTATGGTTGTATTTTTCTTTGATATTTAATTATTTTCCTTTGATATTTAATTATTATCCTTTTTGAGTTAAAGTAATTTAAATTTATTTATGATCATAATGGAATTATTACTTAGTGGATTATCTGTCATGCTACAGTATATCTAATGATTAGTGATAATTGCGATTTGTTTGAAAGATTTGTCGTTTCATCAAACATTGCTCTAAAAATTTGAGCAACTTGGATTCTCTTAGATAATATGTCTCGTCCACAGCAATCAGTCAAGTCGTTTTGAGTTGTCTTGCTTATATATGTTGCACGAGATGTTGACGCTTCAAGATATTTTCTCAAAACTAATTGCCACTATCAATCCGAATAAAACTCGGAAACTGCCAGTATTTACGACCGAATCAGATTCACCAGTTGTCAGTTTGCCATCGTCTCGATGTCCTCAAAATTGAATGTTCTGGCGACCCAGGAAAATAATGCTTTTTATTATAGGCACTAATCGAGAACGATTTTCTTTCATGATTTTTTGACGTCCAGTATGTAATTTGTTAGTAGCGGATAGCTCAGGATTATTGTAAATTTTTAAGAAATATTTTCCTTTTATCACAGCTTCCTGGTGATATTTGTTTTATGAGTGATTTTCAAAGTCTCCATCTTTGTCCAATACTGTAGCAAAGTTGGTTATTCGTTCTGTAACTAATTTCTGGAATCGAGTACTTCCATGGCGCCCACCCTCAGCGGAACTGACAAAAAATGGGCAGTATTTACAAAAGAATCCCTTTTTTCGTGCGAGAAAACTACCCATTCATAAGAATTTATTTGGTTGAAATTCACATATCGTTTTTCATACGTTCCAGTTTTGTTATTTCACTTGCGTGAGTAAGGAAAAGAATAAATGTCTTTGTCCAAAAAATAAATGTCTCTGTATTTGAAGAAAATTAAATAGGCCTACCTCGTCTAAAAAAACACACACACACACATATAGACTATTAAGACATTTTACATCCAAATGTGATAATGAAGATTTGATGTTATGATTGTTTTTTCTAACATATACTCAGTATCGCAGTCTAAATTTAACAAATGTAAAATGTGAACTGTATGACTGAAGCTGACGCCGTTGGATAGCAAAGCGCATACGCATATGTTATAATTTCGACATGCAAGCGCGCGAATTCAAACCGAACTACCTGAACGGTACGAGGATATAATAATAGAAAAAATTATGATATCGATTTGCAATAATCTATGTAATTATAAATTACTGTGTTGTATATAAAAATTGAATTTCAAATTACTTTATGCTAGTTATGCTATCACTGTAATTTACTCCTTAAATATAGTAGAATAGTTAGTGAACAGAAATTCTATCTTTTTACGGCTGTACCGGAGCTTTTTGAAAATAATGAAAAGACGTCAAAATCCATTTTATCATATAAAGAAATAATTTGTGAACGTATATTTTAATTTTCAACATGCCTTACAAGACTTATTAAAAAATTACAATTTATTACAACTTTTTCGTGATTTTTTACGCAGAAAAGTATGAAAATGTCTTTGATTATAATATTACAATTGAGGCGTTTGGGGGGGCCGCCCCCTTCGCTACCCTCTGGATCAGCGCCTGATTACGGCCTTGTTTAACGATACCAATGATTTTTATAAACAGTATAAAAATAAGTGAAACAAGTACACAATATTTTTACAACAGTTATTCTGACAAAATACTTGTATCGTCTAAATAATCCGCAGAAACAACAAGAAAAAAAACCATTTAATACCGCTCGTCGTTTATCTTTAATAGGCCTCATTTGTCATTCTCGGCGCATTTCAATGTATATAAATAACCATAAATTATAATAAATTATGTTTATTCATGGTCGCACGTCTAGGTACACTTCCTATACTTGTAAACTGCCAGCTTAATCTCATAGCTGCGTGTACAGAACATGCCACACGTACGCTCTTTATCTTCTTCTTCTTCTGCTTCTTCCACTCCTTCTTGTTGTGTATGTGCTAAAGCCAGTTCGTCAACACATGTTCTCTCTCGCGCGTACAGCTGCACGAAGTCGGCCGACCAGAAACAAAACTGTTTTTAAAACGCGCCGTATTCGCCGTTTTACGGGTAGGAAATTTTACAAACGGCGAGATAAGTTTGGGTAAAAATTTATGACACTTACAAAAAGTGTTGTTTTAATCAAGAATGCCTTAAAAGGTCAACGCGGCGTAGAACACGAGCGGTCAGTTCGTGCCGGTCGACTATCTTGTCATAATGTATATTTCTTGTTTGTCGCTAAACTGTACCGTTAAAATGCAAACTACTCGATTCATCACGGACGATCACAAATACTTGATTGTCCCCTAACACATATAACGCTAAAAAAGGGGGGAACCATCTGTCCGCGCTTGAAATGACATTGATGTATGGAGAGAAACTATGAGAGGAAGTTAGTACAAAAGAGTGTGACATCCTTTAACGTCGATGTGCAGGTGTATGGATGTATCATAAATCTAACAGTGCAGCTGGACGCCAGAGAGCAGTACGATTAGGATTACCGAGAGGACACTACAGAGGTAAATGCACTAATTAACAGGGCAACTGGAAGCTTGAAGAAATTAAGGGATTGTTCTGGCTGAAAGGCATAGAAAACACCAGAGATAAGTATGAATGGGAAATACTAAGAAGGATACAACAGAGGTGAGTAAACTAATCGACAGGACAGCTGGATGCTTAGGAAAACTAAGGGTTGTTCTGGCTGAAAGGCGTAGAAAAACACTAGAGATAAGTACAATTAGGAAATACCAAGAACACCACAGCAGAGGTGACTGCACTAATCAACAGAGCAGCTGGACGCTTGTAGAAACCAAGGGATTGTTCTGGCATAGAAAAACGCCAGAGAGAGAATTATGATTTCAATACCGAGAAAGCTACAAGCAGAGGTGAGTGAACTAATTAACAGTGCAGCTGGACATTAGAAGACACCAAGGGGTTGTTCTGCCTAAATGGCATATAAAAACGCCAGGAAGATTTACGAGTCTGAAATCGGACATACCGTGACAAAGGGGGATG
The DNA here is from genome assembly GCA_034769895.1 of Magicicada septendecula. Taxonomy (NCBI): domain Eukaryota; kingdom Metazoa; phylum Arthropoda; class Insecta; order Hemiptera; family Cicadidae; genus Magicicada; species Magicicada septendecula. Next base: position 141,742,559 of record CM068367.1, on the reverse strand, counting down.
AACCAAGAGAAAGGACTAAGGAGGGAACGGAAATGACCTATCAGAAAACCGCGTTAAAGGTAGGCGGGTTTACAGGAGTGAATTTTCCTAGAAGAAAAGAAAGATGGACCAATTAAAACGGAGCAGAGTGAAATGTTGGAAACTAGTGGGGAATTATGTGTATTGAATATATACAATGAACTGAGGCGCGATCAGGGGGTCTTTACTTAAAATTCGAGAAGTCGTTACTTAAAAATTCGTGGAGTCTGTTGTAAAGTTTTTCGGGAATCTACGATGAAAGTTCAGAGAGTTTACTTAAATTTTCGCAAAGTCAACATAAGTAAATAGTTTGTGAAAATTTAGAAATCAATTCTAAATTTTCGTAGAGACAAAATGAACGAACAATTTGTGTAACGTAGTTAAATATCGAAAGAGTGAGAACTAGAGTTTTATTAGTTTATAACTCTTAAAAACAAAATCGGATCTTATCATGTGTTACTAGCGATATAAACTATTGAAACGGAATAAGTCGTTTGCGAACTGTAAACTTCCGTAACGTTTACGTTTTAAACTAGTGAACAGTACTTATTCAAATGTAATTATCGGAAGAAGCCAGATAGACGTAGTTACAGTGAAGTGATAAAAAAAATGTGTTAATCAAACCATCACTACGACAGTGAACCACACTATGATTCGTCCAAATGATTATACCTGTAAAGGAGCCGAGAGAGAATCTACATCTACTCAACGGATCTAAGGAGCTGGAGATGGAAGCACAGTACATCAGCACGCCGTAGACAGGACTATTCGTACCAACAGTAAAACTTTTATGTACTAATTACTATTTTACAATACACCTGTCTGTCCTTCTAAAAGAACTTACGTATGAAATACATATTAAACTTGAAGTAATCTGATTCGAATATAAAATCGAACTAAGCACTTCCAATTAAGAATATTTATTCATATATTAAAATGAATCCATTTGGAATAAATGTATTTTGTAATATGAAAAGAAATTAGATGTAAATGTTATTCATGCTTAGATACAAAATTAAATGAACCCTGAGATATGGGGATCGTAGCATATAATTTGTCTATTGGTAGACATTATGTTTAAAATAATTAATGATAATGATATGTTAAAAGTCATAAAGAACTGATATTAATGACAGTTGATATAAATTTAATAAATGTGTTGGTTAGACTAATAAATGTGTACTGTTTTCATTTATTAAAGATTAACCTTATGGATTATACAACACTATTATCTGAAATAGTTTCATGAACACCAACAATTAAATTAAAGAAGTAGTATTCATCACTTCTGATTTATACAAATTAAGGTATAAATTTCATACTATTAATTTAACAACTACAAATAAGAGTATAAAAATGATAAAATAATACCCACAACTTGGAACACATAGGCCTAAATAAGTGTTAAAATTGGCACCACAACTTGGGGCAATAACAAAAATAATTGTTAAACACATTGTGTCCTTTTCTCCTCCAGAGAGCTTGATGATAACTTGACTTCGCGCCGTGAACAAGGTTTCTACAAAACTTCTCCTCTCGTGTCTACTTTGCACCAGCGCTTTGGCTTCCTCCAGAACCATCCTCGGTGAGCCAGTTCTCTTTTTATACACCACATTTCTGCCATGGATCAGCCACGATCTGATGATCTCTTAAAAGGCGGCTATCATTCCTTCAATGAAATGTACTATATATTCCTGACTTACTAATAATCTTAAATACCCTGATCGTAAATAAATGAAAGATATGTAGTGTCGCCATGCATAGTGTAATTTTCATTGTATAGGTAGTGGAATTAAGAGAAGTTGGAAGAGACAGGGAGAGGTGGAGGAAATTAATAAAGGAATCAAATTAGTTGACGTCCGACACTCTGTAGGACACCAGGAGACGAGAAGAAGAAGGCTTTTAGAGTTTATTGTGGCGACCGGGACCACAGCCCCCATACGTTGTTGCCATACTGTGTAATATTTAATTTGCCGGAACGCGTACTCCAATTAAGAAAACATGTGTTAACACGTCGTGTAGGCTAACAAACGAGCGCGTTTCGTAAAATATGTCAGAGAGAGACAGGGCCGAGAAGGAAACGCGGCCGGCCGCAGGGGGGCGACTGAGAACCGTCAAGACGTACGTGACGAAGGGCGAAACAATGCATAACGACCTTGTGATAGTTATCAGATAGTTGCAGTGCGACCTTGTGTTTATGTATATTTGGGTTAAGTTCGTTAGACTCGGTGCTCACGTGCCGGTTCTACCTAGCCTCCGGAACAATGTCAGCGTCGGATCTGTAACATGAGACGAGAACCGCTCACTGCCGCCTTGTCACGTGTTGTGTTATCTTGGTCTCGTTAAATGAGAGCAGCCACTGTTATTTAATTTCAGACTGTAGTTGTGCATAGCATTCAAGACTATTATGTTTTAATTACAGTACATCTTTATCTCACCGTCGTCGCCGCCTTTGTTGTCATCATCATCATCGTCGTCGTCATTGTTGTTGTCGTCGTTATCGTCGCAAACGTAATACGGTGTCTTTGTACGTTTCCAGTAACTCTAAAAAGACTGCACCGATTTAGTCAAAATTCATTCTCAATCGATTCTTCTGACCGATACGAATCTCGCACACCGTATATTTTCTTGGAAAGAAACGAAATGGCATATGCTATAATAGTTCTTAAGCTTTCACGCCGTCGTCAACATTGTTAAAATTATTATCATTCATAGCCGGGCTGTTATGCCGCGGTCGACTGTTATTGTCTGTGACAGACCTTTCGGCCCCACCATCGGACGTCATCTTCAGTGTCAAAAGGTAGAGACCGGATAACCCTACCTCATAGTCACTACCTCAGTACTGGGGTGGCGAACAGCTCCCAAACACTTTTGACACTGAAGATGGCTTCCGATTGTGGGCCGAAACGTCTGTCACAAACAATAACAGTCGACCGCGGCATAACAGCCCGGCTATGAATAATAATAATTTTAATATAAAAGGGAAGCCATATTGTAGTCTGAAAAATTTTAAATTTTCAGCGAAGGCGATATTATCAATTCGTCTTGACCTCGCTAAAGAGGAATAAACTATGAGCTGTTCAACGTTAATTATTCTTTTTTGACTCTTCCAGTGATTACGCTCCTGTAGAAGGAGAAAGGTTTGTGTGTGTACGTATAACCCGAAAGCTGCTGTACGGATTTTGACAAATTTTATGTCACATGGTTAGTTTTAAAGATACGAGCGACTCTCCGCACACGACATGTTATAGTCGTATTGTGTGTACGTATAACCCGAAAGCTGCTGTACGGATTTTGACAAATTTTATGTCACATGGTTAGTTTTAAAGATACGAGCGACTCTCTGTACACGACATGTTATAGTCGTATCAAGTATCAAGTAAACGGTTTAATTCCTTTTTCCCGTACCCATCTATTTTTTTAAAATTGTTCAGTTTACTGAGACGTCAAACAGTTAGTACACCGTTTTCTTCACAATGAGTTTCTTTTTATAGCATTTTCTAGTTTCGATTTTCACATAATACGTACAGTCTTTTCCGTAGTTGATATTTTTGTTTTCGTCATAATAATTATGGTTTACACGATTTTTATTGAGTGCAGCGAGACTACTCGTTAATTTGTAGTCTTGCGGTCTGGCAGTTTGCCGCCTGTTTATTCGAGCCTCTCTCAACTAATTTTCAATTGCACCCTTCCACCAGCTGACGCTCGCCCTGTAAACTGCAGTTAATAGTAATTAAAACAACATGTTACTGATATAAATTTATTATTTACTAAATGTTTGTAATTTTTGATTTACTTCTGTTACAATCACAAACTAAAAAATTCTATAATTAACATTTTCATTTTAGTGTATAAATATTAACCGTATTGTCTGAGAGAGTCTGATGTACTGGTTGGTATGTTGGATCCACAATATGCGGCGTAGCTTATGGCCCATTCATATCATACGCGACCGTGCAATATTCTGTCCACAATCATACGCTCACTTTCCCCTCTAGTTAGGGGAGACTGGTGCCAACAAGCAGTTAATTGTTGAAACAACAGTTGCAGCATATTTGATTAAAGCGTTTGCATGCTAGCCCCCCCCCCCCACATAGATACACTGCAGAATTGTTACTGTAGCCTAAAGGCTTCAGGGACCGACGACATTTTTCGCTGAATTGTTAACTTACAGAAACGTGTCTGAAACGAAAACGAATAGGCCTATTGGATTTTCTGCGAACCTAAAAATGTAATCTCTCAGACAGTGTTCTGTACATTTCGGAAGTTAGTTAAATTATAGTAATGGCAGCATTGAATGTTATGTGAAAATAATATATTATTATGGCAGTAATACAATGCGGTACTCAAATAACGTACTCTGATTGAGGTATTCTAATAGTAAGCGTAATTAATAAGGGGGTGTGAAAGCATGATTCGAGCACCAACAGAATGTAATAATTTTTAAAGCGGTGTTACGTAATTCCGTCCCTCTGGAAGGGATACTTTAACTGACAGCATTGATATTATATTACAATTTTTAAAAAGTGGAAAGAAGGTAATTATCAAAGTAAACAAGGCTCAAAACGCTTTTATATGTTAAAGAAATTTCATGATTATCCATGAAGTTTCTAGTAAAACAAAAATCAGGTTTAGTGAACAAGAAACTTTCATGGTTAGTGAAAGGACAAGTTGTAGTGACATATTTGTTCAAACTAGGCTCCAGTCTGAAGTAGTTTTAAACAGTATATTAGTAGAAAGAAACTTGCAAATAAAGTATACAGCAGGAAAGAGCAAACTGCAAATATTATTGACAGACGCGTCACTAGTACTTAAACAGACAACATAAATAAATGAATTCCGTTGCCAAGGCGACGAAGTCACGGCCCCGCAGATCAAATGTGTTTCTATTGAACAATTCTCGCAGAAAAAAGTATAAATAGAGAACTCGGTCAGCGAGGATGTTCTGGAGGAAGCCGAAGCGCTGGTGCAAAGTAGACACGAGAGGAGTAGTTTTGTAGAAACCCTGTGCAACGCGCGGAGGCAAGTTATCATCAGGGCCTCTCGAGGAGAAAAGGACCAACTATCACACGCGTATAGAAACACACTCCAAACAAAAGTTATTATCGTCTTCCGTTGTGCGGGCATATTAAAAATAAAACAACGCTTCCTTGAGGAACTACCGCCGCCTTGATTTTCTTCAGACCATAGCACCCGCCCTACTGGTTAAAGCTCAAGGATCTATCCATTAGACGTGACCACAATATTTCGGTGAACTATTTAGTGCTTACAATTATCAACTTGTAGATCAATACCTTACTCCAAACTCTGCCAAAAGATTGCACCACCATCAAAAACGTTTGAGAACAAAACACTTTTTTCTGTGAAAAAAAAAACTATTTCAATGTACTACGTGAAGAGCGGAACGTTCAACACGCCTACATGAACAAGTTACACCGTTTGTAAAACAGTTGTTAACTTGACAACAAAAGACAGTTACGTTACTCTTATCCTGTGACGTTGACGCCCAAGCATTATGTTCCACAGATAGAGGTGTCACAAACGGACCAATCGAGGATTCCTCTCATTGTTGATCGGAATACCACTTCCTCCCGTTTGGTAATGGAATGGCATTTCTTGTTTCGGCAGATTTTTGTTTGTTTGCTTGTTTGCGATGCCGCCGTCAGTAAACGGTCGGATCCCCTAATTACGTTGTCGGCTCCGAACAAGAATTCCAAACTTTTACGAGTTTATCAAAACGGGAAACAATCGACCTCGCGCGGTTCGTGAGTGAATGCACTCGTCGCCGCGGTTAAAAACGGCTCAACGGATTCCCTGTCGACCTGTCGCCCGTTATGTTTCGAGTCAAAATGCGGTACCAAGTACAGAAAAAAGAAAACTGACGCACACAAAGAAACCGACAATAAAATATTGTGGCTACTTATTACAATATTTCATTTCTGAAAAAAAAAATTATTTGTAAAAAAAGTAACGTTTTGCGTACAGCTAAAAGTAAATCAGATTTGCCGAAAATCATTATTTTCGAAACGAATCTCTCAGTAGTAACACTACTGTTAACATTAGCGTTCTTATAAAAATTATGTTAAATAATAAACCTGAGCCACGATAAAAAGATATATCTTAGAACAATTCAGGCGGCAGAATCGAAGTTTTGTAACTAAAACTTGTACTTTTGGCTCCAAAATTGTACACACACACACACACGTCTCCCGTATGGTTGTGAGCCATGTAAAGCTAGAAAAACTGTTGCCAAGAAAATACAGGTCTTTACAAACAGAAGTCTACGCAAAATTACAAACAGAATGTTTATTGTGCCTTTTGTGGCTAGACTAGTCACCAACATAGAACTCTGGAAAAAGAAGAACCATATAAATTATCTGTAAGGACAATAACTCAGTAATAGCTTTTATTTTTAGATTAATACTTTAAATTACTCTAGGTGCGGTTGTAATGGTTGGAAAACAAATTCAAAGAAGAAAAACAACAGATTGCCTGGGCCACACCCTTAGAAAAACTGGCGGACGACATGTCACGACAAACAAAGCACTGAATGTAACCCATACATTTCTTCGATTATAGGGCGAACGAAGATCATAAGGAGAACAATCCTCACAGAACCAAGGATGTAGGGAAAATCCTGGAAATAAATTAAACAAATCGCCAAAACCTGGTCAGGTGGAGAAAACTCGTGGACTCTGAGGATTCGGAGAGGCCCTGAATATTTTCCAAAGTCAAAAATCGTACAGCTTAAAATCGAACAAAATCGATTATATGCACAGCAGAGTATATAGAATACTGTACAGAATGTGTGAATGCAAACTGCCCAGGAAGACTTTTGAATATACGCCCAAACGTAAGAGGGATAGTGGAAAACGTAAAAAAAAATAGACCACGTAAAAGAACTTCAGAACCGAAACAGCGAAATGGCATTTACGTTGTCATCCATCATGAACATTCGTATAAAAACAGTAAAGGCTAGAATTATCATAATCACTACTGCGATTACAATTCTCTCTCGTGCGTCAATTCTGTCTCTCCTACGACTGTAACGAAGGTCATGAATGGTTACTTTGTTAACAATTTGGACATACAAACCCATTTAGTAACCTTAAAAAAATAATGGTGTGAATTTTCTGACAAAGGAATTATCTTATCGAACTTTATACAGCTGTAATAAGTCCATCAATATCCCGTCAGGGTTCAAAACTATGCATATTAAATACTTCGAGCAAAGTCCAGGGGGGGGACTAGTCCATAACACATTAGAAGCGTATATAAATAAAGGAGGTTCTGGAAAACCACTGAGGGTTCAGGAAATAGTGTTCAACTATACAGGCAACATACGTAATCTAAAGAGGGGCACTAAAGAGTATAGACAAATGGGTAGATAAATGAGCAGAGATAACCCTGGACGTTAAATGTTGCTGTGTAAGATTTAATTACAATTCAGTTCGTAGGAATACATATTCCAAATTATCTGTTTAATTTATCTAGAATACAGCTACTTTAGCAAGAGAATACCGATCCCACCTAATAATGATCAAGAAGAAAGGACAGGGATATAATAGTAGGGGTCCCTCGAGGGTCAGTACTAAGACTTATCTTAGAAATGTCTTATACGACAGGGCCATGAGATCAAAGGTACCACAAGGAGCCAAGACGATAGCACAATATCACTCACCAGGTTTGGATCTAGTACCAGGAAAAATCAAAAGAAAGCTGTGACTCTCGTAGAACCGAGAAATGTACAAATAAACAAGGAAGGTAAGTTCCTCCCGAAAGGTCCACAATAACATCAGAGAGGTGAAATACTTCGAGTCTTTTTTTGTGACAATCTGGATTTTGGAAAGAACATCAAAGTGACAGCTAAAACAAGCTGAAGTAAGCGCAGCCAGTCTCTAGACCAGCGTTACCCAAACTTGTTTAGCCACACGACTGAGGATTGCACGGCTTGCGCGAGGCACGAGTCGCGAGTTGTGCAGTGTCCCGAGTCTCAATTAGGACTCCTGCCACTGGGTCAGTTGGAGTTCAATTTATACTTTTCTACTTAATCGAGGGCCTGAAGCGACCCTCGATGTTGGATTATACCACCGAGGCTAGTAAACGGGGTCGCTTCCAAGATTCACCCGGCCTTGGAGTATGGTTACCAAGTCCGGCAATGAGGGAATTGTGGGTCACACGAGCTGCCCGACCATGTAATCTACGCGCCAGGCGTCTTACGGTGTCATCAAAAGAGCGGACACCGAGTCCTCTCCTCAAAAGACGAGAATAGTACCCCCGGGGGACTTTACACGCGAGCTTAAGTCCCCGGTCGAGAACGCGCTGGAGCGCCGATCTGTGACAACAGCGAGCAAGGTATCCCCAAACAGGACAGGCGTAGGTAATCACGGGCAACACGTACGTGTTGACGGTGAGCTTACCTAGCCGGGGCACTTGTTTAGCCCACGACACGTCAGAAGCCACAGCACGAAACCTCTACATACCGACCCCCTCTCCAACAGTACTTTTCCCTTTAAGTACGTTTCAGAACCATCAATGTGATGTCTTTAAAATCACACTGCAGCGTAATATACCATAATAATGAATGTTACTTACTTACCATAGTGCTATTCGTGGTTTCCCAGTTATGTCAATGGACTTTTCCAACTGTAACACAAATTTATTAACAGAAATAGATTTTTGTGACTTATAAAATTACAAAAAGCCATTGAAATACATTTTCTTACATAAATTTTATTTGCACTTCACAGGACTATTAACTAAAAAAGCAAACAACTTTTTGATTTCTTTTTTTTTTTTTTTTTGCCGAGTTAGACATTTTATTTTATTTTATATTTTAATTATTTTTCCAAACTTTCGCGGCACAGCCAGCGTGGTTTCGCGGCACACAGTTTGGGAAACGCTGCTCTAGACAATGATGCCAAATATAGCAGGGTCCCAAAATAAGGAGAGTGTCAGTTGTGTAGGCACGTTTTGCATTCCGTAAGTACAGAGGTTCAGTATGGGTGGAGGCGCTGAAAACCACGAGATGTACAGAACAGAGCCGATGAAGACGCTAAGAAAAATATTAATTTGTCGTTCAAAAGTTATCGTGAGACATATTCCAAACAAGCATAGGCCCTATAGGTAGATAGATAGATAGACAGACAGACAAATGCTAAACGGTCGAGGTAAAACTGAGGTAAAACTCGCTTCGCTTGTCCAGTTATTGATGGAAATAAAAATTGAATATTAAGCCTATATTACTTAGACGACGATGATATGATGATGACCACGATGATGACGATGCTTATGCTTATAAAATTGACTTACATACCACTCAGGTTCGGACAGATATAAGTGCAGTTTGATCGAGAATCGTGTATAATATACTGTATTACAAAGAAGAATGTGGCGCCGGTTGATGTGGTTATGGTAGGACTGTTGGTGTTACCTACACTAGTTGAAGGCCAGTCAAACTAAAATATTGTAACCATCTTACATGCAACGGTTTTTATTTTCATCAAACAGTTAAACATATTTCATATTTTATAGAACGCACGTTTATATACGAACACTTTATGAATACATACGAAACACCGTTTCGCAAACAGGCACAATAAATTCGAAACCCCGCGACAGTTTGAGGTCTCCATGACTTCTATAAATACATTTCTAAACAGGAGGTTAAAGAAAAAAGGACACGTACAGCATATCAAAATGCACGGCTATTAAGAGCCTACCACAGAGTTCTCGGAATCGGGGTATGAATTTCGATCCCCGTGACAGGGGGTTCAGCAATTAGTTTTCCGAAGGTCTTATCCCAGTTGCAGACAAAAAGCAGCGACAGCCACGGGTTCGTTCTCACACATCACTCACAGTCACACGCACGCAAACGGGTCAAATGTGAAAAGCCATAAATAATCAGTTTCTTGCGAACGGCCGTAAAATGAGTCCACTGGAGAACAGGTTAAAGTTTAAATAATGTATTTCTTTCTAAGAATTAAAAGTATTTTATTCTGTTTGTTGCGTGCGCGCGTGTGAGTGTGTTTCTGTGTGTAGGCCTACATGTAGACGGGATATTAAGTTAGTCAAGGTTCGGTGTGTCGGCGTTTTCCAAGAATACTAGGGTGTCAGTAGGTCGAGAATTCAGTCTTGGAGGGAAGAATTACGGGACGAGAAACCTGTTGAAAAGTTTTCGATACACATGTAATCATTTCGAGTAGTTTTTTAAAAAATTCTAAAAATGCTTATTAAATTCACTTAGGTATGAAATAAATTAGCGTAAATGTGAAGTTCATTAATGAATTAGTAAATGGACGGTAATATAATGACGACCTCGCTCGAGAATATAAAAGCCACATTTTCATCGGAACGTTGAATTTTGAACACTGTTGGCAAAAAGGAATAGGTTGCTAACTAAATCACTGGATGGATCACTGAACTGAAAGCACAGATAAATCCCATGAAGACAGTACATGAAATCCTGAATCAGTACGGTTTGAATCATGGACACTTATAAGGAGAGAGATGGAATGGCTTTTGGCTTGATACATGGTTTTGAATGATAATGAAGAGAATTTTTGTAGAAATAAGATGGGGAATAATGAAATGTTGTAGAAGATACATGAGAAAAAACTCATGAAAATTTCTTACAATAAGCAGGTAGGCTTACCGATGGATGGGCATTTTAAATTCGACATTTTAAACGATTGGTATTAGAGGAAAAGTTTGAGGATGTCGATGCTACAAGGAGTGTCCTGGATCATACGGTTGAAGAAATGCGCTTGAAGGAGTATAGGAATATTAAAAAGAGAAAGATGAACTAGTTAACCTGACAAAGCATATCTTCGTTTTGTTTAATTAGGAGTAACAACAATATTCAACTCAATTTAAATAAATATTTTCATTTAGCTTATGTATACTGCAACAGCACTGCTAAATAAAAGCAGTCAAACCAAACAGACATTAACCCCACACAGTAGCCTAACATCAATAATTGTTAGCAGTGGTTATTAACAATATGTTAGTAACAAAATTGTGCAGGATTCGCCCGTATCTTGAATCAATTAATGTTAATCCCGGCTGATTGCATTAGTTAATATTAACACATGTTTAGGACCGAACACTGTTTAAAAAAAAATCACAGGACGTACTAGTGAGCTATACGTCCTAACCCGACTCTAGTCATGTGTTTGCGTGTTATATGTTATAAAATAAGTTAACGATAACATTCCGTTAAGTAATGTGGATTATTATTTATATGTGGGTAAAGTTCTATTTGATCGCAAAGGTTAGCTCACTTTCCTGGAAAGCTTGTTTCAGAAGGAACAAAACGTAAAAGGCGAAAAGGAGACCGCTCATATGAAGTGGCAGGCGATTTGGAGTTATATGCCGAATCTAAATGGGTCAATTTATTACACGATAGAGAAACACCATGTACCTAACCTAACAGAAGGTGTTAGGCAAGGATGCAACCTCTCACCAACACTGTTTAATGCATATATACAGGATGGGTTCGACGTACTCAAGGAAGATTGCAAAGAGGGAATAATAACACTATGCAACATGATTTTCTATGTTTCTGTAGTCTTAAGTGTTCCTAAAGCATTTTTTTGCGCTGATTCCAGATCTGCAATCCATTTCTTTCTATCACGTACAGTTTTTTGCAAATCAAATGAACTCATCTTTTATTTACACGTAAGTTTCACAAGGGGAAATTTTATTGTGGGGGAGGGATTAGGTGGCCACACTTGTTACACCCAGCTGGCTGTTAGGCGGGAAACAGTAGTTCATTGTTTACATGCTATAGTGCTGTGAGGTTATATTTGTGCTGTCATATATAGTTTGTGAACTTTCTGTAGAAATGAGTTCCCGGAAGTGTTTGAATAACCCAAACGTGTTCTGTTATATTTGTGGTAGCTACGTAATTGGTAAGCAAAGACAGGACATTAATAGTTTTGTGAGAAACGTGTATTACGCGTACTTCGGCATAAGGCTTGGTGATGAAGACAAAAGCTGGGCACCACACAAGGTATGTCGTACATGTGTTGAGGGACTGAGACTGTGGAAAAATGGTGCAAAAAAATCAATGCCTTTTGCAATCCCAATGGTTTGGAGAGAGCCACAAAATGTTAACGATTGCTATTTTTGTATGGTTAAAATTCAAGGTCATAACGCAAAAAGTAAGAAGAATATACAATATCCGAACATTCCTTCGGCCTTACGACCAGTTACGCATTGTAATTCTCTCCCTATCCCAGTTCCACCTCCCGTTCTTGAAGATGTGCCACTTGCGAGCAGCTCAGAAAATGAAAGCGATAATGCTGATGATTACAACCCGGAAGAAGATTCTGCACCAAAATTATTCAGTCAAAATGAACTTAATGATATTACTCGTGACTTGAACCTGACAAAAGATGCCGCCCAATTGCTTGGGTCAAGATTGAATGCAAAAAATCTTCTATTACCCGGAGTTACGTTCTCTTGGTATAGGTCCAGAGAGAAGGAATTAATGAAATTCTTTAAAGAAGAAGACTCTCTGGTTTATTGTTGTGATATTGAGGGTTTATTGAATTTCTTTAACGTCACTTACAATCCAAGTGAGTGGAGGTTATTTATAGACTCGTCCAAAACTAGCCTCAAAGGTGTACTTTTACACAATGGAAATTTGTTTGGTTCAGTACCCATTGCACATTCAGTTCATCTGAAGGAGACGTATGTAAATCTCAAAGCTCTGCTAAAATACGTGAATTATGAAAAACATTCTTGGACAATTTGTGGGGATTTAAAAGTAGTAGGTATGTTACTTGGTCAACAATCCGGCTACACAAAAATGCCTTGTTTCATTTGTGAATGGGATAGTCGAGCCAGAGACAAACATTGGAAGAAGACAGACTGGCCCAAAAGAAGAACCCTCCAACCCGGTTCACAGAACATAATAAATGTACCACTTGTTCAACGAAGCAAGATACTATTACCTCCTCTGCACATCAAACTCGGATTAATGAAACAGTTCACTAAAGCTCTTCCAAAAGATGGTGACTGTTTCCAGTACTTGGTAACAAGATTTCCGAAAGTATCTTATGAGAAACGTAAAGAAGGGATCTTCGTGGGACCGCAGATAAGAAAGTTAATGAAAGACAATTTGTCTGAAAGTACAATGAATCGAGTGGAAAAAAGGGCCTGGGTTTTTTTTAAAGAAGTTGTTGTCAACTTTTTGGGCAACCACAAACATCCAGAGTACAAAATCATGGTTAAAAGAATGTTGCAGAGTTTCATGAAATTAGGATGTAACATGAGTGTAAAGCTTCACTTCCTACACTCACATGTAGACTTTTTCCCTGCGAACCTCGGCGATGTCAGTGAAGAACAAGGCGAACGTTTCCACCAGGATATCAAGGACATGGAAAAGAGATACCAGGGAAGGTGGAATGCCAACATGATGGCCGACTACTGTTTTATGCTAAAAAGAGACGGCACTGGTGAAGGGAGACAATCACGGAAGAGAAGTTTCTACCCACGTCAGAAAGATCTTGAAGCAGTGAATTCAACGAAGAAGAGGAATTAAATTGTCATATATGTGTTGTGTTTTCGTAATAATTATAACATTTTTAAGTGAGTGTATACCATTGTCTACTGCACCGCCATATGTTGTGATTTTATGCAGGATTAAAACATAAACAATTTTGAAATCACAATCAAATAATAATAATTTTCCCTGTTCACAAAATTCGATTTTTTAAAACTTCGAAATTGAATTGTATAAAAACCTTACGTGATACAGAAAAACTAAAACCAGATTTGAAATCAGCATGAAAAATACTTTTAAAATCACCTTACAGTCTTAAAACATCGTACCAAAACTTTTAAAATGTTGCATAGTGTAATCCAAGGAGAAAGAATAAACATGGTGCGTTTTGCCGATGATATTCCTGTATTTTCTCATATTGAAAATGAGCAGGATCTGAGTAAGCTTTTACACAGTATGGATAAAATACTGACATAAGGATATAATATGAAAATAGTTAGGGATAAAACCTAAGTTATGATCTGTTGGAGAAAAGAAAATTTGAAGCTAAACATTGCACTGAGAGGAGAGAAACTCTTCAGGATGTAAACGAATTTACATACTTGGGCAGTAAAATTACAAAGGATGGCCGAAGTGAAAGAGATATTCTTAGCAGAATACACCAGCCTAAAATTGCTTTTAACGAAAAATGGCGAATACTATCACAAAGCAGCATCTTCCTTAAAACAAGAAAACGTTATCTAATGAGTTTTATATGGAGCATTGGCATGTATGGTTGCGAGTCGTGGACAGTAGGTATGAAGAAACAAAGGAAACTTAACAGCTTTGAGATATGGTTTTATCGCAAGATACTAAAAGTAAATTGGTCTGACAAAATTACAAATGAAGAGGTGCTGAACAGAATAGGCAATGAGAGGTGTTTGTTGAAAACCATAATTAGAAGAAGGGTAGAACTTACTGGACATACACTGCGCCATGAAGGACTACTAAAACTGGTAATGGAAGGAACAATAGCAGGTAAAGGATATAAGGGAAGACCAAAGCTGCGGTATATAAAAAAAATTATGAATGATGTAAATTTTGAAACTTTTGAGGAAATGAAGAGGAAAGCACAAGATCGATCACAATAGAAGACCGCTGCAAACCAATCTTAGGAGAGAAGACATGAGAAGAGAAGAGAAACATGGCAACATCAAAAGGACACGGAAAAGAGAAAGAAACCCATAACAGGAGCCATGAATTCGACCCCATGCTCAAAGTCATTATCTAAAGAAAGAAAGTGAGATCTATATGGTGTGGTATTTAAAAGGGTTGTTTTATCAGGCTGTGAAATCTGGCAACTGAACTGAAGGCGTCTGAATTCGGTAGAAACAGATTTTTGGCGGAGAGCAGTAGGAGCATAGCGAAATCAGGGATGGCAAAACTATTATAACAGAAGACACCCAACAGAAGCAATTAATTTGATACGGGCATGTACACAGAATGTCGGGACAAAAAATACCAAAACAAATTGTGGAAAAATTAAGGAAAGGAGTAATCCAAAAGCGCGATAATGGAGTGTGTGAATTTAGAGAACCATGTCGGAACAAGGTTTAAGACTGTATAATGCCAACATAGAAGAAAATATAAATGGTAACCAGAAAATGCAGGACTCTTACAATATCGGATCGGTAATAAAAGGAGCATTTGTCCTTCAGGAGAAAGAATAAGCGTGTTTAGACAGATAAATAGGTAGTTATAAAAGAGTTCAAAAAACATTCTCTCTCCACCTTCTCTTCCACAACTCTCCATCTAACTGTCTACTCGTCTATTTCTGTTCTTGACATTAACACAACAGGAACATAAAGCAATTATTGATCAGTAAGACTTCTGATACTTTCTGTCGCCAGTGTCAGTCTAAAAACATACGCGTAATTTACATTGGAGCGCTATAAAGCAGTCCATATCTCACGCGGATACATGTAAACACAATAACAGGACTGGACTGGACGTTTATCACTGTTTCCAATGTAGACTACTTAACGTTGAATTAGTATCGCGGATATTGCTCTAATCTACTCAGGACGTCAAAATCGAGTTGTTTCCACGTACGAAATTTATCAGACACACAAAGGTCATTTGCATTATTTTTTTTTCTTCTATAGTAAAAGCGAGATAAACATCTCGACTTTTTTTATCAGTTTGAGACCATTACCACTAAATTATCATTTCCACAAAATTAAAAATAATTTTGTATACGTAGCGGCGTTCCAGCACCCTTACACAAGCGCGCGCGGCAAACACACACAATTTCTGTTATGAAAAAACTTGTACGTGTGTCTGAACATTTTTTTTAGATTTTTTAAATATTAATTCTTTTAATATTTATAAAAATAATTATTATCTACTGCCTTATATTAAAATTACGTACCGGTACGTAAATTGTAGGTTTAACGAGAAGCTGTCTTTCACATTTAAATGTTTTTACTAAAGCTTGGTTACGTTATTCTTCATTTGGTTTACAATAAAAAAAAAAAAAAATTAAAATCTCCAAAAACAAAGACAAAGTTTTGTCAAACGTAATCAAGCAGTCACACAGAACACTAAAACAG
Source organism: Magicicada septendecula (assembly GCA_034769895.1). Classification (NCBI taxonomy): domain Eukaryota; kingdom Metazoa; phylum Arthropoda; class Insecta; order Hemiptera; family Cicadidae; genus Magicicada; species Magicicada septendecula. Next base: position 141,726,440 of record CM068367.1, on the reverse strand, counting down.
TGAAACATATTTGTAATGTTACAGTTATTGTATGAAATCCTTCATGGAGTATACAGAAGGTTAAGAGATAGAAGAAGTAGAAGATGAAGAAAAGTACGCACACATATTACTTCACAAATTTAAAACCCACTTTATAATAACATAATATCCGAGGCATTTAATTCGTTTCTTGAACGAGCACAGCGAGTCTCAGTTTTTACTCGACCGTTTGTCATTTGTCTGTTTTTTTGGGGTATGTCTCATGATAACTGTTGAACGTATCAACCGATTTTCGTAAAACTTAGCATGCGGGTTCATAATTTTCCCCACAGACCCGACCCCTATTGTTTTTGGGATATATCCCTCCAAAAATGGGACGGTGGTAAAAAACGTGAGTGGTAAAAATTGTAATAAAATTGCAAAAATTCACGTGTAGTATTAAATTAAAGGGAATGTTAACCAAAGTCTGAGTATAGTATTAAGTTTTTGGTTTTTTAAAAATTGGGACGGCAGGACCCAAAAAGTGGGTCAAAGTTTTGATAAATCGGAAAAATTCATGTAAATTAAACAGTAGTAAATTAAACAAAATTTTAATCAAAATATGAATATACTGTACGGTTTTGGAAATTTTTTAGGTTCCGGGGCTAATGAAGGGAGTAAAAATTTGTTAACATGAAACCGGGTCCCAGACTAAGGAGAATTTTAAGCGAAATCCGAATGTAGCGTTTACTAAGAAGTTTTTTAACCTTAGAGGTACCACGGGCCATAAATTGAAGTCAACATTTTAAAAAAGTTCTAAAAGTATTTGTGGCGATCAACTTATGAAAAATGTTATTCAAAATACAAACTCAGTGTCTTCAATAATTTCACAGAATTAGTATCCCTCAACAATCGTTGCAAATTTTGGGTCATTTTTTAAAAAGTTTGTAAGATATGTTCACACAAAATATTATATATTGTTATCAATTATGTACATTTGTGAAAAGTATTAGAGATAACCTTATGCGAAAACATACGTAAACTTAAAAGCTAGGACTAAATTATTTCCCATTAGGTAAAAAATGCAGTAGTTTCTTTTATTAAAAAAGAAATAGTCGAGTGATCAGGGTTTTCGTTATTTTTAATAACTTAAAACTATCTAATATTAATTTTTCAGTGGAGGGTTAGTGAGGATAGGTAAAAAATAACACAAATTTTTAATTTTTTTGTGTCGACGTTTCGACAATGTTTATTGTCATCATCAGGACAATTGTTGCTGACGCCAAACACAGCAACAGTTGTGTGTTTGGCGTCAGCAACAATTGTCCTGATGATGACAATAAACATTGTCGAAACGTCGACACAAAAAATTAAAAATTTGTGTTATTTTTGACCGATCCTCACTAACCATCAACTGAAAAATTCATTGATTGACGGTCACTACGAAGTTAAGGATTTATGTAATATTAAGTTATGACGAATTTTATTCAAAATACAAAGTCGGTATCTTTAATAGTTCGACAGAATTAATATGTCCCAATAATCCCTCCGAATTTTTGGAAGGCCTTCAAAAAGTTTGTAAGCTATGTTTGCAATAAAAAACTTTATATATTGTTACCATTTATGGATATTTGTAAAGTATTAGATATAGGCCTATATAGATAACTATGGAAAAGTACATAAACTTTAAATCTCGTACTAAATTATTTGTTGCTTATTGCTTAGGCATTATGGTTATAAAACTGATCTAACTGAAACCAATGCAGTAGTTCAGATTTTTTAGTTTTTATTGTATGATTATCTGCTCTACAATTTTTATTTTACTAAAGAAAAAAGTAAGTGGAGTTTTCGTAATTTTTCTGATAATTCAAAAATTATCTAATATAGAAATTGTTCAAATAATAAATGTACATCGTTTAATATAGTGAGCGAAGTCTGGAGCTCAGTAAGCATATTAATATATAATATCATATAATAATATATTTATCATAATACATTATATGTTATATATGTCATATTTTTATTACGTTATAAAATATAAGGAAATTGTTTCTTTAATATAATGAATGTTACATTATTTCACACGTAATTTTTAACAATATATCAGCTGTTTTAATAATAAACAAATGACAACAAACCAAAATTGTCATTCAGTTTTTTGTGTTTTAACCAATGGTGCATTTTAACCGTCAAAGTACTTTTATTTATAAATCTAAAACTATACTCTTTCAAATTAAGAAGTATAACATTACTTTGTTTAATTATCGGTACACAACTAAACGTGCGTGTATGTGCGTGCGAGCACGCGTATATGTAGTACAATCACATTATCAATAAGACATATTACTTTAAACTTAATTTATATTTAACATATAATATATTTTACTAGCAAATTTAGTGCGTATAAACAAACATGCAAATGCTGCTAATTATTCTCTGTCACTCTTCTTACACACTCCCTCTCTCTGTCTTTCTTACGCAATGCTGTTACGACTGCGTATGTTAGTACGGTACGTTGACCGAGTCATAAAAGAGCTGTTGTATTTCTACACGAATTAGTGAGGCAGCTGCCTTGCCCTGATCCAATGTCTGGTTCCGTGGTGTAGTGGTTATCACATCTGCTTTACACGCAGAAGGTCGCCAGTTCGATCCTGGCCGGAATCAGGTAATTTTTTTTCTCCGCTGCAAAAACCGACAATAATTTTTTAAGTAACTACGAAATACGGAGTATAGCGCGTTATGTACTTATAGTCATTACAAACAAAGTCTGAAGGAAGCGATCCATAATAATGACTTAAAGAGTAGTATATTTACTTTATTCAATTAGTTTTGTTGTCAGATAAAGAAATATACTCAAACTTCAGATATAAGGGACCCACCAATAGAGCTTTCAAGTCGTCTTCGCAACACGAAATTATTTTTGTATAAAATTATCTTCTGGGTGTAAGCTAAGGTTCCTATAATATCTGTATTATAAAACCAGGACACCAGTAAAAGTTAGTATAAAGTTTGCACTAACTTAACTTATACAAAATTCAAGGCTATGTGTAAAATATAAATAAACCTTTGTACTTACACGTACAAATCGGTTTTCGTGTTGCAGTCCTTGTTACTATTAATTTTTACTTCCATGTTCCTTAAGGAAATGGAAGTATGGTGATGGCAAAAAAAAACGTGTTCGAGATTATTGCAGATTCTGATTGTACGACACTCAAAACATGAAAAAGTAATTTTTCGAAAAGTGTCTGTGTGTCTACAGATTTTTTTTCTATGGCAAACGATAACAGCCGCAAATTCTAACAGAATCAAATAATTTTTTGCATACAGCCTTGATTTGAAGAGTACTCAAGACGTATTGTTTTTGGTGAAGATCAGTTAAGGGAAAGGGGTAGTTTACCTGGAACGTTTTTTTTTTTTAATAAGGGTATTATCTATGGCAAACGATAACAGCCGCATATTCAAACAGAATCTAATAATTATTTGCATACAGCCCTCAGTTGTAGAGATCTCAATGTCTCTTGATTTTGGTGAAGATCGGTTAAGGGAAAGGGGTAGTTTACCTGCAACATTTTATATTTTAACAACGGTAATTTTTTTATGACGAACGATAACTGCCGCACATTCAAACGAATCAAATATTTTTTTGCACACGATCCTCAATTGTAAAAGACTGAAGGCCTGTTGATTTTGGTGAAGATCGGTTAAGGGAAAGGGGTAGTTTACCTGCAACGTTTTATATTTTAACAAGGGTATTTTCTATGGCAAACGATAAGAGCCGCAAATTCAAACAGAATCAAATAATTTTTTGCATACAGCCCTGATTTGTAGAGTACTCAAGACCTATTGTTTTTGGTGAAGAACGGTTAAGGGAAAGGGGTAGTTTACCTGCAACGGTTTTTTTAATCAAGGGTAATTTTTTTTTCTATGGTTATCGATAACAGCCGCAAATTCAAACAGAATCAAATAACGTTTTGGATACAGCCCTGAATTGTTGAGTTCTCAAGACCTACTGGTTTTGGTGAAGATCAGTTACGGGAAAGGGGTAGTTTACCTGCAACATTTTATGTTTTAAAAAGGGTATTTTACTTCCATATTCCTTAAGGAATGGAAGTATGGTGATGGCAAAAAAAATCGTGTTCGAGATTATTGCAGATTCTGATTGTACTACACTCAAAACATGAAAAAATGTCGTTTTCCGAAAAGTGTCTGTGTGTCTGTCTGTCTGTCTGTCTGTCTGTCTGTCTGTCTGTCTGTCTGTGTGTCTGTAGATTTTTTTTCTATGGCAAACGATAACTGCCGCAAATTCAAACAGAATCAAATAATTTTTTGCATGCAGCTCTGATTTGCAGAGTGCTCGCGACCTATTGTTTTTGGTGAAGATCGGTTGAGGGAAAGGGGTAGTTTACCTGCAACGGTTTTTTTTTAGCAAGGGTAATTTTGTTTGTTTGGCAAACGATAACAGCCGCAAATTCACACAGAATGAAATAATGTTTCGCATACAGCCCTGAATTGTAGAGTTCTCAAGGTCTTTTGATTTTGGTGAAGATCGGTTAAGGGAAAGGGGTAGTTTACCTGTAACGTTTTATGTTTTAACAAGGGTATTTCCTATGGCAAACGATAACAGCCGCAAATTCAAACAGAATCAAAAGATTATTTGCATACAGCCCTAAATTGTAGAGTTCTCAAGACCTATTGTTTTTGGTGAAGATCGGTTGAGGGAAAGGGGTAGTTTACCTGCAACATTTTTTTAACAAGGGTATTTTCTATGGCAAACGATAACAGCCGCAAATTCAAACAGAATCAAATAATGTTTTGCGTACAGCCCTGATTTGTAGAGTACTCAAGACCTATTGTTTTTGGTGAAGATCGGTTAAGGGAAAGGGGTAGTTTACCTGTAACGTTTTATGTTTTAACAAGGGTATTTCCTATGGCAAACGATAACAGCCGCAAATTCAAACAGAATCAAAAGATTATTTGCATACAGCCCTAAATTGTAGAGTTCTCAAGACCTATTGTTTTTGGTGAAGATCGGTTGAGGGAAAGGGGTAGTTTACCTGCAACGTTTTTTTAACAAGGGTATTTTCTATGGCAAACGATAACAGCCGCAAATTCAAACAGAATCAAATAATGTTTTGCATACAGCCCTGATTTGTAGAGTACTCAAGACCTATTGTTTTTGGTGAAGATCGGTTAAGGGGAAGGGGTAGTTTACCTGCAACGTTTTTTTATCAAGCGTATTTTCTATGGCAAACGATAGCAGCCGCAAATTCAAACAGAATCAAATAATTTTTAGCATACGTCCCTGAATTGTAGAGGTCTCAATGACTTTCGATTTTGGTGAAGATCGGTTAAGGGGAAGGGGTAGTTTACCTGCAACCTTTTACGTTTTAACAAGAGTAAAGTACTTGAAAATTTATTTAAACTTTTTGAAACAGTGGTAATTGTTAAAAATAAAATAATTTTGTTGCCAGGCAATAAAATTATAATTTTTTCATTTTAATGTAATATAATATTTTTCATTTAATACAGCAATAAAAAGGCAGGTAAGACACAGCCTGGCTGTTTGGGTGAAAATGATTTTAAATATAAATCTTAGAATATGGAAGTCATGTATGGTTCTCCATACCGATATTTTTCTATGGCAAACGATAACAGCCGCAAATTTAAACAGAATCAAATAACGTTTTGGATACAGCCCTGAATTGTTGAGTTCTCAAGACCTATTGGTTTTGGTGAAGATCAGTTAAGGGAAAGGGGTAGTTTACCTGCAACATTTTATGTTTTAAAAAGGGTAATTTTTTCTATGACGAACGATAACTGCCGTAAATTCAAACAGAATCAACTACTTTTTTGCATACCGTTTTGAATTATACAGAACTCAAGGTCTGTTGATTTTTGGTGAAGATCGGTTAAGGGAAAGGGGTAGTTTACCTGCAACGTTTTATGTTTTAACAAGGGTAATTTTTTCTATGACGAACGATAACTGCCGTAAATTCAAAGAGAATCAAATACTTTTTTGCATGAATCCCTGAATTGTAGAGGACTGAAGGCCTATTGATTTTGGTGAAGATCTGTTAAGAGAAAGGAGTAGTTTACCTGCAACGTTTTATGTTTTAACAAGAGTGAAGTACTTAATTTTGATAAATAAGTATCCTGATAAGAAGCTCATAATAATCCACTGTAGAAACGTAGTTAAAATATCTATAAATTAAGAGGTTAGGTGAACGGGGTGGGGGTAATTTTCTATTAATGAAAATTATAGTTGAAGTGGGAGGGGAGAATTTGTTATATGTGTACTACGTTATCGGCAACAAAGAAGTAGTTTTTTGTTAAAATTCCTTCCCGGGCTGTTTAGCCGTAGTCCAATGTTTTCTGCAAAACCAGACGTTTCGGCAGTGCCATCGACTGCCATCATCAATGAAAATCGAGTGCGAAAACGTGAGGTGGTATACGCTAGTGACCACAGTGCTGTGGTTAAAGCGGAAGGAATAAGTAGAAAGAAGTAGTTTCTATGGAAATATTTCATTTCGAATATGATTTTAAATATAATTCTTAGAACATGGAAGTTATGTATGGTTCTCCATACCGATATTTTTTTCAGTAAAGGGTTTGTGAGGATCGGTCAAAAATATAACACAAATTTTAACTTATTTGTGTCGACGTTTCGACAATGTTTATTGTCATCATCAGGACAATTGTTGCTGACGCCAAACACATAACTGTAACACACACAACAGTTGTGTTTGGCGTCAGCAACAATTGTCCTGATGATGACAATAAACATTGTCGAAACGTCGACACAAATAAGTTAAAATTTGTGTTAGGCTATATTTTTTACCGATCCTCACAAACCCTTTACTGAAAAATTCATTGATTGACGGTCACTACCAATTGAAGAATTTAATTAATTTTCTTCTTATGAATCCATCTTCCTTAGACATGCTCTTTTAACATAGTATTTTGTCTGTACATGCGTAATAATCGATACATGTGTAATCAAAGTTGATCTCATCGACTACGATTATTAGCAAATGAGTTTAACGTTTTTACCAATAAAAAAATTAGTGTTCCGAGTCAGTAGTGATATATATATTTATAACTAGTTAATCAACGGACACGTCATGGACAACAAAATCCAGGAATTTTTACGCTATATGAACAAATATATAAAAACATTTTATTATCGATTTACTCGGCACTTCTGTGTCTGGAAACTTAATCCGAAATAATTTTTTGCGTTTGTTCATGCAATGTTCTGAAATACGCCTTTATTCTGAACACTAGCATATGTCTATAAATTATAGCCTATATTATATAGTCTACGTCTATGACTATATATACTATTGACATTTAACTAGAAGAATGTAAAACCGTTAAATGATATGGGAAGCCACTACCGTTCAGTGGAAACGAGAATTGTTACCAAAGTGTAGCGAAATGATCCCGTTTATCCAAAACGTCGGAATTACACAGTGGATCGGTAAAATCGTCCACTGAGCGTACCGCAAAATTTACTTATTTCAGCTACCACAAAACTATTGTTACGTTTTTGACAATTCTCCTGTAGCTGGTGATGAAAGAAATGACAGTAACGTAGAAAGACAATGACAATAACGAAAATATGTAGATCGAATACGTAGAACGTACTTTGATGATGTAAATTTGCTTTCTTAAATTTTATTATTCAATTCTTCTAATTCACTTATACCTTTTAGCGGTATATCCTGTATGCACATTTCAATTATAAAAAAAAATATTAAACATAGTAAATTTAAAGTATCGTTAGCCGGCCTGTTAGACCGTGGCCTAAACATGTTAACTACAGATGTTTCGGCCCTCTTCAGTATAACATTTCGCTTCAGAGTCTACCACAGTACTGGGATTATTCGGCATCCATAGTGAGCAAATCTATGGAGAACCAGATATCGTCACTGGCATTAAGTAAAGTAGAATCCGATGGGCAGGGCATGTACAGAGAATGTCAGAGACATCCACATAATGAAAATTTTTACGGGGAGACCTGGTAGAAGAAAAAGGAGGGGTCGGCCTAGAAAACGATGGTTGGGTGATCTTGAGGACGTCTGGAGGCGGATTGTCCAGGAGGGCAAGGCTCTCCAAGACCTATAAACGCTAATTGAGAGAGAGAGAGAGAGAGAGAGAGAGAGAGAGAGAGAGAGAGATTACGGCCTTAAAGCCCGGCTAACGATACTTTAAACAATATTGACACCGGCCGCGATATCCTCAGATCAAGATAGTAAATTTAAGCTAAGCGCAAGAAATGTAGCTTGGAACGGTGCGTATTCTGTGAACCAGCATGCCCATTTTTAATCTGCGGGTTCTTGTAACGGAAGGTTTCGTTCTGCAGTCCACCCCCGACATCGGGAATACGTTCGTAGACCCGTAATTCAAATACATCGATTCTTTCACTAGCCGCTTGCTTTGACGGTTACGTTCCCAGTGCAAGTTGGGAACTGGGTATATCAAAGCGTCAGCCATACATCTGCCGCTGTAGAATTATATTCCACACTCGTACCGGTTGGTAACAAGAGCTTATGATTTCTACAGAGGTCGTTCCGAGTTCTAACTTCACCGGTAACATCATTTGTAGCGTAGAGAATCCCCCACTCGGCGGTTTGGTCACAGCAAAGAAGTCGAGGGCCTCTAACGAGTTATACGCCTGCGGAAGCGAAGTTTATCGTACTGAATAAATTTCGTATCAAATTTACAAAAGGCGGTACCCAACCAAACTCGCAACACACACACATACACACACAAACTGGGCGTATATCCAGCGACAACGGTAAATAATTTATTTACGGTGCGAGAAAACAGATAAAACACCGCTCGCCGTATCTGGATTAGAGAGAAGCCTGTTGAGTATCGGAGCCATGACCACTACTACTACTACTACTACTACTACTACTACTACTACTACTAGGTATGCTCGGAGATATCTACTGATGTTAACTTTCTGTAATTTAACGGGTAATAATATATCGCGCTAGCCAGCCAGTTTCTGTTGTACGTACATTCGCACATCTTGTAGTGTACTTTCTGCGTGTATGCGTGGTTCTGCGATATCAGCTGGTTAAAACCAAACCAACAACCATATATGAGGGTAATACAAAAGTAAACACGTAAGCCTGGTTACAGCGGACAGTATTTAATATTATTGATGTTCTTGTTTTTCTCCTTCTTCTTTTTTGTTGCTTTGCTGTTACAACGCTCGTGGCCTTTTTGATCGTTATTAATATGAAAATTAACATCACCGAAGGGAATATAAAGAGAGCCGACCGGTGATTGCAGTTACACCAGTGCTGAGTAAATGTTCGACAAAAAAAAAACGCAAATCGATTCGACGTAAACGGGGCAGCAACAAACTGGATGACTACTTGCTTCTTCTTCGAATATTGTGTAGCACGATACAAATTGCTAATACGAGTCTCACACATTTCTGTATTCCTATTCGACCTCGCGTACCGTCTTACCTTCTTCTTCCCCCTTAATGTTTCCTTATATACATCAGAAGTCCTTTCTCTCTACAGATGTCCCAGTTGTTTCCACACAACGCTTCCTTCCGTTTCTCGGGCAACTTATAGCCATCACAATGGAGGTGGTCTTCATCATTTAGATCTTTTTAGGGTCCACACTAGCGTCGTTTAAGGACAACCTACTTTCTGCAATTCTTTACAACGGGTTATTCCGCTGTGAACTTTGGTTCTCTTAAGTACATTTATGACCGTATCTCTCACGTCCTCGATGTTACTGCTGAACTCATTCTACCCTAAAGTAGAATACATAAGACAATCTTTACAATCTCTTCGAGTAGCATTCAAAGATCTACTATTGGAACAATTAGAACAGATTCCAACTTCAGTAAATGCGTTTACTTTTTCAAATAAAATCCTATACCCATCGGCACCGACAACAGCTGTAAAAAATCATGAAAATTAATATAGCAAACTTCGTATAACAAAGAGACTACTTCAGTTACCACTATACACTACGAATCAAAAAGATCCGCATTATAAGAATTCGAAACACACATCGTAATAATAATTATTAAATGCGTGATTGTTAATTGTGAGTTTTAGATAATACATATCCTGCGTCGTTCAGAGAAAAGAAAATCTTTTACCTTTATGGAACCCACGCGCATTAATAATACGCAAAAATAGCAGTAGGCACGTTTCTACGCACGCCAGTCAAAACAAATGATGGCGTTTTCCAACTGTGACCAATCGATTAAAATACTTCCGGGCTATTTTATGATAGATTCATTATAAAGAAATCAAAACGTTTGCTAACCTATACTACTGATAACCAACGCGCTGTTTGGGTAGGCGTCCCACTTTTGTTTATCGGATAAAATCGATTTAGTAATTTGGAGAAGTAAATTCCGTATAGTCAGTTTATATTGCCAATCATTTTTAGATATTATACTAATGATGTTTTTGTCTGACCGACAGTAGAAGAAATCTCCTGGTCGTCATACGGAAATTAGAAGGGAAGTCTAGAAAGATAAGTTTACAAATCAACTCGGTAAGAAAAACGAAGACAATATGCCCCGTGGATACACAAGTAACAGTCAACGGAACTCGGATCTGAACATTATTGCACACGTTGATGTACGGAAACTGGTAACGTTAGGAAATCAGGATAAAGGTGTAGAGTTTGGAAGACGTAGGCGTCTAGACTGGGCTTTTGGAAGGCTTGCGTTTCTGTAAAAAAAATCTCTTAAAATCCACCACATATCAGGACATTCTTCTTATTGTAACATAAAATATCAAATTGGGTTTCAAAAAACAGACAACAACTATGGTGGAAGTTACTCAAAAAGCTATGGAAATATAATTTCACAGAAAGAAAAATAAGAGAATGTCAGACGGAAAAGGGGATGTAAGAAAGGGGGATACCATGGTGATCAAGGGGAAAGAAAATAAGGTACAATAGATCTTCGCAAAAGCCTTTTTTTTTTTAAGTTAACACTGACTGCAGATATTACCGATGATTATAGAGAGTGAAAGATGAGCTCACTGCTGACAGTCACATGTGAAACTGAACTTCGATTGGACCTGTAGGCTACCAGGACTCGTTCAAAGTTACTGTTCAGGAACTGTGAGGTTCGAAGGCGTTGCTTTCGGAAGTTCTTGAAAGGTCACACCTAGAACTGTCCTGGAGCTGTGTTCTGGGGAACGGAGACAGTTCTCTGACAAGGTATAAATGGTTTCCTTCTACATACGAGATTCCCACGGCCTAAGTGACATGTGTAACAGATATGCGCGCATCCCGTCAACAATTTTAAAACTATTTGAATGGTACCCGCAAGGCAGTGGAAGCACACTGGAACGGTGTCGCAGAAAAATCTAGTAACGCCAAATCTAGTATACTGTTGACTGCATAATGCACCTTATAAAACTGTAAGTCACTTGCATAAAGTGCTCTAAAGAAGTAGCATAAAACATTTCCGAATCTTCTGTAAGTCGATATTTCGTGCGTCATTAGTGACCTTGGCTGAGACCTATTAAACCGGAGACAAAGGCAAGAACTAGTAAGCAGTGAGTAGTTTAATTTTCTGCGGCGGTTAATTTCCGTGTTATAATACAAGACGAGATAAAAGCTCCATTTCCAAAAATTTTGTCTTCACTTTTTTACTTGCGGTTGGCAAGATGGTTAACACAGTCATTGTGAGTAATAAATAAACAATAAATTTTAAATAAATAAATATTAAACAGATGTTTTAATTAAAACTTAAATATAAAATATAGATTAATAAATGATGAATAAAGACTAAGTAAATAATAATCGTATTTTTTTTACGGGGGCGTGGAAGTGACTTTTATATTGTTAGCACAGGGAAACGACCTGTATTAACAATATAGGCCTGTTTTTTACGGACTGAAGACCCAGATAAATAAGTGGAAGATATACACCTTGGTGGTAATGAAAGGGTGAAGTAATTGAAACTACGGAAAATCAAAAATATTCCGTATAGGATATGAGAAGAGAGGCAGACAGACAGACAGACCGACAGAAAGAAATAGTGACTGCTGGAATAAAGATAACGGCAGGTTCTTCTGAAAAATAAATGCAACTGACAAACGCAATAAACGCTAATGCGCCTTACCAGAGGCAAGGTCGGAAGGAAACAAAAGTCAGCCAAGAGGCGCCAGACTGAAAACGTAAGAAACAGACGAGCGTAAATGGAAGAAATGTGTTTGGTAAAGGTCAGGACCCGGAAAGTCACCTCCGTTACTATACGTACGTGACTTCTTGAAGGAGGCTGTAAAGAATAAAGTTTATAACAAAACTGAGATGCGCCTACGTTCACCGCATACGCATGCATAAGTGTTAATTTAAATACTGTTTGACCTTTGGAAACAATTTTAATCATAGTCTAATAAATGAAGAAAAACGTTACAGACGTAACAAAACATTCGCATAATCTGATTACGATCGTCAGTCATTCTGTTATTATAAGTGAAACTTACAAAGTAGAAACGTTTGTGATGCTCAGACATTTTCGTCTTAACGGCTATACCGGGGTGATAGATCGGATCTGACAACGCGATCGGCAACGAGCATTTTTTCTTTTTTTTTTTTTTTTTTTGCTGACCAAACCTTCGTATTTCAACCACATTAACTAACATTATATTTCTGACCGACAACCGGTTTTTAGAAACTGAATACAATTCAAGAATATCATCACTTTTATTTTACATTTCTTGTACTTCTACAAGTCATGTAATACGCAGATTGCCTAGGTGTTAACGGTAGCCACCAAGCCTCGGTCGCCCCAAGCCTCTGCGATCATCCAGTTTGTAAAGGTAATCTGTCACTGCTCAATCCGATCCGAATGTTCAATCAAACCAACTTCTTTTAAATTCTCCTCTATTACTACGTGTCGTAAAGATTTCCTGCTGGTCCAGGACGTAACTAATCAACTAGGAAAACTAGGAAAGCTTAAAAGTCAAGTATTCGGAACCTCGTTTACTGTCGTTACGCTGTAACCTTATTCGCAGTAGACCCAGTAATTTCAGAAATAACTTATCCTTCAAAATAAACTTGAATAAATACAAACCCAATAACAGTTCATATTTTATCAAAACGTTAACTAATATTATGAGAATTAAATCAAATTCTTTTCCACCAGTTCGATATGCGTTAGGTAGCTAGCTTGGTCGAAACTATTTATTACACAGCTCCGAGCTTCAACTGATCGTCCTTTTAGATCCAGTTACAAATTCATGATGCTTTAAGGATTCCACGGTCTTTCTTTCGGAGTACATAGCAAAGCTCTGTCCATGCGGACAAGGAGATTCGCGCGTTTAATAGAGTTGAGAGCTATGCCGGCGCTAACAACCCAACATCACTTCTCATCACCACTTATCATCGAATCCTATATACTAATCCTTTAGGTAGTCGTGGATCTCCGGTGTAACCAAGACGTCGATTACGAGTGATCAATAAAACCAAAGTAATGTTCCAATTGGCTTACTATCTGCTAGACAACCAACAAATCCTATCCCTTATGTAGTTGGGTGAGGTCGAGTCCTGGGCCTCTCCACTAAGACATTTACAGAAGAATCCCTGGTCCTCTGCAGTTGTACGATTTCTCGGGAAAGATAAATTGTTACGAACAGGGCGACTAGAGAAACGCTAACAGACCGTTGATAATTCGCATAATTAATGAACTCCACCAACTAATTTAATTGTTGGGGTGACACAACAAACGCGTAAAAAGTCAAAGACTGCTGTCATAGCTGGAGCAACCAGCAGAATAGAAGATACAAAAACAACCACGAGGACAATTCACAAAGACACCCCTCCCCCCTCTAGCCCAGTATGCTGATGATACTGCCTATTGGGTCACCGCTAGAGTTCACTGGCAAGCCCTATCTAGACTACAGTTAGTTTTCGAACCCTTCATAAACTACTGTAACACATGGAGAATCTCCGTAAACGCGGACACGACCCAAGTTTGCGTTTTCAACTCTACAGGACGCAACATGAATCATTTCTACAAATCTCCAGTCCACGTTGGCCAATCTACTGTATTCCCAAAGCGTGTCTGCAAATATCTCGGCGTCACGCTTGACTCCAAACTTACCTGGCGACCTCACATCACACGAACCTCAAAACCTAGCCCACAAACGAATCCGATCTCTTCGAGTTCTTAGCAGCAACGATCGTTGCTCCAGCAGATTACTAAACCGCATCTACACAGGTTATTACTAAACCTGTATTTTTTTTTTAAACTGGTCTCATTTTAAACCATCAACTTATACACAGCCTGTATCCGCCCAATAATGACCTACGCCCATCACATACTTCTAATTGCCACGGTTGGATAATGTGGAGAAACACATTTTATCCTTGAGGATAACAACGGTTGAAACCGGAAATGTTAAAAGATAGGCTAACGCAATGAAAGATTAAGAAAGGCAAATACCTACCTGGGTTATAATGTCAAAAACAGAAGAAATACTCTATAAAATATTAATATTAAAAACGATCTTTAAAAACAAGAATCACAAGCAATCATAATAAATATAAATATTTAAAACATTTGTAATCAAATGGTTAACAAAATCAGAGGATTTTTTTATCTTTCAAAAATAATAATTACACTAATGACTGTTCAGCCGAGTGAAGCCGGTTTCCTTTGAACGCTTTGAGGTTAACGAAGAAATGCAACACGATCACAAGTCTTGTTGTGAAAACAAAAGTACGTAATGACCTTCAAAGGAAACGGCCAATTCGATTTAAAATCGTAACTGATGATCACGCGTTGTAGCCAGTTAGTGGTTTCTGCTACTTAAGTTAATTACTGGCATAACGTTTCTGCAATCAGTCTTAATTAATTTTTTGTGTCCACCAATGTAGTTACGTTGTTGACATGTTTCTGCGCATCTCTGAAACAACGGCTACGCCAACAGCAGAATAACGATGACATGATGGCTCGGTTCTACTGAAGATGATCAGTGGCAGTTGATTAATACCACTTATAGCAACGTCGTATCCACGTGGACTGAACACTATAACGTCATTTTACGAACAGAACGATCTGACTGGTGCACAGAGACATCGTTGAAACAGTGCCCTTCAACAGTGTTATCTTTTTGACTGATTCAGTATCACAACGCCACTTATTTCTATTTTGAATGTGTTCTAGAATTTCTATCCTAGTATATTGCAAGTATAACAGATATTATTAAACATTAGACTTTCTGTTTATTCAAGAAAATTATTTCGGTGAAACGGGCAGGCCTCTGAGCGTTCGAGTGTCCGAACACATAAGGAACGTCGAGTTAGGTAACACGAACACCTCGAAATTGGGGGAACCTGCTTGGGGCAAACAGCATAGGATACTGTGGAATGGCAATGTGCGAAGTTGGTAAGGAGTCAAAGGTGGGACAACGGAAATTTAAGGAGGCTTCTTTCATCATGCCTAACGAGAACTATTTGGACCATGCAAGCAAAGACATTCCACGAGTTTGGCTTAATACTTTAAAAGCCGTCACGCGTTTAAAAGCGTAATACTTTGGAACGCGTTTAAAAGCCGTCACGGTCGGAACAGGCACTAGTAGTTCGAAATTTCCCATAAGGCATTGGAGATTTCCGTGAAGGCTTGGAATTTTTGTTTTATGTCGGAGTAAGCAGTAGGTAATGGAAACTGGCCTTTTAGCGCTTATGCGGGGGGGGGGGTAGGCTATAAATACGATAGAACATAGCTATCCACCCGTAGGTCTTTCACAGGCGAGAAATGTTTATGGTTTATTCTTATGCGTTATTTTTAATTTATGTAAGATTTACGTTATTATTATAAAAAAATTTAATCAGAATTATTGATAATTTCCAATATTTTGTTGTATAATTTTTATTATGAATTCTTTTGTCTTTTTAGCTTCTGAAGACGATCCCAGATTGTGGAGATCGAAAATTCAAGTGTAAAAATATTACCATGGAGACAGTCAGAGTAGATAGGTTCTCATAATATAAATCATCTATCGCTTACGAGTTTTAATGTTAGGCATTATGTACCTCGAGCCTCTAATAATAAATAAAGCCTCCTACTTTTACACTTCCGGACAGATTCCTATTACGTATAACGTATACGTAACGTATAACCGCTCTCCTGACCAGCTTCGTTATCATCTGGTTTGTATACTCCAATTTGTTCAACGTATTCTGTCGTTCTCATCGACCACCTTCGTCACAATTTCACTTAAAATGAGGCCTACTCTCTCATTTTACCTTATACACTACATTTCAGAATGTCTCACCAAACACTGGACATATGACGTGTTAACCGGGCTACTGACCAATAGCCAAATTTTTCTGAAAGAATTCTCAGTTTATTCTTTATCGGCCTGTACTACCTTGTTCCCGCTCCACTGAAGATGACCGCCGTTGGTGCGGCCGAAACCTATGACGTTTCAGGAAATTCGATTATTGGACCGCGGCCAAACAGCCCGGTTAACGTGTCTTACGACTATGACAACTCCGGGCGTGAGAGAGTTTGCTTTCACTTATTAACAAACACTACAGTCCGTATTGGGAATTTCTGTTGCCAATCAGTTACCCGCTTCGCTATGTTCGAGATAAGGGCGTCTCCACGTTTGGCGTCTGAATATAACCTTCCACGTTCTTGAAATAATCTAACCTTTGCAGAACGGACTTGAGAATTACGTAAACAATGAAGGCCTCGTCCAATAAAGGCAGATTGCAACAAACAACTGACAACGTCATGATGGATGTTACAAACTTATAAGGGTCCAGGGGAAAATTTTTCGGAAACTGAGTTTGAAACGCAGTAAAATTCCTTTTTATAAACTGAATCAGATGGTGTATTTGTTTTGGGGAAAAACGTGCTCCTTAACAGAGAAAACTAAGGAGAAATAATGCGCGTGCCGGGGAAGAAGGGGCCAAGTCACTGCAGTTCTGTGGAAGAAAGAGTCAAGTCAACGACTAAATAACTTTCACTGCTGTAAAGTTAAGTACATATTAAAGTTTACTGCGATTCAATACTCTGAACAATCTACTTGTGATACACAAAACAATCTTGAAATAGTTATTTTTATAAGAAACTAATATTTCAAATAACTGTTTAAATACACGGTACCTTTAAAGCATTGTTTTGATAAGCAGCTGAGAACGTTTTGTTTCAGCTGCTCACAGTCTGTTTATATTTAAGTGAGGTTAGTATCGTGCAGTGAGAGATTAGTTCAGTGTTGCTCTTAAAGTGTAAGTGTTTTGTATATCGAGTATGGATGAAGTTAATAGTTTTAGTGAAGTTAGTACTAGTGATGATGATGTTGGTGTAAAAGTGGAACAAAAAACAAAAAAGAGTAAAGTTATGGGTAGGATGAGGGATGCCGCAAAGAAAATAAGAGTGCAAACCCACGAAGCTGGCAGTGATTGTAAGTGCAGATCTAAATGTTTTGAAGTTATTCCTCTCACCGTTAGAGACAACATAATTAAAAATTTTAATTTGCTGGAAACCACAAACGAGCAAAACTCGTATTTGTGCGGTCTTATATCTCTCACCCCAGTTCAGAGGCGCCGGCCCAGAGCAGACCAGCCGAATGCTTTGTTAAAAGATGTTACGTGTAAGTACAAAGTTCGAGGTCTTGTAGATAATAAAGTAATTGAGTGGCCAGTTTGCCGTAAAATATTTACCGCAATTCATGGAATAAGCAAAAAAAAAGTGGAGTATTTGATAAATAGCTTAAAACTAACAGGGAATTCACCAAAAGATCAGCAAGGACAACATTATAATAGAAAACATAAACATAGTGAAGACAAAGTAAACTTGATGAAAGCCCACATATGTTCATTTAATGGTCGTGGGGCACATTACTCTACAAAAGACTCAACCAAAAAATACCTCCCAGAAGATTTAAATGTTAGTAAAATGCACACACTTTTTCAAGAGAAATATCCAGAAGTTGAAGTTTCGTATGAATCATATAGGTCAGTGTTTAACAATCATTTTAATATTTCTTCGGCTTCCCAAGGACTGATACATATAGCTTTTGCGATGAAAACAATATAAAGCTTGAATGCTTAAAAATTGAGCTGAAGGAAAGTAATGATGCTGAACAGAAGATAGAAATTGAAGCTAAAATTAGGGCGTTGGAAGTAGATTTGAAACTGCACCTAAAAAAACCTGAAAAATTCTATACAGTCAAGAGGAAAGCTAGGAAAATGGCTAAGAAAACTGATGGATATGCTGCAATATGTATTGACTTTGGTCGGAATCTGTGTGTTCCAAATATATCTACTAATGACGCATACTACAAAAGACAGTTGTCAGTATTTTGTTTTAATATTCATAACCTAGGTAAAAATGACTGTATTTTACTTATACCCACAATGTGAAGGAAGAAAGGGCAGTGCTAACGTTTGTGACATGTTGCTCCACTTTGTAAATAACCATTTATCAGACCATTTATCAGACATTTACACATATTCGCAGACTCGTGTGGTGGACAAAACAAGAATATTTCTATATTTAGGTTTCTCCACTACCTCGTTCATACTAGGAAAAGATTTAAAAGCATCCAGATGACTTATCCAGTCAGAGGGCACAGTTATATGGAATGCGATAAACAGATGGGCTTAATTAAATCTAACTATAGGGCAGAGCTACCTTCAGAATGGGCTGTACATTTTAGGGAGGTACGACAAAACCCATCGCTATTTACTGTTGAAGTGGATCGCACATTTTGGCATGACTGGTCTACATTCCTAGGTTTAACTTACAAAAAGAAGTTAACTGTTCTTACAAGACCAATAAAAGAACTAAAAATTACCCAACAGTCAGAAAGACTTATGTACTACAGACACAATTACACTGGACGTTGGGAGGCTGAAGTAATTACGCTGCCACAGAGGAAGAGGTTTCTTGTTGAGCCATCTATGCTACCTACTCCTTCACATCAAGGTACAGTACTTTTTGTTGTTGCCTATTAAAACTTATTCATATTAAGATAAGACAAATCTTAATGACTTTTGTTGCAAAGAAAGTAACATCCTATGTCAGTACCACGCAAAACTAACAAAATTATTTATTTTAGGAAAACTGGAAATCTCTAACGAGAAGTACGCAGATGTTAATGAGTTGACACGATTTTGCAAGAAGAGGGAGGCTCAAACCTATTTTCAAGAGTTGCCACACAAAGATCTAAAAAAGAAAAATGCAAAAGAAAAAAAACGATAACTGATTTTAAATGGTTTTTATTGTAATTTCTTTTAGTAACTTTTTAAACCATTGTAACATTTCACTGTGCAAATTTTTATATGTGCCCTCTGAATTACGTAACTCCATTTATAAAACTTAAATAAACCATTTTAGTTGAAACAAAAAGGGAAATTATTTATATAACCCTACCAATTTTAGCTCATAAAAAAGTATTTATTGGATTTTGCATGATTCAACTAATGGCATGCAGGGGAAGAAAGGTTAAGTCCGTACATATGCTCCTTTTTCCCCAGTATGTTTTAGTAGTGATTACTGAAATATTTTATTTCTATCATGTAGCCACTTTTTTAAGAAATAAAATCGACACGTGTTTCAAATTAGTTGATAAATTTATTATGTATACATACGGAACTATTTGATGGTTGCCGTGAAAATGTGAGGAGCTCAAACTGTTAAAAAGAGTTTCCTGAAAATTTTTTTCAGACAGACTTGGCCCCTTTTCTCCTGGACCCTTCATATGTGAAACAAAAATATCAGAATGAAATCAAAGATATTCAGCTCGTACCGGAGATCACTATTACATGACGTAGCGGAATGTCTACACATAGATAAGGTTTACTTCTTCTTCCTCTTCTCCTCCTTCTTCATGGAGCAGGATAGACAAAACGCTGCCCATTCCGCTTTCAAAAAGTCCTCTAGCCGTGTCCACTTATTTTCCATATTTGTTTGGCCAGTCTTGAATCTGACATTCTCGGACTGCCGTTTACAGTCCTCTAACCTATCATTTAAGTTAAAATGTAATTCTTTTATTATAGCTTCATTCTTTAGATAATCGCCAGTATTTAGATAGTGTAGAGTCATGGCCGGGAAGAGGCAGTCACTCCATGTATAGGCTGATACCCTTTAATGGGCAAGTAACTCACACGCTCATGCTCTTCGGAGAAATTAGGGGGACGGGTTCAACATATATATTCTACGCGAGATCGATGAATCTAAACAACGAGGCGGCCGACGGACGCTCGAACAAACCCTACCGTACGTCTTAGAAAATACGTAACGGAACCTCCCCTTTTACTGTCAAAACACCTGCAATGACCAATTTGTAACACCCCGACGCAGAGCACCTCGTATTCACGTACGCTCGACAAACAACACACACACGACATTATGAAGATTAAAAAAAAAAGAAAAAATTATTATCAAAGCTCACCCGCTGATAAAAAACGTGTTCTAATAATAATAATAACAATAACAAATACACCGTTAGACGACGGGAAAGGCAACAACAATGGACTACGCACGAGCTTATGGTTTTTGTTAATATTTTATTTTTAATATTGCTACGACAACAAACGATTCACAATGTAAACACGATCATCGCGCAGTTAAGGACAATGAGAGGACGGAAAAAACCAGCCGAGTATGAAATATGATGTAGAACGAACGGAACCAATGGACATGATGATGTGTATATTATTATGTACGTTATAAAATTAACAAAAAAAACAAATTAAAAAATAAGTCGCTCACACAGAATAGAGATAAGCATAGCCGAAGCGCGGGTACGTGAAAATCGGCGGCGGTTACGTCCGATTATTAATAACAGTATTGTGTACGCCCGAGTATTAAAGGAGAGGAGACACCGTATCAGTGAGGTTTTTTTTCACCAACAAAGTTTAGAAAGATTGAACGAAGGGAAAATATTTTTTGCCCCTTTGTAAAGTTTGTTGTCGTCGACGTTGCTTGCGCCTTCCTTCACTACAACACGCCGTGTCACTCAACTCGCGCACAAACACTTGTTCTTCTCGCATCCGGTTTCTTGACTTCGGTGGGCGATTAACATCACAATATATGTATAACAGTTCACGGTGCCGAAAAAATGTTTAACGCTGCTGGGAAAATTAACGGAAATTTTTATATAATTACGAACAAGACTCAAAAAGACGCTATATAAGAAGAAGAAGAAAAGTATCGGATTTTTTTCTGTCGAGATAATTAAGTATTCGTTTCTTTGTTGTTTTCCTATGTTTTTTTGTAAACGAATATTAAGTAATTACTTCTTCGCCGAACAATAAAAATAAAAACCTCAAATTAGATAGTTATTATTTATCTTTACTGTTATTACCTGAGCGCATATTATATTCTGTGCCGCCGTGTAAAAACGAGAGTCGAATAATGGAAAAGTACAGCAGGAAAACGTTTCTGCACTGTAATCGCCGGAAGTGTAAATTCGATATCTCTAATTGGTTGACACGAACGAATTCGCTAATAGTCGAAACGGTTCCTCACAAGCATATTCGTAAATTACACGTTTTATTTCCCGTAACAAAATGCCACTTCCAGATTGTGTGTGTGTGACACATATATATATATATATATATATATATATCGTTACTAAGTCCTTTATACTGATTAATTTACGTCCTTTTCAGTATTCTACCTTCCATTCTATCCTAAGACATATAGTGCTGCCAATTCTGAACTTTCCACTTTATTGAAAATAAAGATTTCTGACCGGTAAAACGCAATTGCCTTAGCTGAATGACTCTATGGGAACATAGAATATTCTAAGCAGACCCTCAATAAAAAAAACCCTCAATATAAAAGAACCTCAATAAAAGCATCACTGAGAAATTAGAATCCCGGTGTGACCATTTATAAGACGAGCGAACAACGAACAATCATCAAACGGGATGGATTTTAGATTACGTCCCCACAAACAGACGAATACGAGGTAGTTTCCTGAAAATCTTGGACACAATACAATACATTCAAAGGCCTTGAGAATTCGGGAAATAAAAACAACTGACAAAGCAAAGAGGTCTGGAGACAGGAGCCAAAGTAGTAGAACCTCCGCTAAATATATGTCTCCCAAAATCTTCTACAAGTTAGAAAAAAGAGCTTTCGACAGACCGGAAAAGTGACGGCTGGACAAGGCCGACAAACTGATAAGGGTGCAAAAATGGACGACGATGATGTCGACGTCGACTGCTATAATAACGATGATGAACGATGAAGTTCTTTCGATAGCTCTACACTGTAGAATATGTACAATCGGTTTTTCTTAAGCATTCAAGAGTTCTTAACATTTACATATAAAATGGGTGTCGTTTTCTCCCGCTTCGCCAGATTTTACGTTACTACCTGCACACCCTATCCCTAGCCAACAGCTATACCTCATACACTACTACGTCCTACAAAGAATTTGGTGGTTGAGGAACGTATGAGGATTACTTCGTTATCACGCAGTGGCGTAGAGGCAGGACGATGTAAATTGAACACTCAGGTCTCGATGCGCAGTAGACAAACACCTCGTTGCGAGGCTAACAAAATTTTCATTTATTTCGCACATGCGCACAAGTCTTGTAGTGTTTCATAGCGTGAACATCGGCTGCAACAAGACTGGCGAGAACAACGGAAGCATGTGTGTGACAGAGAGGGAAATAATATGGAAGTGAGACAGTGAACGTTATAGCGACGTCTCGCCTCTCTTCTCTCTAGATAACTTAGCGAAACTTGAAAGTGGGGTAATTCATGCATTGGGTCGGCGAAGATGACTCTTCAGGAAAGGCTGGCGGGACTATAACTAGGAGCTGCTCTTCCTGGGGGAGGAGAGTGAGATTAGCTTCTAGGCAGGTGCGTATTTACGTGGGGGGGGGGGTTACGAACGGGAACTGACCCCTTCCCTGGATCGAAAAAATTTACGAATTTTGTTAATCTCTTTAATTTTTTACGCTGTTTTATTTTATTTTTTTTTCAGCTGTGTACGCTAATATATTAGTAGTTCTTTTTTAAATATACAAATAGGTTTTTACACAGCATTAGGGTATACGTTTGAAATGTGAAATATAAGAAAATCACAAACGGAATTAACACTGTTCACACGACTATAGAAAAAATATTCCGATTGGCGCTTTCAAGCTTCTCAGCTCATCGTCAGGTCGGAAATCATTTTTCTATAGTGGTGTGAACAGTGATAATTCTGTTTGTGATTATAACCACTAACACAACTTTCTTAATTAAACTTATAATAAAATCAATTCAGTCAATAAGTATCTTTCAACAAATGTTTCAAAACCCGTAGTTTTATTGTGTTATTACCGTTTACTTTAATGGGGCTGATTTCAGGATGTTATCGCGCGTTTCTCAGCCACTTTAGAGATAGTAATTTTAGTCTTAACTCGTTTTTTCTTTATGTAGCCGACCCAACCCCGGACCCCCAAAGTCAAATTCTAGATACGCCATTGCTTCCGGGGGGGGGGGGGCTTTTAGGTTGGACCCGCATTTTTCCTCAGGACAAATGAGAAAATCAGAATTTTTCCCATACAATTGTATAAATACATTTTATAAGTTCTTTGTGTCTCAAAGTTTTTGAGTAAACCAACTTAAAATATAAAGGTTTAAAATTTTGGGAAAGCGCCAATTTCAAAATATTCTATCCCAGTTAATTGTTATTCAAATTAAAGATAATAAACCTCGTGTCATTAGTAATCACTTCAATTATAAACTTGAATCCTCAATAAATCTTGGGAGAATCTGCCTTTCT
The DNA here is from genome assembly GCA_034769895.1 of Magicicada septendecula. Lineage (NCBI taxonomy): Eukaryota > Metazoa > Arthropoda > Insecta > Hemiptera > Cicadidae > Magicicada > Magicicada septendecula. Next base: position 141,702,729 of record CM068367.1, on the reverse strand, counting down.
GAAGATAGTTTGAAAACCCCTGTTTTATTACCCCTTCGCTCTTTAAGTTGTTAAAAGAATATTTCTGAACAACTATAAAGAATAAAGAAGTTTCTGTTAAAGTACGTTATTTTTTATGAAAAACCCAGCAATAAAATCTCCTCATGCTTTCGACTTAAAGTCAAGGAATTGCTGGTTTACCCGTGCAAAGACGACGGCTCAAACCACAGAGACATTAGACTAGAGGAAGGCATAACGTAGACACTGTATCTATCTACCCTCTAAAAGTGTATCTGGACGTAGAAATAAAGGTAGATTAATCGGCACTGCCTTCGTTTTTTGGCGCGCGCATAATTACTGTTTTTTAAGGCTGCAGATACGTACGTTATTTACCAAATGTTGAGTGACGATCGTTATTAAGAAAATTATATTTTATTAATTTACATATACTGCAATTCCCTTTAATTTCTACAGTTATTATAAGTCTTATTTTAACAAACGCAACTGGCTTAGAAATAAGGCCTATATTAAGTGATTACGGAATTTTCCCGAAATGTTTTGCTCTGAAGGGGCAGATTGATCCCCTTGACCCTCCCAGTAGTTACGCCATTGTTATCATTTGATACTGGAAGAATATAATAACCAGATAGAAGAAGGAGACAGATTTGTGGATATAAGTTCTTAACAGTTTATGAAAGGCATAGAGAATCTCTTAAGCCACCAATTTCTACTGGACAAATCTTTTAGTTTTATTGACACGTTTTCCCTCGACTTTTATTATTCGTATTTTATAAAATGATCGTTTTTAAAATACTGATAAGTGAAAGAAGATTCAATAAAATAATTTTATCCGACTACCGCAAACAAAAACAACTAAGTCTTAAGGGCTATTTTTACCCCTGCTATGTAATTGACGTTTCTTGAATGTGCCCTTATTATGTTTCAGCTAACTTAATCCGGCCTTGCAACATGAAAAGTGTCTTACTTCTGGTTCCACTGAACGCCCAGTTTAAACAGTGTGAAAATGTAAGCTTCTTCTCTGAACATTGAAATGTTCTGTGTTCTCGATAATGGTGAAAAATGTTGTGCTGCTTCGAACGATCAAGCGTTCTGATATTCCGTTTAAGGGAGCCATATGATAGACTGTCTAAGGGGAAAGGGAAGGGGATTTAGGTTAAAAATGTCACTTAAATAAAAACTATTTTTTTCATAACGATCTCTTTAAAATTATATAATATTTATCAAAAATACGATAATAGAAACAATTTATTGCACTTTTCCTGAAACGTTGTATTCCCAGAAATCAGGAACATTCGATTCTATCAAATATATTCGATTTCTATTATTAGTGCAAATAATAATTTGAATATTTCTTTTTCAAGCGATTTTATTACTTATTATTTCATTATTAATTTTTTCCAGCTGTTATGTGAGTCACAAAGCCATTAGCTACAGATCTCGCAAAAAAAGAACTTCCGTATAAGTGTACTCATGTCTGCACTAAAGTGCATGTGTGGTGTGATACAGAATTTCGTAAACTGTAGGCTATGAAACACTGTGTTTCGGTGTATACGAAGCAGCGTTTTAATGATGCAATTATGAGTTATACAGTTTTATAGGAATTTGGAACTCCAGGGGTGTACACACTAACGACGCAACAGAGAGAGCTGCGAAAGGCTGAGGAAGCGGTGCACAGTATTAAACACACACACGCGCGCGCGCGCGCGCGCGAAAACGAACGTGAACGTGAAAGAAAGAGGGCACTTTTCAAGGTCCAGAACCCATAATGTGGACCAGGAATGTTTAAACGCAAGTCATGTAAAAAACAGATTACAAAATCTGATCAGTCTTTGAACGTGACTTTCCGAAATTGTTACACTTTCAGATTCAGCGTACTTTACTGAGACTTTGTGATAGATAGCCGAAACTTGGTAACGCACGTACTTCAGACATTGCTCTAAAAATGATGGAAGAGTTTTCATATTTAATACCTTTGAAATACTGGTATTAAAAGTGTATCTCAAATAACGAATAATTACAATTTGCCTGAAAGAACTAAATTACTTAAACAAAATAATTAAAAAATATCCAAAAGATCTCCAGCAAATTACAAAAACAAACATATATTTTTTTTAATTAAAAAAGGAGTCTCTACCTATAATCTTTTTTCAAACAGGTATAGAAAACTGTCGAATTTCACATTGCCGAGATATGCCTTTACGACCCCCCCCCCTAACTAATTTTGGATCCCGTCACTTGACAGAATTGTCTAAGAGAACGTTGCTGTATGTCAAGCACGACTGTAATAATATTAGGAGGCTCTCTACCAGTGCAAAGAACGGAGTAGAAGTAAGGTAGTACGCCAAGTACCACGCCTCCACACCCACCTAGTGTTAGCCCAGAATATTATTGTAGGCACTCATTGTCACTCGCTGAGTCGATCAGGGGGATCATACATGCGCAATGGTGTCATATCACTGCCGTAAACCGAACCGGAACCTCTTAAGGTACAAGCGAAGCAGTATCTTATACTCGTACTTGTGAAGATCATTCAAAACGGATGATACGCACACCTCTCACCGCCACTAACCTTTCTTACACTGTCCAAAATTACAGTTTACTATTGAAGTGGAGGGCTGAATCCAGAGAGGTGCTTTGGGGGGGGGTATTATATAAAATCAGCTAGTTTTTTATTATTCTTGAAAGGTATATTGCAATATATTAAAACCAAAACTAAGATTGCCGAGCATTAAAATAATTATTCGTCAACAGGACCGTGGAAATTTTTTTCCAAAATATGTGACGGAAGGAAACTTTCCTGATTTTCCGATTTCAGAGAATTCACCTTTTTAAAAAATACTTTTGTCAAACGTTACGTTCAATTACTACCACTAGTGTAGATTTGGTAAAAACTATACATTTACCCCAGTAATTCCTGCGCTACGAAGCATGCGTATATGTACAATTTATAATTATTAATCAATCCTCACTACACTCCCACTACGAGGCTGTCGTTTTCCTCGCGAACCACCCTCGCTATGTTACCGTTTCCCAATACGTTGTAATAATACTAGTTACTTAGAAAACACAATTACACTCAAGTAAAACGACCTTCCAAAGAAATCTCCGGCGTCACTTGGCCATGAAGACCCAAATTCGAAATCTCGCTCAAAATGATAAATCTGTGTGTGTGTGTGTGTGACACATATACATTTAGTTAATTAAGTTATATTCTCTACAGCTACATTCCACTAAGTTTTGATATAATTCTTCGATCAAGAAAATACACATTTTGACGTGCAAGAGCGTCTCTGACTATAACCCCAGACTTCCTACAGACCTTGTACACGCACACGTGCTCGCCTCCACGCAGACACAGCTACTGTATGAGTAAAAAAACAGAAAACCATCAGTAATACACAGGCGTAATCGTTGTAAATCATGAAGGCACTTCTGTAATCACATACAACGCACGCCGCGGGCTCGATACACGATACGGTTTTACTTTTCCACCAGAAGCACACAAACACTTCTCACTACATAACTACGGTAATCGGTCGGCGATCGACTGATCGTGAACCGACTGGTAGTTGTGTCCGCTCTCGTTTCCCTTTCACTTAAACCGCGTTTTCAATTTCTCTCGAACAACTCCCTGGCAGCGTCAAAACACTGTCGTTTACCACTACAAACTCATATGTGCACACAGAAACAATAAATGTTTATCAGTTGTGGTGCATAAGATAACTTATTATTGAAAGAAGTGTCTCAATAAAATCAGCAGCGAAGCACATATTCGAGGACTGGAAATGGATCAGAAGAAAGCATATAAAATAAGAAAAGCAAGAAGTACACACCGACGAAGTATAGTAATATATACGCGATGAAGATAAGGAAAAATAAATTTGAAGAAGAAAAATTACTTACTTACCTAGGAGCAACAAGCTGCTAAAATGAAAATGTATAGGGCCTACAGGTTTCTCAAAGAACACAGACGCACGAAATGATGGAATAAAGTGAGGAGAACTTCAATTCCGTATTTCAAAAAAGAAGACAAAAAGAACACTGCTGAAGATAAAGTAACAGTAAAATTAAATGATCTTCAGAGATCGCAAAAACCAAAAAGACCAACATGAAATGAAAGAAATATGTAGGCCTAAAACTAATGAAAGAAACAGCTTACGGCACATAGGAAGAGATTTGGAACCGTAACAGGCGATAAGTCCCAAAACATATGCGAAAAGAAGAAGACAATCAAAAACACGTTCAGTCACTTAACTTTACAGGCTTTTAAAGTATCAGTAAAGCACCGTCATAACGCGATTACTAATACTGTAAAAGGATGTATAAAGTTGCTGTTAACGGCGAGTCCGCGGATTAAGAATGTACCGTTTTAAAACCATATAATATATTAAGTCACACGTGAGACACTGTTGGTGTAGCGCAATGCAAACGTGACCTAACCTTAGGCCACGGAAGTCGGCTCGGCGGCAAGTTCTCTACGGTCGTCGGTTCGCTTCTATGCAGTCAACCAACATCTGTTGGCTGTCGTGCACTTTGCTGACGTTTTTTACTATATTTTTGTCGACTGACTGTTTACGTAACTCTTCCAAGCTGTTTTTTATTCATTAATTTTGTACTGTGCAATATAAACAGCCAGGGGCGTATTTGGGTGGGGGGGAGGACGAACGGGACCGAACACTCCCTTCAGAGGGTTGAAAAGTTGGAAGGGAATTTTGTGAATCTCTTAGTTTTTAAGCTGTTTTATTTTTTTCAGCTGTGTACTCCCATACAGTAGTAACTTGTTTTTAAATATACGAACAGGTTTATTATACAGCATTTCCGTATACGCTTGAAATATGATATGGAGGAAAATGAATTCCGTCAATAAGGATCTTGTAAACAATGTTTCAGTAACGGGCGTATTTTTATTGTGTTATCACCATTTACTTTAATGGGATTGATTTCAGAATGTTATCATACCTTTTTAGCCACTTTAAAGATAGAAATATTGATTAGTCTTAAGTTGTTTTTCCTGTTTTTTCTTTGTAAAAAGGCGACTCGACCGAATCCCCTCCAAACCCCAATTTCTAGATACGCTACTATAAACAACAGTAATAAATCCTTAAATTCGTAGTGACCGTAAAATCAATGAATTTTTCAGTGAAGGTTTTGTGAGGATCGGTCAAAAATATAACACAAATTTTAACTTATTTGTGTCGACACGTTTCAACAGTGTTTATTGTCATCTTCAGGACAATTGTTGGTGACGCCAAACACACAACTGTGACAGTTAAAATTTGTGTTATATTTTTGACCGATCCTCACAAACCCTTCACTGAAAAAAAACAGTAATAAAGAAAATCGACCCGAACCTAATTCTAGCAACCTGAAATCGAACCGCAGATTTTGGTATATTCACATCCGCTGTAAAAATAAAGTCTCCATATTTGTTTTCTATGAATACGTTTAATGGTAATTAACATATGTTCACTACACTTAAACAGCAGACTTACCTAACTGCCAATTGTGGTACAAAAGTGGCATAACAACACAATAATTAATACAAATAATGTATATATAACATCACTACAGTGTATTACTTACTTGAGAATTTTCGGGCAGGTAAATTTCGGCTATGTAATTGTCTGGACTTTGAGGATAGTGGAGAGGAGCTGCCTTGAAGTTTTTGAGATGTGCTGCTGGAGGAGCCTTAAGAATACCATGGACGGAACGAGTAGGCCTACCTAATGATGAGGTTTTGAGGAGTGGGTGAAAAAAAAAGATGTGATTGGATCCACTGTGTAAAGGAGAAGTAATATGGTTGATCATGTGCTACGCCATTTAAACTGGTTCACAACCCTGATCAGGGGAAAAGTCGAGGGGCATGATGGAAGGGGACGGTCCGTGGAGGAGTACATGGATGGGGTTGAAGACGGAAGCAGGTATGTAGTGATCAAGAGACTGTCCACGGATAGCAAGAAATTGCAAGCTCACCAACCACTGACGTCTGGGTTGAGATGAAAGTATATTACATCATTTTTAAGTAGCAAACATCAAATAGTGTTCACAAAACGTCAATTTTAAAAGCAAGTTCTCGGTATTTGAATTTGTCAGCAATATCACATAAGAAATATAATTAGTTGAAAAAAATATGCTTTCTTCGTTATGAACTCAATTTCGGTAGGGACAACTTGACTTGAAATTCGAAGGAACGTTAGCTTGAACAGCATGGACGCACTGGACATATAAATCCAGAGCTAAATCTCGAACGACTTTGAAGAGAAAGTGTTTGGACAGGTGTGTGTGTGTGTGCCTGCTTCCTGTAACAATGTAGGCATCAGCAACTAATAACTTTACTTAAAAGATAAACCTAAACTTGATTTTATGTCTATAACTTTAAGAGATGCACAGGCATACAGAAAATCTATGCTATCACATATACTAAAAACAGACATTTTTTGTAGCAAGTATAACTCGCTTTATGAAACCAGTTTTAAAATATTTTTTCCTGTAATAAAAACAAGACAAATTTGATATAAAAGTATTTTATTTAGAAATAACAATTTTAATTTTATTCCAATAACAGAAATATCTAAAAGTCTGAAGAGAAAGGAAACACAATTTCAATTTCTATTTTTATTGATTAATTTATAACCATACTATTTTACACATAATCATGCTCACTATTTGGTATAATACCAGCTGCCAGGTTAATCCTAAATCCAATAATTTAAAAATGTACACACATGCGCACATGCTGTGTGTGTGTTTGTGGTAATTTATACCCAATATAACTATGTTCCCTACAAATAAACTTATCATACGAACTACAATTGTCCTTTTTTTCCTTTAGGTCCAGGATGAGGGTGTTCTGAAGACATTTAGTCGACCTGGTGATTGCCTTTTGTTTAAAATCTCTGTATTCTTTCAGATCTCTCTCACTACAGCACTCGATGCTAGTGTCTCTTCTTTAGCCTTCCTGTATCACTCCTCCTTTCAACTAATATGAATAGTCATACATAGGTTCTACCAAATTAGGTACTGGCTACTGGTATTTTGCAGCGATGAAGCTTTAAGACAATTTTGTTTTCTCATCTGTTCGGGGCACACTATATCAATCACCTTAATCCCCCATAAAATCTCTTGAATTTTCTTCCACAACCACATGTCAAAAGACTTAATTTGTTCCTTGTACCTCTTCCCCCAAGGTTCAAGATTTAATTTAAAAACATACCAAGGTGCATATTCACGTGACAATTTATGACATTTTGTAATTTTAATTATATATACATTTCAGAGTTCTCTCTTAAGATGAAACACATAATAATTTTACTCGCTGCTTGTCTCTAGCTGTTGACCACTATAATGAAATCCACATGTATTCACCTTTTCTTTACCAGAATCTAAAAATAAAACAATTAGTATTAGAAACAGTGGCAAATTGTAGTCAAACTAGAAATTCTTTCATTTGGACTATTTTCAAGCCTAATAGTCACACACACACACACACACACACACACACACACACACACACACACACACACACACACACACACACACACACACACACACACACCATATAAATTACAATGCATCAGTTATTTTTCAGTCAAAATGACATTTAAAATCATATTTTGTTTGTTTTAAGTCAGTAACAGAATTACAGCAAAAGCAAGAAATTTATTATGGCAAATTTTTAATTTCTCTCGCAAGCATTTGGAATATATTTTCTTAGTCGATTTAACATTAACTTGACAAACCATGTACAAACAATTCACAGCACAACATTCTTTCCACATGTTTGCCTGCTTCCATATTCCAATTCTTACACATAGCTTTCCTTGCTAATGTTTATACAGATTTCTTTGAATTATAGTCTGTAAAATGAATGGTGCTATTGGGACAGGCCAGACAGACTTTCACCCACACTAACACACATGCAGCGGATTATACCTGGCCCTTGGTGGCCGCCATCATAATAAGGTCATTATCCTGATAAGAACATTGTTGTAATGAATCGTATTCTGTAATATATTCTCAAAATCATTTTAAAAATTATTATAGGTTTGTTTGCAGTGACGATAAATGTCGTACAAGGAAAGGTTAAAGCTATTACTACTTAGATTAAGACTATTGGTAACATGAATAATTTCGGCTGTAGGAAGTAGGATTTATTGTTACTTATGTAGACCTATAATAGTATGTACTGTACGTCTAATTTGTGTACATTTTTAGTTATTTATATTTTACTCACGATTACCATATATATTATTGTATGAATACGAAAGAATAAAATTTGAATTTGAGTGTAATATTTTATTTTATTTTTATTTTTCCACATCAACATTAGTCGCTTGTTCAGATTTTTATAGTGTTGAAAACAGATTGTCGCAATTATGTTGTGTTTAGACTCAATTTTTTTTAAATTTCGTGGAAGTTACAAAAATGGCAGTTTCGTTTGGCATTAAAATCAAATTTAAAAAGTTGTAATTATGTAGTGAATGGCACACTTTGTGAATCATACCTGCGACGCGCGGGCCGGCTGTGTGTGCGTGCATCAGTGAGGCCACCTCAGGCAGTCTGGCCGGTTCAAACCACCACCATTCATTTTACAGACTGTAACTAAACTGTTAAAAAGTACATTTTCAGGGAACCAAAAATTAATGGAAAAGGTTCTAACTGTTGGAACTATATACGTACATGCATGTTGTGCAATGCTCACTCATGAACATACACACACACGTGCACACACGCATGTGCATGGACACTCGTGTTCCAAAGTCTCCTCAATTCCAAAACAACTTCAGTTATAAGAATAAAAGATAGCTCCAATGAAAAGATTACCACATCTTGGAGTTGTAGAACTCCTGTCCAACTTTTGTTACTAAATCACAGCAACTTCTTTCTGTTATCATCAAATTGGGTTAGGAGAGTCGGAAAGATTACGCTGCCAATGTGAAGCTGTTCAGCACACAAGAGGTGGTGTGGCCAGCAGTATGCTTCATCAACCTATTATTACCCAGAAAGTGTTACAACAGGTACACTTATTTCAACAGTCTGAGTCAAACTGCACACTGAAAAACTTACATTGCTTTTTATAGTTGCTGGGGGCTCAAATGGGGGAGTGATGCGTAATATATGGCTTGCAAACAAGAGCTGGTCACTAGCCTCTCCTCTCCAACTCCAACTCTCACCTACAAGCGGTGGGCCCTGCTAAGTCGAGCAACCCATGCTAAGGTTGTGGTAACCAATCCCTTCGGCAGCTTGGGTCGGCGAGCCAACGAGAGATGGGGGTCTGGGCGAGGTGGCCCTGAGGTAATCAGGGACCCGGCTTACCAAGATGTAGTGTGTCGGCAGCAGGATGGATGGCGGGGTTGGCGGCGGAAGAACATAAAAATGTCAACGGCGGCGCCCATAGATCTAGTGAGTATGGTCTACTGCGGACGGGTGGACGAGACTCGTTAGCTCAGTGAAGGCAACTCATCTAAGAGACGGGAACTCTAAACATAAACCCCCTGGTCCTCCAGGTTGGGGGTTGGGCGTAGGGTTAACAACCCACCCCATAAAAAAATATTGTTATGAAACCAAGAGGGAAAGGAAAAGCCGGACGGATTAATGGAATTGGGACTGGATCGTGGAAAAGGGACAAAGATTTTAAACTTGCGACGTGGAACTTGCGTTCCTTATACACACCTGGAGCCTTGAAGATATTAACAGGAGAGGTTCTCAAATATAAGGAAAGGAAGACCGCGTACAAGATGGCTGGACCAGGTTGGTAAGGAGGCAGTGAGGCTGGGTGCAGCAAACTGGTGGACATTGGCCGGTAGTAGAGACCAGTGGGGAAGATTTCTTTTGGAGGCCAGGGCCCGGACTGGGCTGTAGCGCCGAGGATGTATGTATGTATGTTTTATAGTTGCTGTCTAGTACTGAAACCCAAGATCTAGGTTTGCAGCTACTAATTTCCATACCCAATACTTAAGATCGTTTAATGCATATCACCTGCTGCCTGACATATACAGTTTTCCGTATGCTCCACTGTTTTACTACATTTCAAAATTCCACATTTCACTTTTCATAATTCCTGTTATTAAATGTATCAATGAATTATCCTATTACATTAATTGATTAATACCATATTTGTTTGCTTATATTACTGAAAATTTACTGATATTTTAAGAGGTGTGTAAAGTTATGCGACCATACTTATGACATTCACAAAGAATGGAATTATGTACTAGAGTAAGGTGAAGAAAAAATACTAGAAAGTTATAAATATTTGTGAAATGTATTTCACATAGACCTATACATATCTAAGGGACACAAACATACCAACTAGGACTAAAATATTTAACTTATAGTTATAAATTTAACTAATGTAGTGTTCGGTGTGTATTGTATCCTTAACAATAAGTTATAAATTTAACTAATGTAGTGTTCGGTGTGTATTGTATCCTTAACAATAAAAGAAAAAACTAATAATGATTTTCTGCTTTACTCAACGAGCAAAGCAAGTTCTCAGTTTTAACTCAACCGTTCAGCATTTGTCGGTCTGTCTATCTGTTTGGAGTATGTATCACGATCAATTTTGAATACATTAACAAAATTTTTCTAAAACTTGGCAAGCATGTCCATACTTTTACACTACAGAACATTATTTTTATTGAGAATGATCCCCCAAAAAAATAGGTGGTGAGCGGGAAGCAAAAACGTGAGATGGTCAAAATTGTGAGAAAATTACAAAAGTCCATGTAGGGTATCAAATTAATTAGAATTTTAACCACGATCTGAATATAGTGTTTATTTTTGAAAAATTCAAAACCTCTGGACGCTAGGGCACAAAAAGGAGGTAAAAAATTTGAAACAAAAAAACCTGTGACAATCCATCATGATGTCAAACTAAAAGGAATTGTAAAGGAATTTCGAATGTTTACTGTTTATTGTATGACTGTGTGCTCTACAATTTATATTACTAAATAAATAGTAGAAAAACTGAATTTTTGTAATTTTTTCCATAACAGAAAAATTACCTAATACTGAAATTTTTGTAATAATAAATGTAATTTGTTCAAAATAATTAGAGAGTTCTGCAGCTCAGGGAGCATTCTAGTTTTATAAAGTACAGCAAAACCTCCATTAACCATGGTAGAGGACCTCATTGTGGTGTTTCTTGGCCAACACTAAGAACTGTACACATGAAAAATTTACCCACAGGTTTAAAAAATATAATTTATCAATTTGATTTTTTTTCTAACAACAAATGTATTTTATTTAAAATAGTCAGCTAGTTCTGCACATCTTGGAGCTTACCAGTTACCTCATTACTACAAACAGACATCAAACCAAAAAGCTATGATCAATTTAAAAAAATAAATGAGGTGAATATCATACATGAGAAATACATATACCATCATCATCATCATCATACTCCTCTGTATGGCAGGTCCCAGATATCAGTGCCAACTTCATTTACATCTGTTTCATAACGCAGGCACACTGAAAAAAATGACTGCAAATGTGATGAGGAAAAGGTAGTGGTGCATACAAGTTGGAAATTAAATAACAACAGTTTTCCAAAATCAATTCACTTTATTATCATCATATTTATTACCAAAAATATGAATAAAAACTGAAACCATGTCGTAAAGACAGAATATAACTGTCAATCAACCAATCAGTCAACATGTACTGTATAACAATCAATCAACCATCAAGCAAACATATTTTTCTTCTTTTATTTATTTTATACACTCTGTGTGAACTATTTTACTATATTGCATCGATAAGTACTACTTTACACTTTCATTGTTATTATACAAACATACCTGAGAACAGATTCAACTAAACGATGATGATCATGACGATGACGATAAAGATGAAATCGTACATGGAAAATTCTCATAATTTCACAGAATAAACTTAAAATCATTAGTGAAAATTAAAATATAAAAAACTAATAGTGTTTACATATATTCTGAAACAACAGACAACAGAAATTCTTTATACGCTACACTAATCGACTATTTTGATTCCATAACATTTTTCTCTTGTCTGTAGTAGTAAACAAACAAAAATTATCCGTCTTCCTAAAATCATTCAGTACAGTAAAACCACAATTAATTACTAAAATTAAAAATTATAAAATAAAAATAAAATAAAATTTTTGTACTCTTCTCTTTGCTTTAATCAATTTTCAACAGACTGGAAAGAAAAAGACATGATACCATTAAATGACAATGGGCAAGAAACACACACACACACACACACACACACACACACACACACACACACACACACACACACACACACACACACACACACACACACACACACACACACAGATTCATGATACTGATAAAAATGGATTCTAATTAATGGTTTGGAATAATTCTGTTCATATATGTTCAACAGATGTTTCCACATGCATGGTTTAAAGTTAAAAAATACATCACACAACGAGATGACTTCATGTGTACATGAGGGTGAGCCAATAATTATCCACTATGTACCTGTATTTGTTTTGTGTTTGATATTCTAACATTTTCTCCACACTGGTAGTTTTAATGACTGCTGTAGTAGCATTACTATTCACTTTTCAAGTTACTAAGTAGACCCAAAAATCCTCCAGACACGAAATTTGGTAGAAAGTTAGGTTTTGGGGTCACTTCAATGGGGGGGAAAAATCAGACACTCCAGCTCACCGCTGGACCCCCTGGGGGGTTAAAAGGTGGGGCAAAACGGTTTGTTGTAAATATCTCAAAAACTAAGCAAGATATCAAAAAACGTTAAATACAAAAGTTGTAGCTGACCAAATTTCCCATCAAAATGGTCCTTAGTAATGTTTTCGTCAGACGCATTGGGACAGAGATATGAGCGCTCAAAGTTGAGACCTTTTTTTTGCAATTTGTCGTATAAGGCATTTTTGCGAAAAAAAAACTTGCATTTTTTTTAGTTTAGGCCGATTTTTGTATAGTAAAAAGCGCTAAATATGGGTATCTAAGTGTTTGTACATGTAATACCAAGTATTTGGATGTAAATTTTTGCATGTATATATTTATGCACACATATACACACACACTACAACTACAAAACCGTGCATTTTTGAATGTAAGCGTTTTTAGTTGTATACATGTTTATACACACACATATATGTGCAAATATTGTAGAAATATTTTCATGCATATATATTATACTTGTCTAAATCCAAAAATGTGTGTGTATATACATGTATACAACTAAAAACGCTTACGTTCAAAAATGCACGTTTTTGTAGTTGTAGTGTGTGTGTATATGTGTGCGTAAATATATACATGCAAAAATTTACATCCAAATACTTGGTATTACATGTACAAACACATACCCATATTTAGCGCTTTTTACTATACAAAAATAGACCTAAACTCAAAAAAATGCAAGTTTTTTTTTCGTAAAAATGCCTTATACGAAAAATTGCAAAAAAAGGTCTCAACTTTGAGTGCTCATATCTCTGTCCCAGTGCGTCTGACAAAAAAATTACCAAGGACCATTTTGATGGGAAATTTGGTCAGCTACAACTTTTGTATTTAACGTTTTTTGATATCTTGCTTAGTTTTTGAGATATTTACAACAAACCGTTTTGCCCCACCTTTTAACCCCCCCAAGGGGGGGCCCAGCGGTGAGCTGGAGTGTCCGATTTTTCCCCCATTGAAGTGACCCCAAAACCTAACTTTCTACTAAATTTCGTGTCTGGAGGATTTTTGTCCAGATTTTCACAAAATCTGCCTTTATTCAATGGTCTAAAGTTGGTTCTACTGTTGATGTTATAAAATTAACCACAGCCACTAAGCTTTCCATTTGTACCAAAGATCAACAATTACGTGATCCGGTTTTGTGGTCTGGAAGGTGTATCAGAAGCTTGAAAATTAAAAGTATGGTCACTTTAGCATTATCATGAACATGGATCGGATCCCTCACCCGTAGAACAACTGACAATAATGTTGACAGTGACATGGTTCTGTTAAACAGATGAGTGGCTACTGAGAAAATAGAAAATTGGCTGCAGATTCTTTTTCATTCTACCCATAAGATTGTAGATATACATCTGGCTTTCATGACATCTGTTCATCAAGATGAGTGTCAGAACAACCTCAAACTAAGAATTGAGCGAAGTGGTGTTACATGTGGCTTGCTGCTCAGCCAAAAACAACTTTTCTGAAAGCGTAAAGAAGCTTCTGCACTAACAAAAGAAATGTGTTAAAACATGAGGAGACTACATTAAAAAATTATGTTTCACTGTTTTCTTTGACATACGAGGCTTATCCAGAAAGTAAGTACCATTTGGGCACTAAGAAAATGATACAAATTATTTTCAAATTAATTTATTTTTCAAAAATTCTACATACCTTAATCTACGATTCTACATAGTCACCATGCAAGTTGAGACATTCGTCGTATCATGGCATTAATTTTAATATGTCCGCTTCAAAGAATTCACCCGCCTGCGACTTCAACCACTGCTGGACGTTTCCCTTTATCTCATCATCACTTTCAAACTTCTGGTTGGCAAGAAATTTCTTCAGATGCACAAACAAATGGAAATTGCTGGGAGCCAAATCTGGACTGTAAGGAGGATGACTGAATTGTTCCCAGCGAAATGAATCAACAAGCGCCGTCGTTACACGTGCGGTATGCGGTCGCACGTTGTCATGCACAAACACCACTCCGGAAGTCGGTAGTCCACACCTTTTGTTTTGTATTGCTCGCCGTAACTTTTTGAGTGTTTCACAGTAAACTTCTGTGTTGATTGTTGTGCCTAGTTCCATAAATTCCACTAACAAAATTCCCTGACAGTCCCAAAAAATGGTGCACATGATTTTTTTTGCAGAAAGAGGTGGCTTTGCTTTCTTGGCTTAAGGGGAACCAGTATGCCGCCATTGCAGTGACTGTCGTTTAGTTTCTGGTGTCTTGTAGGAAACCCATGTTTCATCACCAGTAACAATTCTTTTCAAACAAAAATTTCCATCTCTTTCATAACGCTGCAAAAATTCCAAGGCTGCTCCCATGCGTTTTGTTTTGTGACTGTCCGTTAGCATTTTCGGCACCCATCTCGAACAGTTTTTTGTAGTGTAAATGTTCAGTCACAATTTCGTGTAATAAAGATCTAGAAATGTTTGAAAAATCCACTGACAAATCAGAAATTGTGAATCGCCTATTAGAACGAACCTTCTCGTCAACACTGCGCAGCAATTCTTCATTGACTAAGGACGGGCGACCACTACACTCCTCGTCGTGAACATTTTTTCTTCCATGGTTAACATCCTAACCCACTTTATCACCATACCTTCACTAATCGCATTCTGTCCATAAACTTCACAAATCTGACGATGAATTTCATAAGGACGAAGATTTCTCGCATTCAAAAACCTAATAACTGTTCTTATTTCACAACTGGCAGGCCGATCGATTTTTTTAAACATGATACCGATGTGTAGTAAATGTAAATCGGAACATAAACAAACAATATAGCTTGGCTACTTCGTCGTCGAATAGAAGGAAGAAACTACGCATGCGCGGCCTTCGTACTACAATATGCACGGGATATATGCGCAGACGGTACTTACTTTCTGGATAAGCCTCATAAATTATATCTCCTTCTCTTACAGACTTTACCAGAATGTAATGTACTATTGAGAACTGGTTTAGCATTATTCATGGAACTGGGCTGTCATGTTGGTGTCTATCTACTTCTGGGTTGTCATACTTGTAATTGCCCAACCATCAGAGAGTTCCCCAGACAGTCAATGTTAAGTGTCAATTATGTCATCTGGGAAAACTTCTGACTGTTAAGCAGGCATAAGGTCAGTGATGTAGAGGCAAATTACGAACCTGATGGGCAAATTTCATTCATTATAACGCGCTCTAGGGACCTGGTTGGTGTGGTGGGAGAAGGCTTGATAAGAAGATGCTTGTAATTGTGAGCACGGAGCATCATTTAGTTGGCCTGGGTGTCCTTTTCCAGAACAGTTTTTTAAGCAATGAGGTTAAAACTAAAAAGAACTTAGAAAACATATTCTGGTAAAAAAAAAACACTGGCAGTTCCGAGTTGACAACAGAATTGTTTTCATTAAAATCATTTGGTAAAACCTAGACACTACGTTCTGCAAAATTCTAGGTCAACCATGCATGCTGTCATGACATAACAAGAAGTGATAACTGTAGGATTCAACAGTATGTGCTGGGACAGAATTGCCAAAGGACTTGGGTCTCTGCCTGAAGAGAAGTCCACCTATACCTATATCTGGAGAAAATGCATAAAGATAATGCATTCTTTTACAGTCATAAAAGTGACTCACACGTGGGTATGATTTCAATTCACTTAAAACACCACTGAAAACATTACTGCAACAAATATGAATAAGAAAAAATCTAAGCACCCGGTAAAAATCTCAACTAAAAAGTAAAAACACAATAATCCTAATCATCTTGAGGGCAAGTCAATAATGATCAGAAAGTATTGTACTTCTTATCTGTTTGCAACATTCTTATCATTGACACTGCTAGTTTGAATAACAATAACAACATTATTGCTCAATTTTCCAGTTGCTATTCCATTAGTTGTCTTTCTGATTGCACCAAAAATCAGCAGCATTCAGTGAAGTGCTGTTACGTGGTATAAAGGTATATCACAGATAAAAACAAAGACATTCAGTATCATACACGAGTAACATTTTATGATAACAAAGAGTTAACGACTATATTGAAAAATTTTAAAATAGTAACACAAGTGCTATGCATATAGAAGAAGTGAGACCGCAGAGCCAGTATTACACGTGAAAAAACTGTTACTTTCTGTTACACAGATTAGTGATTATTGATGAAGTAATCACAGCTCTGTCTCTGCCAATCATCCAAAACAGCATTTTTTTTTTTTTTTTTGGTAGGGCACAAAACAACCTTTACCACGAATTGTTGCTAATCTGAAAATGTATTTTTTCTGAAAGTATAAAGAAGCATATTCATATCTGGAATAAATGTGCTGAAAAGCAAGAACACTGGGTTATAAAATTAAGTTACTTTTAGTTCTCTGTTTTCAGGGGATTAATATTTAAAGCTTCATTGTGGACAATTACCAACTCACCACTCTTGCAGAACACTTTTTATTGACACCAATTGAATGAATGAAAGTGAGTTCTCAGTTTTGACCCAACCATTTGGCATTTCTCTGTCTGTCTGTCTATCTATTTGGGGTATGTATCACGATAACTTTTGAACGCATCAACCGATTTTTGTGAAACTTGGCATGCGTGTCCACACTTTTACCCTACAAACTCTTTTTTTTTTTTTTTTTTTAGACTGAACCCTCCAAAAATAGGGGGGGGGGAGGCAAACATTCGGGGTCAAAATTGTGAATAAAGTGCAAAACCCATGTGTGGGTTACCAACTTAAAGTGGATTTAAACTACAATATGAATATAGTGTTCACTTTTAAAAATTTCAAAATTTTTGGACATCAGGACCCAAAACGTTGGTGAAAATTTTGATAAAATTGCAAAAATTCATGTGGGGTATCAAATTGAAGATAATTTTAACATCTGATCATAACTAACACCTGAATGTAGTATTCAGTTTTGGGAATTTCAAAATTACAGGACTTCAGGGCCCAAAAAAATGTTATAAAAAATGTGAAAAAATTGTGAAAATAATTATGGTGTTAAACTGAAAAGAATTATAACCCAAATCCTAATGTTTCGAATTTTTAATATTTATTGTATGATTGTGGCTCTACAATTGTTGCACTACTAAAGAAATCAGGATTTTTATAATTTTTCCCATAATTGAAAAATTATCTAATATTGAAAATTTGTAATAATAAATGTACTTCACTCAAAATATTAAGCGAGTTCCGCAGCTCAGGGAGAAAGCACACTAGTATAAAGAAGGACATTCTGACTGCTGTGTGTATTGGTTATGGTTGTACACTTATTTTTCCCATTTAAAAAAAATGCACACAAGGCCTTGTGAAGTAATATTAGTTGTGATTTCAAGAATGCCAGTGAGTAGTGAAGTTCTGTCATTAAACATATAGGAGCCTCTTCAAAAATTTGTACTAATCACATCTATTTGTTCAACTACTGTATACTGTATATGTATATCATCACAATCTTATAAATTAACATAAATATGGCAGTGTAGGCTACTACCTTCATGATTTCACAGGGCGTTTTTTTATTTTGTTTATATACACAATGCACTGCTGCATTAGCATGATTCTACACTGATTCTACACCAAAAGAATAATCATGTTTATTGCACTTCATGTTCGACTGCAATAATAGAAGATTTATATAGTAAAGATTTTCATGATTCTAAAGACACCGGAAATTACATCACCATATTTCAACGTAATGTAAATCCCTAAATCACATAAGTACTAGAAATAGGGTCTATACCTACACCTCTTGATAAATTTACAAATCTACAATATTTACAGTCTGTGCACACAGAGTAACAGAGCATTATTGACTTAAATTATTCACATACTCACTGTACTCGCTAAAATAAATTAAAACCAAAAATGATTTTAGGAAAACCTATATAACTAGTAATGACTACATACTATCACCTCCATAGAGATCATATTAAAAGACATTTGAAATTATTGAACACCATTTTTTTCTTCTTTTTTTTTTGTATACAAATAAATAATACACTAATTTTAACATAAATCTATCTTCTATAATGAAAATAAAAATCTCCGTGGACTAAATAATTTTTGATTAGTACAATTTATATTCGTCTTTTTACTATTACAAAAAAACCTTAAAACTTGTTTTAAATAAAATTCATTGTAACAGAATATTAAATTAAAACATGCGACTTATTTTATAATTTGTATGCATCACATTATTTTATACAAAATACAAACAATAGTTTCCTTTTATAATCAAAAAGACTATGTACAACAACCTTTTTTTTAAATACAATTTATAATCCATTGATCATTATCACATGTAAATTACAAAAAAAAAGTTTTCTTCAACAATTTATAGATATATAACAACTGAAATGTCAACATCAATTTTATCTTTGTACATCCTTTATATTTACACCTATACATACTACGACAACACCCTACATGGAAAAAAATTCCTCATCCCTATACTTGCACAGACTCCTCGATTAAATAAATATTTCCCTAGTGGTCACTGGAAAATCATTATCACGAATATTGCATCCACATTTTTTATGGCATATTCAAAATACTTCCATTATAAATGAACGGTTATTTTATTTTCTTTTTTTTTTAATCAGACTCTTCCTAAATAAACTGTGAAAATCCATCTTCATTTGATCTCGCACCTAACAAAAGAAGGACACCGTGTTACATTATCTACTATTGAAACATGACAAATCAAAATAAAAAAATAATAAATAAACAAAATACTTCACCTATGAATGATAATCTATTGACTATGCTGTGGATTTATATATAAAGATTTGCAATACTTGTGAATTTGTTTGTTTATAAACAAAATTTATATTTAACTTTACCATAAACGAATTATTATGTACAAACGTACATAAAATCAATAAAGATGAGTTTAATGAACTCATGTAAGTTTAGCATGCCTTTTACATGAAGAATATTTTTGTTTAGTTTATATGTCTACTATACATTTGAATTGTTTATAGTCGTCATCGTCAAATATAAAAATATTATAATTAATAACTTATATTTTGAAAATGTATAAAGTTCCTTACAAACTACTGTCATGAATTTCAACATTTCTATATCTGACAATAATGGTTGTAAATCATTTAAATGCACCTACATATACATTAACAAAATAAAAATATCATACCGTAAAAGTGTGTATATTTACTGAACAAGATCATTCAGTGTACTAATTAATATACACAAGGGCACTGATTCTCGATAATAATTAACTTCCACATTTTTCCTGGTAACTGAATTTATTAGATAATTGAACAGACTTATTAAAAAAAGTTATTTTCAAATAGAAAGCAGAGTTGAGACTTATTCATATCGCTTAGTCTTTTCCTTGTAGTCAATCCCTTGAATTTGTGGGGTCAGGCGGACATTGGAAGAACTCCTTGAAACATATTTGTCACCAAAAACACACAAATGTTTTCTAAATTTCACAAAGTATTCCAATAAATTGGCCAATATAATGTGTCTACATAACTCATGGCTAATTTCCTGGGCTCTATTTGGTCATTTTAAAGATCCTTGGTGAGGGAGATTGCGACGGAAGAAGAACCATGATGTACAACATGCTGTCTCACTTTCTTAGTTTTTTCCTTTACTATCTGATTTCTACAACAAAAATGTGTAGTGTTTCTTATTACAGTGTATCTGTACATGACAATTTAATGACTGGTAGTTCAAAAAAGACCTTACTAATTACTGAAGGTTGCTTTGAAGGTTATACTGTAGATTATAACTGGACGGGATGGTGACCCGCTTTGCACCAAATGGCCCTATGTGTAGCAATGACTATGCGATGACTTGGTTACACAGCAGTGACAAACGAATAATGCCATTAAAGCTTTGGGTAATGGGTAACCCATCTCCTTACAACTTCCACAATTCAACTCTCGAAAATAAATGTATAGTTGTAGATTGCCATTTGAATGATATTCAATTGCACAATACAGCCAACTCTAGCAAATGGATGACCAAAATTAGGCAAAAAACGTTTTCTTCTCGGAAACGGATGCCCGAAGGAATAAGCTACAGGGCATGTCCAAAAAAACTGACATGCAAAAAAGCAATGGGAAACAGAAGAGAAGATTGGGGAAATGGGAAAAGGAAATGACTGAAGGCCAACACGGTGCAAGAGAAACAACTTGGAACTCCACAAACTTTACAATATCAAGTCAGTGATAAACACCGTTTCACTTCTACATACGCTGGGCAAAACGGGCAAAAATGTTTAGTGATAACAATATCAGAAACAAAAAAAAAAAACACTTATCTGACAAAAACGTTAACAATCAAATTGGAATTACGAACATTTTTATCCACTTATAATCATGGCCGGTCATTTACACAAATACTATTAATTGCATAAACAGCTGAAGAACATTTATTGTACGGGGATCTGTAACTTCAGAGTATTCTTAACTATAGTCCTTATATTAGGGAAACTATATTCCTATAAACCAATTAACTTTTACACAACTATCTTTTTTATGAAACACATGATGTGATGCACTCAGTACAACCACTCTTAATAAGTCATTGATTTGTCTAATCAGGTCTAAATAATTAATGGCAGATTAAGAATATACAAGTAGTAGGGCTATACAAGACAATATACAAGAATGGTGGATACACGAGTATTAACGTATACCTAAAACCACACCTGGATGTATATTTAGTGTGTGTGTGTGTGTGTGTGTGTGTGTGTGTGTGTGTGTGTGTGTGTCCAATTACTCATCAGTCATATTTTGATGCACATATAAACTAATGTAAATCACGCATAAACATAAAAAAGACACTAGTTATTTTATTAGTGCACATGATTAAACAACAGTATTACATGTTCACTTGCTATTCAAGTGCTAAGTGATGTATTAATTATTTACTGAAGACACTTGGAAAATTTATATATTTGCCATAATCAATATGTTCAAAACTATCCAGATTTCATGTTCACCATGATTACACTGGGAAGTAAATATATCTATTACTAAATGCCTTTGTACTGATTCAACAATTTATATATTTGGGAAAATAATTTGTAATCATACTTTTGTCAAAGACTGGTGAATATAATCCATTTATTATAGTTCACTGAAGAAAACCTACACGTTTATGCAGACATTTTGAGTTTGTTCAAATATAAAACAGATTTTACCACAGAATATGAATGTGAACAGTGATTTGGTAGATAACTGCCAAATTATCCACATATTTCACATTTTTTAATTAGAAAATTGTTTAATTAGGCATAATTCTTAACTGGATAACTGCCAAGTAATTTACTTTATCTATACACAGTAATTCATAAATTAATATTAAAGCTGGTACCACTTATATTACATAAAACATTTACTTAACATTATGAATAAAAAAACGTTATATTCCTGTATACTTCAATTACCATATTTACTTGCATATTTCTCCCTTGACAAATTTTCTTCCCAGCTTTTACAGAATATGCTCTAAATTTCTTCACATAACTTTTCCCCCTTTGTCTCTGAGATAAGGAAATGCGGTTTCTAAAATTTCTGTTTACAGTAATTATTTCTACGCTATTAACTTTTATTTGTAAAGTACAGCTAAGTTATTCATTCCCTACAAAGTTAAGTTAGGAGTTGGATTCATATCCTCATTCCAAATCAGAAGAAATGACACCATATATATTGTTTAGATGACTGAAAAAACTTCGAGGTAAATTTTAAGATAATACGTAAGGGTGAAGTGTTCATTTGCATCAGTGTAATCTTAGTTTTGCAGAAGACTAAAAACACTCGTATTATATGTGAATAACAATAATTACTATATTAAACAGTGTTTATACAGCAGTGTTAAAATATTCTGTGACATGAATAATGTCAAAACTACAACAAGCATATCTGGAGTTTAACCAAGTTTAATATTATGGAAAACAAGAGATTTGTTAAACTATGAATATAAAAAAAATAAGTAAATAAACTAGTATGAAGATGATAGCAATATACAATGTGAAATCAAGAGAATACTGCTGAAGATAAAATTGCAACTGATGTCTTTGCAATGTGTATTTGCACCTTAATAAACTGATCCACTCGAAAATGGTGTGCTCTGCATAATAATTTTCCCTTCCCTGTTTTCATAAAATAAAAAATATATTAGAAAGAATGGAGGAGAAATAAACAAGTGAATACGACGGAACTTATATTCTATTTTCTTGTTAGAAATTTGAAATTCTAACAACATCCTGAACGTTTGTTACTGTCAAAAATTTTGACAAAACAACACATTATTTGGCAACAAAATTGACAATTATTGTAAATACGTTGTGTTTACAATTGTACATTAGAACTAAGAATAATCAGTCAATTTTATGTAAATCGTATGGTCCATTTTTTTTTAGCTGTCATTCTACTTTCATAAATCTTACACTAACATTTTCACAATTCCAATATATTTTTCTATTTCCTCTATATGCATTCTAATTCCTCTATCCCTGCGATCACTTTTGTTAATATCTTTCTGCTACATACGAACTTCACAAAACCAATCTTTAGATGAACCAATTGAGCAAATTTAAATACCTACATCTCAACTATAATGTTTGTTCATGCAATATGTATTTTGTCGCTTTGTTAATGTGTAGACAAACATTGTGTGAAAAATCCAAATACATGTACACCCTGAAACAGAAGTACTTTGTCCTTTTAAAACTATCTTTCATAATAAATTTGGTGTTTTTCATTCCCACAATTTGCCTATCAGTCTGTTAGCAACATTTGTTATGTAAGTAATACATCATTCATTTTTATGTAATAATAATAGTTATTATTATTAGTAGTAGTAGTATTGCTCCCATTTTTGGACACCAGTCATATGGTTACTGAACATTACGAATCACAAATGTGATTCACGACTTCCATAATAGGTAGAATATATTTCATTAATTCCAAACCATCTATCTATTTATTATATACATATACTTATTTTTTCTATTCTCTTGTTATTTTATATATACTGATAAAAATTAAAATATACTTGCACAAGTAATCTACTCATGAATAATAATATATTCTTGAATTATAAAGACATCACTCACACTGGCTGCAGTTAGTCCCACTCTTTGTTTCAACATTTCTAATTCCATTTTTAACAAAACTCAAAAGATCTTCACTTTGTTTCGATTTCTACATGTTAGACCATGGTCCTTTGTTTTTTTTTTCAGTCTCATCTGCAGCACTTTTATTAGTAGCTGTCTTGATCTTAACCTTGTTACCAATATTAGTGTACTTGCTAACTTTCACTGGTAACTTATAATGACTAAATCAGTGTGTGGTATTTTCTGATTACTGCAGGATTGACTAAGCATGTGCAGACATATTCTACCAGTGAAAAAGGTTTTTGTTGGATCCTGTAACAGTTGTTTTCCAGCTTACTTCCTGTTGCTCTTTGTCCTTGTGCAGAAGTAAATTAAAAAAAAAACTAATGCAGAAATAATCAAATTATCATATTAAAAGAAAAAAAGTCTAAAATCCAGGAAGCACAAAAAGCAAAGCTCAAACTCAAACAAAAATTTATAAATTAAACCCATGAAAAACTTTAACAATGGTTTTACAAAATGTCTCTACAAGTTCATAATGCACTTACATTTAAATCAACACCACTTTTGTTATGTGCAAATAAATTATAAACAGAGAACAACTTCAAATCTTAACAAGAAAAACAAGGGGACCATGTACCCACCTATCTTCCCCATGTTAAATTAATCAACTTTATGTACCTTTTTCTCAAAACCTGTTCAAGGTACAAACTTGAGGTTTGGTCAGCATATTCTAGGAAGGTATTTTAACCATCTGAACCAAAAAAATTACGTTTTATTATCTTACATTTATTTAATTAATTTTTTGAAAAATTGTCTAAATATTTTAATTTTTTTAAAGAGTTAATAATTTTTTATAATTTTTTGGTTACATTCTTCTTCTGTTTTTGAGGTTCAGTAATTAATGTAATTAGCCCTACAACTTAAAAAAAGAATCGTGTTTCTATCTTTTACAGAAGCTGAGAAAAAGGTACATAAATATGGTAAAAAGTCATTCTTTGAGAAAACTTGCTTTATTGTCAATGTTACCATAGTTACACAACAAAGCTACATTTAAAATAGTCCTGCGCCATACTGTGGGTCTTCCTCATTTTCTTCTGATTTCTTCTTGTTTTCTTGCCTTTTTCTTTTACGTTCTACCTTACTTTGCTCTGTCATTTTCTTATCAGCTTCTTTTACTCTCCTCTCATCGATTCGTCTCAACCGTGCCCGACAAGACTCACTTACTTTCAGTCCCAGTTTCTCCATCACAGTACATTTGCTGTAAGCTCCGCTGTTGAAAGCAAGCACTGCATCATACACTCCCACTTTAATTGTATTTATCCCAACATAAATTGTCTTTGGTAACCTTTTCCAAATTAGGACATTGAACGATTCATTCGGGTTTTGTGTTTTACCAAAAAGGCACTTGCTCAGTAAAGTTTCATTCCTTAGGTCCCTGAATATATGTTTTATTTTATGAAGCATAGGTAAAGGCAGTGAATGCTCTTGTTTGTATTCCTCACCTGTAATAATAGAACGGTTGTATCCGCACCATGACTCTTCTCCTTTTGGACAAAGGTGATGAGTAGGGGCCTCATCCGTTGAAGCTTTGTGGTAGTATATTGCCCACACTGCTTTTCTCATTTCTCCGACAGTATTTTTACAGTTGTCCCTTATTGCCTTACCATAATATAACTGCAGCCTGTCAATCTCTGCATCTGTAAGTCTGCCTTTCCCTTTCAAAGTCTTATTATCGCTGAGTTTTTTCCCTTTTCTGATTTGCATAGAGCTCTCAATCTTGCTCCCATTCTTTTCTGCACATGCCCTATGCATTCAGGTTTGACAATCTCTACGTCTGGTCCATAAGGCAGTGATTCTGTGACAGCCTTGTATCCCTTTGAATCACCATCACCTAGATAGGTTAGGTACCGCGCTCCCCGATTCGTTTGCGACTGATTGAAAATTGCTATAGCGCCCTTCACCTCCATACCCCCGCTGGAACCTTCGTAATTTAACTGACAAGTCTGTTCATGATTTTCAATCTTAGTAGGGTCTTCTTTGGCTAATTTACAACCATGGCAATATTTACTGAGGCAGTGAACATCAATAACCTTCCCAGTTTCAATTGCAGTCGCTGTAACAACTCCATTTATTGATGTATGGCCTCGTTTTTGTCATGAGCCATCTATTGCGGCTGCTATGTCGGAGGAATCTGTCTTCTGTATAACTTCTTGCACTGCATCTGTCATGTTTTTTCAGCCACATCACTTACCACTTTCAATATTGCTGTATTGAATTGCTTGAACCTTGTTGGGGGGCCAGGAATATCGAGAACAGAACAAAGCATAACTGCATCATCATGACCCTTACCAATAGATCTCAGGCCATAGACAAGCCTAATATTTATGTCATAGCCAGTATTCTCAATCAGATTACTACTCATAAAATACCTTTGTGCCAGACATTTATCACATTTCAGTTCTAAGCTAGAAGCACAACCCATTCTATTATTTACATTTTCTTGAAGGCTTACCTTGCCTACGCCGCACTTGCTACACACTACTGATTGAAATAAATTTTTGTTCAATATATCAATGTCAATCACTATATAACTAGTGGGTAATTTGTCACTGCATTTTTCAGTTGAGTTTGTCATAAAATTTCCCAGTTTTTTCAAATGAACTTGATCTTGGTCTATCACAAACAGTCTCATTAGACTTATTTAGGTTAGAACTACGCTTATCATGTTCACTCTTCTGGCTGCCAGTTTCATGCTGATTTCCAAAATATTTACGCTTCTTGAACACTCTACTGCTCCTAGGCATTTTATTTTTATAATAGCAGAAAACTAATGTGATGCATCTACCGAATCAACAAATACAAACTTACTAACTGGACAACACAACATTAAACAACTAAAGAAAGAAGCTAGCACTACAATACCACAGACAAAACTATCAAATTACAAAATGATCAGCTGACGACAGAGTAGCCAACCTAACCTATAACACAAAAATTCCCTTTTGTATGTGAAAAAAAAAAAAAACAGAAATATATTAAAAGTTTCCAAGCCTGAAAATGCAAAATAAAAAGCTTTATTTTTGTAACTTTTATTTCTCATAGGTAAACAAATTTTATATAATTTTTTCAGAATTAACTGAATTGTTTCTGAAAATTTGAAAAACAGAAAAAGTGAAATTTTTAAAAAATTTCGGGTACATGGTCCCCTTAACTTCACTTCCTACTTATAAATTACTTTGTCACACATGTAAATTTTTTTTTACTTTATCAAATATAGGCCTAAAAAGTTTACAATATGCAATTTAGATACTATAATATTATGATTATGACATAATATACATATTCAGATTATTATAATACCGGTATATAACCCACAGTTACTTTTATTTTACTACACGTACATTTCTGTTTGGAAAGCTTAAACAAAAAATATACACCTTTCTCCAATCAAATTTAATACATGTTAACTTTAATTCTGATAGTTAAATATTTTTTTTAATTCTCATACATAAATACAGTAAATCGTCCATATTTTGATTGTATGAAGTGATGCTTAGTGTGAATTAAAGAAAAATCCAAATTATACAGTTACGTTTTAGAAATGTATTTTATTCTCCAACTAATGAAAAAAAGATCATACAAATGTTGTCCTATTGTAAAGGTCACTATACTCTTACTAGCTAGTAAATATTAGGAGTATAGCAGGAGTATTGTGTAACATCAGCAAAGTTTTAACACCCTTGTCTTATATTTCTGAAATATTTAGCTTGAATTTTTGTAATCTCAGCCAGAAAATTAAAAGGCTACCAATCAACCAATCTTTATTACAAATATGTTTGGTGACAGTTGGAACTTTGGAAAATAATGCGTTTTCCATTATTAATTACTACTTTATGTCTCACTGGCAAGACAGTTTGTCACTATAAACATCCGCTCTTGAACTTTCCTTGAATATTTTCCAGTTGATAATGGATAACCACTGCCAAAATTAACAACAAAATCCTACACTAACTTTAACATTATATTTCCCAATTTTTCAGTAATCCAAATTATCATAAATTCTGAATTGGGAAAGTTGGAATTAGAGAAGTTTTACTGTATTCAAATTTAATAAAAAAAATTCCTAAATAACAAAATTTTTTGTAACAAATATTCCCTAATCGGCATACTTATTTTTAAACAAAATCATCAATTATCCACAAGTTCATTTTACTTTTGTAACTGATGTTCAATCATAAACGTGTAAACTGAATACCATTTAAAATTGGATAAATATAATCAATATTGGGAGACAAATATAAAGAAACTGGTAAATTGTCATACCCAAAACAAATTACCCAAAAACAAATCTGAAGTCCCACTGACACAGTACAAATAAAAAGGAAGTTACTGAAGAAAATGTTACAATTTTTACAAATTATATGTAGTTTCTAATCTCCACATATACACTGTTTTCTGGAACTATTAAAATTTTAGAAAATCATATTACAACTGGAACCAGTGGTGCTATTGTAATCATAATAATGCAAACACTGCCTACCACTTGCTCTATTTTGATCACTGTTCATGATGAAATGAAAAACATGATGTTTTTCAAACATCATGAAAAAAAGTTACTATTGCATGATGTGTTTGAACTCAATCCATGTAATTAATTCATGTAAAACAGTTTTAGTTATACAAACCACCATTTGCTGCTGTTTCTTTAGACCAATACATAAGAATTCTTTTAAGTATTTAGTGTACGCAGTAGGTATGTATCAATATGGCACATTGTGATCACATGGCAATACTGTCATCAATTATAATAATGTCATAAATTATCAATCTTCTGTGATCATAACACGGTGGTTCGCACTGTATAATCCTAATAACAACTACTAAAAACTATGCTATTCACAGTTAAGATCTGCTAACATACTACACTGACAATTACTATTAATTTTTTTTATTAGATCTTCAGACTTTTCATAATTCTTACTAACTCTTAATTTAATTTTACACTTTATATAAATGTTATAACACAATCGATAATCAAGTTTTTAATAACTGTTTAAAAGCGTATACACAAACATATGAAATAATTTTACAATCAAATAATGCATTAAAAAAATTTATGATTATTATAATTTTAAATTCAGTTCATAATCTTTTAATCACAAAATCACTTCTTAATATTAAAAAATTGTTTCTACTGCACTTAAAATCTTGTGACTGATATGCAGATAACTGTATGAAAATATTACAAATGAAGCATAAAAAACATTGTACATTCTGTTGAGTTCATAAGCCACTAAGTCATTAAAAAAACGTGTTTGTAAAATGTTTGAATGATGTGTGTATTTTCAGATTTATTAAGTCTATCAAATTCATAGCATTTTTATGTAATAGTCAATATTGAAATAAATAGGATAATAGCACTGTAAAATTTTATTTTTATACTGTATAAAATGTTGACAGGAAACCTGTTTTTTTCACATTTTACTTTGGGCAATATTAATATTTTGTTGAAATAAACTTTTGTTTTATGTGTAATCAAAATAATTATTTTCCCAGTGCTTCCTCCACTCTGCTCTGTGGTACTTGCTCAAAAATTGTAACATACAGTAGGATATAAGTTATCTGAACATGTATTGATCAGTTAACCTTTGAAGTCAGAAAAGTTGTTTTTATTTATTTACTTTTTTTTAATTAATTGATTTGTTGTTGAAATTAAAGTCTTCGAATAAGAGTTTAATGCATGTCAATTCATTTATTTGTAATGTAACGTCATATAAATATACTAATACGTCTCATTCTAATCATTTAGGAGACTTAGTAAATTAAAACTTGAATAAAACTACATTTTTGTAATCTATATCTCTTACAAAACATAAGGCATTCAGATATAAAACAAAAACGATACATCTGGATAAATCAGTGAACCAGATGCCCATATGCTCAATCATCCAGACAACTGATATCCTGTTACATTATAATTTTTAAATCATCAACAAATTATTTTCAAAATACTTATTACAGATTATTTCATAAAATTCCACACGAAGTCCCATGATTTCATTCAACTTTCACAGTCAATGCAACATCCAACTAAACACGTAACATTACACATCACCATAAACACTAAACTACATGTACCACTGTGTGGAACAAAGTGAAAGAAGCACACAGTATATGGTGTTAAAACAGAACCATTATACACAATGATCAACAACATAAATATACACAGGAAACCTAAATAAATATATTATATATATTATAATTATATATTATTATATTATTTATAGTAATAATAAATGTATTTATTAATTAGTACAAATATAAACTAAACTGGGCCAAAATTAAGACCAGTTCATACAATCCGTTTATCATAACATTTGATTAAAAATTACATTAGTTTTTAAAACTCGTTCAACCTTTCTAATAACAGTGTACATTTCAATAAAATACATTCTCTACATTTAAAAATGAATTCTTTTATTTTTAAATTTCCATGCACATCTGAAGTTCCAGTTAGTTATTTTCATTCAAACTATTATGTCCCTAAATTGTGCCCACTGGCAATTACCATTAGCCTTAAGCTAATAAAATTGACAATTGTCATTATGTCCTACTCAGTCAATTTTTTCATAAAGTTGTACACAAATTCTACAGTGCAAAATTTTAGTCTTTTATAAAACTCTTACAAACGTAAATCAAATAAGGCAAATTCCTTATTCCTTATGCTTTCTGTCAAATACTTGTACAACATATTAATGTAATACGAGTTTCAATGAAAACTATTAATATTTAAAATTACACCCCTTGTCACATTGCTGGCAACATTTAAGACACTTAATTCAGCATTTATATGACACTGTCTTCAATATATTGCCTCAAACTCGTCAACTTTTACTTTTACACAGGTGACAAAAGCCACTGAATATTGTTTAGTATTGACATAATTATCTTTGTGTATACTTTTATTTATAGATTTATGCTGAATATTTTTTTTAATTTCATAATCTGATCTACTTTACTCTTTTACAGAAAAAGTAGTGACCTTATATCAGACACTAATATTTAAATGAAACCTGTAAATCACTATCAACATGACCTGACAGTCAAAATAACCTGATATTTATAAATCTGCCTACATCCACATTAAATGCTCCTCATATGCCTGTACATATATACATACATACATGTACAAAACTACTTTCACATGCATATTTTTCATACAGGTTAGAAATTGAAAACAAGTTAATCGGACGGATACTGCAACTCTTCAATTAACATCACCCCGTGTGACAATCTGTAGCTCCATATATTCTCTTATACTGGGTGATGTTCAATTCATACTCTTTATTGCATTCACAGTATTAAAATTACAAACGCTTTCCTACCTTGTCAGTGAGAGTTTATTTCTCCCAAAAGTGGGTCTTATATAATTATTACTGTTGCAAAAGCACCCAACGAGTCATCAAGAAAGGAGGAGCAAGGGGGTTCAGCCCGAGCCGTTGCCAAGACCCGCCCATTTCATGAAGTCCGGTACCTCTCGTACAGGCATGTCTCGTGCTAAAGCCTTTACACGAAGGTTCCTGTCTTCAGTAAGTAGTACCACTTCACGATATATATGGCGCGGCTCTCCTGAAATTAATGATAAGAAAAATATTAATGATAATGTGATGTATTTATAATATACACACACTTATTGTTTACTAATGGTACTTATAATTTCAATTAGCTGTGCTGTGTGTATTGATAGTGACTCGGCTTGCCATTGTAACTATGTGACCGCAAGTGTGCTGTATATGACCTGACGATGGTCTGTGGCCAGAATGGATCGTTTTTAAGAATGTGAGTAATAAAAATTTATTGCACATTGTATGTATGGTACCTTTAGGCTATGAACAATAAATACAATACAATAGAAAATTGAAGAAAAATATGCAAGTCATATTCACAAGAAACTTCAACAAATATCCAACTATTACATGATTATAATAAAAAAAAAGATTAATAAGAAACTTTCATAAGAAAAGAAGTCTTACTGTACAGGCATGTACGAGGGCTGCCTTTTAAGTCTTTACAAACGACCACTAGATGGCGCTAGTGAGATGTGACATTATCATTGTTGAAAAATTTGTCATATGTTATTTGTAAAACAATTGCAGCTCAGATATTGGCCGAGTAGTTTGTTTACAGTGAGCGTTTAAAACAAAAGTGTTTGTGAAAAAATGGAAATATCATGTGAAGGTTTTCGTTGGATGATTTTTTACGATTTTAATAAAGGCCTAACTCAACAACAATGCCTCAAATCGCTTCGTACAACTTTTGGTAATCATCACCATCAGAAAAGACTGTTTACAATTGGTTTGCGGAATTTTGCCGTGGCGTGCTTCAGTCAGCGATGAATTTTGTGAAGGTCGACCTAAATCGGTTGTTGTTCCCAAAAACATAGATGCTGTGCACAACATGATTAAAGAAGATCAGCATGTGACTTACCGTGAGATAGAGGCATCCTTAGGCATATCGAAGACTGCAGTACATTCGATTTACATGAACATTTAGCTGTTAAAAAGATCTGTTCCCGATGGATTCGGCATAATTTGACCGAAGCTCAAAAACAGGCTCGTGTCAATTGGTGTAAGGAAATGATCCAAAAATTCGACCGAGGAAATGCAAAATCCGTATACAACATCGTAACAGGAGACGAAACTTGGATATATTCGTACTAGCCGGAAACTAAGCAAAATCAACTGTTTGGGTGTTCCAAGATGAACCGAAGCCAACAAAAGTGGTTCGTTCACGAAGCACTTCCAAGAAAATGATCGCTTGTTTCTTTGCTTACACTAGACATGTCGCGACCATTGCTTTAGAGGATCGAAGAACAGTTAATGCTGAATGGTATACAACAATCTGTTTGCCACAAGTCATCGATGAAATCAGGAAACACAACCGAAAATGTGGCATCATTCTTCATCACGACAATGCCAGCTCTCACACAGCACGTCAAACAATTGATTATTTGAAGGAGGAAAACATTGAATTAATGTCTCATTGCCCGTATTCACCTGATTTATCGCCAAATGACTTCTTTTTGTTCCCGAATGTAAAACAAAAAATGCGTGGACAGCGATTCTCATCACCTCAAGAAGGTGTTGAATCCTTCCAAAACCATATTTCTGAGGTACCAACATCAGAGTGGAAAAAATGCTTCGAGACTTGGTTCGAACGCATGCAAAAGTGTGTAAATCTCGAAGGCGAATATTTTGAGAAACAATAAAACGATTTGTATCAAAAAATGTTTATTCTTTCATTGTCTTTGTAAAAACTTAAAAGGTAGCCCTCGTAGCTGTTGTTTGTAACAGTTCATAGGTACAACTGTATCTGGACTTGAAAAGCTTACATTATCCAATGTTTTGCCAATTTTGTAAAGGAACCTGTTACCAACTAGATCATACAAGAATATACATTATACTCAACCTCTATCAATCATATTTAATATATGGCAATACAACATCTTAATACTGACTGTAATAAACAGCTTTCCTTACAAGAAAAAAGCCATAGTACTCTTACAACTGCAGCTAAAACCTGTGCTTTAGACATTTTCCATTGACAATGCAATGGTATCCCAGAACTCTTGAATATTTGTAAGTACTGATATTAGAGTGCTGATACCTGGATCCAATTATCAAAGAATAAAACAACGAGCAACAGAGTGGATTACCATCCATCCACCAGTCCATAATTTCCAATAGGAAGACCAATTCTCCATAAAAATCATGATATGGTGAAGAATCGCATACTTTAGGCTCATAAATACAGATACAGTTCTACCCACAAAACACCAACAGAACAACCTTTGTTGATGAAACCTCAAATTCATGAGGCAGAAAACAAAAATTAAAACATCAAAATTAATATTAAAAAAAATTAACTTGGTACAATTTCTTTTCTTGACAAGTTGACGTGGGTCAAGATATATTTAACTTAATTGAGACATGTTTTGAACATTATTAGTCTTTCCGTATCATCACCCATATTGACTTCTATAATCAACAGTCGGGACAAGTCAGTTTGGCTAACAATAGCCATAATGTTTAAGTTTCCAGAACATGTCTTTCCTTGACGCTTTCATCTTATGTTACAAAATTAAAAATATATATACTTAAAAATGTACTTCCCATCAAAACCACTTTTAAACAAGAATAATTAATCAACTGACTTTATATAAGGTTAATTATAGAGTTCTTGACTTACTTTCTACAGTCTGATCTTTGGTTGTAGTACGGCATAGGTTTAAACACGTTGCTAATATTCTGTCATCATTTTTCATATCCTGGAAAAGAGATAATACAACTAAAGACACTGTAATAACATTAGTTTTTCCAAAAAAAGTAACAACAAATTAAATAAACATTACATGTGTTAATCAACAAATACTAGGATGGCAATAGTTCATCCACACCACTCGACTGTAACTTGTGCAGTATCTAAAATTATGCAGCTGCATCAATTCTACTGTTGCTGTTAAAATGTTAACCATAGTCCGTTCAGTTTCCATTACACCAAAGAAGAGCAGTGTTAACTGACATATTTTATGTAACGTGAGAAATTACATTCAGTAAAATACTTTCAGTATCACACATATAAATAGCATTTCACCATAATGGGGTACGTACAATATGACTTGAAATGGTCACACAATTGTCACACATACACATCTAGGGCCGCAAGGACAGTGACAGTACCATGGTTCTGTTATATTGGTGAGTGACTATTTGCATGATGTGCAATAACATCGCCTTTAGATTAGTCACAGTTCTATTTAAGAAACAGCCACAATATATTCTCTTTGATACATAATTTGTTTACAGTGTTTCTCAAAACAACTTCAGACCACGAACAAGATGAATCAGTATATACGTGGCTTGTCGCATCTGAAAACTGTCCTTTTGGCAGCATAAAGAAACCCAGCTGCAGCCACTATGATGATATTCTTTACCAGTGGAATATGTGGATTGGTTAGCAACAGACCTGTTTTTAAAATCTGTTATCAAGTTTTTTTATTTTATTTTTATCGAAATAGAGTTTGTAGCTACTACTGATTCATCGTTGTATACTGTCAATTACAATTTTCTATATAATGATCTAGATATAACACAATCTCAATTTAAATACTAATTACTTCTAATTATAAACAATTGAAATTAAAATACTTAATTAACACAAATTAATAGTTACCTCATCAATGTCTTGTTCAGAAGTAAAAATGGCTGAATTAAGAATGGTGCCTTTTGTGGTGACACATCGAATCGCAGGCGTAGGATGTGTTGTGGAACGCGAGCGAAGGAAATCCAATGCAGCTCTAGCAGCTTCTGTAACCATGACCACATGAGCTGGCCGAGCACCAGGATCCCGTTGACCACGTGCTAACCCGTCTAGTTCATTCAGCACTGAAAGCAAATAAAAATTATATTGTCTGTGATAGTGTGTGTTTCCATTATGTTATAATCAATGGTGATCAATGTATGGAAACCCATTTACTTTTATACTACTACATGTGTTATTTCAGATTAGAGATATCGATGTAACTGAAGGAACTCTATGACTATTAAGTAGCTTCCAGAATACAGTAACGTCTTAATAATACTTCTCAACTCACAAAAACTGAAAATAAGCTATCAACATTAATCACTAACACATGCAAACAACTAGATTGCTTTCAATACTCACCGACAAGGGGGACCATCAGTGTATATAAATGTTGCTGGTTACTGGACATCGCCCGTGATATCTGTTGTAACTGAGGCAAGTAATCTATATAACAGTTGGTGTCAGGTACGAGGAAATGTGGACGAACTTCCATCTCTACAATCACTGTGCTCTGTTGCAGAATTGTCTGGAAACACACAAACAAATATTCTGTCTAATACTGGTATATATATTTTCATAAGCTTATCTGACGAGTTCCTTATGTATTTTTAGTTAACACAATACCTAAATATTTTTTAAATACATAAAGCTATTTCCATCTTCATTGGCAGTGATACATTCACTGGTTCTCAGGTGTGGCAGCTGCTCATTACGATATTAGAAGAGTTAACAGACAATTGAGTTACTCATATTGAGATATTTCAGAAAAAAAATTGTTAACTGCACCTATTATGGAAACTATGTACTAAATTTAGACCACTGTTTTTTAGTTTTGCCAGCACAATCTACATTGATCAATGTTTGCAACAATAGATATTTTGAGGCGAATTTTTTACAGATTTATAACTCTTAGAATCTACATTACTAAGGAAGTACTATACCAACTTTTAAGAACCTCCAAATGGAAAATGCTGAGAAATGCTGAGGACTAATCCAAGAAGACGAATAGTGTTAAGATTTATTGACTTATGATGAACTTCCAAGTTAAATGCCTTGTAAATGAAGAATATTTAATTAGATTCATAAAATACCAAAGGATAAGACGACTACGGCATGTTCACTGAAAGGAACCAACAAGAAACTCCAAAATAATAAGCAAGTGAAAACCAGAAGAAAAAGGTTTATGGATAATGGTTGTGTAGTGGAAAAGTTTCATAAATAGGAAAAGGTTGCGTAAAAATTGGTCAGTTTTAGTTTAACCATCTTCTGGCCACCTAAGAATAATTTTGTATATATATTCTGCAAAAACTGTCCAGTGAGAAATTAGATACGATTTTTGTGCGACCTTTTCTCTCTTTCCATCGTTCTTTTAGCAATTACGAAAGGAAAATCTAAAACTGAAAATTCGTAAGCTAACGTCCAAGGGCGTTATATCAAATTTGAAAGCCTGTGTTGTTCCGTTCCGTCTCCCACGCGACCAGAACAGTTTGAACTTCGGACACACAGAGGTCAACGTACGAAACGACATCGATCACCGCAGCGGCCTTACACCACCGCCACGATTTTCAATTAGACGTTCCTCGTGGCACCCAACGAATAATAAATAAATAAATTTACATTATGGCTGACCGAGCGCGTACACTGACAGACAGACAGTCGACCGTTTGTCCGCTGTCTAGCTTTCTACCCGATCGCACAACAGATTAAGGGTAACACCTCCGGTCCGAAAATCACGGCTCGGCCAACCGACATGATTGTTCGCAATTTTTCTTTTTTTAAATACAATGCCCGGACGAAAATACACCGGACTGACCACTCGATACGGAAGGACGAGAGAACATTACAACGACAAAGAATAGCCTACCACCACCAACTGAATCCGATAGATGCGTATAAGTGCGCGCGCGCGTATGTATGTACATAACGGTTAGTTTATTTAACCCGCCATTAATCACCTCGGTCTGTCAATCTCGCTGGTCACCTACTGTGCTCAATTATACGCACTTTATAATATGTAGGCCGCCCACATTCGTTCACGACGCCGGAGCCGCGGCCGAATAAAAAAATAAAAACTCGCTGTATTACCAAAACTATTCAGCGAGATAACATGTAAAACCTCTCGTTGGTATAAATAAATTACAACACGGCGTCGTGGGAACGTTAATGCTGCACAGGCAAACTTTGAAATTAATCTACTTACTTGCTATTCATGGTATCGATCTACTGACCTTACAAATGGCCTACCGTATCATGAGTACAAAAACCACGAAAATATTATTATGTAACTTTTCATACATCTTAAAAAGTACAGTAATTGACTGGTGAAAGCAAGATCATTTGATGGGAAAACGTAAAATATCCTTTTAACAACCATTATCAACATCGCCAAATTAGATTCATCCTCCTCCTTTCCTGATAGGCGTACATTCAAAATAATTATTTAATCAAAAATTCTACTGCAGAAAATATACAAAATTAGATTAAATACTTAGTCTGTGGATTAAAACGAAACAAATCAAAGGCTGTTTAATTAAAACTGATCGAGTTGTGTCCAAAATTCGACTAAGATGTTTAAATACGTTCCTTAAAATTTGATTCTACTACTTAAGGAATTTCTGGTTTGTGTTAATCTGTTGTTTCACTACTTTGATGGCAGAATCCTTTTAGATTTAAATTTATCCATTTAACCGTTACTTTGATCCGTCGTCTATTTCAAAAGTTTTCATTATTCCTCTGTTTGTCGCTGGATATTCGGTCTCGTTTAAATTCATCTCAATTTTATCATTACGGTAAACTCTCCCGTTGTGAAAACAGCGTATTAAGCGGGATATTACCAAGTAGCAATAATATTTGGGTTATGGAAACCTGACGGGGCCATCTAGTCAGACTGCCTGCTTTAGTCGTAAACGATCACATTTACGACCTCAAAAGGGTCGCTTATTGTTCCAAAATACAATGACTGCAGGTATAACAGGTAAAATTTAGGATGGCCCCGTGAAATTGTTTGTGGTACATTTTAAAATAAAATGAGCGTACTCGTATTGAACAGTGCCGTAACTATTCTGTTACTGTTGGTCCTAACAAAAAAGACTAACATCTTTACGTACTTACCATATATTTTTCTTAACGGGTTCTGTAGAATGTATCTCTACCCGCTTAAGATAATATGGAAAGATACTGATTATTTTTGGGTTCCACCTACACCCTGAATCTTAGTCGCCCGTGATTGTATTTCCGTCTACCGAAAGCACTTTCATCAACTTCGACAGTTTGCCCTACGCCCCCAATTTTACAAGAATTTTCAATCAGCCACACAGCAAGAATTTCTCTGAAAGAATATATTAATTTTCTTGCCTTTGGTTGTGACAAACCAGTCTCTCTCATAATGACAGAAAAAGGAGACTTCAAAATCCATGCAATTAAAACGGACAACAAGGTGACGGGAAGAACACGTGAAGTCCAAAGATGGTACTGTCCCGCACATGTTTTTTTCACTCTACAGTATTTTGCCCCACACCCGTAAATCAAGTTTCCATTTTTCCCGTAATTAAATGCATGTTTCTTCCACACTTTACAGTCATCTGATTTTTTTCATAAGCTTCCAGTCTTCAGCACAGTTTTTAAGGGTCTCGTCAGTATATAATTTATCAATGAATCTATACTGTTGAAATCCATCTCGCTGTTCAGTTTACCGCTTAAAATTTGATGTAACAAAACGCACTGGCACTGCATTACACACTGTAGTTTTAATGATCTACGCTTAAAGAAAACACGATGTTGGTAGAAAACTGTACAGCGACTAAATAAAATGGTCTTTAAGAAACTAGACGGAACCACGTTGGTTTGGGATTCCTTAAATATGTATGAATAGGCGACTTGCTTAGATGCAATGAAAATAAACAATAGGCGACCCTTTCGAAGGTTGTTAACGTAGTAGGCAGGTAGTCTGATACGATGCCCCCCGTCAGGTTTCCAAAACCCTAATATTCATACTGAAATTGTGTAACTAATAACCACACTTTCTATGCACTTTAAATACTAATTCACACGTACTTACATTTCGTCATAAGAAGTTGTACTGATAAATTGTCTTATGTTAATCGGTGTATTATCTACATTGAGTATTTCTGAATAAATTATCTACACACACGTACTAAAGTTATATAGGCCTGTAAAAAAATCCCACGTTTTCATGCGCACCAGGGATTATATTCAGGAATGAATTACCGCAAACGAATGAATTAAAAAAGGTCAGAAGAATACATATCAGTGAAGTAACTGCTGACCTGTTGGCAAACTTCACAGGACGTCAACATCCAATTTTTGACATCCGTTAACTAAGCTAGTACAGTACAATGGCTTCCAATTACACCGCGTAAACATAACGACACAAATAATAAGAAAAATTAAATGCTCCCAGTAAATGTTCCCGCAGTCGCAGTAAAGTACATATACCCCGGTGACTCATGGTAATCAGCAGCTGCCGAGCGACAAACTATACTATACCTGTCAGTAGGCGGTGACACACTCCGTCCTGGGACATAACCTTTAAATAAATAAACCTCCGCTCAACAGTCCGTTAAGGACCAAGGCG
Source organism: Magicicada septendecula (assembly GCA_034769895.1). Taxonomy (NCBI): domain Eukaryota; kingdom Metazoa; phylum Arthropoda; class Insecta; order Hemiptera; family Cicadidae; genus Magicicada; species Magicicada septendecula. The sequence goes on along the minus strand of CM068367.1, from coordinate 141,663,013 downwards.
TACCGCGCGGCTTTTGTGTTAGTGTGACGGTGTATGGCTAGTACTACGCGCCACCAGCCGCCAGTTACGGTATTCACAGCCAGGAGGCGGCGCTGTTATCTCAGCGCCTACTCAGTTTGCCTCACGACGCTGAGTGCACGCCGTACGGAACCTCCGCCGGGAATTGAACCCGGGACCACGAGCGCATCAATCGCTCGGGTTAGCCACTAGACCACCTGGAGGCTCAGGACATAACCTTTACATAACTTAAATAATTCTGATACAATATTGTTAACGGTAGTCAATAGAATAGTGTATTAAGATTAGTGGAGCAGAAGCTCTATTATTCAGCTGAAATTGGTTTCTGCTTATTACAAAATCCGGGTTCCCGCGGATAATCGGGAGTTTACTGTACTCTCAATTTAATTAAATTTTAAATTACTCTCTTATAACTTTATTATCATTAACCCTTAAGCCTTCTATACCTTCAGTCATGATTAGTAGTTGCTCGTCTGTATAGGTCAAAGGATACAGATGTTATTTCCCAAATGAGAATCTTCTCAGTTCTTTTTACGAGGTTCTGTGTTTGGTAAGAAACATTTTAACAATGAGGGTGAGTGGCCCAACTATTTGAAAACGCCTTGCAACTTTTATTATCGATTTCAACTACTACTTCAAATTCCATACACTCTTTCTCGCTGTTACTGAACCTGCTGGTATTACGATCACAGCTTCCACAGATTTATCCCGGGGACTGAGTCATTCATCGCTCTCCTCAAATCTACAAAAGCCGAAAGACAATTGGCTTTACCGCTAAAATCAACACGGCTTTTGTAGTTAGTAGTAACTCATCAGAAAATAATTAATGCACGAGATTCCTACTACGCACACAAGCACCCAACTACACTGAAAAGACGGCAATAAGGTCACAGCAGCGGCAGCAATCAACTAGACAATGCTTCAGAAGCAGAGCAGTTCCGGTATCATGTCTTCATTAGTGGAATGCCCCGTCGTCCTCACTCGCCACTATACAGTACACACCATTGTGATTAATCAAACCTGCCTGCCATTCATGTGTTTCGCCCAGCGTCAATCAACGTCATGTAAAACACGTTTTTAAAATCAATAGCGAAATACAATTAAGCCGTTCTCTACGAAATGAGTGCACTTGTATAGTGAAGAGGAGACGAGTTGAGTCGCTTACCGGCGTCGTCGCTAACCAGGCCTTCGGGCAACCGGTCGACTGACTAGACTCTATGATATTGAAACCGTTACACGTGCTCTTATCTCGGCGACGAGAACAATGGGATTCATCGTCCAGTCATTACTGGTTTTGCTGCAATATGCTTCATCGAGAAAATTAGACTCACTCTTCTGATGAGACTGGTCTGCCTCCTTGTTCTGTGCAGTACTTACAGCGTTAGACTATATCACACTAGGCAATCAACCACAGGACGTAAAATCTTCGTCTTGCAACCTGAATATTCCCGCGAATGGTGGGTAGTTATATTCAAGTCGGTTCTGTTCACCGTTCACTGTTTGGAACCCGTTTCTGCAGCAGCCTGCCCCGTCATTTGAACTTTCCGCTAATACACCTCCATCGTATTTACCTCTAATACCATAATTTCCCTCATTTATACCGTGATCACAACAATCTCTAATAATCACATTCTTATACCTCCCACATATTATCCCCTCCCGATATCCGGAAAAAGAAATATTCCCCTTCCGAATATTTAATGCCTTTAAAACATAAGGTAAATTCTAAATATCTGTAATGCAGAATATCTCCATCCTACACCGATGACCAACTAGTGACTCATCCTCTTTTAGAGGCAGTTCCACAAACCTTGATTCTCTGCCTTTTCATCCGTCCTCCGAACAGACTACTGGGACTTGTCACGGGTGACATAATTCCTTAAGTACACCACTTGTGGCATTGAATAGAAGCCAACGGAGACGGACCCCATCCTTACAGTTCAGTTAATTGTCCACACAACGCCAGCGATTGGTAACGTTAACAAAAACCAAACTCGACTCTCACCACTCTCCACTACACTTATTGTTATAACCTACTTGTTGGAAACTATCGCAACGGGAATATTCCGAGTAATTTCTCGCCCGGCCGATATGAGAAAAAAAAAAAAAAAAAAACTTCGCCTTTCTCACCGCCAAGTTTTGTTCACGTTTTCCAGAGTTGCCTTAAAACAGAACACATACGCTTTAAGGCATTTCTAAACACATCCTAGTATTCTGATTCTAGTACTACGTCCAAATTCTCCGAGGAACGTTGCACTACACTGAATAATTAAGAAATTAAAATTACCTCTTTCATACTGCTGACAGGAATTTAAAATTCCGTATAGTCAAACATTATTTTAGCGCTTCGGTAAATAGGTAATGTAATGTGACCGTCACTACGTCTAGACCGACTTTTAACTTCAAGACCTAGCTGATCCATTCTTCCAAACTTCCGCACATCTATTTGGCCAGGGTGGACCCACACAGTCTGACTGGACGTCGTGAAACTCGGTCCCTCCCTCCTGAGATGGGTTTGAATCCACTTACGCGAGTGTGAAAGAATGTGTGTAAACGACAATCCCGCACACTTTATTTGGCAAAAGCTGATCCCGTGGAACGTCTGCAAGTTGCACAGTTTCCTTTGTACTACAAGGTTTTAGAATGGACTTCCGACAAAGAAATATCGTACTGGTCACAGTTTTGCGGTGTGACTGTCGTTAACACGAAGGAGACGAAAACGGAGGATGTGGGTTGAAGATTATAGACACCGTCATTACGTCTACTCTTGTTTGGGACTTTGCGTGAAAATCATCGCGTAACAAAAAACTAACTTATACAAAGCGAACGAGCGACAACAAACTTATAACATACAAAATTATCAGTAGCGCCGGTGGCAACAGTACTAGAAATAAGAGAAAACAATATTAATTATATCACAGATTGAATCCTTTGGTTACAGAATAACTTGAAATCCGAACAATATTAGTAGGGGAACTTGAAGAAAAGCATAGCATTGCTTTAGAACTGCCGGGCATTTGCACCGTCTTGTGTTCCCGACTTGGACATCGGCAATGCTTTACTGCGTACGGTCACTGACCTGGTAGTAGTTGTCACTGTACTGACTGCGGACGGAGAACACATTCGTCCACCAAATGTGTTGCCGGCTGTATAAACCGGCAAAACGCTCAGTTAGCAGCTATCGGCTCAGTTAACGCTCAGTTCGGAACCGCCGCGACGTGCAGCAGTTACTACGTACCTATTTGTTTTGTTCGTTTAGTCATGTGTTTCTCTGTTTATCGAATTATTATTTTTAATTCGATTATTTGTGTCCTGATTTATTCTGTGTAACTATAACGGAATGGAGTCAGATGCCGCTGATAGAAAATATTCTAAAAAAATATTCTGGCTCTAAAAAGAACACTTCGTAGTAGAAAAAGGTTCTGATTAATTTTTAGGCCTATCACAACCGGCAACAGCTGTTATGTACCCACGCCACGCCACTGAAAATTATACAAGCGAACGAACAACACACTAGGTACTAGATAAAGCGTGTGGTAAAGCGCGCTGTCAAAAGTCTATTTCATTAGGACGTGTGCGAAAGAATGTGCGTACGTGATTACCGACGTTTTCATTTTTCCCTTGCACCCCTTCTTCACACACACACACACACACACAATCTTTCCCGCGCGAAAGCTTCTACTGCGCCCAATCACGCAAGAAACCGTTTGTGTGTATAGCCAGATAAACGGAGTAGGCCCAGGAGATCGTAGGAAAGAAAATATACTCGACGAGATGGTGGGAAAAAGAGATTTGCAACGTGGTGATTGGTACAACAGAAACTTCTGGTGTGGAGGGTGCGGGAGACGACAGTAGCTGTAGAAAATTCGCGATGGATGGACGGTTGTATGGGTTTCATTTACAGAATACAAAAAAATTATTAAATAAAATAAAAGTGTCTGACTCTGAACAAGAAAATGATGATGGAAAAACTGGAAGTCACAGAAAAGAAAATATTAAGAAAAATCTTGGGATCAATAAAAGATGGAGAGCGGTACAGAAGACGCCACAATAATGAGCTGTACACACGTGCTGAGAAAATCACAGACGTAATTAGAAAAAGAAGAATTACTTTCTACGGACATGTTCAAAGAATGAATCCTGACAGATTAACAGGGAAGCTTTTTAACTATTTCGAAAAGCTCAAAATGTCCACTACGTGGTTCAAAGTAACAGAGAAAGACATAGAACTCTAGACTACTCAAGAAGACATTGAAGAATGCTTGCCACTGAAAAATAAATTAAAAAATGACCAAGGTTTTCAGGAAAAACCCCAGAAAGGGACAGGTGCCATCTGGACTGACGAAAGGAGGGAGAGACATCGATCAAGAATGAAGGAGATGTGGGAGAGGAGGAAGAGAGAGGAGAAGAGGGGAGGAACCAGTTGAACCAAAAGTAGTCCCCAGTGGCTCAAACACAAAAAAATAAATAAATAAAAGTCAGCAGGACGTACAGGTTCGCGAAAAGATAGAACACATTCACGAAAGTTACCAGATTGGACACCAAGAGACGTAACAAAATGACGACGACGACGACGACAACAACAACAACAGCGACGACTAAACAGAGGAATGATCTGGAATACAGTGAATCAGACAAGTTTGTTTTGGAGAGAAACCTCTGAAGAATACGTGGGAGGCCTGCTCTCAGTAGTGATCGGAGGAATGCTGCTACTGCTTGATGATATACGCGTACATATAATACGAATAATGAGCTCGTTTATGACGAGAACTCGGATGTAAGGATGTAACAAGCAAAATTACGAGATTTGTTTAGTTTTGTATCTTAGTAATGATAATTAAACTCGCTTTTAACGAGTAGGAACGCAGTAGAGACTTGGTTATAACGAGCATTTTATCGCAGGTTTGCTTGTTCATGGATTGAGGTCCTAACAAAAGTCCATTACAACACAGCATTTTAAACATTCCTTTAAAATCATTAACGTAATTTAGCGAAACTAATAATGTTAAGTCATGAATTTCTGAAATATTTAAATAAATTACAAAACTGTTTTGACATCTACGGATACATAATTACTAAACAAACGAAAATAGATGACTTTTTTAAGGTTAATTAAGTTCTGCGTGCGAAACATAATTTTGACGATTCCATTTCGAATGAAGAACAAAAATACAAATAAATTCGAGTGAATTTTCTTGTAATTTAAATATAAATATTGCGTTTTTTGCCAGATAGCCGGCTGATTTTTGGTAAGTTTTACTTTTACTGTTACTATATTTCGCGAATGCACTATACGCCAATATGCAGCAAACAATGTTAGCGTCTAAAAAATGTTTAAAGTCTAAATTTCACTTTTAAGCGTAGAATGTAAAACATGTCAAAATTTTATTGTGCAAACCCTCTTTAAAAGAAGACTTTTTTTTACTGTGTTTTCGATTATCACGGTATAAAAATTTAGGCTTGCGAGTCGGCAACTCGGATGTAGCGAGCACCCGGTTTTTAACGAGCACATTTGTCAGGTCCCTTGAATCTCGTTATAAGCAAGTTTCACTGTACATGGGTGTGTGTGTGTGTGTGTGTGTGTGTGTGTGTGTGTGTGTGTGTGTGTGTGTGTGTGTGTGTGTGTGTGTGTGTGTGTGTGTGTGTGTGTGTGTGTGTGTGTGTGTGTGTGTGTGTGTGTGTGTGTGTGTGTGTGTGTGTGTGTGTGTGTGTGGGGATTATTTTGTATTTCACGTAATATTTTGCAGTTACATATTTTACTACTCCGACTAGACTTACCCATTTTGTAGAACGTGAGTTTTAAAAATCTTACATTGGTTTCATTTTCATTTCTATTAGTCAGCAGTGTTAGGCAACTGTAGAAAAAAACTCAAGACAGATGGAAGAACGCAAGAACCGTGTAACTCCAAAAGATGTTTTCAACACAACAGTATCAAACGAAGGAAAAAAAATGAAACTGTAGGAAACGACTAGCAGTAAATACAACAATGTGCTGGCCCGATCTAGGGAATCGATGACAGATTTCGCGAGAGGGACGAGATACAAATACCGTACACAGAAGTGCAGGAGCGCATATTTACGTCGTACAAACGGCATCGCTACTGGAGACCAGGAGGTACAGCTTGTGCAAATGTTCAAATAAATTACCGTAATAAATGTCGTTTTCCGAAAAACACAAAGGACAGTGAACGTTTTCCCGCTGCGTACCCCGTCCGTGTACGCCTTCTTCTTCATATCCAATAAAAACATTTATATTGCAATTCGCTTACTGAAGGTCGTTTCCCGTTTCATCTGTCGTACATGCTCAGGCGGTGACTCGATTTCTCTGCTTATGTTAATTCGAGTTGGGTTTCTTTTTACCGTTACACGAAGCTAACAAAAATTTATTCATTCGTATAAGACCGGTTTTCTTCTACACTGTAATGCGACACTCGGTAAAGTAATACGTGAAAAAAAACGTTAAATTGACTGTGAACGATCTCCAATCGAAGTTGGACCCAAAATAAAAACGAAGAATATATGACCGATGAATACTGCTGTTCTTATGCATGTCACTGAGACCGGTGGTGCCAATCAAACACGCCAACAGGAAAAACAACAAATAAACGATCAATGCTGGGGATATGCCACACAACAAGCACTAGACCGCCGGACACTACCACCACCAGTATCTAAATAATAATAACTATAGCTGAAGCATAGTTGGCCCATTCATACGACATGGTTAACGGACGATAGGTGGCAAAACGAATAACTGGATGAAGATCTAAGCTGGACGCATTTAAAATACGGGCACATCTCTAAAAAGATAATGGAATATCGGTATGGAGAACCATACATGATTTCCATGTTCTAAGATTTATATTTAAAATCATTTTCGAAATGGAATATTCCATAGAAACTACTTCTTTCTAGTATTGCTTCAGCCTTAACCACAGTACTGTGGTCACTAACGTATACCACCTCACGTTATCGCACTCGGTTTTCACTGATGATGGCACTCGGTGGCACTGCCGAAACGTCTGGTTTTGCAGAAAACATTGGACTACGGCCAAACAGCCTGGGAAGGAATTTTAACAACACACTACTTCTTTGTTGCCGATAACGTAGTACACATATAACAAATTATCCCCTCCCCCTTCAACTAAAATTTTAATTTATAGATAATTACCCCCACCCCGGTCAACTAGCCTCTTCATTTATAGATATTTCATTTACGTTTTTACAGTGGATTATTGTGATCTTCTTATCAGGTTATTTTATTTATCAAAATTAAGTACTTTACCCTTGTTTAAACATAAAACGATGCAGGTAAACTACCCCTTTCTCTTAACCGATCTTCACCAAAATCAACAGGCCTCGAGTCCTCTACAATTCAGGAACGTATGCAAAAAATTATTTGATTCTGTTTGAATGTGCGGCAGTTATAGTTCGTCATAGAAAAAATTACCCTTGTGAAAACATAAAAAGTTGCAGGTAAACTACCCCTTTCCTTTAAACGATCTTCCTCAAAAACAATAGGCCTTGAGTCCTCTACAATTCAGGGATGTATGCAAAAAATTATTTGATTGTTTGAATATGCGGCTGTTATCGTTTGCCATAGAAAAAATTGTACACACAGACACTTTTCGAAAAAATTACTTTTCATGTTTTGAGGGTAGTACAATTAGAATCCGCCGTTATCTCGAACACGATTTTTTCGCCATGACCATACTTCCATTTCCTTACGGAACATGGAAGTAAAAGATAATGGAAAAAATGGTCAAAATATAATCGTGACCGCAAACGGCCACAGGAGATGGATAGAATTACGGGAAATTTATCTTTACCAGTGGGACACTTATGCTGGGAGCGATGATGACCTCGGTAACGAATAGTGGCAATACCCACAGAATTTTGGTTGCTACACGATCTATACCGTTAATTCAAAAACTGCGTGAAGTGACCTGTTACGACGATCATAATCTTAAAACGGTGGAAAAAATTACCGAACGTCAGAGAAATCGATACTCACAAATTTTATAACACTTCGGTCCGCTCGTAATAGTTCTTGTTATGCAACGGGCCAATACGCACTGTCACAACAAGTAATAAGTCACCCAATCGCAACAAATTACAAATGTCGGAAAACAAATAAAATGGTGGAAAAAATCACTGAACGTCAGAGAAATCGATGCTCACAAATTTTATAACACTTTGGTTAAAGAATGGCACCCAATGCCACGTACGGTTAACTACGCGCGTCCACAGAACATCGCGTCATTGTACAGATTATGCGGATGCATGACAAGTCTCACGTGGCTCGACCCAAGCTATTCGTGTCACATCAGGGTTATAGTATCTAGATTTACATTATGGAAGGTACAATCGTTATCAAATGAAAATAAATTGGCCTATTATACGACGAAATTAATTCGCTAATCTGACAGACGTACAATTATTTTTTTTACTTACACATACTGTAAGACTGAGTAAACATAATAATCATACCAGTTTTGAAATGTAGCATGAACTTTGGAGTTATCCTACCAAAACCCAACACCGCAGACAACAATGGCCGTTCAAAATATCAAGAGCGTTATGTTAACGCCTTATGATATTAATAGGCTATATAACCAGATTTATAATGGCTTTGATATTCCAACTGTAAAAAATGACAAATAAAATACCGCAAGGAGTCGCCAACCTTTACTACAAACGTTTCTAAAAAAAAAAAAACCAGTGGGTGGCATGGAGTGTTTGCTCTTTGGAGAGAACCTCATCATTTCAGAACTCTATTGGTTTACAACAGTAGTTCCTAAACTTGTGTAGCGCCTATGTAATTACTAAATTGAATGCTAACAGTATCCATGCTAAGCAATTACACATGTAAACATCCGGTTTTATTTAATCAAAATTTTATTTTCTCCATTAAAAAAAAAAACGGAATTCACTTAACTACATAACAGGAAAAAAAGTAAGGTAATGTGCTTGAGAATGAATTCAAAGTAATCAAAGCAAGTATTTTAAATCCACATTACATTACCATACCAAATTTTGAGAATTTGTTTCACGTATTTAATTTTCTTTTCAGCACTTTTACAAGTGGAAATGCTTCACAGAACCCTAAGTACTCTGAGGAACAGAGTTTGGGAAACACTAGTTTATACAATATTTTTTACAAGTTGATGTAATAAATAAAATATTAATGTCAGAAATTCCTTTGTTAACTTTAGTACAGTTATCTTCTCATACATAACTTGGTACTAACTAGAATGTTCATCACTAATTCTAATCAGTGCTCTTGGTTACGACGCCAGCTTCTGTGTCTGAGTAGAGCACACTTACATAACGATGAAAGTCTGTGTCTGTCAGCATCTGACGGCATCATTCATTCCCCCCCCCCCCCATTTCAAACTGTTCCAGCTAAAAATCATTCCATTGTAAGACATCAAGGAAAATCAGCAAGCTGAAGATGTTAGTAGTTTGGTGGTAGTAACTTACCAACTCATATCATCAGAATCCAAGCCTGACTTCCAACAAGAATGCATGGTATAGCAATGGTTTAATAGGATTTCATCACAGTGTCTTACCCCACTTTATTATGCCATTGTTATAATTATATTTCTCAATTTATTTTCTACATCTATTTCTCGTCTGAAGGATGCACTACAGCCGTAAAGCCTGAATGCATTCACTCTTTCCGTCCGTTCATCATAGATAACTATGGTACTCTATATTATGGTACTCTATTAAAGTGTAAATGGTATATTCAGAACAGATTTCGTCTTTAAATACAGCAATAATGCCAAACAGCTATACATTTTTATGTATGAAGACACCAATATGTTACAAAGACTGCAAAATCTTGATTTTTGTTAAAAATAATTAAATGTTCACTTTTTTCTAGTTGTATAGGCAACAATATAAAATGGTTTTAAAGACCTGCCATTTGAAGCACGTACTTCTATCGTCAACAAGCAGTATATACTACATTATCATTTCCACAGGATTCGTTTCACCATGTTTTTTACCTCTCTTGCACTCTAGTTTACAACAAGCTGCAGGTACGAAGAGTTTTGTGTGTGCGAGTGTGTATGTACACGAGTGGTGATTGACAATAACGTCTTACCTAAAAAGAGGAAAAAATTAACGACTGCTTTCTGGGCACAAAAGCGGCGTGTTGTACCATTGCATCCAGGCGAGAATGAAGAATACAGCACTAACAAAAGAGAACGTATTAAGTTCTCCTCGACGACAAAAGCACCACTGTTTACCACACAACGACAAGTCACTGTACCAACCAGTCATCGTGTTACTAACTAAAAAAAGTGAAAGTTACATAATAACCTGATACACACACAATGTGATGCTGGTAACCTTCACTCTACTTAAAACTGGCAGGCCAAGCGCCACTAAACTGAAAATAAAGATAAAATGTGTCTGCCCGCTCCACACCACACAATTGCTAGTTTCAATCAAATTTTTTTTTCCTTAATAAAGTGCTTTTATGCAAGTTCTTTTTCTTTTAATTAAACAATCTGTTTTTGCTGACTAATAATGCAAATAATGATCGATCGCGACAAAGACAATTTGCTCATTGGTCATGGATCACACTAAGGGTGACGGCACAAAGATAAACCATTCTATCCATAAAGTACTGGTAATAAATGACGTGCTCAATGATTTTTATTTTCCGGGACTTGATATTTCTTATAATTAGATAACATGAATAACAAGATAACAAAATTCAGAAACATTCAGAAAAAAATGCAAATGTTCTATAAAACGGAGTATGCCATGAAGACCAACCACGACAATTTAAGAAGAAGTGATCATCAGAACAAAATTCTTTCATTACTCTCAAACAATTATGGCAAAATCAAATCACACACGGCCAATATGGTGGCCTAAAAAGAACGAAATACGTTTCAAACATATGAACTTGTGTACATTAATATGTAAGTGCAGGCATTTGATATAGGTCTATGAATTTTTTTTATATAAATATTATATGTCTATTTGTTTAGCTTACTCTGTATTTTATTAAAATAATTTATTAACACACTAACATTTTTGTATTTGTTTTGATAAATTTGTATACATAATTAATCAGTTGATCTCAAATATAAAGAGTTGATAAAAAAATAAAATAAAAGAAATAAGAGTAACACTAAAAAATATATTGCAACACCTTAGAATGCTATGCTATGTCTATAACTTGCTTATTTATAAAATATAAATTGACCCAATACGGGAAGTGTAAAAATGCCATGTGTACTGTTACTTGCATCTATTTTTAATTTTTATAAAGGAACTGACAAAACAGAATTTTATAGAACTGTCAAATGGACATCTTGTGTGTGCGCACAACTACACACACAACTAATGAGATGGCAAAGCAGATGTTGAGAGAAAAATGAAAAGGAAATGCACACACTAAAAACGTACTCTGACAATACGATATGCTGAAAAAAATCTACAACGTGTACGTGTGCGTGCACACAAATGGAAGTAAATAATTTTCAGGAAGTTACTTTTTCAAAGAGTATGTAAACATCTGTCCATTTAAAACAGACCACTAAAAATCCAATGTATAAATCAAATAAACATAACCCAAAAATTAGATTCAATCCGACTGGCAACCCAAGTAATACGGATTTCTCCAAATGTGGACTAAGCACATCAAATAAATTTGTCCACCGTATGCATTTACGAGGTGTGTTCAAAAAAAGACCGAACTATTTGTGTAGCACATCAACTAACGCATAGAGCGAGCTGTAGAACAAAGTGCTGCTAGCGACAGGTTTTGACGCCTGAATGCCGTTTTCTCCGTCCCGTCATGATCCTCAGTCTTCGAGCTACACGCGCTGTAGTGGGCACGGACACACACCATCCGGCGGATTTATAACGAAGTGAGAAGGAAGATCTTAATACAATGTGTGTGTATACAATTTTGGTGCTAACTTCGTAAAATCTATTTCTGAGCTATTTCCATTGCATTCCAAAGTTATCATTACCATTTGGGTTGGTAAGCAGTTGTTGACCGATTTCAAAACGGGTCTCTTTCTGATCGTCGCCAACAAACGCAGTAAGAATTGTTTTTTTACAAATGCAGTAATACCACACAATAAAATTTATCGATCTAAATTTAATTTTACGATCTTATATGAATGAGCATTCTCTCAGAAAGTCTCGGTAATTAAAAGAATGAATTACAATTACCACATCGCGAGCTCTCTTCCCACGATCTTCGATATCGCTTTGATTGCACTGATAATTAGATTTTTGCTCTCTTTAAACATTCTTAAAATAATCGTTCGGCTCAAGCAGGCTTCTGTGTATGCTTAATTAAAAACCAGAATGTGTCTGAAAAGTTTTAACCTAGTTTTGCCGCAAAATTTCATGCGCACATGTTGTTCTTTGCGGTCTTTCTTAATCGCTTTGTCACTAATCGGCCGGCCAGCGTGTGCACGTCCCCACTCAATGTGATATACCTCAAAGACTACTGCTAATAGCGGAACACAATAAGTGGCAGTTTGTTGTCAAAAACTATCGTTAGGTGCGCGCAAAGTTGCGGCGCGTCGTTTGTGCGGGTTGATGTGTTACTCAAAACGTTTGGTCTTTTTATGAACACACCTCGTATTAAACTGCAATTAAAGTGTGCAATTAGACTGAGCATATACAAAAAGAGTTCGATATTAATAAACATAAAATACCAATTTGCAGTCTTATCAGTGAGAGGGGCCCACTTAACAAAGAACTGCTTTCTCTTTCAGCTAATGAGAGGAGGAGACATGTATGTATGCAGCACAGCAGGTAACAACAGGTTTGCCCAATCTCCATGACATGTGGCATACAATTAATCAGAACAACAGAGATAACTAGATATTCTATTAGTCGGGTCAGGAGTGTGCACGTGTAGCACCACACCGCCCAGTCGGTGTTGTGTTCATTGACTATAGTTCACAGTTTGTTGCCCTCCTGGCTGTATTTTAATTAATGAACTCATCCCATTCACTCTGGTATGTGTGAGTGGTGGTTATATACTCGACTTAAAATCAATTAATGTCAATATATTTGTGACATGTGATGGCAAGCTAATTTGAAACTGAAATTAATAAACTGGTATCAGTTGTACAAAACAATACACCAAAACTTTATATTGGTTCTACACTACATATTCTAGTTACCAATTAATGCTTTTGAACTTAACATTCATTACCGAATGTAAACACCACTTCATCTACTGCTCTTGTATACACTAATAAAGGGTTAACTGATGAATGAATATGAAGTTGAATTTACAAATTTACAAATTTAATATGTGGGGACATTTTCCCCACATATTAAAAAATAAAAAAGAGCCAATGAACCCAATCACGATAGAAATTATCAGACTTTCAGAAATATATTTTGGTACAGGGTTACCACTTGGTAATGAAAGGCAGTTGAGATATGTACTGACATTAGCAGGTGACAAAGGTCATACACTGGCAAGCAGAATGAGGGTACAACATTGCAGTTTATACTCTTTACAAACAAGTATGAACAAGAAAACAAACAGAGGGTCATTTTCTTCCCATCTGATGCTGAATCTGTATCTACAATATGTAGTGGGAAAACCAATAAACATTTTTATTGGCAGGAATGCTAACTGTTCCAGCTGTTTCAGTTGGAATACCAATTCATGTTCAGCGTGCGTTTTGTTACTATAAAATTGATAGTTTCCCAACTAATGGTTGAAAGTTGCTAGTTTCTAGAAAACACTCAATAGCTGTATAATTTTGTATTGCTTGGAATTCTGCACAGAATAATTATTCAAAATTGAGAACAATTGTCTGAAACATGAACGGTGCTCAAATAACTGCGTCTTTTACCTTTTAGGAAACTAGATTTAAAAGTAAGGACAAAGTTTTTTATACTACAATTTACAGATGATGTTCTGCATTTGGCCCCACTTAATGGCTGTTGCCTGAGCTATACAACTGACTGAATAACGTATGAGACAGATAACACTACACATTCTAACCAACATTCAAAGTATTTAATTTTTTTTTATTAAATGATATAAATCCTTTATATTTAATTATAGTGAGCCTGCTAACTTTTAAATATGATTATACACAATTTCTGTTCAGACATTTCAACATAGAGGGCCGTTTACTAACTCCACATATTTGCATTACTGTACTTGTAACTTCTGTTCTTATGACACAGTTCATTCTATGGATCTGACAAAACTCAATTTTTAGACACTTTAAGAACAAAATAAATAATTCTTGGTTAATCACTGGATTATTATTTTTTTTCAGTACTCATGGTTCAAGATTATAAAACAATTTTTAAACATGGTAATACATTTAAATTTCACAATTAAACATGTTTATAAATTTAAAGAAATATATTTAAATGGGATAACAACTCTAAAGTCAACTACAAAGTGTAGAGATGAGGTTCCTTAGATCAGTAGTCAGATACACTAGGTTAGATAAGAAAAGGAATGAGGACGTCCGTCATGAGTTAGTTGTCTGATCAGTGAATGACATGGTGACAGAGTATAAACACAAATGGTTTGTTCATGTAGAACGTATGGACACATCAAGAATACCACACGTAATTGCAAAATATAAGCCTAAAGGCAGAAGTCTGAGACGACCCATGTAAAGATGGATAAACAGTTGTAACAATGGATGACATAATATGCTTTGAAAAAAGAAGAAGAAGAAGAAGAAGAAGAAGAAGAAGAAGAAGAAGAAGAAGAAGAAGAAGAAGAAGAAGAAGAAGAAGAAGAAGAAGAAGAAGAAGAAGAAGAAGAAGAAGAAGAAGAAGAAGAAGAAGAAGTCTAAAAAATATTTTTGTAGATTACATTTATAATCTATTGTTTGTAACTATTTAGTTAAACAGTTACAAAACTGACACGTACCTTGTGATTGTAATCATTCATGTAATACATCAAACAGTACACACATGTGCGTGCATGCGTATGTACACACTGAGATCAAAATATTACTGTTATTTACTTATTAAACAGTAAACATCAAGATACGAATCGCTGAGCGTGATGTGCATTTTCCAGACCACCAATTATTCTGATTGCCAAACACAGTTCCGACACACTGACACTAATACACTTAATGCTTTCACCATATAAGTAAAGTTGCCTCTAATCTTTCTTTGTGAGCACTCACTAAACCACACATTTTTAAATACCTAACAACCTGCATACCAACTCCAATACTGTCATTTTAGTCATTTACATTCATTAATGCATCACAATATGATTATACAGCAGTAAATGACTTGTATATTTTTTTAGAGATACAGAATTGTATTGATGTGAAGTAGTATCACTTATTTTTTTAGACCTGATCCTCAACACAACAGTTCTTTCCCACAACCTTAAACTTTATATATTTTCAAAATGCTATGGCTGCAAATTACTATAAAAGTATGTCTTGCCTATACTGTTATAAGGTTGTAAATTTCTTAATTAAAATGACACGTCTGCTTTTTCTGACATGTACACCGCTTAACTGTTGTGGCAAACTGATGTTTTCAGACAAAATAAAAAGTTGGCCAATACACATGTGTTTAGACTTTGTACTGGTTTATCAGCTGTAAGCAGTCTACTAACATTGCACGGCACGCGCGGATGACGTCACGCGTTTATCAAACCTTGCAACCGGCCAGCCTAGCCGACTGCAAGCCAGTTTTAGTTCAGTTTATAACACGACTCCGAGCGCAACTCTCGTTAAACACTCCTCTTACAGCCGCGGCTTTTGGCTATTGTTCAGCATGCACTTATAACATTTCACTTTAATCGTCTAACTGCGTCCATCTACAATGGACCACGATTTCATTCAAAATTAATCTCGGGCATTATCGCCTCAAATGCTTCCGCACGTGCCGATCGTAACTAACAAACCAAATTATTCAATAAACGCATGTTCAATATCTTAAATACAGTCCACTTCTTTCTAACAAACAATCCAGCCTTCCTTATTAGCGTCTTTGGAATAACTCGCGATTCTTCAAGAGCTTCCAAACCGCATCAATTTTGGTCCCACCGGACCGGATTTCACATTTCAGGCCAAAAACGACATCATTTTTGGTCCAACCAGGCAGGATTTCATATTTTCAGGCCAAAACAAACTACATCATTTTTGGTCCCAACGGCACAGATTTCTCATACCTGAGTACACAGGCGACAGCATTTATTTATATACAGCATTTCTGGAAAAACCAATCTGAAGTTAATCACGACATACGGGCATCATTTTCGTCCTGAGCGACACCATTATCGTGAAGCACATCGCAGTCATCTCGACAAGATTCGGCCAAGTAGTAGACCAGAGACGACGGGACGAAACAGGACAACATTTTCGAGATTCCACAGCTTTAATTGATGGAGGGTACAACATGAGGCAACGGCTGACCGGCAGAGACAGGAGGTGTAGCAGCTCCAAACGGGATCGAAGCCAGCTTCATCACTAATGGATCGACGGCCACGTGACTATAAACTTTACCTATATTTGATTTATTTTTAATAATATTTCACCCAGTGTGTATTTTTTGACATATTTATATAAACAATTAACTTATTACACAATATAAATTAATAAATGGTTGGCAGCTCATTATCAGTCAGAACTTTAAAGATAAAGCTATACTTTGTAACCATTTAGATTTATAATTTCAATAATTTAACTGCCAACGAGTTTGATTAGTTAGAGAGAGTAAGTTTATGTTCAAACCAACGATCGCTAGCTACCAAACGTATTTAAACTCATTCAAAATTAAGTTTGTGGTTCACATGCTCGATGCTCAATTGTTTCTAAATATCTTTCCCTTTTTTATCTCAAACTGTAATAATGGCCGATGTAAGGGCTCTGATAAAAAAACGAGGTACAATTAAGGCCTCAATATCCCGAATAAATACCTTCGCGGATAATTTTGATTTGTTAAACAGCGATCCTCATGCGCTCAAAATAAAACTGCGTCATTTGATGGAATTATCCACCAAATATGACGAGATACAGTCACAAATCGAGGCTGAGGAAGCAGACGTTGCGTCAACAAGTGATAGAGTGCAAACGGAGGACGATCTCTGTGCTATAGAATGTAAATTGCAACACTTGTTGGAGCAATCTGAGCACTTGAACCAAAAACCACTAATTAATACTGATGGTAAACAGCCTAAAACAACCCCCATTCAATTGGAACCAATAAAATTACCACGGTTCGAGGGTAGTATTGTGGAATGGCAACATTATTACCATATTTTTATGGAACTAATTCATGTCAGAACAGACCTGACAGATATACAGAAGCTTCATTATTTGCACTCGTCATTACATGGCGAGGCGCTTAACGTAATAAAATCATTACCCATAACACATGAGAATTACGCGGTGGCTATCGATCTGTTGAGGAATAGATATGATAGTAAGCTGATTGTCTCCGCTCACCACGTGTGGAATGTACTAGACGTACCATTAGTTCAGCAGGAATCCCAAGGTAGCATATCGCAATTTATAGATCAAATCTCTGCAAATATAAACGCTTTAAATAATCTCAAACTGCCAGTCAACACGTTTGAAATTATTGTCGTAAATTATCTAGCCAAAAAACTTGACAGTTACACTTTACGTTTGTGGAAAGAGAGTTTATCGGAGCATAAACTCCCTGATTTTAATAATTTTATACATTTTTTAAATTCACGTAGGAAACTACTGCAAAATATCGATAACGCGACTAGCCCAACGAGCAGGTTGAACAAAAGCGATAAGTCTCCTTATCGCAAAGCAGTTAAACAGATAAGCACTCCAAAGGGCGCATTCCACTCACATATTAGAAATAATTTATGCAGGCTATGTAACGGTGGACATAGACTTAGCGATTGCCCACAATTTATATCGCTGTCTATCCCTGATAGAAAAAATGCGTTACTAAAAAACAAACTTTGCTTAAACTGTCTCCGTTCGGGACACGAGGGTTCAAAATGTCCCTCCAAATTCTCATGTAAAAAATGTTCTAGGCGTCACCACACCACGATTCATGTCCCCAACAGGGACGTAACTTCTGTTAACAACCAGTGCTCACTGAAATCACAGACCAATAAATCGGTATTGTTATCTACCGCCGTCTGTATGACATACAATAAACTCGGCAAAAAATTTCCCGTTAGGATATTACTGGATTCCGGTTCTCAAGCGAACTTTTGCACAATGGATTTCGCCCGGAGGTTGGGCCTCCAATTAGTTAAATCGCAATTGCCCATCACGGGTATAAACAACTCGCTTTCCCAGGCTGACTTCAGTACTAACGTAAGGCTACATTCACGCTATAAACCCTTCACGTTAAACGTACATTGTGCCGTATTACCCAGTATAACTAATAATTTACCGGCAGAGTCGTTCAATCTTACCTCTTTAAATTTACCCAAGCGCATATTCTTGGCGGATCCTCACCTACATTGCTCATCGCAAGTCGATATATTAATCGGCGCTCAATATTTTCTACAATTAATTGAACCTGTGAAATATACGCGCGGACCACACTTTCCTATAATTCAGGAAACCAAGTTAGGATTTATTTTGGCCGGTGACTTACCATTCAACGTCGATATGACTAAAACGGTTTCTTCATTTATGGTCTGTAAGGATGATAATCAGGTTTCCTCGCAACTAAAGGAATTTTGGAAGTTGGAGGAGATCTCTAGTCGCGAAGCCC
The DNA here is from genome assembly GCA_034769895.1 of Magicicada septendecula. Classification (NCBI taxonomy): domain Eukaryota; kingdom Metazoa; phylum Arthropoda; class Insecta; order Hemiptera; family Cicadidae; genus Magicicada; species Magicicada septendecula. The sequence goes on along the minus strand of CM068367.1, from coordinate 141,644,281 downwards.
GATCTGAGGACTCACCGTGTGAAAGGCATTTCGTGGAAAACACTAGCCGCAATCGCGACGGGAGATTCGTGGTAGCCCTGCCCCGCAGATCTGATAAATCTTATTTGGGAGATTCTCTCCGCGGAGCAATACGAAGATTCCAATCGTTAGAATTCAAATTCAAGCAGAACCCTACCCTTTACAAGGATTATAGTGAGTTCATGAGTGACTACTTAAGACTTGGCCACATGTCGCCGCTTAATGAATACGATCTGTCGCTTGACAGGTCAGAGATCTTTTATCTGCCCCATCACGCAGTCTTCAAAGACTCTAGCTTAACCACTAAATTGCGCGTGGTATTTGACGCATCCGCTAAAACCACCAATAATTTGTCCCTTAACGATACTTTAATGGTCGGTCCTACGATTCAGCAGGATCTGTTTTCGATAATGGTTCGGTTCCGCACCCACCGATACGTGCTTATTGCGGACATTGAAAAGATGTATCGCCAGATCATTGTTAATCCTAAGGATTCAAACTTGCAACGCATTGTTTGGCGTGATGCACCGCATAAGGAATTGCGACATTACGCGTTAAGGACGGTTACATATGGCACTGCTAGTGCCTCCTTCCTTGCTACGCGTTGTCTGGCTCAAATAGCATATGAAAATAAAGCCGATTACCCTACCGCTGCTAAGGCCATAGCAAATGACTTTTACGTAGACGATCTCATAACGGGTTCGGATGATCCGAACAGCTTAGCTGAAATGAAATGCGAGATCGAGAAGTTGTTGAGGAGGTATGGTTTTTCGTTACACAAATGGTTCTCTAACCACCATAAGATTATGACTCTTCGCGCCCAAGTAACCCGTGACTTCAGCAAGGGTCAGAACGTGCGTACCTTGGGCATACAGTGGAATGTTGAGGGGGATAACTTTTTGTACACCGTTAGGGGTGATGACAATCTAACCGTTCTCAACAAGAGAAGCGTGTTGTCAATCATTGCCGGGATCTATGATCCACTAGGTCTAATTGCTCCCATCACATTTTGCTGCAAGCATTTCGTGCAGCAGTTGTGGTTGGCGGGCACTGATTGGGACGAACCCTTGTCCGGGTCACTAGCCAATCAATGGTCGGAATTATACGCCCAATTAGTCTCTGACACCCATTTTGAGATTACGAGGTCGGTTAAGAGTTCGAACAGTTATCCAGTTAGTTCATTGCAGCTGCACGGATTCGCCGACGCTTCGGTTAAAGGTTACGCGTGTTGCATTTATGTGCGGGCGGTCTATTCGAACGGCGCCATATCATCAAACTTGTTGTGTGCTAAATCTAGGGTCGCTCCGCTGAAACAGATAACGCTTCCTAGACTTGAACTTTGTGCTTGTTTATTGTTGGCTCAATTAACGTCCAAGGTTTTAAATGCCGTCGATTACAATTTTGACGGATTATATCTTTATTCGGATTCGATGATAGCGTTGTACTGGATACATCAGCAATCTTCCCGCTGGAAGGTATTTGTGGCTAACCGTGTCGCGGAAATACAGCGTCTTGTTAGCAGCAGGGGAATTTGGCGTCATGTAGTATCGAATGACAACCCTGCCGACGTTTTATCGCGCGGTTGCCTCCCTCGTAGTCTGCACTGTCATGCTCAATGGTGGCATGGTCCCTCCTGGTTGGCTCGTGATGCGGCCTCAAGGCCGGTCAGCGCGTTCTACATTAATACTCCCTGTACCTTTCCCGACATTGAAGAGGAACGTCGCAAGCAGGCTCAAACCTCACTAATTGTCGCGTCCTCAACACATAGTTACATTGAAAACTATTCATCTCTTACGAGGCTTATTCGCGTCTTCGCATACTGCCGTCGATTTCTTCGCAATTCTAGGCTCGCGGTGGTTGATAGAGACACGTCCTTTTTGTCGGCTCAAGAATTGTCTGACACGCTCTTGGTTTTTGTCCGGCAATCTCAGAAGTTGCATTTCGACGTAGAGGTTAGGGAACTTGAGGCACACCGTTGCCTTCCACGCAGTAGTAAAATTCTTGCTCTCAACCCATTCCTGGATAAATCAGGCATTTTAAGAGTGGGTGGACGCTTGCAATTCTCCCCACTTAGCTACGAGACTAAACACCAAATAATTTTACACCCGCACTCTCATATCACGAGATTAATAATTGAATACGAACACATCCGTTTGTTGCACGCTGGAGTGCAATCAACTCAAGCTTCGCTTAGGCGTAAGTATTGGATCATACACGATAAGTCCTATATCCGCTCAGTGATACATAAGTGTGTCACTTGTTTTCGTTTCCGGGCTAAAGGCGCGAATCAATTACTCGGTCAATTACCCTCTTCTAGGGTCACGCCGTCAAGGCCATTCTCACAGTCGGCCATGGATTACGCAGGTCCGGTGTTTTTGCGCCATGGCGGGCAGCGCTCTAAGTCCACGACCAAGACATATATCGCTCTATTTATATGCATGTGTACTAGGGCCATCCATTTAGAATTGGTGTCGGATCTTACTTCCAACGCCTTTATAGCGGCTTTAAAAAGGTTCATATCGCGCAGAGGTATTCCCGCGCAAATATTTTCGGATAATGGCACGAATTTTCGTCGTGCCAACCACACGTTGCATGATTGGTACAAATTTTTAACCTCCAAGGAAGTTGAACAATCTTCTCTGGAGTTTGCGGTCTCCACGGCATCAAATGGTCCTTTATCCCCCCTTCAGCCCCTCATTTCGGTGGTTTGTGGGAAAGTGGTGTAAGGAGTGTTAAATTCCATTTACGTCGCGTAATTGGCGGTACGATCTTGAATTTTGAGGAATATTCTACCCTTCTTTCTCAAATTGAGGCTTGCCTTAATTCACGCCCGTTATGCGCGGTGTCCGACGATGCTAGAGACCCTGAACCCTTAACACCCGCTCATTTTTTGGTCGGTGCCCCACTGACGGCACTTCCGGAACCCGACTATACACAAGGCAATAATACTCATTTGGGCAGATGGCTTCTGCTCCAAAAATTTACGCAGACCATCTGGAAACGGTGGTCTAGGGATTATCTGCACCAGCTGCAGCAGCGCAACAAATGGCGCACCCCATTTAAGAATTTGAAGGTCGGACAACTTGTCCTCATTTTGGATGACAATTCCCCCCCTCTAGAATGGAAGCGTGGGGTAATTACCAATTTTTTTCCGGGTCAAGATTCCTTAGTACGCGTCGCAGAAGTACGCACCGCGCTAGGTATCTTACGCCGACCCATCCACAAATTATGCCCCCTTCCGGTGGCAACGAGCTAGTAGTTTGCGTGCCTTACGGTGTGTGTGTGTGTGTGCGTGTGTGAGTGTGTGCGTGTCACATTACATGGAACACGCCCGGGACATTCCCCGGGGCGAGCATACAAGTCAATTGTATCATAAGCATTGTAACATTGTTAAGCTATTACAGAAATAGTGACTGTGTCTCATATGTACTATCAGTTATTATGGATGTTGTGTATTGTTAATATGTTTGTGTGATTCAAATTCTGAGAACCACAAGTGTCAGTTATAGTGTCAATTATTCTATATGTATTGCATTTTCTAAGGGTCAAAACATTATGAAATTCATTGGGGTTGTTATGTCAATATCATGGGGAAATTATTGTATTTTTTATGGTGTTATCAATTTATTGTAATGCTTGGCAAATATCAAGGGGTATCATTTGGGAAAGATCAATACCTACTTAATTATTGTATTATTGTGCGTATTGTATTACTATTATGTTTTGAGTAATTTTAACGTCAGTAAGCCCTTGCTATTGGCGTAAGGGTCAATTTATTGTATGTTTGGTGATTGTTAATTGAATTTATATTATGTCCATTATGTCATTGCTCTCTGGCCAGTGCGCCAATTATTGTATCGCTTACGACATGTAAGTCTAATTATTATATTGTTCAATTTAACCTTTAATGTACAAAATCGTCCCGATTTTGGCGGGCAGTATGTTTAGACTTTGTACTGGTTTATCAGCTGTAAGCAGTCTACTAACATTGCACGGCACGCGCGGATGACGTCACGCGTTTATCAAACCTTGCAACCGGCCAGCCTAGCCGACTGCAAGCCAGTTTTAGTTCAGTTTATAACACGACTCCGAGCGCAACTCTCGTTAAACACTCCTCTTACAGCCGCGGCTTTTGGCTATTGTTCAGCATGCACTTATAACATTTCACTTTAATCGTCTAACTGCGTCCATCTACAATGGACCACGATTTCATTCAAAATTAATCTCGGGCATTATCGCCTCAAATGCTTCCGCACGTGCCGATCGTAACTAACAAACCAAATTATTCAATAAACGCATGTTCAATATCTTAAATACAGTCCACTTCTTTCTAACAAACAATCCAGCCTTCCTTATTAGCGTCTTTGGAATAACTCGCGATTCTTCAAGAGCTTCCAAACCGCATCAACATGTTTAATTATTAACAATATAATACATATTATTTTCATCTGTGATGGCAATATTTAACACTAGAAGGCTGTCTGAGCTGCAAAATTTGCTCACTATTTTGAATGAAATACATTTATTATTAAAACATTTTAACATTAGGTAATTTTTAGATTATCAGAAATCCTTATTAATCTTCTTTTTAAGTAAAATAACAATAGAAAAACAGATAGTTCATATAACATAAACACTGAAAATTCCGAATTCAACATTTTCGGTTTAATTATTATTATTATTTTTTTTTTTTCAATAACCACAATGCATAAATGACATAGACAAATAATTTAGCCCTCGTTTTAAGTTTATGTATGGTTCACATTTATCTATAGGCCTAAATCTAATACTTTTCACAAATACACACAACTGTAAACAACATAGAAAGCTTTTTGTAAACCACAGCCTACAAACGATTTGCAAGGAGTGTTGAGAGATATTAATTGTCAAATTATTCAAGATACTGAGTTTGTATTTTAAATAAAACTCCTCACAACTTAATCAAATGATGACAAATGATATAAAGAAGTATACACAATTTTCTTTAAATTTTGCGTTCTATTGGAGTCTTATGATACCTTTACGATCAAAAATTTTAATAGTAAATGCTACATTCAGATTTAGGTTAAAACTCCCTTTAGTCTGATACACACATGGATTTTTAAATTTTTAAAAATTTGTTATCCCTTTTTTGTGCCCTGACGTCTTACATTTTAAAATTTCTAAAACTCTACACTGTATTCAGATTTTGGTTACAATTTTCTTCAATTTGATATCCCACATGGATTTTTGTAATTTACTCACAATTTTGACCTCCTCACATTTTTGTTTCCCGCCTCTCTAATTATGGGGCAATCGATATAAAAAACAATAGGAGTCTGTAAGGTAAAATAATCGATGTATACTATATGGATCGCGTGCTGCATTCACTGAATTCGGTCTGACCGCTACACTAGTGGTGGGCAAGAACACTGTGTATGCTATATACTGTACCTGTACAAAGTCTGAATTTTCTGCTTTATTATAGCTTTTGTTGCTTTAGCGGAGCATAAATGGTATAGCTATATCATTTTAACAATTAATGACTCCAAAGTTGGAGGTTTTTAATAAATTCTTTTCCAAAATAAACACATTTGTTTCACTGTAAGATTTCAGTATTCTGACACATTATTTCAGTTTGTCGCTAAGTTCTGTTGCATTCATAAACAGTTATGTTGCGTTCTTATTAATGAACATTTATTGTTGAAGCCAGACAAATAAAGATAAGAATAAGGGAAACGAAGAATAAAAGACGTGAGCTGTAAACTTTAAAATGTTTATTGCGTAAAAGAAGCTGGCGTATAAGCTCACCATGGTCGTTAAAGTGTTCAATTAGCAATGCTAATTTAGATTAAATGTTTTTAATTGTATTTAATTAGCTAGGTATTAATTGTATAAAAATTGTTTACATTAAACATTACTAAATAATACAAATTTATTTAACTTTTGGCAGACACCAAGCTTAGAGAAGGTAGCTGCAGTGGTTCTTTCCTTACCATATCATAGCACAAGATTTTATAAAATAATGTCCCTATTAATTTGAATAAGTTTCACTTCATGGCTGTCTGAAGAAAAATCATTGTGTGAAATACGTTTTCTAAACACTGTGCCGGAAAAGTTTTTACAAGCTGATGCAATCTTTTTTTTTTGTATTAAGTTTACTGTCAGATATAATCAATAAACGATACATATATTTTGCAATCTTTAAAATGTCTGATAATGCTCTAATTAATTTTCTCCTTGACAGAAAGTCAGTAAAATGAGTGTAAACCCTCAAGTTTTTGTCATCTGTCATCAGTCAGGCAAAAGTAAAAACAAACTGTTATAATAATAAAATCTTCATAACCACAAATTTTCAGTAGAATTGTCCCAAATGTAATAATTGTAAGACGTCAAAACTGACTGAATGACTCGTTTAATACACATGTTAACTTAGTGCCAAATGCTTTATTGCCCATCATTGTGTGGGTAGCTGTACGTGCTTTGGACCGTTTTCTGCCTTTCACTTTGCCTGTCAACATGCGATCCATATAGTAATGGGTAAAAGTATAGACACACATGCCAAGGTTTACGAAAATTTCTTGATGCATTCAAAAGTAATCTTGGGACACACTGCAGTAAACAGATATACATACAAACACCAAACAGCTGGATTAAAACTGAGAACTCACTTCACTTGTTCAAATATGTTTCTAATATAATCAGTTATTCAAATGCACTTTCATAATGTTTTAAATGAAATAATTTAAAAAGTAGTGCTAATCATAATCCAATAACGATCTAAGCCAGTGTGGTTCCCAAACTTTTCAGTCTGCGGACCCCTCAAAAAATTAAAAATTTCACAAACCCCGTGTGATTTATGAACTAAAACAAACAGTAAATATGATACAAACTCTTATATTTTAATTAAAATGTATTAAAATCAAAATTATCTTAACTTGCAAAATTATAATATTAATGATATCATACATAGTTTAATGTGAATGAAGCTGCTTTTGAACAATTAGCTCTGGAATATTAGGTTTAACATCTGATAATTTCAATATTAAGTCTGATAATATTCAATTTTAATAGTAATTTCAATACTCTCGACGTCAAGTTTATTTCTTAACTTTGCCAACCTAGGCTCTATCTTTCCAGCCACATGTGTTGAAATCAGCTACTTCGGCATAAAACCAGCTACATGGGAAAATGTGCTTATGCATGCACAAAAACAGCGCAATCAGTTCTGCATTGATGCAGCGCTTAGTCAGTTCGGCTGACAAACAGATATGCTATGCGACATGATTTAAAGACATTATTAAAGCTCTTAGTTTGAATTACTTTTACAACTACAATTAGTTTGAAAAAAAACCTGGACTCTTCTACTAATTGTTTTAAGATTCCAAAAAAAAAAAGGAGAAAATTACGGTATATTCTATTTTTTCTTAAAAGTGTCTGCCGACCCCCTGAAACCCACAGGGGTCCGTGGACCCACTTTGGGAACCACTGATCTAAGCAACTAATACAACTATACAACAACCGCTGAATACTGTCATAACATTTGATCTTTTATGGCCAGCATCATTAGTAGATAAAACTGCCAGGCTATCAACCCATAGTCACTGTTGTAAAATCCAGACGTTTCAAGTGCAACTATACGACTCATCCTCAGTGTCAGTAATCTGAACTGACTGTTATTCTATCAAGGTCATGGCTACTTAAACATGGACCATGGCTTGATAGACCACAAGTTTCATTTACTACAGTACTAAATAAATTTATCAGCTTTTAATAATAAACTAAACATATAAATCTACTGAATGATCTCATTACTACACAATATCACTTTTCAATATGAAAACAAGCTACGATGTATGCAAAAAAAATCAACCCTCGTAAATTTTCTAAAGACTTGTAATGACCTCCATTAGCACTCTTTCCTAACCTATCCACTTTTATTTCAAATAAATAACTTTTTTTTAAATCAATTTAAAAATGTCAAAAATCTCACTTGACAAATAATTCTAACAGTAATGAGAATTATTACTTCGGCAGTGAGAATTTAAACAAAATTCAAAAACGGGCCATTATACTGTGTGGCTACATAGTTGTAATGAACAACTATATAATTTAATATACATAATTTATTTTCCGTGTAATAACAATGTAAAATATGCATGTAGTACTTATTCTTTCATTACAATACTTTATCTAATCTGGAAACCACTAGCCACATTATGATATATGCAATTTTTAGTAAAAGAGAAAAATATAATTTTATGGACTATGAGTTAAGGCACCAAACATTTCACACACTTTATTATTATATATCACCAGTCATACTCATGAAAACACAATACCATAATTTTGTGCATATGAACAAATGCACTGTGTGCGTGCGCGCACACATACACACAACCTGGTTGTAAAGGTTATTTTTCCAAAACAAAATGTAATTTTTTAATGATAATTTATGAAACTGTTTATTTCTGTTTGTTTGAAATAAAACAGTTGAGCGGGGGAAAAACCCCTTTAAATTATCAATGGAGCACAAAATACCAGTATAATGTAAGAACCATATTTTATACCCATTTAATTAAATAAAAAAAATCTACAATTGAACTTTCACGGACACTACATTAAAAAACTTTATGAAACCTATTGTTAAATATCTTTACAATAAATACAATTTTATTCTACAGATTTTTTAATATCTGATCAGATTTTGTTTTTTTCCAAATATGATTATTTTATATTTTAGATTATAATTTACAGATTTCTTACTAATAAAAAAAAAATAGTTTTCCTTACTTTGCTCATAGTTTATATGTTTTTTCAAGTTTTCCAGTTTTTATTCAATCATCAATACCAGTGGAACAGACATTTATAGTCACAGTTATTAAAAACTAAACTATAAAGATATACACAGATTAAACAGTTTAAACATAGCTGATAAATATTTAAGTGTGAAAAATCACTGTTTTACAACATATCTACTAATCTGAAAAACTTAATTTTGAATGGTCGTCACAAAAAGATGGTAAAAAAATATTCATTTCAAACTTCCTTATCACTTTCACATAATAAATAGTGCACAAAAGTAAAGTTATAAATTGTTATTAATTAATATAAACAAAATAAATACTACATAATAAAATGACAAACAGAAAAATTAAATCAATATACAATGAGCATTGGCCCCTAACAAATTACAAAATAACTCTTATTAGGGGCAAATAAAAAAGCTATATAATAATACCCCTGACATCTTTCGGATATTCGTGAAACTATTACAAATCAGTTTTCTTTTTGCGCTGTAAGAACACAGTGACAGAGATTCATCCAAGTCACCACAAAACTGAAAACCTGTAGTGAGTAGCATACAAAAAATTTAGAGAATCGGCTAACAATTATACTATTATTAAAACTTGTTTGGTATTGACAGATGGAACTGTTGATTAAACAACTGACTGCTACGTGCCTCTTAACCAATCGCCATACTCAAAACTGTAAACAGTAACCGTAGCAATGCACACTGCTGCCAATATGTCTCACACGTGCTGTTATGAAAACCAGTGTGGAATGTCGCGCCACAGAGTGAACTGTTAGTGTAGGTTCTATGTAACGAAGTCTGTTTGTTAAAGAGTGCTGTGTTTTCGGTTACACTTGTTTGATTATTCGTGGGTGTACGTTAGTTTAATACTTAAATAGTTGAGTTGCGGATACAAGTTTTTTGCTAACTAATTTCAAATTACTTAACTAATTTCTAACTAATTAACTAAGTGTAGTAAAAACGTGTGAATCTATTATTAACTAAATTAGCATAAGCATGTTTAAATAACATGTTTACCTAAGCATAAATTTACTTTATCATTTTACGGAACTTTGTGCGTGCGATTTTTATTTTAAAACAATTTGTATAAATATCTACATTCTTAAATTTTGAATTCTTTAAAATATGTAACAGCTTTACGTGTTTACTTTCAAACAGAAGGTATGTCCAAAACATGAGGAAACTGGGAAAAAGCATGGTCAACCGTGAATACACCCGGTAAAAGAGAAAACACGTATTTCCGGTCGCGGAGTACCAATTAGAGGGCAGTCCAGAAAATTTGTTTGTTCTCTACGAGATTATTTCGAGAAAGGGAAGGAACATGGTGGGCCTCTGATTTCAGTTAGTCAAGTTGTTGATAGAACAGCAGCTGCACTCTCTGTAAGTAAAAATACGGTCGTAACGATAGGTAAGGAGAAGTTTAAACAAAGCGAGGAAGCTGGCCCTTCTAAACTGGAAACACCAGGTAAAAAAGACGGATAGAAAAACGTGTTACTAATCTGGATGCTTTTGCAGAAGATGGGATCCGTCGCCATGTATATGAGTATTACAGTTGTAAAGACTATCCTACAATAAAAAAGCTATTAGTTACTCTTCATGATGCAGAGCTTTTCACTGGTAGCCACTTGTCTTTATGGTCCGTAATTAAAAATTTGGGATTTAAATTTAATACTGTTTTGGGTAGAAAAGTATTAATGGAGCAACAACACGTAGTTGCTTCTCGCTGTTGATTTCTTAGGGGTGTAATATATGAAAATTTTAATAACGTCGTCTGGGTTGATGAAACATGGGTGAACACAGGACATTCTTTAAAAAAGTGTTGGTCGGATGATTCTATGGCGGGAACTATGCCAGTGCGAATTGGAAAAGGTGGAAGACTTATAATTATCCACGCCAGAAATTCTCAGGGGTTTATTCCCAATTGCCTCTATGTATTTAAATCGAAAAAGACTTCTGACTATCATGAAGAAATGAATCACAACAAATTTAAAACATGGTTTGAAGAATTCCTGTTAAAGAATATTCCTCCCAATTCAGTGATCGTGACGGAGAACACCCCATATCATTCAGTGATTAAAGACAAGGCTCCAACAATGGCTTCAAAAAAAGAAGAGATGGTTGAATGGTTAAAACGTTATTAGTACTATTTAATAAACCAAAGTTTCCTGTGTATATTGTTGACGAGTTGGCTTAAAGTTACGGTCATAAAGTCATCCGGTTGCCTCCATATCATTGTCACTTTAACGCCATAGAACTAATATGGGCCAGGGTTAAAAAATACGTTGCCATAAATAATACAAAATTCACAATGACTGAAGTCGAAAAATTAACAAATGAAGCCATACAAATGATTACTGGAGAAGACTGGAAGAAGGCAGTCGAACACACCACGTCAGTTATTGAGGACGCTTGGAAAAATGAAGGTATAGTGGAACAGCAGGTATAGAAAATTTGATCATTTCTGTGAATTGTTCGAGTGACAGTGAATCAGTTTAATCTGAAGATAGTGATTCTACATTAAGCGGAGTTCACCCTATTATAAACGTAAGTTTTTATTTTGTTTAATGTTAGAAGTAATGTTAAATATAAAATTGCAATATAAAAGTATTTAATTTAATCTTTAACTGAACAAAATTTAACAAACGAAATATTATAGTCCAATATTACAATTTCTATCAATTATAAATTAATATTTCACTATTTATAGGCAGTTTCATTTATGAAAAATTCGCAAATATTTATGCTTGCTTAATACCAAATTATCTGTATTTATTAACTTCATGATATAATAATAGAGTAATTATTTATCACGTTTTTCGAGTAAATTATTATGATATTAAATCCATACCAAAATATTAAGTAAGATCTCATATTACCAGAGTTGGACTTTACTAGAATTTGCGTAACACGGTTCATATCATTTCACAAAATACAAGATTTTTTTATGCGATTGTGAACAGATTAATGTGCACTATGATTAAGGTAATGCACAGTATAATACGTATATGTTATTGCAACCATACATTAACTATTGGAACCATACATTAACTAATCGTATTCACTACGATATAAGCTACGCGACTTCACTACAAAAGCATCTCTGGATGTCTTACTGTAATTAAAAGTACATTAAGAGATATCATATCATGTTTTAAAAGTAAACTGTTTTGTCTTGAAAAGCCGTATTAAATGACCTTGAGCGTGAATGTGTTGTCGGTGTATGTGAATCATTGTTTCGTGTTTATCAACTTGTAGAAGTCACGTGGTCAGTGTGGCATCGTTGTTTCCCTTTCAGTACAAATGTCAATACCAAAGAAGTTTTAATATTAGTATAGTGTTCAACTAACTTTTATTTGTCTCAAAACATTTTGTTACATAACAATTACAGGACAAATTAACAACACCAAATTCATGGAAAAGCACAAGCCATTTTAAAGACATCTACAACTTTACAATATACGAGATACTTTTACAATAAATTTTGTAGCAGCTGCAGCCTTAAAAAAAATAAGAGAAAAACCCAGGGTTTTACAAGATGTCATATTCCATGTCAATTTGCCAGCCCTATATCTACAAATTCATTTTCCATATTAATTTATTCCTTTCATGCTAATTCTCAGAACATACCAGAAGAATTAAACATTTGTGATTGTATTTGTTTTCACTTTTACTTTCTGTTAGATACATATATTCAAATGGTTAAAACAACAACACAATAACTGAAATTTCACACAACCACAACAAAAACTAATTCCAGAAATGCATAAAATAATAAATAATTTGGCACATCTATAGCATGCATTAAATTTTGTATACTACCGTCATTGAAAAAAAATTAATTTTGAAACAGATAAGCTTATGGTGACAACATTGTACAAACGGGAGAAGACATTTTATTGTTTCAGAATACATACTACTTTATACTGAATATGTAATGATATTCGAAAATTTTATCACATGCCTAACATTTATTCTTCCTTATCTTCTTTCTCTTATGCAAAAGATATTCTTTCGCTACGTAACAACATAACATCAAACTGTCATGTTACCATATCTTTTCCAACTAACTACCTATGCATCAGGCACAATTTTGAGTCTTTAACTCAAATAAACCAGACATAATTGTTGAAACTGCAAACCAGATATATTTTATACCCATTATGACCCATAACTATCTCAGAATTAAGCAAAATTACTAACTCGAACAAGAGAAATATTTCACAAATAGAAACCAATGAATACATCCTGACACATACACATCAGTAAGCTTACCTGGACCTGTTTTCGTCTTTGCTCCTGTCTACGGTGTGACTGCTCTAATTGTTCTTTACGGTGTAATAAGCTCTGTATCTCTGGTGCTGGTGTTGTAGGTTTTTCTGAATCTCCATCCACACCTATTGCTTTGCTTGATTCTTCACTTTCTCCTTCACCCTCACCTTCGCTGCTGAAGCTCTCCACACAAACTTCATTATCACTCTATAATAAGAAAAAAATTGTTACATTTAATACTTGTAATATCTTAATAGCAATTCTCATTTATTCAAAGACACAAATTAAACCTACACTAGTTTACATCCATGAGTTCATCCTATTATCGTTCGTGTGAATCAATTTTTATTCATGAGAAAGACACTTACAGCTTCAATTCTAAACAACAAATTCAGATGGCAAGGTTTGATCTATACAAAACTCTTAATTTATCGTCATCCAGTCTTCAAAGACAGATTTCTCTGAAGAAGCGTAAATACAACAACATATAGAATAAAAGACCCAAATATGAGACACCCTTTTAAATTTTGGGCATAACCTGGAAAATGCTTAAAAATACGGCAAGTTTGTATCGTAAATATATAAAGAATATTTGTAAATCCAATAATAAATTTATCTGAAAATAACAAATACTTGACCAGCAAAAACTAAAGCAAGTCACTTTGAGACTGAACAAATAGGCTCCTAATATGTGATCTGATATAATAAAATTAAACATGTGGGCCTGGTATTGATTTTGTTTCAGTAAGAACACAGATCAATTTAAATATGAATATAGATGAATATAAATCAGTTTACAGGAACTAAATAGTTGTCAAAAATACATTATATTTTGTCACTTAAATAAAATAATTATGATCATTCCTACCTCTGCGTATTTTGTTCATTTACTTGTATACAAACAGACTACATCACAATCGTCCACCCAAAATATTGCATACATTGTTCTATTATTCACCATGTTTTGCATTCACCATCTTCTGAACAAAGGTGCCCACAGAAAAGCACACTGCAACAACACTCTCACTATTTGCATAGTTATTGCATTCATAAAGTGAAACTGCATCTTCCTTTTCACTACTGCCAACTTCAGTCACCATCAATTTTTCCTTGCAGTGTTCGGTCACCTTTCGTGTTCATCCTTTCGTTCACCTTTGTTTTATCAGTTTCTCATGAACAAGTTTTTTTTAAGAGCAAAAGACATTTCCTAGACAATTAATTTTCACTACTTTTCCTTCTTAAAGCTGTTATTGTATTAACTTTCTGCTGCATTATGGTGATTACATTTTCCTCTTTGTGGTGGTCTTATTCTCGTTTTATATAATATGTGTGGATAACTTTCAACTGTCAACTGTTCATCGAAAGAAGAGCAATGAATTTTCTTTCAAAGAAAGCTGGAATATTTTTAAAATTCTCTAAGCACTTTCCCTGAACACTCACTTCTATTGATAATGTATTTGCTAGGTTCTCCTTCAGAGAATGTGTAAAAGTCCTCCTTATAATATCTTTATTCTTAATCGACATAACCTTGCTACCATGACGATATTTTACCAATAAATTATCAATTTCCTTAGTTAAAACCGGTTTCCTTACAAACATCAACTTTCACTACCAACTCAGGAATAGTGTCTTTGTATTTTATATACTGTTCTGTGTGTTCTTATAGGCACACAAAAGCACTTACATAAATGGATTCATGTATAATTAAAATACACATAATTCATAACAAATGAATAGTTAAAACTAGAAGCCTCACATGAGACTTTATATTAGGGATTTCATATTGATGGGAGTTAGCCTATATAAATAAACACATAAAAAAAAACTTAATGGTTCTAATACAACTGCTGTCAATTTATCCACATGTCTCCTTAAGCCAGAAAACTCTGAAACAACAATGTGGTGCAAAAAATTCAAGGATTCAAGATTTCTCAAAACTTGCTCACAACACCGAACACCATACAACAATCTGTGATAAACTCTGAGGTGGCTCACAGTAATTCACACCACTAATTATGAGTGTGTCCACTAGGCTGCACCACTTACTAGGTTGTATAACCTAGGAGCTGAAATAAAGAAACTGTCTCATGTTTGGGTACTTGATTCTACATAATATCAATGAACGTCAGTAACAGATTGTTGATGAGATTATCAATCGATTTGGTAGTACATATTTTACAGTGATAATTTTCAAAGATCAGAACTGGTCATCTCAGTCTCATTCTAGAACATATGTTAAGGAAAAGAAATGCCAATATTAAAAAAAAACTAATGGTTTTACTTTACTCTGTAATAAAAACTAGAACTGTAATTACAAAAAAAAACTATTTCTTATTTAACTGTCTGTATTTTGTTCCGGATCTAAATACAGTATAACTCCAAAATAACAATCAATTTCCGTGTTATCAATGATGCAAGTATATGTTCTTAAACAAAAAAATTACTTTATCTGAAAATGAATTTATCGATTTCTTTTTTACACCTACTTTAAACAAATTATATAAATCAGATCATCAAACAAAATATAATACCTGCATCATGTACATAAAATATTTGCGCCCAACATCTGTCTACAGAACTAAAACTTTAAACCCACCTGTTCTGGAGGGCTTGGAGTTTCCACCACAGATATGTATTCGGACTCTCCGCTCTCAGACTTGTGCAGTTTCAAAACTGGTGGGTCAACACCGCATAAATATACAGTTCCAAAGAATAATATTCTCTCAATCCTTAGACACATTTCAGCCACTTCCTAAAAAACAGATTTTTCATGTTAGATCGCTTGCAAAAATACACATACACATGTAATCACATGTGTGTGTGTGTGTGTGTGTGTGTGTGTGTGTGTGTCCAATTTGTATTGCATCATTACTCATTATCATACCACTCTAGTTTTTACTATCAATTTCCCATGGATTCATGTTTCCAATATTTGCAACTGACCCAAATAAAATTATAGTGGCAAGAATCTACAGTAAAAAAAATATTAAGCTGTATTCTCAACTATCATACTGTCAATTTAAATTTGTCCTTATATGGTCAACACAAATGAATATACATTAACAATAAGTGGCATTACTGCTTACCATGTTTTCATCTTTGTTAGCATAGTACTGCTCTTGGCTGATCGGCATCAGTGGGTTGAAACCACCGAGAGTTCCGTCTTCTGATAACCTCACCAGTACAAAATCTAAACAAAAAAAAGAACTTTCAAATGTTTTTGACAGCACACACGTTTAAATTAAATGTTAAATACACACACACAAGTGCACGCGCGCGTGCACGTGCTTCTCACTCTCATTACAAAAGTTACGGATAACCTTACCTACTTATACAATAAAAATTGTGTCAGTCACGTAACAAAATTATTTGATAAAACAACGCATTGTTCCTTCTCGAACAAGTTAACGACTACTTTTTAGTAGCAGACAGACTGACTGAGGTTTGTGTATTATATTTTATTTGAAGGCATTATAAATTTTAACATAATGGATACATGTCTGCATGTATGTGCAGTGAGATGCAAATGTCTTCAGATTTATATTTATGTTATCCAAACCAGTGTTAACAAGACTTGGCCTATCTTTCTCAAGCTTCGAAACTATAAATCTAACAACAACTTTATAGAAACACAGTAGTGGATCCTTAGATTAATAAAACTGGATGCCAACCAAATATTATATCTACTGTAAAAATTATTATGGATTCTTCCACAAATTACTTTGTTAATTAGCCTTATTTATTGTGGTATTTTTGTGACACAATTCTTTTTTTTGGGGGGGGGGGTTTAAACTGGCAAACTTTTAGATTTTTGTTTCTTATTTCGTGATTACTAATTAGAAACCTAACCAAAAATGACTATTAAATATATGACTGACCCTTTACATTCACTATACAATTTATTTATAATGAAACTTAATCTATCCATCTGTCAGTGAAATTTTTGGAAGGAGGTGTCATGAATGTTTTTAGATTACCCGGGTACTTTTTGGGTCAACTCTCCACCACTGACAAAATCCATGGTTACACCTTCACTACTTCATAATTTAAATGACTTAAGTATAATACAGGAAAATGCAACAAGGATATTACTTAGCTTATAAGTAATGTATTTATACAAGAAAATAGTATTGTCTGATTGTAATTATTTTATCATTCCTTTATATTACAATATTTTCAATTTTCATTTGCTTCTACACTTCAATCTATAGTAAAACGGACCGAGACTGAGGCAGTGTGAAAGTATGAAAAGGATGGAGAAAATAAGTGTACCAGGACATTGTAAGCAAGGGACATTAAATGTGACCAAAACAATCATGAAGCTACGTAAGGAACCAAATATGCATAAGGAGAAGACAAGGAAAGAAAAGAGAAGAGGCATGAAAAGGGAGGATGTGGGAACCACACAGGATAGGAAGAAGCAGAGATAAAAACAAAGATCACCTTGAGACATTTAAACCACCAGTCCAGTAATTTAAAAAATAAAAAAAATGAGTACTGGACTATTTTCTGATCTCTGATATCATACCATTTTGAAATTTCTGAAGCTGAATACTATATTCAGATTTTGATTGAAATACTCTTTAATATGATACCTCGCATAGATTTTTCTAACTTTTCAAAATTTAACCCTTCACATTTTTGCCTCTTGCACCCCTACTTAGGAGGGATCATCCTCAAAAATTGGGGTATTTGGGTTAAAGTATGGGACAAGCATGCTACGTTTTAAAAAATTAGCTGATGCAATAAAAGTTATTGTCAGATATCCACCAAATAGACAGCCAAATAATGGAAAAGGTCGAGTTAAAACTAAGACTCTCTGTCTTGTCCAATTACAATATACAAACATTAATTTAAGCATTGTCTTAAAAAAGCCTTACTAGTTTATTTCTTTATCGTTTGTTATTCCAAATTGTAAGTGTTCATATCGAAGACTAAATTTACAAATGAAGCCGTGAAAACTACTGAAGAAAAACACTTTCCAATACCTCCAGTAAAATGCAGTACACAAACTGAAAGCATCAGTTATAATACGCTGGTATTGGACATATTATGAATCTCAATTCTAAATGCAAGGAAACCACAAAGAAACAGGAGCTCTCTCTCTCTCTCTCTCTCTCTCTCTCTCTCTCTCTCTCTCTCTCTCTCTCTCTCTCTCTCTGTGTGTGTGTGTGTGTGGCTCCAGCAAGACTTCACTAAAACTGGCTGACCTTCACCTCTGGAGCCACAACCTCAACCAATGAGTAACCGCCACTGATGTCCACCTTCCTTTTACATTACTGTGTTCACCATTCTACCAAAAAGTCTACATTTTTAGTCATAATAAAAATAGAATTGTATATTAAAATTTCTTGAATCAAACTATAAGACGGCCCCCTTTCTCTCCCCCTCTTACACACACACGTTCAACTTTCATGTATTCAATGTTCATTTTATTATGCACTCATTGTGCAGTCCTAAAGTAAATATTTCCATTAAGATCTGAAGACAATTATGGTACAATGCACATACTATACATGAGTGTTCATAATTTAACAAACTTTCTAAGACCATAATAAAATATGCAACTTCCAGAAGACACAATGAAACAGATGACTCTTACTTCTATCTAAAAGTGTGTGTGTGTGTGTGTGTGTGTGTGTGTGTGTGTGTGTGTGTGTGTGTGTGTGTGTGTGTGTGTGTGTGTGTGTGTGTGTGTGTGTGTGTGTGTGTGTGTGTGTGTGTGTGTGTGTGTGTGTGTGTGTGTGTGTGTGTGTGTGTGTGTGTGTGTGTGTGTGTGTGTGTGTGTGTGTGTGTGTGTGTGTGTGTGTGTGTGTCACACCATAAGCATAAAGGCACACACATAATTATAAAAAAAGAGGGCAATTGTAATTTTATACTGTACCAATTGTATGGAAGTGAAACAAACAATAAAAATAATCTAAAAATTATAATTTTCACACCAAAAGCAATAAAGTACAAATTTCATGATAAAGAAAACAGCACAAAAATGGTGGCATATACAGACAGGAATTTAGGAGAGAAGGATCATCTCATGACGTTACTATGGATTAATGAAAATCAAAAAAATTTGAAATACAGTTTTGGACTAGTCTCATGTAGCGTTTTTAATATTTTAAAAATATAATATAACTTCACTTGCCAGAAAAAAATAATTTTTCTCTCAAAAGTGGACAATGTTTTTCACTGAGGGGTAATGGAAGATTTTCTTCACTGGCCTCTTCTGTTATGATTCTAAGGTTTGTAATATGAGTGGCCATCTTAGTACATGGGAATAAAAATAACAAGTCAAAAAAAAACTAATGTGGCGACAGGAAAGTAATATAATAGGTAGAAAGAAAAGTTAATAAATTACACAAAGAAAAAGTAATTTGTACTGTACTTAGACACAAGAACAAACAGCACATACGGTACACCACGAAATTTTATGAGAGAGAGAGTGTTTCAGTGATTTGATTATGCCACTAAAAAATCCACAAATCAAAAATAAAACACTGTTACCAGATACAACTCATAAAATCTTGTGACATCAGTCATAAGTACTGTTTTAACATAGTTTTTATGAATCAACTGGCACTATTTCAGTGTCCTTTGTATTAAAACTGGACAACAGTAACTATGTGAAAACATTTAAAGAATTCTTCTATAGCCTGTTTAATAAGAGCCACTACACGTATGAGTGCACGAATAAAGAGAGTGGCAGATTAATAGAGGGAGGCATCCAACAAATAAAGCAAGATGTTTTACATGAATTAGGATGGGAGGATACTAACAAATACAGTGAAACCTGCCTAAGCCGGACGCCCTATATACCGGAAACCTGGACAAACGGAAAATAAATTTTTGAACGGAGTTATTTCCTATGTAAAATAAAACTCTAAACCGGAAAACTGCCTAACGCGGAAACGGCATAATTTTCGGGAACCGTTTGCGTAAATTACCTGACTAAGACGGATTATTTTGTGTAATACATAGCTACGTACTAAATTTTTTTTATCATTTTAAATTTTGAAAAAGTGATAGGCATTAATTTTGAGCGCGACTGTACTTGCACCAGGTTCTAGGAACCATTAACTCTAATCTTTCTTCAAGGACGCAGCAGGTACGCTACATGGGGCAACATCTGTAAGTGAAAGCGATGTACCGTTACTTCTTCCAACCCTCTTGTAATACACACGGTAGGTTACAAGTGTTTGGTACTGTATAATGTATTCATTCTCAGTTTCCTTCTGACAAGTGATTAAGTACGAGTGGAAGAAAACTGCGAACTTGAGTGATTTTAAATTTACTTTTTACTGTATTTGTGTACGTAATTCAGTAACAATGACTTCTAAACATAAGACATGCTGGAGGAGAAAATTAAAGTTATTGAAGAACACGACAAAAACAAACGTCCAGATAAAGAATTAACTGTGTTGTTTAAAGTGGGGAAAACTCAAATTTATGACATTTTGATAAACAAAATAAAAATTAAAGATGAGTGGGTAAAGGGAACAGCAGGACATGTGAAACGCAACACAAAATCTACGGACTATGATAAAATAAATCGGGCTATGTTCGAGTGGTTCGTTAGTGCGCGCGCTAAAGGAATTCCTATTTCTGAACTACTGATACAGACTGAAGCTTTAGAGACAGCAAAAAAAATTAGGCAAGCACAATTTCAAAGCGTCCAATGGGTGGCTCGAGAGTTTCAAACATCGCCATAACATTGTTTTTAATGGTGTGTGTGGTGAAGCAAATGATGCTGATATGCAGACAGTAGCGGACTGGAAACGGAAAATTGGAGATCTAGTTGCGGGTTATGAACCTAGAATTGTGTATAATGGTGATGAAACAGGTTTGTTTTTTAGAGTGTTGCCTTCAAAGATACTGACTGTACGTGGTGATAAATGCACAGGTGGCAAGCTGTCTAAAGAAAGACTTACCAGTACGTTATTTATTT
Organism: Magicicada septendecula; assembly: GCA_034769895.1. Taxonomy (NCBI): domain Eukaryota; kingdom Metazoa; phylum Arthropoda; class Insecta; order Hemiptera; family Cicadidae; genus Magicicada; species Magicicada septendecula. The sequence continues at coordinate 141,623,258 of CM068367.1, read as the reverse complement.
GTGCTAACATGACTGGTGAAATTGAAAAACCTATAGTGATTGGAAAATCAGCATGTCCCAGGCCCTTCCGACACCTGGATCGTAATTCCCTCCCAGTCAATTGGCGATCTAATAAAAAAGCCTGGATGACCAGTGCTATAATGGAAGAGTGGCTTCTTTTAATGGAAGAATGAAAAGTCAAGGTCGTAAGGTCATTTTGTTCTTGGATAATCCAACCTGTCATCCAAGGATTGATTTGTCTAATGTGATGTTAGCCTATTCCCCCCCCCCCAACACAACTTCAATTACACAACCTATGGATCAGGGTGTAATTTATACACTTAAATCCTTTTATAGGAAGTTTGTACTGCTGTCACTTGTTGGTAAAATCAACATCTGTACCAATGTTTCTCAGCTTGTTAAACAGATTAATGTCCTTGATACTGTTAACTGGATCCATCAGGCCAAGAAGAAAATTCTCCCCGAAACAGTGAAGAAGTGTTTCCTTAAAGCTGGCTTTCCTGCACAAGCATCGGCGGATACACAAGATGTTACAGTGGAATATTTACAAGAAATTTCCATTCTCTGTAAGCAAGGAAATCTGCCAGATGAAGCTGAAGATGTAGTAAATTTTGATAATGAACTTTCCATGACTGAAGACATTCAAAGTGCAGCTGATATTGATGCCGAAAACAGCAGGTGTGAAGTCATGGAAGAAATGGACGACAACGACGAAGGCAATGAAAGGGAGTTAAAAATATGCACTTTTGGAGAAGCACTATCTGTTGTGATTGACCTTCAGGAATTTGCATTACCAGTAAATAAATTTCTTGAGGCAATCATGAATGAAAGCAATAGACTTCCTTCTGTTACTGACCAACAAGAAGACTCATGAAGAAAAGGAAAACGTTATCGCATAATCTTGTCTCTGAAAAGGAGGTGTGTGATATTATTTGTTATCAGATAAAAGAAAGATTTTCTTTTAATAAACATCTGTCAGCAGCAAAACTGTTAAATTTCTCCCTCTCCAAAGACAATATAAGTTCTTCACCCGAATTTGCTGAAACTATTGAAGCTTACCCTTTCTTGTGTAAAGAACGTTTGGAAACTGAACTACCTGTTTTGTACGAGAGGCAAGAATTCCGCAGTAATTCAGAGGTTATGAAAACTTACAAAATTATGTTGGATACAGGAACTGCCGAGTCCTGCACAGAAGTGTTCACTCTGCTCCAAATAATTCTAACTACTCCCATGACTACTGCTGAGCCAGAGAGGTGCTTCTCCACGTTAAAAATGGTTTCCTAAGAAGTACAATGACACAAGAAACAGTGATTTATTTCTGATTTTATTTAAGAACATAACTCACTATTACATTTTAATTTAAAAATTTTAATGTCTATAACTTTAATGTGTAAATTAAAAATTATAATTTGTTTGAATTTTAACGTGTAGGCCTTTAGTGTTTGGAACTTAAATCATAATTAATCATAATCATAAATATCATCACCAACAGCAGCAGAACCACCAAAACGATTGGACCAATGTTTTGTCACAGCTTCAGCTTCAATACAGGTAAAAGACCTAGTAATAGTATATAAATTTCACTAATATATAATAATGGTAAATGTTGAAAGTTGAAAATTGTAGTACAGCCCCACCAAACTAAAATCGCCACTAGTATATATCTATTATACAAAGTTATTACTCTATTAATCTATACAGAATCAACGGACATAATCAAGTCAAAATAAATCTTCAATTTTATTATGATTCATTACTTTTTTATTTTTTCTTCCATGTTACATAAGGAAATGGAAGTATGCTCATGGCAAAAAAAATTATGTTCAAGATAGCGGCTGATTCTGATTGTACTACCCTCAAAACATGAAGAAAAGTCATTTTACTTCCATGTTCCATAAGGAAATGGAAGTATGGTGATGGTGAAAAAAATCATGTTCGAGATAACGGCTGATTCGGATTGTCCTACCATCAAAACATGAAAAAAAGTCATTTTTCGAAAAGTGTCTGTGTGTGTGTGTGTCTATGAGTAGATTTCTTCTATGGCAAACGATAAGAGCCGCAAATTCAAACAGAATCAAATAATGTTTTGCATACAGCCCTGAATTGTAGAGTACTCAAGACCTGACGTTTTTGGTGAAGATCGGTTAAGGGAAAGGGGTAGTTTACCTGCAACATTTAATGTTTTAACAAGGGTAATTTTTCTTATGACGAATGATAACTGCCGCACATTCAAACAGAGTCAAATATTTTTTTCCATACGTTCCTGAATTGTTAAGTACTCAAGGTCTGTTCATTTTGGTGAAGATCGGTTAAGGGAAAGGGGTAGTTTACCAGCAACACTTTATGTTTTAACAACGGTAATTTTTTCTATGACGAACACGATAACTGCCGCACATTCAAACAGAATCAAATATTTTTTTGTGTACGTTCCTGAATTGTAGAAAACTCGAGGCCTATTGATTTTGGTGAAGATCGGTTACGGGGAAAGGGTAGTTTACCTGCAACATTTTATGTTGTAGCAAAAGTAAAGTACTTAATTTTGATAAATAAAGTACCCTGATAAGAAGATCATAATAATCCAATGTAGAAACGTAGATGAAATATCTATAAATGAAGAGGGTAGTTGAACAGGGTGGGGGTAATTTTCTAATGAAAATGATAGTGAAGGGGGTGGGGGTAATTTTTATTTATGTCATGTGTACTACGTTATCGGCAACAAAGAAGTAGTTTGTTGTTAAAATTCCTTCCTGGCCTGTTTCGGCTTGATCCAATGTTTTCTACAAAACCAGACGTTTCAGCAGTGCTATCGACTGCCATCATCAGTGATAATTGAGTGCACTATCGTGAGGTGGTATACATTAACGATCACAGTACTGTGGTTAAGCCTGAAGAAAGAAGTAGTTTCGATGGAAATAGATCATTTCGAAAAGTATTTTAAATATAAATCTTAGAACATGGAAGTCGTGTATGGTTCTCCATACCGATATTTTACTTCCATGTTCCATAAGGAAATGGAAGTATGGTCATGGCGAAAAAAATCGTGTTCGAGATAACGGCAGATTCTGATTGTACTACCATCAAAACATGAAAAAGTCATTTTTCGAAAAGTGTCTGTGTGTAGAATTTTTTCTATGGCAAACTATAAATAGCCGCAAATTCAAACAGAATCAAATAATTTTTTGCATACAGCCCTGAACTGTAGAGGACTCAAGGTCTATTGTTTTTGGTGAAGATCGGTTAAGGGAAAGGGGTAGTTTACCTGCAACATTTTACATTTTAACAAGAGTAAAGTGCTTAATTTTGATAAATTAATATCTTGAAAATAAGGTCATAATAATCAAATGTAGAAAGGTAGATGAAATATCTATAAATGAAAAGGGTAGTTGAATGGGGGAGGAGGTAATTTTTTTTATAAATTAAAATGGCAGTTGATAATGGAGGAAGTAAATTTTTATAAGTTTTATATGTGTACTATGTTATTGACAACAAAGAAGTAGTTTCTATGGAAACATTTCATTTCAATTTAACAAAATTCTATATTTTTCATTTTAATTTAAATCATGTACGAGAGAAAATATATCGTTCGTGGCAGACAAGCATATCTCAATTATGTAATGTTTACGTTTCCATTTTATTTTCTTACGTTTGCACACTTTTTAAATGGAAAGTACCAAAACCCACACCAACACAACGCGTGCAAGGCGAAAAGGTGTCCTGCATGGACAGTGATTTGCTTCCTGTGGATCGCTCGCCAGTGTAACTGCACATGTTTACAGAGGAACGGTCCATATACAGACTTTTCGTCTTTAGGGAATGAACCCTCTGCAAGATGCTCAGGGTCCATAAGAGACTTGGGAGCGCTCCTTCTTTTCCGCGTGTTTGTTCTGTGAAACGTACACTATAGATTCGCAGCTTTACTCTGAGCAATGCTCCATAGGGAATGTTTTTATAAGTTTTATATGTGTACTACGTTATTGACAACAAAGAAGTAGTTACTATGGAAACATTTCATTTCACTTTAACAAAATTCTATATTTTTCATTTTAATTTAAATCATGTATGAGTGAAAATATATCGTTCCTGGCAGGCAAGCATATCTCAATTATGTAATGTTTACTTTTTCCAAAGCTTTATTATTGTGATTACCACAACAAAAAGGCCAGCAGGACACACACACATACAAAATTCGCGTTATTTCTGGCCACACTCATGTTTTATGTTTTAACATGGGTATTTCCTATGGCAAACGATAACAGCCGCAAATTCAAACAGAATCAAAAGATTATTTGCATACAGCCCTAAATTGTAGAGTTCTCAAGACCTATTGTTTTTGGTGAAGATCGGTTGAGGGAAAGGGGTAGTTTACCTGCAACGTTTTTTTAACAAGGGTATTTTCTATGGCAAACGATAACAGCCGCAAATTCAAACAGAATCAAATAATGTTTTGCATACAGCCCTGATTTGTAGAGTACTCAAGACCTATTGTTTTTGGTGAAGATCGGTTAAGGGGAAGGGGTAGTTTACCTGCAACGTTTTTTTTTTCAAGCGTATTTTCTATGGCAAACGATAACAGCCGCAAATTCAAACAGAATCAAATAATTTTTTGCATACGTCCCTGAATTGTAGAGGTCTCAATGACTTTCGATTTTGGTGAAGATCGGTTAAGGGGAAGGGGTAGTTTACCTGCAACCTTTTACGTTTTAACAAGAGTAAAGTACTTGAAAATTTATTTAAACTTTTTGAAACAATGGTAATTGTTAAAAATAAAATAATTTTGTTGCCAGGCAATAAAATTATAATTTTTTCATTTTAATGTAATATAATACTTTCATTTAATACAGCAATAAAAAGGCAGGTAAGACACAGCCTGGCTGTTTGGCTGAAAATGATTTTAAATACAAATCTTAGAATATGGAAGTCATGTATGGTTCTCCATACCGATATTTACTTCCATATTCCTTAAGGAATGGAAGTATGGTGATGGCAAAAAAAATCGTGTTCGAGATTATTGCAGATTCTGATTCTACTACACTCAAAACATGAAAAAAAGTCGTTTTCCGAAAAGTGTCTGTGTGTGTGTCTGTGTGTCTGTCTGTAGATTTTTTTTCCATGGCAAACGATAACTGCCGCAAATTCAAACAGAATCAAATAATTTTTTGCATACAGCCCTGATTTGTAGAGTACTCGCGACCTATTGTTTTTGGTGAAGATCGGTTGAGGGAAAGGGGTAGTTTACCTGCAACGGTTTTTTATCAAGGGTAATTTTACTTCCATATTCCTTAAGGAATGGAAGTATGGTGATGGCAAAAAAAATCGTGTTCGAGATTATTGCAGATTCTCATTCTACTACACTCAAAACATGAAAAAAAGTCGTTTTCCGAAAAGTGTCTGTGTGTGTGTCTGTCTGTCTGTCTGTGTGTCTGTCTGTCTTTAGATTTTTTTTCTATGGCAAACGATAACTGCCGCAAATTCAAACAGAATCAAATAATTTTTTGCATACAGCCCTGATTTGCAGAGTACTCGCGACCTATTGTTTTTGGTGAAGATCGGTTGAGGGAAAGGGGTAGTTTACCTGCAACGGTTTTTTTTTAGCAAGGGTAATTTTGTTTGTTTGGCAAACGATAACAGCCGCAAATTCAAACAGAATCAAATAATGATTCGCATACAGCCCTGAATTGTAGAGTTCTCAAGATCTGTTGATTTTGGTGAAGATCGGTTAAGGGAAAGGGGTAGTTTACCTGTAACGTTTTATGTTTTAACAAGGGTATTTCCTATGGCAAACGATAACAGCCGCAAATTCAAACAGAATCAAAAGATTATTTGCATACAGCCCTAAATTGTAGAGTTCTCAAGACCTATTGTTTTTGGTGAAGTTCAGTTGAGGTAAAGGGGTAGTTTACCTGCAACGTTTTTTTAACAAGGGTATTTTCTATGGCAAACGATAACAGCCGCAAATTCACACAGAATCAAATAATGTTTTGCATACAGCCCTGGTTTGTAGAGTACTCAAGACCTATTGTTTTTGGTGAAGATCGGTTAAGGGAAAGGGGTAGTTTACCTGTAACGTTTTATGTTTTAACAAGGGTATTTCCTATGGCAAACGATAACAGCCGCAAATTCAAACAGAATCAAAAGATTATTTGCATACAGCCCTAAATTGTAGAGTTCTCAAGACCTATTGTTTTTGGTGAAGTTCAGTTGAGGTAAAGGGGTAGTTTACCTGCAAAGTTTTTTTAACAAGGGTATTTTCTATGGCAAACGATAACAGCCGCAAATTCAAACAGAATCAAATAATGTTTTGCATACAGCCCTGATTTTTAGAGTACTCAAGACCTATTGTTTTTGGTGAAGATCGGTTGAGGGAAAGGGGTAGTTTACCAGCAACGTTTTTTTAACAAGGGTATTTTCTATGGCAAACGATAACAGCCGTAAATTCAACCAGAATCAAATAATGTTTTGCATACAGCCCTGATTTGTAGAGTACTCAAGACCTATTGTTTTTGGTGAAGATCGGTTGAGGGGAAGGGGTAGTTTACCTGCAACGTTTTTTTATCAAGCGTATTTTCTATGGCAAACGATAACAGCCGCAAATTGAAACAGAATCAAATAATTTTTTGCATACGTCCCTGAATTGTAGAGGTCTCAATGGCTTTCGATTTTGGTGAAGATCGGTTAAGGGGAAGGGGTAGTTTACCTGCAACCTTTTACGTTTTAACAAGAGTAAAGTACTTGAAAATTTATTTAAACTTTTTGAAACAATGGTAATTGTTAAAAATAAAATAATTTTGTTGCCAGGCAATAAAATTATAATTTTTTCATTTTAATGTAATATAATATTTTTCATTTAATACAGCAATAAAAAGGCAGGTAAGACACAGCCTGGCTGTTTGGCTGAAAATGATTTTAAATATAAATCTTAGAATATGGAAGTCATGTATGGTTCTCCATACCGATATTTACTTCCATATTCCTTAAGGAATGGAAGTATGGTGATGGCAAAAAAAATCGTGTTCGAGATTATTGCAGATTCTGATTGTACTACCTCAAAACATGAAAAAAAGTCGTTTTCCGAAAAGTGTCTGTGTGTGTGTCTGTCTGTCTGTAGATTTTTTTTCTATGGCAAACGATAACTGCCGCAAATTCAAACAGAATCAAATAATTTTTGGCATGCAGCCCTGATTTGCAGAGTACTCGCGACCTATTGTTTTTGGTGAAGATCAGTTGAGGGAAAGGGGTAGTTTACCTGCAACGGTTTTTTTTTAGCAAGGGTAATTTTGTTTGTTTGGCAAACGATAACAGCCGCAAGTTCAAACAGAATCAAATAATGTTTCGCATACAGCCCTGAATTGTAGAGTTCTCAAGATCTGTTGATTTTGGTGAAGATCGGTAAAGGGAAAGGGGTAGTTTACCTGTAACGTTTTATGTTTTAACAAGGGTATTTCCTATGGCAAACGATAACAGCCGCAAATTCAAACAGAATCAAAAGATTATTTGCATACAGCCCTAAATTGTAGAGTTCTCAAGACCTATTGTTTTTGGTGAAGTTCGGTTGAGGGAAAGGGGTAGTTTACCTGCAACGTTTTTTTAACAAGGGTATTTTCTATGGCAAACGATAACAGCCGCAAATTCAAACAGAATCAAATAATGTTTTGCATACAGCCCTGATTTGTAGAGTACTCAAGACCTATTGTTTTTGGTGAAGATCGGTTAAGGGAAAGGGGTAGTTTACCTGTAACGTTTTATGTTTTAACAAGGGTATTTTCTATGGCAAACGATAACAGCCGCAAATTCAAACAGAATCAAATAATGTTTTGCATACAGCCCTGATTTGTAGAGTACTCAAGACCTATTGTTTTTGGTGAAGATCGGTTAAGGAGAAGGGGTAGTTTACCTGCAACGTTTTTTTATCAAGCGTATTTTCTATGGCAAACGATAACAGCCGCAAGATCAAACAGAATCAAATAATTTTCTGCATACAGCCCTGATTTGTAGACTACTCAAGACCTATTGTTTTTGGTGAAGATCGGTTAAGGGGAAGGGGTAGTTTACCTGCAACGTTTTTTTTTCTATGGCAAACGATAACTGCCGCAAATTCAAACAGAATCAAATAATTTTTTGCATACATCCCTGAATTGTAGAGGTCTCAAGGACTTTCGATTTTGGTGAAGATCGGTTAAGGGGAAGGGGTAGTATACCTGCAACTTTTTACGTTTTAACAAGAGTAAAGTACTTGAAAATTTATTTAAACTTTTTGAAGCAATGGTAATTGTTGAAAATAAAATAATTTTGTTGCCAGGTAACAAAAATAAAGTCATTTTGATTATAAAATATAAATATTTACAAGAAAAGAATTTTCAGTTTTCAAAATTTAAATATATTTTTATAAAACAATGGGTTCTTCATTGAGGTGGGGACTTGACGACAGTGACAGGGCTTTCCACCAAATTCAGCAGAGTGACAGGTAGGCCCAACTCTGATTGGCTCCTCAGATTTCCCCAGCGTTAGTAGGTTCTATGAAAATATTTTATTTCAAAAATGATTTTAAATATAAATCTTAGATATGTTTTATAAATCTCATGTTTTATGTTTTAACATGGGTAATTTTTTATATGACGAACCATAACTGCCGTAAATTCAAACAGAATCAAATAACTTTTTACATATGTGCCTGAGCTATAGAGAACTCAATGTCTGTTGATTTTGGTGAAAATCGGTTACGGGGAAAGGGCAGTTTACCTGAAACATTTTTTGTTGTAACATGAGTAAAGTACTTAATTTTGATAAAGTATCCTGATAAGATCTTAATAATCCACTGTAGAAACGTAGATGAAATATCTATAAATGAAGAGGCTAGTTGAACGGGCTGGGGGTAATTTTCTATAAATCAAAATTATAGTTGAAGGGGGAGGGGATAATTTTTTTTTATATGTGTACTACGTTATTGGCAACAAAGAAGTATTTTTTTGTTAAAATTCCTTCCCTGGCTGTTTGGCTGAAAATGATTTTAAATATAAATCTTAGAATATGGAAGTCATGTATGGTTCTCCATACCGATATTTTCTATGGTAAACGATAACAGTCGCAAATTCAAACAGAATCAAATAATGTTTTGCATACAGCCCTGATTTTTAGAGTACTCAAGACCTATTGTTTTTGGTGAAGATCGGTTGAGGGAAAGGGGTAGTTTACCAGCAACGTTTTTTTAACAAGGGTATTTTCTATGGCAAACGATAACAGCCGTAAATTCAACCAGAATCAAATAATGTTTTGCATACAGCCCTGATTTGTAGAGTACTCAAGACCTATTGTTTTTGGTGAAGATCGGTTAAGGGGAAGGGGTAGTTTACCTGCAACGTTTTTTTTTTCAAGCGTATTTTCTATGGCAAACGATAACAGCCGCAAATTCAAACAGAATCAAATAATTTTTTGCATACGTCCCTGAATTGTAGAGGTCTCAATGACTTTCGATTTTGGTGAAGATCGGTTAAGGGGAAGGGGTAGTTTACCTGCAACCTTTTACGTTTTAACAAGAGTAAAGTACTTGAAAATTTATTTAAACTTTTTGAAACAATGGTAATTGTTAAAAATAAAATAATTTTGTTGCCAGGCAATAAAATTATAATTTTTTCATTTTAATGTAATATAATACTTTCATTTAATACAGCAATAAAAAGGCAGGTAAGACACAGCCTGGCTGTTTGGCTGAAAATGATTTTAAATATAAATCTTAGAATATGGAAGTCATGTATGGTTCTCCATACCGATATTTACTTCCATATTCCTTAAGGAATGGAAGTATGGTGATGGCAAAAAAAATCGTGTTCGAGATTATTGCAGATTCTGATTATACTACACTCAAAACATGAAAAAAAGTCGTTTTCCGAAAAGTGTCTGTGTGTGTGTCTGTGTGTCTATCTGTAGATTTTTTTTCTATGGCAAACGATAACTGCCGCAAATTCAAACAGAATCAAATAATTTTTTGCATACAGCCCTGATTTGTAGAGTACTCGCGACCTATTGTTTTTGGTGAAGATCGGTTGAGGGAAAGGGGTAGTTTACCTGCAACGGTTTTTTATCAAGGGTAATTTTACTTCCATATTCCTTAAGGAATGGAAGTATGGTGATGGCAAAAAAAATCGTGTTCGAGATTATTGCAGATTCTCATTCTACTACACTCAAAACATGAAAAAAAGTCGTTTTCCGAAAAGTGTCTGTGTGTGTGTCTGTCTGTCTGTCTGTGTGTCTGTCTGTCTTTAGATTTTTTTTCTATGGCAAACGATAACTGCCGCAAATTCAAACAGAATCAAATAATTTTTTGCATACAGCCCTGATTTGCAGAGTACTCGCGACCTATTGTTTTTGGTGAAGATCGGTTGAGGGAAAGGGGTAGTTTACCTGCAACGGTTTTTTTTTAGCAAGGGTAATTTTGTTTGTTTGGCAAACGATAACAGCCGCAAATTCAAACAGAATCAAATAATGATTCGCATACAGCCCTGAATTGTAGAGTTCTCAAGATCTGTTGATTTTGGTGAAGATCGGTTAAGGGAAAGGGGTAGTTTACCTGTAACGTTTTATGTTTTAACAAGGGTATTTCCTATGGCAAACGATAACAGCCGCAAATTCAAACAGAATCAAAAGATTATTTGCATACAGCCCTAAATTGTAGAGTTCTCAAGACCTATTGTTTTTGGTGAAGTTCAGTTGAGGTAAAGGGGTAGTTTACCTGCAACGTTTTTTTAACAAGGGTATTTTCTATGGCAAACGATAACAGCCGCAAATTCACACAGAATCAAATAATGTTTTGCATACAGCCCTGGTTTGTAGAGTACTCAAGACCTATTATTTTTGGTGAAGATCGGTTAAGGGAAAGGGGTAGTTTACCTGTAACGTTTTATGTTTTAACAAGGGCATTTCCTATGGCAAACGATAACAGCCGCAAATTCAAACAGAATCAAAAGATTATTTGCATACAGCCCTAAATTGTAGAGTTCTCAAGACCTATTGTTTTTGGTGAAGTTCGGTTGAGGGAAAGGGGTAGTTTACCTGCAAAGTTTTTTTAACAAGGGTATTTTCTATGGCAAACGATAACAGCCGCAAATTCAAACAGAATCAAATAATGTTTTGCATACAGCCCTGATTTTTAGGTACTCAAGACCTATTGTTTTTGGTGAAGATCGGTTGAGGGAAAGGGGTAGTTTACCAGCAACGTTTTTTTAACAAGGGTATTTTCTATGGCAAACGATAACAGCCGTAAATTCAACCAGAATCAAATAATGTTTTGCATACAGCCCTGATTTGTAGAGTACTCAAGACCTATTGTTTTTGGTGAAGATCGGTTGAGGGGAAGGGGTAGTTTACCTGCAACGTTTTTTTATCAAGCGTATTTTCTATGGCAAACGATAACAGCCGCAAATTGAAACAGAATCAAATAATTTTTTGCATACGTCCCTGAATTGTAGAGGTCTCAATGGCTTTCGATTTTGGTGAAGATCGGTTAAGGGGAAGGGGTAGTTTACCAGCAACCTTTTACGTTTTAACAAGAGTAAAGTACTTGAAAATTTATTTAAACTTTTTGAAACAATGGTAATTGTTAAAAATAAAATAATTTTGTTGCCAGGCAATAAAATTATAATTTTTTCATTTTAATGTAATATAATATTTTTCATTTAATACAGCAATAAAAAGGCAGGTAAGACACAGCCTGGCTGTTTGGCTGAAAATGATTTTAAATATAAATCTTAGAATATGGAAGTCATGTATGGTTCTCCATACCGATATTTACTTCCATATTCCTTAAGGAATGGAAGTATGGTGATGGCAAAAAAAATCGTGTTCGAGATTATTGCAGATTCTGATTGTACTACCTCAAAACATGAAAAAAAGTCGTTTTCCGAAAAGTGTCTGTGTGTGTGTCTGTCTGTCTGTCTGTGTGTCTGTCTGTCTGTAGATTTTTTTTCTATGGCAAACGATAACTGCCGCAAATTCAAACAGAATCAAATAATTTTTTGCATGCAGCCCTGATTTGCAGAGTACTCGCGACCTATTGTTTTTGGTGAAGATCGGTTGAGGGAAAGGGGTAGTTTACCTGCAACGGTTTTTTTTTAGCAAGGGTAATTTTGTTTGTTTGGCAAACGATAACAGCCGCAAATTCAAACAGAATCAAATAATGTTTCGCATACAGCCCTGAATTGTAGAGTTCTCAAGATCTGTTGATTTTGGTGAAGATCGGTAAAGGGAAAGGGGTAGTTTACCTGTAACGTTTTATGTTTTAACAAGGGTATTTTCTATGGCAAACGATAACAGCCGCAAATTCAAACAGAATCAAATAATGTTTTGCATACAGCCCTGATTTGTAGAGTACTCAAGACCTATTGTTTTTGGTGAAGATCGGTTAAGGGAAAGGGGTAGTTTACCTGTAACGTTTTATGTTTTAACAAGGGTATTTTCTATGGCAAACGATAACAGCCGCAAATTCAAACAGAATCAAATAATGTTTTGCATACAGTCCTGATTTGTAGAGTACTCAAGACCTATTGTTTTTGGTGAAGATCGGTTAAGGAGAAGGGGTAGTTTACCTGCAACGTTTTTTTATCAAGCGTATTTTCTATGGCAAACGATAACAGCCGCAAATTCAAACAGAATCAAATAATTTTTTGCATACGTCCCTGAATTGTAGAGGTCTCAATGACTTTCGATTTTGGTGAAGATCGGTTAAGGGGAAGGGGTAGTTTACCTGCAACCTTTTACGTTTTAACAAGAGTAAAGTACTTGAAAATTTATTTAAACTTTTTGAAACAATGGTAATTGTTAAAAATAAAATAATTTTGTTGCCTGGCAATAAAATTATAATTTTTTCATTTTAATGTAATATAATATTTTTCATTTAATACAGCAATAAAAAGGCAGGTAAGACACAGCCTGGCTGTTTGGCTGAAAATGATTTTAAATATAAATCTTAGAATATGGAAGTCATGTATGGTTCTCCATACCGATATTTACTTCCATATTCCTTAAGGAATGGAAGTATGGTGATGGCAAAAAAAATCGTGTTCGAGATTATTGCAGATTCTGATTCTACTACACTCAAAACATGAAAAAAAGTCGTTTTCCGAAAAGTGTCTGTGTGTGTGTCTGTCTGTCTGTGTGTCTGTCTGTAGATTTTTTTTCTATGGCAAACGATAACTGCCACAAATTCAAACAGAATCAAATAATTTTTTGCATACAGCCCTGATTTGTAGAGTACTCGCGACCTATTGTTTTTGGTGAAGATCGGTTGAGGGAAAGGGGTAGTTTACCTGCAACGGTTTTTTTTATCAAGGGACATTTTTTTTTTTTGGCAAACGATAACAGCCGCAAATTCAAACAGAATCAAATAATTTATCGCATACAGCCCTGAATTGTAGAGTTCTCAAGACCTATTGTTTTTGGTGAAGATCGGTTAAGGGAAAGGGGTAGTTTACCTGTAACGTTTTATGTTTTAACAAGGGTATTTCCTATGGCAAACGATAACAGCCGCAAATTCAAACAGAATCAAAAGATTATTTGCATACAGCCCTAAATTGTAGAGTTCTCAAGGCCTATTGTTTTTGGTGAAGATCGGTTAAGGGAAAGGGGTAGTTTACCTACAACGTTTTTTTAACAAGGGTATTTTCTATGGCAAACGATAACAGCCGCAAGATCAAACAGAATCAAATAATTTTCTGCATACAGCCCTGATTTGTAGACTACTCAAGACCTATTGTTTTTGGTGAAGATCGGTTAAGGGGAAGGGGTAGTTTACCTGCAACGTTTTTTTTTCTATGGCAAACGATAACTGCCGCAAATTCAAACAGAATCAAATAATTTTTTGCATACATCCCTGAATTGTAGAGGTCTCAAGGACTTTCGATTTTGGTGAAGATCGGTTAAGGGGAAGGGGTAGTATACCTGCAACTTTTTACGTTTTAACAAGAGTAAAGTACTTGAAAATTTATTTAAACTTTTTGAAACAATGGTAATTGTTGAAAATAAAATAATTTTGTTGCCAGGTAACAAAAATAAAGTCATTTTGATTATAAAATATAAATATTTACAAGAAAAGAATTTTCAGTTTTCAAAATTTAAATATATTTTTATAAAACAATGGGTTCTTCATTGAGGTGGGGACTTGACGACAGTGACAGGGCTTTCCACCAAATTCAGCAGAGTGACAGGTAGGCCCAACTCTGATTGGCTCCTCAGATTTCCCCAGCGTTAGTAGGTTCTATGAAAATATTTTATTTCAAAAATGATTTTAAATATAAATCTTAGATATGTTTTATAAATCTCATGTTTTATGTTTTAACATGGGTAATTTTTTATATGACGAACCATAACTGCCGTAAATTCAAACAGAATCAAATAACTTTTTACATATGTGCCTGAGCTATAGAGAACTCAATGTCTGTTGATTTTGGTGAAAATCGGTTACGGGGAAAGGGCAGTTTACCTGAAACATTTTTTGTTGTAACATGAGTAAAGTACTTAATTTTGATAAAGTATCCTGATAAGATCTTAATAATCCACTGTAGAAACGTAGATGAAATATCTATAAATGAAGAGGCTAGTTGAACGGGCTGGGGGTAATTTTCTATAAATCAAAATTATAGTTGAAGGGGGAGGGGATAATTTTTTTTTATATGTGTACTACGTTATTGGCAACAAAGAAGTATTTTTTTGTTAAAATTCCTTCCCTGGCTGTTTGGCTGAAAATGATTTTAAATATAAATCTTAGAATATGGAAGTCATGTATGGTTCTCCATACCGATATTTTCTATGGTAAACGATAACAGTCGCAAATTCAAACAGAATCAAATGATGTTTTGAATACAGCCCTGTATTGTAGAGTTCTCAATACCTATTGGTGTTGGTGAAGATCGGTTAAGGGAAAGGGGTAGTTTACCTGCAACGTTTTATGTTTTAAAAGGGTATTTTATATGGCAAACGATAAGAGCCGCAAATTCAAACAGAATCAAATACGTTTTTGCATACAGCCCTGTTTTGTTGAGTACTAAAGACCTATTGTTTTTGGTGAAGATCGGTTAAGGGAAAGGGGTAGTTTTCCTGACACGTTTTTTGTTTTATCAAGGGTATTTTATATGGCAAACGATAACAGCCGCAAATTCAAACAGAATCATATAATATTTTGCATACAGCCCTGAAATGTAGAGTTCTCAAGACCTGCTGGTTTTGGTGAAGATCGGTTAAGGGAATAGGGTTGTTTACCAGCAACATTTTATGTTTTATCAAGGGTAATTTTTTTTTTGACGAACGATAACTGCCGTAAATTAAAACAGAATCAACTACTCTTCTGCATACCTTTTTGAATTATACAGAACTCAAGGTCTGTTGATTTTGTTGAAGATTGGTTAAGGGAAAGGGGTAGTTTACCTGCAACGTTTTATGTTTTAAAAGGGTATTTTCTATGGCAAACGATAGGAGCCGCAAATTCAAACAGAATCAAATAAGTTTTTGCATACAGCCCTGATTTCTTAAGTGCTAAAGACCAATTGTTTTTGGTGAAGATTGTTTAAGGGAAAGGGGTAGTTTACCTGCCACATTTTTTGTTTTATCAAGGGTATTTTGTATGGCAAACGATAACAGCCGCAAATTCAAACAAAATCATATAATATTTTACATACAGCCCTGAATTGTAGAGTTCTCAAGACCAATCGTTTTTGGTGAAGATCGGTTAAGGGAAAGGGGTAGTTTACCTGCAACGGTTTTTTATCAAGGGTAATTTTTTTCTATCGTAAACGATAACAGCTGCAAATTCAAACAGAATCAAATGATGTTTTGCATACAGCCCTGTATTGTAGAGTTCTCAATACGTATTGGTGTTGGTGAAGATCGGTTAAGGGAAAGGGGTAGTTTACCAGCAACATTTTATGTTTTAACAAGGGTAATTTTTTGTATGACGAACGATAACTGCCGTAAATTCAAACAGAATCAACTAGGTTTTTGCATACCTTTTTGAACTAAAGAGAACTCAAGGTCTGTTGATTTTGTTGAAGATCGGTTAAGGGAAGGGGTAGTTTATCAGCAACGTTTTATGTTTTAAAAAGGGTAATTTTTTTATGACGAACGATAACTGCCGAAAATTCAATGAGAATCAAATAATTTTTTGCACCCCCTGAGTTGCAGAGAGCTCAAGGTCTATTGATTTTGGTGAAGATCGGTTAAGGGAAAGGGGTAGTTTACCTGCAACATTTTATGTTGTAACAAGAGAAATGTTTCCATGACGAACGATAACTGCCGCACATTCAAACAGAATCAAATATTTTTTTGCATGCTTCGCTGAATTGTAGAGGACGGAAGGTCTGTTGATTTTGGAGAAGATCGGTTAAGAGAAAGGGGTAGTTTACCTGAAACATTTTATGATTTAACAAGAGTAAAGTACTTAAATTTATAAATAAAGTATCCTGATAAGAAGCTCATAGTAATCCACTGTAGAAACGTAGATGAAATATCTATAAATGAAGAAGTTAGGTGAACGGGGTGGGGGTAATTTTCTATTATTAAAAATTATAGTTGAAGGTGGAGGGGAGAATTTTTTATATGTGTACTACGTTATCGGCAACAAAGTAGTTTTTTGTTAAAATTGCTTCCCGGGCTCTTTAGCCGTAGTCCAATGTTTTCTGCAAAACCAGACTTTTCGGCAGTGCCATCGACTGCCATCATCGGTGAAAATCAAGTGCGAAAACGTGAGGTGGTATACGTTAGTGACCACAGTACTGTGGTTAATGCTGAAGCAATAAGTAGAAAGACGTAGTTTCTATGGAAATATTTCATTTCGAATATGATTTTAAATATAAATCTTAGAACATGGAAGTCATGTATGGTTCTCCATACCGATATTTTACTTCCATGTTCCATAAGGAAATGGAAGTATGGTCATGGGGGAAAAAAATCGTGTTCGAGATAACGCCTGATTCTGATTGTATCAGAACATGAAAAAAATCATTTTTCGAAAAGTGTGTGTGTGTGTGTGTGTGTGTGCGCGCGCGTGTGCGTGCGCGTGTGTGTGTGTGTGTGTGCCTGTCTATGTGTAGAATTTTTTCTATGGCAAACGATAGCAGCCGCAAATTCAAACAGAATCAAATAATTTTTTGCTTACATTCCTGAATTGTAAAGGACGCAAGGCCTATTGATTTTGGTGAAGATCGGTTAAGGGAAAGGGGTAGTTTACCTGCAACGTTTTATGTTTTAACAAGGGTAAAGTATTTAATTTTGATAAATAAAGTATCCTGATAAGAAGATCATAACAATACACTGTAGAAAGATAGATGAAATATCTACAAATTAAGAGGCTAGTTGAAGGGGGAGGGGATAATTTTTACTTCCGTGTTCCATAAGGAAATGGAAGTATGGTCATGGAGAAAAAAATCGTGTTCGAGATAACACCTGATTCTGATTGTACTACCCTCAAAACATGAAGAAAATCATTTCTCGAAAAGTGTCTGTGTGTGTGTGCATGTCTGTCTGTCTATGTGTAGAATTTTTTTTCTATGGCAAACGATAGCAGCCGCAAATTCAAACAGAATCAAATAATTTTTTGCTTACATTCCTGAATTGTAAAGGATGCAAGGACTATTGATTTTGGTGAAGATCGGTTAAGGGAAAGGGGTAGTTTACCTGCAACATTTTATGTTTTAACAAGAATAAAGTACGTAATTTTGATAAATAAAGTATCCTGATAACAAGATCACAATAATCCACTGTAGAAATGTAGATGAAATATCTATAAATGAAGAAACTAGTTGAACGGGGTGGGGGTAATTTTTATATAAATGAAATTATAGTTGAAGGGGGAGGGGATAATTGTTTATAGGTGTACTACGTTATCGGCAACAAAGAAGTAGTTTGTTGTTAAAATTCCTTCCCGGGCTGTTTGGCCGTAGTCCAATGTTTTCTGCAAAACCAGACGTTTCAGCAGTCCCATCGACTGCCATCATCAGTAAACATCGAGTGCGATAACGTGTGGTGGTATATGTTAGTTACCACAGTACTGTGGTTAAGGCTGAAGCAATAAGTAGAAAGAAGTAGTTTCTATGGAAATATTCCATTTCGAAAATGATTTTAAATATAAATCTTTGAACATGGAAGTCATGTATGGTTCTCCATAGCGATTTTTTTTTATGTGTACTACGTTATCGGCAACAAAGAAGTAGTTTGTTGTTAAAATTCCTTCCCGGGCTGTTTGGCTGTAGTCCAATGTTTTCTGCAAAACCAGACGTTTCAGCAGTGCCATCGACTGCCATCATCAGTGGAAATCGAGCACGATAATGTGAGGTGGTATACGTTAATGACCACAGTACTGGTTAGGCTGAAGCAATAAGTAGAAAGAAGTAGTTTCTATGGAAATATTTCATTTCTAACATGATTTTAAATATAAATCTAAGTTCATGGAAGTCACGTATGGTTCTGCATACCGATATTTTTAATACGACTTGTTATTAATTTTTTCATTTTAATGAATGGACTAACTTAGAAAGTTAAAGGAGGGAAAAATAATAAGGATTATTAAGGCACAGGCTGATTTACCCATATATTCAGGAACAGAGGGGAAAGGTTTAAAAAATTTCAGACTGGAAATCAGGAGTAGTGGTGAAGGGTAAACTGGGTGTAAAATACAAAAATGAGAAACTGGGTGTACAGTAGACATAAGAAGAATGAGAAAAAAGAAGCGATGAAAAATGCCAAGATAAAAAAAAAACATTAGGATATTACAAACAGCAAAAATACACAAAATCTATAACAAAAATAGTAAAGAAAGTAGAATTATCTGCTCATCTCTATATGAAAACAGTACCTCAAGATATCTCTCAAACAAGATATAAATAATTTTTGGAATGTAGAGCCAAAGGTGAATACATACAGTGAATCTCTTGTCTGTTGAGAAGAGGGCTAAAGGAGGCAGGAAGGTGTGAGACGTAGCAAAAAATGGTGGAAGAAAACAGAAAATGACAAAAAAAAGGAGGAGAAAGGAACAGGAAAAAGTGAGAAGGCTACAATCACACATATAATTTATTGTTAACAATAACAGTTATTTATAAAACAGAAACCCATAAATTACTGACCTTTGTGTTGTACAGTGGATATCACATCCTTATATTGAGACACTAGCCTTTCGAGTAGGTTGACTAGTGTCGCGAGCCGACTCCATATGTCCCCCGGCGTTCTGCAACATGATACACACACAAAAAACATTTATCATCATCTTCTTCATCCACTGTGTAGTACTCTACAGTTAACTACAATACGTTACAACTGCTTGTTGAGATAGGAACACACAAGGCAGTTCATCTGCCTGATTTATTGCGCTACATGTATGGATAATAGTAAATTTATTACACGATACGTTCTATTTACAGAAACAGATTAATCTGCAACGCTAGGAGATGTGTACACATTTTACACTTCAGTTTGACACAAACACATCCCACGGAGATGATCACAATACTAATGGTATTTTAAAAAGTTGAATGTCGTATATTAATTCTTAAAAATAGGAGACATACCTACGAGTCAAGAAACTAAGCGTGACGTCTCTAACATAACATAGCTGTGAAGCAGCTTAGTTTTACATAACTTGTGTTAGGTCACTTTCTTCAATATTTATTACATGGCTCTCACTGACCTTGGCTTTATTCTAACCACCATATATTACAGTGATCAAAGATAGGCCAAGAATAGTCGTTCTGAGAATTTTTTTCACCTTGCCTAGACATATAAAGTACCTGTTACAGATGGTATTCAATTCCCTTCTTAATATAATAAACTACAATTTAATTCATATACCTTCAAGATTTAATTCTAAAAAATTATCTGACCTCAATACTGCCTAACTACAGTTATTCAATAAGGTTCATTCCATTACAACTGTAGCCCACATCGATTAGACTAGAACTTGTCCAACTGAATGTTCAACGCCCAAAGAGACAGAAAAAAAAGGTCAAACCAAAAACCAAATTTTAGTAAACCAATATGTTACTTTATTTAAAAACATTCCTTATACACATGTGTTACATATGAATATGCAATTTGGTGGCTGTGAATATTGATTAGAACCAATATCTCTGGAAGTCCTAGCTAGTCACCTTTTTATCTGAACATGTATTTCATTTTTACCATCAGCCACGATCTCTGTGGTTTCATGTTCATAAAATCGTCATAACAATGCTTGCATCAAATCCAACAACTTCCCTCTCATCTGTAAATGAAAATTACATAATTTCTCTAGCAACTTATTTCATCTCCTTCACCTTCACTACAGGAGAAATCACCTTTATGAAAGGAATTAGCTAACTCTGTTATGTAAGTTTATCACAAGTCCCTCATGCATTATATGTGTAGTTTGAAGGATGTTTAGCTTTTTTTCTCTCCTAATAGTATATTTCAAATTACATGCCGTCTGTAAAACCACATTATTTTTCTTTTACACATTAGTAGTTCACATACTGAACTACTCAAATCATTTTTGGCCAAAAAAATTCAAACTATACATTTTCCACCACAGAAATCGTGTTCTGCATTAGAAATTAACAACACGATTATTTTATTTTGATTCCAAAATTGATTTGCGATTGTGAAAAATAATATTTCAAAAATTTCATCTGTTATCCAATCTTTACCATTTGGTTATATTTCAGTTGTTTGATTACTGTTTACATTATACTTCAACTGGTTTTGTTTTTTATTTATTTATTTTTTTTAATAACGTGCATTCGTGGAATTTTCTATCATTGACAACAACAGTTTTTCTGAGCCATCTATGTATGCTGTGATAAAGTGTTATTCACTTCTTCTTGTGTCCGCTGTCACTACAACTTTCTCTATTAAAAACAGGAGTTTTGTCAAGGGTATATTTAAAGAATAACCCGATGTCATCAACATTAAAAATGACTTTAGTGTGTATCTGAATCAGTATCAACAACCACACAGTGTTGCCCTTAATCATTTTTCTGCCACCCTTAATAATTTTGGCCTTACCTTAAATCTGCCACAACTCTGGGTGATGAGAAAGCTATTAACTGGAATTTGTTGTCCTTTCCTTGTTTAATCACTTCATTAGATTCCTCTAAATTGGGATTTTCTGGTCCCAGCACTCTTTTCTTACCTTTGTTTGTTGCAGACTTCACATACGTTATTCAAAATCTTATTTTAATATTTAGTTTTTGGCACACTGACAGTGTATTTGGAGAAATCCTGAATTCCTTAGTGATTGCTATTTCTTTTTATCACTTTCCTATTTCCTGAATAACAGCCTTTTTTTTTACTGATGTTTTTGTTGCAGGCTTCACATACGTTATTCAAAATCTTGTTTTTATATTAATTTCTTTTTTTGGCACACTGACAGTGTATTTGGAGAAATCCTGAATTCCTTAGTGATTGATATTTCTTTTTATCACTTTCCTATTTCCTGAATAACAGCCTTTTTTTTTTTTGACAGATGTTAAAGATTTATATTTTAGGTCATGTATTGATTGCAAAAAGACCTTGCACATATGCACAACAAAAGTCACTAAACTAAGAACACGTTACACTGTACATACAGTACAGTATAAAGAAAGGCAAGATCTTTCACTACAGGGCACAGCTTGCGCAGGAGACATTCAAGAAGATTTAACCTCTCCACAAACGCCAACAGATTAAACTGAATGCAACAGTTAGGGCCATGATAAAAGTAACACACACAAATATAACACAAATTTGACAGAAGGCACATATTAAGAATATTACTGACAACAACTTTTTATGTAAGAAAAAGAATTATATAGATAGTAAAAACCCATCTTTTATTTCTGCAACAATTAGAATCTTGAAACTCCTCATAAATCATTATAAAATTCCTAATTAAAATTAACACTACATTACATATACTTCTTTAGCGTATACTTCTGTCAACATGTTCAAATTGAAAACATTTCTGTTTCCACTTTGGATAGGAAGAGTAAGCACTTTCTTAAAATTACAACAAAAATTGGATTCCTACATAATTAGTGATTTCTTTTATCTCTACAAGCAAAAACCAGTTATACAAAGCTAGTACACAGCTACCTGGTTAACTAAAGAAGCAATTTCAGACCAGTCAACATAAGTTTACACAACAGTATATTCTTACACAATATACCAGTGAAAAACATCATCTTGTCAACTCCACACCGCAACCGAAGAAACAGTAATGGCAGTGTCATTTGTTAGACGTAATTACCTCATCCAGACTCACACTCTTACATAGTATCTCTCTCCCTCTCATATTCACACACACATTTTGGACTGGACTTTCTTATGCACTTTCATACATTTAAACAGCATGTGAATAATACATTATACATTCCAAAATACTTTTTACGAATTATATTTAAAGACAGGTAATTTTGGTTCCATCTTAAAGACTGTAGAACTACTTTCTGCAATATTCAGCCATTTTCAGACAGAATTACAAAAAAATTGAAACAATTAAAATGTAAATTATACAACATCATAACACACACAGTGTCATTTTAAGGGTTAATCTGCACTGAAAATTATTCGCTTGTTGTAATACACCTGTTGATCTGTTTTGTGATTTAGATACATCTGATACTTGTGACACATGTAGTGGATACTACATATCCACTATGTTTACAACTTTAGCACCCTAACTGATCAAATCGCCTAAATTTGAAATTATTTGACCTTACTCTATTGAGATTGCAAGCTATAGTGCTCAAGTTTTGTGTATTTGTTTTTGCAAGTCAACAACGACCATCTTGTATTTATTGCTTAACAATTTTTTTTTTTTTTAAATGTACTTTATTATAATCCTGTATGTTAAGAGATCAAACACATCTGATTACTACGGTTTCAATTATTTGCTTTATCAACCACTGCTATAATTATTTTTTACAATTAGGGTACACAGTTGCAAAGTTTGTTTATCTGGATAATAATTATTTTATCACCACAACGTATGAGACTATGACATATTGTACACATTATGTTGGATGATGTGCTGGAAGATCTAAGAAGAATGGATGTGAGGGGTTATGCTGAGAGGCCAACGGATAAGAGACATTCGAGAAGATTGGTATTGGAAGCCAGGCTCACACTGGGCTGTAGTGCAGAAGACATTTATATTTATTTTTAAAATGTTTTTGCCTTAACACGACTCCAAATTGGAGGTGTCATAATTAGTGATGTCATAACTAGTTAAATCTCCAATGATAAAAGATTTATACAACCCTACCAGTTCTTATGAAGCAATTTAAAAAATGTACACAGTGACTACAGTCTATTCATAATTTTTAGGTAAACCAAAGGCACACTGATTTGAAATCACTGTACACTTTGATTACAAATTATCAGGTACATAACAGCTTGTCTACTTATATGGACTCTTACCCATGTTGGTACACTGAATTTTGCAATTCCTCTTTTTTTTCTCATTATATAACCTATTCTTCCTTGGTGGCCATTATCTAAAAAAATATCATTTTTACCATCTGTTTCTGACCTATTTTCCTAGTCCAGTAGTAGTTTTCATTGAACCAAAAATCTACAGATTACTCATACCGTAACAACTCCCATTATAAATATATCCAGTTAAATATTTTAGTAAAATACAGGCACATCAGCAAAACTATTAAAAAATCTTAACATATACTCACCCTACTCTATAGTCTCTACATGATGGTGGAGGATTCCATACTGCAGAATGACAAAGCAGCCAATCACACCATATCTGTAAACACCACAGGCTTTCATTAACTACACCATCCACTTTCTTCACCAACATGTGGTAATACAGGAAGTGCCACTTTAAGTATCACTAGGTAATAGACTCAGCCAATTCACTGAATCATAATATTCTGAGATCTCAAAACACCAGAACTGTATTCTACATCTCAAATCATATTTTCAATCGCCCATCTGATACAATCTATTTCTAAAATCCCAAACTCATTCCAACAAGCAGCACTCACTGTATTAATAAAAAATAAAAGTTACTGTTTAAAATATTTCAAATTATTAAATCTCCCTTATCCTTCATATAATTAACATGTTTTTTACTTTCATGAACTGCCGTGGAAAAAAAAAGTTTCAATGTTACGGAAATAAAATTAATTACAACAGTATAAGTTATTTATAAAATTATTAACAATAATAATAATAATCCTTTTTGTACAAGAATATATTTTATTATTTTGTGAATATTACAATGTTTCAATAGTGTTTAACTATCATCATCAGATGCTCAAATATCTGATGACTATTTGATAATAAAATATATTCTTGTACAAAAGGATTATTATTATTTTTATTATTAATATAAAATATACAAGAAAAAATGAGCAAATATGAATTTATAAAGTTATTACATTACAATAAACCAAGTAAAAAGTACAAATCCAGTTCTCAAATAAAACTGATTATTCATACAAATTGTATAGATTTCAAAACAAGAGGTGGTTAAAAAAGATAGCTTGGAGAGCACAGGAATAAAAGCAAAACAGTAAGAGAGGCCAGGGGAAAAGGTGGTGTGTTGCTGTCATAACAGACACAAAGGAAAGAATACAATGACAAAGAAGGCTGCAAAATCAAAGACAAAAAACGGGAACATCTGGTAAAGAATAACCAGGCTTAAAACACATGCGCGCGCACCTTCATATTTACCATAAGAAATTACAAAATTTTTTGTATTAATGTTGCTTAAAAATAAAACTACTATAACTTACACAACAAAATTATGCAATAATTAACACCGGTTTGCAAGTTGACAAACCTATACACATGCCAATATCTGGAGACTATGTTCACCACCAACAAAATCTACCTATACACATGCCAATATCTGGAGACTATGTTCACCACCAACAAAATCTAAAGATTTGAGAAAAACGGGAGGAAATATTACATCACTAAAAGCACTATGGTCACCTAACTCCTACGCAACACATACATGGTACAAACACCCAAAAGAAGAAAACCCTTCTAGTCAGTGCTGAAGTTCATGGTATAAATGTTACATGTTACAGATGAGCAGTGCTCTGTATACTACATGAGGTAAAGGTATCACAAGACAAATATTTATAAATGAAGCTAAAAAACACTAATGGGGGAAACTCCTAGATGTTAAATTAAGCAGCGGTTTAGGTTATAGAAAACCTACCATTACTAATCACATTACTAAAGTGCAATTACATCCATGTACTGATTTGAGTTACTTTAGAGAAAAGTATGATTTTTAAATCTATTTGTATATAAAACAAATCAATGTAAATAATAGTTAGAGCTTGTTTTTACTAAATTTAAAGTAAGTCATACGACTAAATTGCAGTTATACAAAATATTCATTAAAGACAAATTTCAAAAATGATGGAAATAGTGACCAACAGAAGTAATAGACAACAGAAGAATTCAAACAACAATCTGCTTACCTTAATTGCAGGTAGAAGATACTGAATGTCCGTGTTGATAGTAGTTTTCACATTGGTCTCGTTTTTCTGTCGTTCAACTTCATCTTGCTTCAAAAGCTGTATGCACCTTTCTAATATTAGGTTGAACATCTGCAATGACACCACCAGTGCAGATTCTTGTAAAGCCGATCTGTAATTCGATTCTACCTGACTATCTGTAACATACAAACATTTTCCCTGTTTAACGATTTGACTGGACAGTTTATTATTATATAACAATAACAAATTTACAGTGCTGAACAGTTATACATTAATATATGGATATCAACAAAAATTATAACTGTTTCATGAATAATACACTCTCATGTTTGGGTGGTTTTCAATTAATTGTGCGTGCGACACACAAACACACACATACACAATAGTTTCATATCCTATCTCAGCAAATACAGTAAATCTTCATTTATCAGGGGACTTTGGAGAAAAAAATAAATAAGTGTGAAAAATATGTAACTGAAAGAGGTCACAAATATTATAAATAAATGGTATGGTACTGACAAGAAATTATGTAAAATTTACAAATTAGAATAATATAATATTAACTTTAAAACAACATGTATATAGAGGAAAACTACACAACCCCAAATCTGTTCTCTTCATCAGTTTTTTTCTTTCCCACAGCTACAGCGTAAATTATGCCCTCAAATCATAATTTACTGCAACATAATTTTGTCCCATATATTATGGTGCACTACAATTGTTTCTAGGGCATTAAAGACATCAATAAAACACACTGGAGTCTATGTTGGCTCCTCCACATCATCAACATCATCTTCTTCTTCTTCACCAATTTCCTGGTGAATGTCATCAGCTGTGTCTCCAATATGGTCATGGCTCCCGTTGTAGCGACTTTCCTCCACTCAATATGGTCGTGGCTCTCTCTTTCTTCCGCTCATTTTCCACTCACAATGTTACGTTTAATAGAAACAGTACGAACTGTTGCCGATGCAGTTTACGAGCAGTGAATAAATACAGCACGTTTCTTCTAATCTTAAGCTAGCTCAAATTCACTGTTCACTCAGGCTGACAGCATTAATTGATGGTTTCCTAGAAACATACAGTAGTCCCAAATTTTGCGATACACATGATGTAAATCAGTATTAATATTTAAAAGTATAAGTGATTTGTCGCATCTCCAATGACTTAAGTATATGATTGCACAAGTGTAAAAAAACGAATAAATGAAAAAAACGTGTAACCGAAAAAAACAACATAGGAAGTATAGGAATTTCACCGGGACCTTGGATAAAAAATGAGTAACTGTGAAAAACGTATAAAGTGTGTAACATAAAAGAAAGAGTGTATCTCCAAACTACACTTTTCTTATGTTACTGGCATCGGAATGTATTTAAATTTCAAATTAAATAATACTGTTAGAATGAGAATAAAGCAAATCCAACTTTAAAAGTCCAACCCATACTGGCTAATTTATATGAAATTCAGCTTTATGCTTTACTGTGAAACCATTTACTTTAAATCAAATTAACAAGCCTATGAACCACAGCTATGGGATTGTGCCAAAACTATCACACTGGAAATACAAAACAAGAGGATAGTGTTCTTAATATTCAAGTTCAATGACATCTACAACCATCTGAAACCACTTTTTTACCATGCTAACATGGAGAAGTTCAAACTACTGAATACTGATTGAGAGACATACGATGTTTTAAACAATATAGATGTCAAGATTTAATGTGTAGAATATATTGTGTAGAATTTGCAAGACTTAGCCAATCAGGAACATTTTTATGTATGTTTATATACCTATAAGCATTGTCGTTAAACTTAGTAATTATTCAACAAATTCTTTACTAGTGCCCTAAAATTTAATAAAGTAATTATCTGTAGACTATACAAAGTGTTTATTTATTAAAGTATTAATTAAAGTTTGTACTTAGTGATTTCCGTGGTATCAGTAATTCTGTTTCCACTGTACAACATGACAATCCGTGAGACTGTCGAAATATTATGTATCTATGTGTTACACAATCGGACCACTTTCTCCTTCATTAATGACAACACTTGTCGCTTTTTTATCATTAATTAGCTTTGTAAAACTAGTGTATCTGCATTATATATTTAAAAAAATACTGTATAAAAAAAATTATAAAATTTTTTTCTGTGTTGAACTCACACACACTGTACTATATGGACTCCACGAAAGGCATCAGCCTTTAACCAAAATTCTGTGTAGATGGGTAGTAGTAGACAAATAAGCTGTAAATGATCAGAAGGAAACTTCGGGGCACTGTATACATATGAATAAAATCCGCCCAAACTACCTATGAAAGTTTAAAAAGGTTGTGAAGACAATGAACTGAAATTGTTTCAAAATGGGTAAATTTTTAGAATGTGAACTTCAAGAAAGGACTTTTAGATAAGAAAAGTGATTGACAGCACGAGAAAGATACAATTTGAACTACACAGAGAAGCACGAACAGTATTATGATAGGATTAACATGAAGAGGCAGGAAAACAAACGGTTACATAACCAAATATAGAATAGATGACATCATTACAGAATCAAAAAAAAAAATAAAAAATAAATAAATAAAATGGAAGAGGATGTGAACTAAAGTTACATGTATATATGTCGTCGTTATGGGTACTACTACACACACACAAATGACGGTAAGGAGGGAAGAATGGAGAGGAGATGGAGAGTCGATCATGCACAGAAAAAATTAATATGAGGAGAGTAAAAAAGGAGGAACAAAACAGGGAAGAAACAAGGAGGAGACAATACTCAGGGAGTTAGGGAAGGACACTGAGGAGAAACAAGGGGGGTGAGGAAAATAATGCGAAAGACAGAAAAGGAAATAAGGAAAGATCCCGGGTGAAAAGGAAGGAGGGGAAAACTAGCGAAAATTGGTGAGAAGAAAAGAAATAAAGGGCGAGAGAGAATGCAGAGAACATGGAGACGACAATGAGAAAGGAGGAGAGCGACGAGATACATGTGGACAAAGACGGCGTGGAAAGGAGCAGGAGAGTACACGCATGCGTACAGATACCGATCATAAAAACAAAAACGCTGAAGGCAGAGCCAGCACGAGTACAGTGCAAAGACCGAGAAGGAGGGACTTGGCCCCAAGGCTTTTGGCTGCTGCTGCTGCCCGTGATTAATTGTCCATTCTGTTGGCTTCCTAATTGATTTATGCGTGCTGGCGATGAGTCATTACTGTCCTAGCGTTTACACAAAACAACAACAAACCCCGTGGTGCGCCTGGCCTCTGGTTACCGCTGGCTCTCCCGGCAAGATGACTGACTGCTCCGCACACCGCGTAAGCCGTCTACCGTTCCTCTCGCCAACGTGTATCGACAAAGTAAAAAACCCCGTGCATAATAATCACGCAAACATATAATACAGTTTGTTCGTGTTTGTCGGCAGACACGATACAATTGCGTACGGCAAAGACAGCACAAGAAAATCTTTCCTGTTGATAACAGTCACAAACTTATAATATCGTACTTACTAACGTACGACGAGCACGCACGTTTTTACTCACGCAGGGGAGGGGTTCTCTTTAACATAGTTAACACGACATGAAACATACAAAGTTTTTTAAGTAAATAAAAAATCAAAATAAAATTGTTAACAAAAAAATATTGCGGTGTTTAAGCCCTGCACAAAGAGAGTAGCAGGGCACAATTTTTATTACGCCTTGAACCATTTCTTAATATAATTTATATATTTTAAAACGAGTTCTGTAAACATTCACGATCATTTACCGTCGGAAAAACAGAGTTCTTCGCGAAGAGTAGTCGGAAACCGTATTCTTCTTCATTGGCGCAACGCATGCAGCTGCCATTGGCCTGTTCAACCACTGTCGCCCATCCATATCGATCCTGACTAAGGGAGACGTTTATCCTCGGCGGCTTGACATCAGTCAGGTCACCGTCTCTCCACCGACTGTAGGCAATCCTCTACCCCGCACTCCACCCTTGGAGAACCCTTGTACAGTTTTTCAATTCCTGCTGTCTTCAATCCTCAGGACATGAGCCAGCCATTTCGGTGTTGTATCTGAATGAAGGAGGCTACGCTGAGATCATCGTATGTTGCATACAATTCTGTATTTTTATCCGCAGCCATATTTTCACAAATTGGGCCTTCAATCATCCTACGCAACTTTGTTTCGAATCTGTCCAGCAGTTCTGCTGCTGACTTATTAAGGGTCCAGGTTTCACCGCCGTAAGCCACAACTGGTTGGTCTAAGTAACGTCTTACACAACGTGAACTTCGTTGAACTTTGCTTACTACCCTGATCCTCAAGATTTTATCCCCGGCAAAATATGCTCTGTTGACGGCTGCAATTCTCCTTCTTACTTCTTCCTTTTCATCAAGGTCTTCACTGATAGAACCAAGACACTGGAAACTAGAGACTGGTTCAAAACAGTAATCACCAAACATGTAATGCTGCTAGTGTTGTACGAGTCTCTTCCTTCTTGACACCATTACTTTGGTCTTACTTTCATTCACTCTACAATCGTAAACCGAAACACTCGGTCGTACATAAGACAAAAGGGCGTACACCTAGAAATAAAAATATAAAGAGCGTTTCGCACCAGCATATCCACAAAAAAAGATTGTTCACGATTTAGCACAAAGTACCCTAAATAAATGTCGAACACAGAAATATAAATTCCCTCCCCTCTCCAAACACAAACAATTAGCGTCTTACGTGGTCTCATCGCACGCAAATAAACACGACACTTTATTATATCGGCGACACTTCAATACAATTCTTGATAACAAAACTGCCTAAATTTTTTTGTCATTTTCTTATTATAGAAATCAGAAAGGTCAAATACCTAAATAATAAACCTAAAATACAAATTACAAATGAATATTGTGATATCTAAAAGTTCTCAAAATTCACAGGTACGCAGAAACGTAGGATTTGTATACGCAAAACTCTGTATAAAATATTTCAATACATCAATTTAAAAAATCATAAAATATCGCAAGTGCCCTAGATATCAGTCTCCAGAGGAAGCAAAATGAAATTAATTCTGTCGCTACAAAGCACACAAAAACTCGGTTAGTGGACGAAAAATATTACGTTTCAAACGATTATAATAACAACTATGTTTTGACTTCCGGTGCGATATCTATCTCTTATCGCTCGCCTTTTTCTGTCTTTTTCCCAGTTACATTGAATATCGCGATTGTTCATGTTTTTACTTGTGAGAAGTTGTCTGATAAATGTTTTATGAAAGGGATGATAAACTTAGGAACGAAAACCATAAGACCAAGAAAAGCGTAGAAGACGGTCAAGAAAAAGTTGAATGGGTGATTTTTGGAAGACACTAGAACAACGGAAACGACTCCTAGGAAGATGTGATTAGCACGGTGCTGTGAGAGAAGCCACAACAAAGGAATGGAGAATGATAATGAAGATACAGAAGGTGGTGGCCACATTTGTACGAATAAACTATTAGCGTGTTAGTAGTTATTAACTGTGCTTACATATTTTAACATCAATTAATTTCTGAGAGACCCTGAACCTATCAACATTCCGCAGTTAGATAAACTCAATTTTAATGAGAAACCCCTGTTGTTTGAACTTATGGTATGTTTTGGTAGTCGTCAGAAATCAACAACATTAGAAAATATTGATGGAAGAAGTTCCAACTACACTAGTAACAATTCTTTACGAAAACAGGCGAAAGGGTCAAAACTATTTATCTTATATAAACTACGATTTTTGCTAAAATCTATTATGAATATTTCACCAACTGTAGCTCCGATCCCGACGCATTTATCTTTCCAAGGATTAGGATGCTTTCATTAAAAACTTTAGACTCAGTTTAACCTGATAGTTTTTAGTTTAAACCTTACCTGTAGGTAGTTTTAATCTGATAACGTGTTATTTCACCATCTTGCCAACTAACGCATCTCAGGACAGGACATAATGACCGAGAACTAAAGATCGTAAAGACTAAAGGAAGATAACTCTAAAAAAATTCCACACCCTGCTGTCATACATTAATCGGCTTGGACGGAATAATAACCCACTTCGCCTAAAAATTATTGAAACCGCATCAAAACAAATAAGCTGGATCGATACAAAGTTGAGAATTTTTCAAAGCAATGTGATCAGTGCTACAGTAACACTGTCAATTACTGATCTTTATCAACAACTGTTTACAAAAACTTCTTAACATACACTGGTCAGAAATAGTTATCAATTAACTTCAACAGAGAATTGGCGTACAAAGCCGGTCAACACACAAAAAGAGTATCAGAAAAAACGAGTAACCTAGGCTCACCCTAAAAAGTTGGGCAGCAATATCATTTAGCAGACTTGCACAGGGGAAGCGAAAAGCACAGGGGAAGCGAAAACCCCCTGCTTAAGGGCCTTATGTTATGGAGATAGACTCGGCTTAACACAGAGAACGGTTGGGAGCGAACAAGCTAAGAAGCCAAGACTTGGGAAAGAGTTGAAGATTATATTGCTCTGAATCGTGTTATATGCAGGTGCTTTGTTGCACCCCTACGCCCCATAAGTGATTAAAGAAAGTAATTCCAGCTTTGTCGTGTTTACTTGCTAAACTGCTGCGTCTCATGTTTCAGACCAGGTCTTTCAGTGTTTCCGCCATTTTCAAGTCCTAAACCACGACCTGAAACACTGAAAGGCCTCGTCCGGAACATGACACGTACCAGTTTGGCAAGTGAACACGACAAAGCTGGTATTACAGAGACTGCTAATTCGAATAACAATATGAATAAAGAAAGTAAGGAATCAAGAAAAAGAGAAGAAGAAAATAACAAGGAATCAAGAATTGAAATTGGCATGTGGTCCTCAGATGGCCGATACGAATAGAAAAAAAAAGAAAGTAAGGCAGCGAGAAAGATAATCTAGGTCTCTCTACCTGAAAAAAAAGACATCCTACTCTTCGATCTGTTGACGACCTAATTCTGAGTGCGAATATTCCATTGACACGATACGCCATAAATTGAGATAAATATTTTCTCTTTCACCTTGTCCTACAAGATGTTTCAAAATCATACAATCATTAAATTGTGGAAGAAACAGATTCGCATGCGTTTCAGTAAGTAGATATTTTTATATTACATACGGTAACACATTCTGCTTTCATAAAATGTCAATTTTCAACGCCGAAAACATCAAGTGTATTTAAAATTGTACACGAGCCGCACAAAGCGTAGATTCCTTGCGAGCGAAAATAATTTAACAAAATAAAACGAATAACGTCTAAAAAAATGGAATGTTCGCCTGCGGCAAAACTATAGCCTACGTAACGTGTGAAAAGGGTGGCATTTCAGATTCACGCGACTAGTTGACTGACATTGAGACAACGACGGCTTACACAAGAGTATCGAAGGAGACTTCCACCTTGCAAGGACGAACAAACAACAAACGTTTGCGGTCGTTGGCAATTAACGGAGGATGATAACCGTATTCAAATGACGTACGCCAGACACGATTTAAATTCCGTTCGCATTAACAATTCTTCCACCGGCGGACGGCGGCAGATCGGTCGTCGACGACGGGAAGCGAGCGCGAGTCGACTTTTCCTTCTTCTGACAAAAACAAAACACAAACGGTACAAAAAACAGAGCTAACTACACCGCAGTGAAATGGCGGCGATGACAGTTGTGTGTGTGTGTGTTTGGGGTCGACGACCGGTGGCGGCAAAATGTTTGGATTAGCCAAGTTACCGGGGATGCGGAGCGGAACGCCACAACAGCAGCACGTCTTTCAAATTAGTAAGTACGGTAAAGTATGTGCCGCGGACGGCCTTGGCAACGGCCTTGCCGAGGTCATTCTGTATCCACTATTCTGAAAACATATCTTCTCTCACCGCCGCCTCCACCACCTTGCCGCCGCTTCTGCCCACTCATTTACTGCACCATTCGCAACAATATCGTGCAATTCATTGTAAATTATCCGTAATTTAAAAAAAAAAAAAAAACTTAAAAATAGGTCACGTTTACGCATAATTTTAAGTCCATATTACGAGTAAAATTGAAGGTGATTTAAAATTGAATGACAGATTTTTATATATTTTAATTAAAACTGTAAAACTGAATTTACCGCTAATTTTACGTTTAAATTTGTAAACAAATATATCAAAATTGACTGTCAC
Source organism: Magicicada septendecula (assembly GCA_034769895.1). NCBI lineage: Eukaryota > Metazoa > Arthropoda > Insecta > Hemiptera > Cicadidae > Magicicada > Magicicada septendecula. The sequence goes on along the minus strand of CM068367.1, from coordinate 141,589,665 downwards.
TTTCGCGTACTGCACGATTGACGATTAGGGTTTATAACGTGCGCGCACACACACATATTTTATTTATAGTTCTGTTTTAATACAATAAATGTAACATATATTTTGTTTGCAGTATGGATATATTTAATTTTTTCTAATCAAATTATACGAGAATTGCAATAATTGTAATAAGTCACCATGAGAATTGCAAAATTGGAAATTGAATGACACAATTTCTATAAATTTGTTAATTGTTGATAATATCTCAAATATTTTTTAATATATTCCGTTAGAGGAAGAAGGGGAGACAGCCAGACAAACAGACAATATATTTGGAATTGAAGCTAAAAGTCGACTTACGGACACAACTGCAGAGAACTAAGTAAATTCTTTATTCTATGCGCGAGGAGCCAAGTAACAATACTAGAAACGATGACTATATACGACAAGCAACGTTTACTTTACTGGGTCTACTACATTTTACAAAACTCTGCAACAAGTTGTCGCAGAAAAACTATGTCATTGGCAAATCAATATCCAATCAGTGTAATAGACGATGGGAGTACTAATCAAACTTCAGAATACAATTTTAAGTATATGCGGGGGAAGTAATGACCGCACATCTATGACCCCGATTTGGATGAACGGAACCAACCTGAGAAACAGGGCTAGAAGAAAACAGTCGTGAAATTTTATAAAACAAAGGTTGTCCGGATTTTCCTCTGTGGTGTGATACAGAGGTGTGCAAGTTGGACTATCGGTAAGAGGAATGAAAAGAAAATTCAGTTTGCTGGGGGGTGGGGAGGAATTTCCGGTGTATTTTTAGGAATTATTTGTGATCACAAGTGGATGTAAACATTTATGTCGAATGTCAAGTTCAGTATCGCCCATAAAGTCCACACCACATAGGAAGAGAGAATGGGTTTTGGAACAGATAAATTACAGCCTAAACGATGATATGAGTAAAAATTATATCACAAAAATTCATCTTGTTAGCTTCTCTCTTGACTTTACAGGTGAAAAAAATTCACGTCAGGTCAAAACTCAAAACCAAGTTGACGTTTTTCAGGGTTCAAGGTGTTGTCCGTTACTAATCTCTGCCCCAAGGAGAAACTGGTAATATTTGCGAGAACTGATCCCCGGATTTTCGATTGGTAGTGAACATATACAGATGCAGGTTTGTATTATGATTTTGCTGTAAGCTGAACAACAAAATCTGCATGAAAATTGTAATCAACAACATTTCGTTTGCTGAATTAATATAAAACGAATTTTTAACGGAAGTACGCATGATCCGAATGAAAAATGATCTGATGTGTAAAAAGAATGAATTCGTAACGGGTTGTTTATGAAACTGACTTGTTGAAACAAAAATATAAAACGCTCAGAATCCGTTTGATTTCATGGACAACACATAGTTGGAAGGAAAAACAATTTTAAAAAACACGGTCAACGAATAGGCCTCTGTTTTCAACGAAAACACGTCCAGGTAAATATCAAAACCATAGAGTCACGGATTTAAAAAACTATTAGAAAATAACGATAACGTTTAAAAATTATGTATTTAAATGGCTTGATTTTATACAATTTTGAAATAAATTACAAAATTACCTTTAAAAATTAAAAAATTTCAGAAGTTATTCCCATCACATTTGTTGTTCTATTCAATCAGGGAAACTCTAAACGAAAAGAAGACTAGTGTAGGCTATAAGAAAAGAAATAATAACGGAAAATTCGGACATGAAAGATGTAAAATCAAGATGTACATACAAATTTGTAAAATTTTGCAAATCTTATAATAAAAACGACGGTAATAGCCGTCCCAGCAGTTCACCTGTTCACGACATTAAATTTATCATCTCCAGTCGCAACTGACCAGGATTAACATTTCACTTCGGTCCCAACTGTCCGGGATTTTTACGAGCAGGGCGCAACTGATCGCGGTCTCATTTATGCGGACAAGGAACTCAATACGTTGTAAATAAACGACTAAAAAATAATAATAAAAATTCAAATAATTTTTCAACAGATCTAATATTTCCGTTTAAGATAATTCTGTATTATGTGTCACGGGACAGAATCCGCGTACCAACACGGGTATTTTATCCATAACCTTCAGAGTCACTTACGTAAATTGACTTGACAACCAGCAGTCACAGAACGTGAAAAAACGACTAGGAACGGTACAGTATCCACAAATGTACGTAATCCTTGGGGTGAAATCGCCCTTAATTAAAAAGTGCACTGACATTCGCACGGACCCACCGTGGGAATACTGATACCACCGAAGCCAAACGATTTTGCATATCTCTCCGGCGAGATTGTGCCTCTAAAACATTAGCGATTTTAATTATGCGCATAACCTCTAACAGCTGCGTATAAATTAGTGGACTACGCACTCTGCTATTAATTCCAAGCAATAAATTTAAATTTACCACGTCGACGACCGCAGTAAAACAAGTGTTCGGCGTCGAAGACAACACGCTTTTAAAACTTCAATTAAATCCCCAACGGATGGCCGATATGAGTTAATACACCTTACCGGAGTGAAACATGCACGCAAACAACGTACGTGCTAGCGCTAATATTTCTCGATCCAAATTATGCAGTCTATAGTATACACGTGCATTTACATGTAGGCCTATACCAAAATACGAACAGACCATAAACAATTCAAGCCACATACAATCACGTTCGCAAATAAATATAATCTCTCTCTCTCTCTCTCTCTCTCTAGCGGCAAAGAAACATATAAAGAAGAAATCAAATACATCAAACAAACAAATGTGCACGCGCGCGCGCGCACACACACACACACACACATATATATAAATTTTCCCCAGTAAGCCTTGAAAATATTCCGAGATACGGAACGAAACGTCGGGAATATAAAAATCACATACACGGATGTACCCAAAACGAGCTACAACATTGTGTGTGTGTGTGCGCGCGCGCGCGCGTGTGACAAGGGGAGGGAGGGGGGAGAGAGAGAGAGAGAGAGATCTGAGTGATAGTTGAGTTCTCTCACTTTCATTCTGGAGAGCAATTTCGGAGACCGATCGTACACCATTCATCAGTTCTTAATTCATGGCTTGCATTGTTAACTACAGCACTGTTAATTTCAAAAGTGCACTCTCATACAAAATTATCAATCATTTCCCACAATTTCTAAATGAATAACAAAACAAATCAAACAATACCCGTACTATAAAAAAAAACACTAAATTCTTAACAAAAAAAATTACAGAAAAAACACAGCGATATAGGACTCTACAGTATTTGACATTACAAATGCGTACAGCGATAATCCAATCACAGACGTCATCATCATTACTGTCAACATGCTTAAAAACAATAACAAATAAACAAACAAGTACACGCCACAATTAAAAACATGATAAAAACAACAATAAAATGGGACTATTTTTTATTTATAACGAAACCATGTAAAGAATGAATGACGGCCTCATAATGGGAGTCCCCAATAAAAGAGCAATATTATCAGATATATCGATACCTTCATTCTCATACCACGTATGAGAATTTTTTGGGCTCCCAAAACAAGCGGTGGTACGGACACCACAAGATCGAAGACGAAGAGGAAAACCCAGAACACGCTGGGAACACCAAGTTGTGAAGACAACCCAAACGAGACTACTACCTGAGGATCTATGGAAAGAGAAAACAGCTGACGAACATAAGTCGGAAAACAGTGTAGATATTACCAGCCGATACGTTATTTTCTCATAAACTTGTTCCATAAAGAATAAAACAACACCAACCGAACTAATATTTTTTAATCTTCACCTTCGGAACAATTCTCTTTTTTTTTTAAGCCCATTCCCGCTGCTATTTGGCTTCATACTGATGTAATGTACATTTTATGAAAGGGAAATTAAATTGTGTATTCTTTTTTTATTCCCGGTAAAGGTCGTTTCTAATAACATCTTTTGTTTCGTCATTGTCATTGTTATTAACCCACTGCTCGCTTGCTATTATTCCGTTCTGTTATTCGACGAAAATTCAAACAGAAATTGCATACAATAATTAACAATAAATCTACCTGTATCTCTTTCGTCTTTTTTTCCAAAACTCTCTCTCTCTCTCTCTCTCTCTCTCTCTCTCTCTCTCTCTCTCTCTCAAGGCCGTTCGTTGTCTTCGCGCACAAACAACAAGTTTTTCGAGCTTTATCACTCGCCAATACGATACCCGACAGACGTGCCAATTAATATCAATACAGGATGTAATTATTGGATAATTTCCAAGCATCATCAACAAGAACAACAACAACAACAAAGAGATCGATTTTCTCGCTTTACGATTTCGCCAGGAAGAAAAACAACACAAAGCAACACAATACGATACGTGGTCGTGCATACTGCGCAAGCGCACACAATCCATCGAACGAGAGGACGATAAAAATCCGTACATAAATCGCTGAAATTGTTTAACGCGATCGTTACGACCAATTACAAAATATTAACTAACCGTTGGCTAGTTTTATTTTTACTATTATTATTCTTTTGCTTTGGAACAAAGACAGGAAAACGATTTATAAAAATAATTTATTCGTGCGAAAACGAATTCCGTCGCAAATGATTCCTCTTTTTTTGCCTGCACCCCCTTACTTCCTCCTGTATGTATACTTGTATAGCCTACGTATGTGAAACGCAAACATAAACGGGCTCATTAACCGTTCCGCTTTAATGGTCGTTCGAAATTGGTCTGATGGAAAAAGGCAGATCAAAAGCTTCCCAGGAATACGAAACTTTTTCACGCAGACATTAAAAAAAGGAAATTAAATGATTCGAAAAATATACATATGAGTACATGAGTTGAACCTACACCGTCCAGGGTTTCTGACGAATGATGATTAGAGAATTAACGCTATTGGATTCTAGGTACAATTTAAAAATCCGAGAGATTATCATCATAGAAACAAAGTAAAGCCACAGCTCTCGGAACCTACACTCGGAGTAAACTGCACACTCACCATCCCGTCTTCTGGACCTCTTCCAACACTGGTATTCAATCCTATGGAAAGCTCTCAAAGGAAAGAAACCCGTCGTTAAATCCCACATGAAAGTTTCCTAAACCCTAGTGTATTCTTGTTGTGTAACATTCGTTATTGTTTCTGGCTTTCAACACATTCTGTACAACCAATACTCTCGCCTTGGATCTAGATATGGAACGGGCGGGACCTAGTGGGTAGAAATTAGACGAACAAAAAGAGATTTCGGGAAAAGGAAGAGGTACCCATTAAAGATCACAAGCTCCGTAAATATTAAGAAGTATCGGATTAGTTGCCTAGCCATCGTAGTTCTCATAAAAGATTCCTCCCTGTTCGTCGTCGTCGTCGTCCTTCTCCTCCTCCTCCTATTCCTTCCTCTTCTTCTTCTCTCTACGGTAAGAATTATACTAGGCTACTGCCTGTTTAACCTAAATCGCACTCTTTCCAACACGTCTTCGCTGATCGGTCTCGAGGTCTCCTTCTTACCGTCAATGTATCTCTTATCAGTGCGCCACCGATGTCGACCGTGGCATTCCACGCTTCTCTCCCTTCTTTGGTCTCTTTATTTACCAGTTCGAAAGCTACGTCGGTTTCTCAAACATTCGTTTCGCATTCTATCCCACTACCGTTTTTTGTCTTCATTTCCATTATTTCGAAAATCTGGACAGTCCTCTGTGTCTCCTCTTGTTTCTGGTGCACATGTTGACCACCGGTCATTAACCACCTCTTTGTATGTCCCAGTTTTAACTTAGGGGATTAAACATTTATTCATTCATATGACATAATTAATGCGGAGACGATGTACACACGAGTTGAAAAGACAAAGAAGGAAGAACGTAAATGCTCGCACAACCACGTTAGCTACAGAATAAATAAGGCATACTTCATGTTACAGGACTGTCAACATACGAGCACTGACCAGCCAGCCCTTGTATTTTTTACGAACGTACACAACATACTCATCAGTTCTCAATGATCTCGATGCAAATTATACGGCTGACGAAACAAAAAAAAATTGCTTATATTAACAGTTACGTAGGTCGGTTGCTGGCAAAACGTCAACTGTTGATATTTTACAGAAACACAGTGGCCTACAGTTACGGCCAACTTTCTGTTCAACGCCCTGCTTGATGAACCCGAACTGGTTTACCGGGAGAACCTCCCTCTACGTTTGCTCACATCCGTTATTCGCATGACTCAATCTTAATACAAACCTGGCATAAGAACAATAATCATTAATGAGCAAATTATAGAACAGATGAGCTACTTTACGTATTTGGGAAATGATACTGGCTATGATAAGAATTATGATACTGATGTTAAGTTCCAGACGAACTGTGGGAAAATCAATCGTATTTTTAGAAACACGGTACGTCGAGATACAAAACTAAAGTTTTACAAAGGTATGGCGGTTCCTGTACTCTCCAATGGACGTGAACTGCCATAAGTAGAAGAATTACAAGATTTTAACTTAAATGAAAGATTATAAACAACGGTGGAAAGAACACTTAGAAAAGTGTCAGATTCAAGACACGTCTGGAAATACAAACCTACAGGACACAGAAATTGAAATTACTGTATTAACAGCCAACGAACAAAAGTTCTTAGGTCTACTGTGAGTTCCGTAGGTGTCTAAGTCTGTTTGCAAAAGAAAGAAAAAAAGGAAAAAATCTGATGAATTCTTTGCTGCGTTCCAGACATGCATAAATGACTGTCATTTATACACGATTTCCATCAATCACAAGATAACTATTTACAAAAGCTTTTATTTCGCAAAGATAAAATAAAGATAACTGCCTTCGCATCGCAAAATGTCATTCTAAATGCGTCTGCAACAAAAAATAGTCCAACGCTCGATGCGACTTCATGCAAATCGGTTTGTTTATCTATTTGGCGTCACCTAAAAAGGAGATCGTACCCACAAAACAACTCTAATATATTCCTATAGATAAGCGGTCTCTCTTCTGTTTGATTGAAATGCGCGTATAATGGATTTTATCATATATATACCTGGTCACTTGTAATCCGTTCAGTGTCTTTTGGGTTTTCATATTAATCACGCAACAAGCATAGTTGCTCGCAGTCGTGGATAAGAATTTTACGTTTCTTTCTTTTTTGCAATGAAAAAACATTGCAATGATTAATAAACCGCTTGAACAAATTGTCTGGGACGTATATTAAAACGTGTTAGAAGAAGTCGATGGTTATATTTAGGAGACAGACAACGATTTATTCTTAACACAAAAGTCAAATGTCAGAAATATTATTAACTGTACCTGAATGTCGTCAACGAAACTTTGTAAATCACGAGGTAACATAAAAATGATAAAAGTAAATTAACGATTTAACTACATAACTACTAGGTATATATTAACGAATCACGCAATTGCGACATTCACGTTAACTTCCGTTCACTTTTCTTTTTTTGTCAGTGTCAACTACACAACCACGATCTTTGACACTACCAAGATGAATGTGACCGTTCTTGCCCGCTTCTACTTCTTTCTTTACACGCGTGTAGAATCGCATTATCATCCCGACGTATCCAGGCGTGACTTGAGGCCCGCGTCTTCTCTGAAGGGGTACTACGTTGCTCGATTCATGCTCAGAGATTGGTGGGCCTATTTCCAATCCTTTTATGTGATTAAAAATTCGTTGCGATACCTGAGACGGCAGCCCCATCAACTGACTACATGGCCACCATTACCAGAGAAATTTTTATATACTCATAATTTTTACAAGGCATATGGCTTCCGAGAAAACTGGAAGAGGCTGCAAGCCTGTATTTAATAAACCGGAGAAGAAATTAAAACTCTGCACACATTCTTTCAGTACGCACGAAAATAAGACGTCCTTCTGCATGACGATGCAAGTCCCTAAAAATTGGTCACTTACGTTAAAAACACATTTCATTACAGCAAACAACGATTCTACTTAACAAAATTAAAAACAAATAAAAGCATAAACTAAAAGAAATAAAACAAAAAAATATATTTTTTCTGAAGTAGGAAGTAAGATAATACACGCGAATGAAGCGGTTGAAAAAAAAAACACCCGCATCAGCTTTTAAAATTATACGGCCCGATAACCTCCACTAGACCAACATATTAGCACACTTCCATGGGAAAACCTTTACTGATAGGATACTAATAATCACATACGTACACACTTATGACACAAATAAAGAGAACCCATAATTAAAGAAGATACAGCAGGCCGGCCAAGGCTGACTCCTTTCACAGACATTATTTATATTGATGATGGTATTATTAGACTGCGGAAGACTCATATGCAACGAAGAAACTAGACAATTTGCACAAATATTTTTACTAATATTCGTACATTACGTATACCCGGAACCACACTTGATGCATATCACGTGACCCGTAATAGAATATTCATCAGTTTTTCACGCTTTAACATAAATTCACAAAATAAGAATGACCAAAATGATTAAACGCAAGACGATTCAAAAATAATTTAAATGTCTGCAGGAGTTAAGATAGTTATAAACAACAGCATTTTAGAACAAGTGAGCCGTTTCAAATATCTCGGCTGTGCAGTAAGCTGTGAATCTGAATATGATATAAGAGAGAAGATAAATAAATTAAGGAATATTTGTGATACAATTCATAGAAATCTTGGAAATAAAACAAGACACAGCACAAGGATTAAATTTTATAAGACAGTTGCAATACCCACGTTGATTTATCCAAGTGAGGCGTGGGTCATGACAAAAAAGGAAAGCAGCAAGCAAGATTCAGAGTGCTGAAATGCAGTTTCTTAGGAATACTTTAAATTATACATTGCACGATGGAGTTAGGAATGAAGATATCAGAGCAGAACTCGAAGTAAAGGACATACATGAAATTATTGCAATTTACAGAAGACAATGGTGGGACCATCTCCAAAGGATGACAGAGGATCGAGTGCCGAAAGCGGCACTGAACTATACAGCCATTGGTAGAAGAGACGTGGGTCGTCCGAGGATGAGATGGATGCCGGAACAGGTTTATATAACCTAATCCTTGAAGAGGAGAAGAAGAAGAAGACGAAGACTTCAACAACAGAAAAAACAACAGAATCCCGAACGGTTGGTAATCCAACAAGAAGATACATTTATAAATAGGCTTCTCGTTTTCCATTTCCAGAAATTCAGTTCAGCCCTACGTATGTCCAATGGATTAATTATGTAAACAAGAACGTGCCGCCGGTCGCAACGGGCTCCATAAATACACCTTGCTGTGCCGTGTCCATAGTTTGCCCGACGCGCCCTACTGTTGCATAACACAAACACACGCGAACGTCTGTAATAATTAGTAATTAACCTGTCAAACCCACGCCGCCGTCTGTTTGTCAACCGACTGCACACACACACACACACACACACACACACACACACACACACACACACACACACACACACACACACACACCACGTTAATTATATATACACACGCGCGCGCAGAACGCTATCACGGTCTAACGCACACACCTCTCGACGAAACCACCACCGGCCCTCTCCTTTCTAATGCGATGATTTTTTTATAAACGAAATCATGAAAAAATACTCGGATTAAAAAAGAGACAGGTTTTCTTATCCATCTTCTTATGCGCATTTCAGTAACCTTAAAAAAGGTCCTGTTACAAGCAAACTAGGGATTCAGAAGTAAATCTTACTTTCGATCGCCATCAGTGGGCGTATCTAGAATTTGGACCGGGGGGGGGGGGTCCGACCGAATCGGCTTCATACAAAAGAAAAAAACAAGTTGACACTAATCAATATTACTATGTTTAAAGTGGTTGAAAAACGTGTGATAACATCCTGAAATCAATCCCATTAAAACAAACGGTAATAACACAATAAAAATGTTACTGAAACATTGTTTAGAAGACATGTTGACTGAATTGATTTTCCTATATTTCATATTTCAAACGTATACGCAAATGGTGTGAAATAAACCTGGTTGTATATTTAAAAAGAGTTACTGTCACATTAGCGTACACACCAGAAAAAAAAATAATAAAACAGCCCTAAAAATTAAGTGATAACAAAATTCAACTTTTTCGACCCGGTCCCGTCCGCCCCCTCTCCTAAGCACGCCCCTGATCCGCATTACCTGATCCTAATTATTTTCACAGTATAAGTCGATAGACAGTATCGTTGTTAAAAGGCTCTCATTACTTGACCCGCTAAACCCAATGTGACTCGCAATACTACGCAGCATCATTTGCGCCGTGCGGCACTGATAAGAACACTTACTTGTACGGAATGATATTTGCAAGAATCACAACTTCATGACGACCATTACAAAAAGCAATACCAATACTTATTTCCAACCGTATACAACAAAAAGCTCGAGTGAATGGAATACTCCAATTCTACCTTTTAGTGATGTTACCTTTGTCTACGAAACATTATAAACAAAGAAGTCAACACTTCATAACGTTATACCTGAAATGTTAAAACTTGGTTTACCTATTACGTACGTATTTGATTTATATTTTTCTATAAAGTGAAATTTTTACACTCTTTTACATTTCACGAAATTTAATCTGTACATATTTCATCCCTTAACTGTTTCAGGATGGATTTCAACGAACGACTGTTTCCGTCGAGTATTTTTGTCAATGTCTTGAACATGGCCATCTTGAACGCTGTTCATAAAAATGTACGTATTACTTTGGACAGCCTTCAAACACACAACGAACAAGAAAATGTTTGGATGGGGCTATGAACTTGGAAAATACACGCATAGTACTCCTCAAACATCCTTCCGACAAGCTTTTCTATACGCCTAGCGTACGCCGCAAGTAATGTAGCAATGTAATTTTGTAATATACACATATATCTCCTACCAGTTTGATCTAAGATTAAATTAACACTGAGTGTAAATTTCATTGACTTACACCGATAAGTATAATAAAATAAAAACGCGATTAAAGTAATTTAGATTTCGTGTTAACGTAATTTAACATTTTCAAGTTCTGTACTTCCCGTTTAATAGCCTCTTAGCTACCCACTTTTTCTCGTCTCTTTAAGGTTAAAATTAGAAACTTTTTCTCACGAAAACAAAAAATCAAAGGGGATCAACAACAGCCACCCCTTAATTTCAATCCACATTCCCTCGATTCTGATTACTTGTGAGCGCTCTCGATCAAAGGACTTTTTAGAATTCACGGTTCTGTATAAACATGTTTTTGTAATCTCCTACCTTCACCTCGCCCTACTACCATCTCTCTCTCTCTCTCTCTCTCTCTCTCTCTCTCTCTCTCTCTTCTCACTCTCTCCTCTCTCTCTCTCTCTCTCTCTCTCTCTCTCTGATTTACAATCCCAGTGAGATTTTACGGGGGAAGGAGTGGAAATTCAATGTGCCAAGCCTTCTCAGCAATTGATAGTAATTGTATTTTCCGTTTATATCCCTATATTCGTCGTCGTGAGATGTCTCAACTAGACATCTCTTAGAATTATCTCTTATAACAGCCAGCCTCTAATTCTCAATCCACGTTCCTCGATTTTGATTGCTTGAAGACGCTCTCAATCAAAGGACTTTTTTAGACTTCTCAATTCTGAATAAATATGTCTCTGTAATCCCCCCCTCTTCTCTCTCTCTCTCTCTCTCTCTCCGTTTATCCGCCTATTCGTCGTTTATAGTTAGACATCTCTTTAGAGTTATCTTGAAGGAAAGGACGTAGGTTTCACCATAAAACAGTAACAACTTTCCACACCACGGTCGCAGGACAGTCGCAATTTTGTGTAACAGCAGCAGTCGCAAAGACAGCAGCAGTTTATTCGAACCAACATCATCACGAAAAGGAATAAAGCAAGGAGGAAGACGCGGTAAAGGCCGGTATCGGGTTTTAATCCAATTTCTCGCCAAGCCGTACGAACGCTGCAACCGTAATCATTACATCCATCCGGTCGTGAGCGGATCGACATAACACATGTATACTACGAACTACTCGTTCGGTGCTGTGCTCATGATGGCGTCCTGTACAACTGATTACTCCCAGTTCTGGCTACATTCCAGTCGACCTGCGTATGAACCTTGCCTCCTTTTCTACCTATTTGTTGTTGTCGATATCGTGCGGGAAACCACGGACGTGAACACGTATTTATTTATAACTTAAAATTTTATATTTTGCCCACGTGCAAATGAGCGCGTTCCCCGACTTCCTCCTCAACGGCGCCGGCGTCAAAAACTGGTTTCACACCAGCACCGCCGCTAACAAATGTAAACAGATATCGATCGGCTAACTAGTTTCTATGTCTGCAAACTGGATATAATACGTATCGGCATTATGTCGTCCAGGATATATCGATAGATCGGTGTGCGAATTAAGAGTCGACTCATTTGTTTGGATTATAAAAGTGATCGGGCGCCGAGCTGACCAGCTACGTCGTGTATGCAAGCTGGTATGTTGCTGGCTTGTAATCTTGCGTCGAGTTTAAATTTATAACAGAAAGAATACTTCGTAGCCAACCTCGACAACGGTTCGCACTGAGGCCTCACTTATCAACACAAAATCTTAATAACATGACGGCTCGGTGGTCAGAGGTCTTCTACACCGGGATGACAGACTAAAACTTGGAAAGAATATTTTCTCACACCTAATTCTGGGCTGCGCGGATTGGTGCCTCAATTGTAACTGACTACTACAAGCCTCCTTCGCGGTCTTCTGCCTCGAGGTCCACTTCCCATACCTTTATGTGTAGGCCCACATCTTAATCTTCTTTTTGCAGCCTCAATTCAGAAGTCTGTCGGTGGCCACGTATAAAATCGCCAACAGGTACTCTGTTTAAAACTAGTATACTCCCTGAGCTGCAGAACTCGCTCTCTATTTTGAACGAAGTACATTTAGTATTACTTAAATTTCATATTACATAATTTTTCAATTACGGAAAAATCACAAAAATCTCGTAAAAAATCAAATTACCCTACTACTCATACAATCATACAATAAACACTAAAAATTCGAAACATTTAGATTCGGGTTACAACTCCTTTCAGTCTGACAATCATTTCTGGAATTTTACAATTTTTTATAAACTTTTGATCTCTTTTTTGGGGGCCTGGGGTCCTAAAATTTTGAAATTTCCAAACGTAATACTACATTCAGATGTCAGTTAAAAGTATCTTTAATTTGATACCCCACACGAGATTTTGCGATTTTTGTCACAATTTTTGACCCCTCACATTTTTGCCTCCCACCTACCTATTTTTTTTTGGGGGGGGCCAATCTCAAAAACAATAGGTTAAAAGCAAGGACGGATTAAAAGCGCGTAGTACCGTATACTGCCATCAGACTGGTGCCCCCCCCCGATTAAAAATTCAACCTTTTATTCATTATTTACACTGGAAAATAGTGTACAAAATTTCGAAAGTTAACCGCCACGCGGTCGAAGAACCAAGTGTTTTGTTTAGATATTACGTTATAAGTGTTTAAAAAACATAATGACAAACTCATCGAAAAGTGTGCAACATCTTTTTATGATTTTGGATTGAGCATACTGTATTTGGTTTTTTTTTTCACAATTATTATCTTCAAAACGTTTTTGCGATTTAGGGCTGGATGGTGCCTCTTTTGACAGCTGAGGCCCTGGTGCCCGGTGCTGCAGCATATACCCCAGCGGTATGGATAATCCGCCACTGGTTAAAATTAGGGTAAAACTATGAACACTCGTGTCTACTTTTACGAAAATCGGTTGATGAGTTCAAAAATTATCGTGAGACACATCCCAAACAAAGACAGACAAATGCAAAACGGTCGAGTTAAAACTGATAACTCGTTTCGCTCTTTCAGTGACGATATTCTTTCATATCCTCGTATGCAGCCACTTGATCAAAGAATCTCTTTCTTGCACCCTTCTTTATCCTTTCCGTTATCAACCTTTCCCTGCTGCCTTTTATTGTAGATAACTTACATATAAACGCGTTTATATCCCTGATGAGCGGAACTGTCTACGCTTCTAATAGCGACAACAGGGACGGAGCCCCCTTATAAAGACAATAACGTATCCAGAGCTCTTTTAAAGACCAGATAACGGACACGCATGCGCGCGCGCACACACACACAGGCAGGTACAATTAAGCACTCCCATCAACATATTTCCTTCCGATGAGATGTTCCACGATCGATTTTTGTTCTAATCATTTTCCTAACATCTATACTTGCCCATAAACTCTCTGCATCTCTTCCACCACCACGTCTCAACAATCTCTAATTGTACTTGTTTCTCTCTCTTCCTAAAAGGCTCATGACTCAGAAACTAATAGAGCCACGTTCTTAACAGAAGTCTTTCCCTGTCTTCGAGTTCAAAGTTTAGATTTCACAGAAAGCGAGCAGCCATTCGGTTTCGTAAAACTCACTTTTTGACACGATTTTACTATGTAGGTAACTACACAGGGGTTATTTCTTTCCCAGCCACCCTCTAAGATTAATATTCGCTTAGGTGTACGCTTGAACACAACTATACGCTTTTAAAAACCTACTGGTATTTGAATTTGAAACCAAAAGTCTCTATGTTATATGGCACATGAAACAGATATTTATACGCAAAACGTAGACACAAGTAACTAAAATTTTTAATTATCAAAATACATTCTGATAAAACGTTACAAGTAAATAAAGTAGGTAAGTAAAGTACGTGAATACGCTTATTTACTTACAAAGTCCCGCGATTTTATATCTTATAACTATTATCGCTTTAAACTAACACGTTTAAAGTTGTTCTTCAAAAGCTCTTTACAAATAAAAAATAGGATGCTACCGTCAACAAAAATTGGTCCCCAAATAAAGGAAAAATCATAGGTTTTTGTGTGGAGTGTGGCTCTGAATGGACAGATTCCGAGACAGAGAACGATTATATGCGTTTGAGACATGGTGTTCAAAGAGAATGTACAAGAATTTATGGAATGATAGAGAAACAATGATAAAGGGTTAAGTTACGTGGAGAAAAAATTCGGAAAAAAGTTTAACTGGAATTATCTACCGATTACTGGGACAATTAACTGGAGATAATAGCTACAGAAAAAGGTCGATGCGGGTGCGGGTGCAACAAGCCTACAGGCTTGTGAGGTCCACAGAGTAATAACCTGATAACGTCAGGAAACGTCCAACGAGTCCGTATTCAGGTTCTAAGAAGAAATGAAAATCTAACGTGAAGTTAAAAATTTTTTAAATTTATGTTATAAAATATACAAGTACTTTCGGTCGTTTAAATAAATATAGACGTGAACATGGATCTCGGAATGTTCGAGGAACAAACTGGTCAGAAATACTCGAAAAGCGAGTTATGTACTCATTATTTGTGGACAAGAATATACGAATCCAACCATACGATAATTCCACAAGAAAAGATTTACTGCACAATAATTTTTCTACGTACACAATTAAAATCGTACTGCTCGACACGGTTGGTTTATACGAATTTCCGTGTAATTCGTCCGTACAATGGTTTGCTGTAAATTACCCTCGGGACAGCACACCTGCTGTTCAAAATTTATGTCCGCCAATTCTTTTATGGACAATATCCTCGCGCCGGTGAATTATTTTAAAGTTTACGATAAAAACATTCTTTTCTATATTAGTATAGTTTTCTATAAGTATTTACTTGTTTGTTTACATCGATACAAACGGAAACAAAATACAAAACTTAATAATCGGTTAAAACTTCCTTATACAATCTCCGTTCCAAAACCGACTCAAAAAAGTGTCTTATTATACCGTACCCCAGTTCCCAACATCCACCCCTCTTTATCGTTACAATTTTCCAATTATCGACACGGCTAAGCTGTTCATTTGTGTAATCGGTGTGTATTTAGTTGCACATTCTGTTTCGCGTTTTGAAGTATTTATTAATTCAATTTACCATCCATAGGTTGGCCAGTTTAAATATTTTGGAATATCAATGACTAAAGATGGAGTAAGATCATCGAATATCCAACACAGAATGAAACACAAGCAGAAAGTGACGAGACCGCGTTATGGAAAGCGATAAGATAGGCAAATACCGTCAAAGACAAACAGGTATCAGAAGAACAAAAACCTTCTTGATATTACTGAAACGGTTGAATTCCGAGCTATGAAGCCGCGGTCTCATTTTGAAGAACCATACGTTTCGGCCTCACCAGCGGAGGCCACCTTCAGTGGTAACGAGTACCAGCATAAGTTCGCCGTAAACACTTCTCAGTACACAGGCAAACCATGTTTTCGCTCATAGAAAGGTCCCTTACATAAATTCTCATTGCATCACGATGTAAGCTGGAAAACAGCATGGACCAATCATAATCGTCTGTCACCTGACTGGCTCGGCAGCACAGCATGCCAAATCCTGTCTAATAGGAGATGGCCTCCGCTATTGAAACGTTTGGTTCTTCTAACACGAGACCACGCCTAATACCCCGGCATTCAACAGTTTCAATAACATTAACGCCGGCCGAGAAAGCCTAAGAACTCGGTTATAAATTTCTTGATGTTTGGAAGTGACACTCCCCCCACCTCCCCAAATACGAACTTAAAAGTAAGAGGTTCAGTGCTGTGGAGCTTCATTACTTACGACGCAATATCAGAACCTGTAGGCAAAACCGTAATACGAATAAGGAGATCAGAGGGGAAATAAACACCCATCAGACGATACAACATGAGATAGAAACAGCGAGGATTGAGACAGTTACTCCACGAACTCTGTATGAACAATTACTATTGGTCCCGTAAAGTTTCTGAATGAAATCACCTGAAAGAAAGAGAACGACGGCATGCTCACGAAAGTCATGGACTGAAGGATCAAGAAGGGCCTTAAGACACCATAAAAAGACGAAGAACTCTGTATGAACAAATACGATACACGAATTACGAATATGAACTCGTGCTAATGGCCCCTGTTAAGTTTCTGAGTGAAATCATCTCACCGGAAAGAGAAGGCCGCGTTACTCACGGAAATCAAAGATTGAAGTAATGAGAAGGGCCTCAGAACATCATAAAAAGGAGACGATCTGTACAAGAATCTGTGGAGATCATGTGTAGATGTGCTGCGAAAGCTATGAGAACCTACAGCTATACTGTATTAGCGACAGTTGGTCAGACAGGACTGCTAGCTAGCCTTCCCTTCTATCTTCTCCCCAAACAGCTCTCTTGTTTTGGCATTAGCCCTCTTGACTAAAATGTAGAGGGTATTACAAAGAAACATGTAAAAAGTCCCACCCTCTATTCCCAATTCATTCGCTCATCTATGTAACTGTAACTGCCCTACGAAGTCGGAACTACACACGTGCAGACAGGGTACGAAAAAATTACCCTGTCGGTAAATCGCTATCGTCAGTAAAACCTACTTTTACTTCTTCACGATAATCCTCAAAGCGTCTTGGAAAAACGTCAAAAATCCCTGACGACTAGGATGTAAGTATGACATAAGCCGATAAATCTAAAACACAATCATTACGCAAATAAAAATTGCATTTATGTAAATAGACGATCTCTTCTCTCAGTTGTATCTTGACTGCTCTGAAGGTATCTGCCAACTTCGTATATTCTCTGCCAATCTCTTTATTTCTGAGCACATACTACGTGTAAATTTTTAAGTTATTTAATTCAAGTATGTAATTTAATTTAAGTATTGTTTTCAAGTTAATTGGACTTTGAGTGCAAAGTCAAACTACACTTCCGTCAACCGCGGAAACAGGCTAGAATTGTCCTAGAATTGTTTTGGCCCAAATCTGCTAGGTCCGAAAGTTTTAATTTGGTACGTCAGCAGTAACTTTTATAAGCAAGAAACAACTTGTATTATTTTTAACTGATTTTGGCATTAACGGTAGCGTTGCGACTTGACTATAACGCGGCCTTAAGACTTAATGCAGAACAGATTATCGTGAAGATGACGAAGAATTTTGTCATGGGACTGTACCTCGCTAAATCTTTTATCAGTTTTGTTCGAGGTTTACAACTCACAAAAAAACTGAACTCGAAGGGACAGATTTTAGTTTTTAACGACGCGATGTTCACAAATGAACATCTGAGATCGTGTGGAACGGTTAGGTAAATTTGTTCGACCACACGCTCACCGGTTATCAAAACACACAAAACCCTATGCAAAAATTATAATCTGCGGTCTCCATTAACAAAATTTACCGTATATTTAAAAAAAACTGTATCCAGCCTCAAAATCAAATTTAAAATACGTCGCCAATCAATCAACATTCAAAATAAAACTCGTTTTGATTTTTATTATCCAAACCTTAAAAATACAATTCACGGTCTAATGGTTCGAAAAATTACGAAACTGCTCTCTCTCTCACTCTCTCTTTCTTCGGTTAAGGCAATAAAAACACGATTAAACACCAATTACATTATCTGATCTTCGCCACATCGAAACAAAACCTGCTCCTTCGTTACCCACAACAAGCTTCTGCACACAGCACGCGGACATTATAGTGTGTGTGTGTGTGTGTGTGTGTGTGTGTGTGTGTGTGTGTGTGTGTGTGCGTGTGTGGGGAGAGAGAGAGAGAGAGAGAGAGAGAGAGAGAGAGAGAGAGAGAGAGAGAGAGAGAGAGAGAGAGAGAGAGAGAGAGAGGCGAACAGATGGGTGCTCCAGCAGCACGTCTGCTTTGCTACATTATGATGTACGGTTCTGTAAAATTCATTTCATAAATATAAAATCGGCTAGTCCAGTACATTCGTGCCCGCAAGGAATTCAATTTACAGAAAGGCAATTGTACGCTTGAATCTTACTACTGCAATTCGGACCAAGTTCCATCGGTCACACTTGAAGCAGCTTAGTCGTCATTTTCGCAATGCTGAAGAACGCAGCTTATGATACTTTTGCGTACAATCCTTCTACTTCTACACCTCAGCGTAACTTCTGTTACCAGCTTAACACCTCACATCCATACTCAGATCTTCTAGCATATCATCCAACCATCTTATCCTAGGTCGGCCCCTCTTTCTGCTTGTACAGACTTGCACCCTCAGGATTTTCTTTGGCATACAGTGATCATCCATCCGCTCCAGGTGACCTAACCATTCAATTCGCTGAGCCTTTATGAATCTTACAATGTCCTCATGATTCAATAGCGCATCTCCCTCCTGGTTATTTCTTATTCACCATTCGTCATTTTCTTTAGCCGGGGTATAATCACGTGTTACGATCATTCTTTCAAACCTTCTTAGTGTTTCTGGATATATTTAGTTTTGCTGATATTTACATTGAGTCCCGTTCCAACGGTTTTTTTATTCAGTGGCTTGTACACCTCAACTAGCCGTTGTCTTCATCTAGCTATTATCACAACATCGTCAGCGTAAGCACATATTTGACCAGTCTTATGTAATATTGTTCCTCGATCTACTGTAAGTCTTCAATGGCATAATAGTTACATACAATACCTGACAACTACAGAGTGACAGCCAGGTGACACAGCCATTGTTCTGCCAATACACGTTTCACAGAGATATTTAAGTAACACGCGAACAGGCAAATGACGACGCATGCTATCTGATATTTCAGTAACTTTTATTTTTTTTACAGTGACAGATCGGCCGATCCTGCAGCCGGAGGAAATGTGCTCCATGTACCAGTACGGGGCCACGGAACAGCTACGAGTACCATCTTAAAGAGCGAGTTTTATTCCAACAGTAAGGAGACGTTAACGTTCTTCTGTTTAAACATAATGACATCATGTTACGGATAACGTAAGGCTTTGCTAGTCGTTCTTCGGGTCTTTAGAAGATAACAGTTGTAAAAGCAATTATTTCCAAACTGGCGGCTCGCGGTTGGGACGTTGGGAGACCTTATGTTGGGAAACCTATTTAATAATCTTGATCTGAGGCCGCCACGGCCAGCGGCAACACTATTCAAAGTATTCATGTTTCGTAATGGTATCCAAGTCACTTTTATATAATTTTACGTGATTACCTGTATGCGGTCCGCCGTGTGACTTCTCAAACTTGGTTACGTTACGCGTTTCAAGGCGTATGCCTCATCGTCAGACGTTTAAAAACCAAAAACACATATATCACACAAAACTGCGTTTGTCAAGAAATAAAATTGCAGAGACAAGCATATTATGTCCACGTGATGTAGGGTGCGCACCCGTTCAAGTACTGTCTGCTACTGATTGGAATTCGTTGATACTGCTTTGAGACTGCTCAACGAATTCCAATCAGTAGCAGACAATACTTGAACGGGTGCGCACCCTACATCACGTGCACATAATATGCTTGTCTCTGCAATTTTATTTCTTGACAAACGCAGTTTTGTGTGATATATGTGTTTTTGGTTTTTAAACGTCTGATGATGAGGCATACGCCTTGAAACGCGTAACGTAACCAAGTTTGAGAAGTCACACGGCGGACCGCATACAGGTAATCACTTAAAACTATTCAAAGTAACGTCAGCCGGGATGTTAGACCGTGGTCTAAAAGTGTTAGCTACAGACGTTTCGAAGGCCATCCTCAGTGTAAAATTGTTTTGGTAGTTCTTCGCCAACAAACCCCAGTACTGAGGTAGACTATAGGTGCACTGAACATGGCCTCCGATGGCGAGGCGGAAACACCCGCAGTTAACAACAGTTAGACCACGGCCTAACGGCCCGGCTGACGTTACTTTGAACAACCACTTTAATAATTACTCTACTTACTTAATAAACACTTATTTACTTTAAAATTACTGTAAAAAATGTTGAAACGTTCTTTGAAATAAAATAAGCTGACCTATTTTCCAAGATGTCGGCAAATAGCAGAAGAGTTTAAAAACAACGAAATACATTATTTTTTAGGAATTTGGAGGAAATATTCAAGCCATCATAGACAACACCAAGTTTTGATACACACATCTAAGTCGAGACAACATCAAACGCACACACAAGCAAGACTCGAAGAACCTGAAATGCTAAAACCAGTACTTCTCGCTTGGTATGGTAAAAACAGTATTTAATAATTCTCTTGGTACTGTTAGTGAAAACAATAGCACTCAACTACAACTGTGTGATTCAAGCTAACGCCTTCCTGCAGACAAGGCAAGAAAAGGGGCCGGATTTCTTTAAGCTGCTACCTGCGAAGTTTTGCAGAGGAATGAAGTGGACGTTGGAAAGTACATACATCTGTGATACTGTTTTTTCACACAATGAAGTTGTGGTCGAGAACCACAACATAAGTCGTCTCACAGATTCTACTGTGCTTCGTATGCTGAGATTCACAACTCAGCACGATGCAAGATATTCCTGCTTTAGTCGCTGCAGCAGATCGACCTCAGTTTTCACAATGAAGATATTGTGTAAATATAGGTACAGTGTTTAATATCTTTCTTATATCTTAATTATTATATTGACATAATAAACGTTGTACTGTTAAGGTATGTAGTTGCTAAATGTGGAAATTACTCTTTTTTACTTCCACGTTCCGTAAGGAAATGGAAGTACGGTGATCGCGAAAAAAATCGTGTTTAAGATAAGGGCAGATTCTGATTGTACTACCCTCAAAACATGAAGAAAAGTCATTTTCCGAAAAGTGTCTATGTGTCTATCTGTGTGTAGAATTTTTTCTATGGCGAACGGTAACTGCCGCAAATTCAAACAGAATCGAATAATTTTTTGCATATGTGCCCGAGTTGTTGATTTTGGTGAAGATCGGTTAAGGGGACGGAGTAGCAACGTTTTACGTTTTAACAAGAGTAAAGTATTTAATTTTGATAAATAAAGTATCCCGAAAAGAAGGTCATAATAATCCACTGTAGAAAGGTTGATGAAATATCTATAAATGAAAAGGGTAGTTGAAAGGGGAGGGGTAATATTTTGAATTGTGTTATAAATTTATTCGACTGAAAATTTAAAAATTTCATAAAATATTAACAATTTATATCGTTCCTTGCTATGTAACCACGGATACGTAAACAAAATAATTTTTTGTTTTCAGAAATTCACTGATAACAAACGCCGGGCCGTATTAGCTTTCTTTCGCATTGTTTAAATAAAAGATAATTTAATTCTTTATTTTAAAATATTAACAACTACATACAATTCGTATTTTGATTATTTCTTGGCGTTTTTACCACAAGCATGCTGATATATTTGGTTTCGTTCTGAGTGCACATATTAAAAATAATTGTATAATTAATTAGAACATGGAAGTCATGTATGGGTTCTCCATACCGATTTTTACTTATTTCTAATTCAATACTGTCTTATTGATTTTCCGGTACTTGTCGAAAATTTATTGCTTATGACGCGGAGCGCTTTAGGTCCCTGAATTGAACTGTGGTCCTCAGGCGCTTTTAAATTGGGTACCACTATGTTAAAGATGCGTCTAGTGGATTGAGATTAAAGAACGAAATCACGAACGTATGAATTATACAACAGTCGAACTCGATGCGAAAATGTTTCCAATTACCGTGAATCCCACGACGACTCATCCTTAATCCGGTACGCTGACCAGTCGGACGTGCTGGTATCGATAGCTTAACTGTTGACCTACGACAGTCACACGCCTTTGTCCAATTAGACGGATACAAATAACACCACAACAACCGAGGTGCGAGAGTACGCTAACCGGATATGTTCCGAGAAACGATTACTATGGGAAACGTAGAGACAAGCGGAAAGAATGCCAAAGGAGAAAGCCGTTAAGGAAAGAATATAATCGAACGACTGACATCGGACGAAGGGGGGATATATAAATCACGAAATAAGACATATTCGATTAGACTGCTGGAAGAAGTAACTTGCGTCCAGAGCGTACACGTTAATGAATAATCAGACAGGACGTCAATCTGATCGATGCCAAGCCGTTGGAAATGTTTTCCCCTCTTTTCTATTACCGATAGCAACATTGTATTCTCTCTCCGGTTATACGTTAAGTGAATAAATTCAGATATTTATCTCTCGGTGAAATGTGAGAACGGTGGAGAATGTAAATTGCCAAGTATCATAATTGCAGAGCGGTGCGAGCGTGTACTGAGTGGAGAAGACGACGACGGCGGCAGAGGGGAAACGTTAGATCGGTAAAAATAAATCACAGGTGAGAGAAAGGAGCGTGCAGTAAGCGAGAACGACGCCAGCTAACTAAGTAAAGGAGCAATCTAAATACAGAACAAGGCAGGAAGGCGGAGGAGTGCGCAAGTGGATCGTGATTACACCGACACTTGTTGCTTATTGTTATTCTTGGAGATGTTCCAGTTGGATCCGCCGATGTGCAAGAGTTGTGTACGCCGGTTTCCCAAAATCGATGGGAAGAAATTTATGGAGAAGAAGAGAAAAAAAGAAACGAAAAATAACCGATCCGTCGTCATGTGGTGTCGTGTGGATATATTTTCCCGTCTGCTGACAGGATGGGCGGGACAACAAGGATTACATAGTAGACGATGGAAGTGGGCAGACGAACACGTCGCCCGTGTACACCATTAAGTGCCCGTGGACGCAAATAGTGTGGAACATTTAAAATGTAAATTAAATTAAAATTAACGATCCATTACAGTTTCTCCTGTCCAGAAACGTTTCGAAGGTCCTTTCTGCCTGAAGAGTACGCCCCGTTTGTAAGAATTTACACCTAAAATTCGACGGCATGGTAGTCTTAGAAATGTATGTCATCTTCGACATGTTACCACTGTGGACAATGAATTCAATCACAATGTTTCGACCAATCTTAACCAATGATCGTCCTGAGTGGTCAATACGTTGCGATTACTGAATTTATTATTCCGTAATGGTAAAAACTCAAAATACTAAAATTCGTATATTCACAAGATCTTTCGACTGGTTTAAGTACGCATTTAACAGCGGTAGCCGTCGGTGGTTACTGAGGATGTCGTCAGCAGGACGAGCGAAACGTCTTGACGTTGATTCTCCTAACAAAACACGGTTGTTACTAAGGATTATAATTATTTGGATCGTCCAAGCAACACAATACTAATAAAGCAAAGTTTATATATACAGTACTAATAACCTCACTGAGCTACAGAACCGCTCATTATTTTGGACGAAATTCATCTATAATTAGTAAAATTTTAGTATTAGAGATTTTTTTAATTATCATGAAAATAATGAAACCTCCGATTACTGTTATTTTTTTAGTAAACACACAATTAACACTAAAAATTCCAAACTACTACATTCGTTATTTGACATAAGCATAAAAGACAACTGCATAATGTCTAAGCGGCAAATAATTTAGTCCTAGTCTTGAGTTTACGTATGTTTCCGTTTCTATAGGTCTATATCCTAACACTTTTCACACAAATACACATAACTGATAACAGTAGACCTATGTACAGTTCTCCAGCAAATATAACTTACATAAACTTTGATGGAGGGCCAAAATTTGCAAGGAGTCTCGACAATATTAATTTTGTCTCATTATTAAAAATACAGAGTTTGTATTTTTAATAAAATTACTCGTAACTTCATCATCCCCGTACATTTTTTTAATTTTCTTAAAATTCTGAGTTCCATTTATGCCTGTGGTGTCCCCAAAATACAAAAAAATTTTAGTGAACGCTATGTTCGGATTTGGATTAAAATTCGTTTGGTCTGACACCGAGCTGGATTTTTTAAATTTTATCAAAACTTTGATCGCCTTTTGAATTCAGGCGTCCGAAGATTCCGAAATTTTCAAAAATAAACGCTACATTCAGATTTTGGTTAAAATTCCCTTTAATCTTATACTCCACACCATTTTGTGAGGATCATGTTCAAAACCCATAGAGTTTTGTTGGGTGAAAGTACAGACACGCATGCCAAGATTTAGGAAAATCGGTTGATGGATTCAAAAGGTATCGTGAGATACCTACGTACACCTCAGGCAGACAGACAAATGCCAAATACCAAACTGAGAACTCACTTCGCTCGTTCAAAAAGTAAGGATTAGTACTGTACTAACTTTTGAATTAAAACTAACTCCCGGGCTGTTTGGCCGTGGTCCAAGGTTTCTGATTAAACCAGACGTTTCAACAGCACCACTGGCTGCCATCTTCAGTTGAAGAAACGAGTCAACACTAACGTGGATGTCGTAAGTTGGTGTTGACTCGTTTCCACAGCCTTAACCACAGTACTGTGGTCCTAACGTTTTAACATTTAACTTTGATTGCTCTTTTCTTAGGGTTTATAAAATAAAATGTAGACTTATTCTTATAAATAGTATTTTGATTTACTAACAATTAGTTATGATTGAGTATCATATTTATCATTGACACATGAATTATGCAATCTCTAATCAAAATATAAACATATTCATTTTCATAAATCTTATTTTCATTACTCATATTAAATCTATCTATATAAATAAAAATTAAATGCTGTTCGTTGGTAAGCGCATCACTTGAGAACGGCTGGACCGATTTGGCTAATTTTTTTTTTTAAATGTTCGTAATAGTCCGAATAAGGTTTTTAGGGAAAGAAAAATTGGAAAAGTTGCCCGGAAAATTGTAAAATTCGGGAAAAAATTAGTGCTTTTTTCTATGGGATTTTTGTATGACCTCAAGACCATAACTCGCGATTCGAACGATGGATATGCGTAATTCTTTTTTTGTTTTGTTCGTTATGGTCCTGGAAAAGTTTTCAGGAAAAAAAATTCGGGACAATTACAAAGGAAAGTTGGAAAATTCGGACAAACTGCAAAAATCATAATTTTTGTATGCACTCTCGATCATAACTGACGATAGGAACGACATATTTGGTTGATTCTTTTTTTGTTTTGTTCGTTATGCTCCCGGGATGGAAATAACTCAATTGAATGTTTTCAATTGAAAAAAAAAATCTGGAAGATCTGGAGAAAAATGTAGTTATTTTATTTCTATTCCAATTTATTTCGCTACTAGCTGACCCGACAGACGTTGTCCTGTCCAAATTTCAATAAATTTGTTTGTGATCGTTTTATTTACATTCCGATTTCGATTGGAAGATCGATGTTCAAGTAAACAATCAAAACAAAGAAATGCTTTGTTTCCATTGGTTTGCTGTGACATCACCATTTCGTTGATTGAAATGCTTTATGATACACGACATTTTTTTGTTTTGTTGTCTGGCACGTAAACAAACAAAGCTGATGGTTTTCCGACATTTCCGACATATTTCGCTATACGTGCGCAAATGTCGTTTGACAGCTGATTGTCACATTGTGAATCAAGCCAATCGGTTACATAGTGACGAAAAATTGATTCAGTTGTTTATTTTCAGTTGAATTGTGATTCTGTTGTAAGTTCATCGCAATTGTTTCATGAAATGAATTAAGTTTCGTCGTTTTATCTCAAACAAATTTACAGATTTACCTACGAAATACGGTGAGTTTTGAAGTGACAAACGGTTATACAGTAACAACAAAGTGAATCAATTGTCCATTTTCAGTTGAACTGTGATTCTTCGCATCGCACATTGTGTCGCAATCGACACAACTGAATTGAATTGACACAATTTAATCGCATTGCAATGCCGCCAATAAGACGGAGCAATTTAGGTCGCAGAACTCGTAATGCTACAAACCAAACGAATTTTCGATCTAATCGAACTGCAGAGCAACGTGAAGAGCGAAATGAAATTGAACGGAATCGATTATCACAAACACGTTCAGCACGTACACAAGAAGAAAGAGAAAATGCAAACGAAGATGATATGCATCGAATGAGACATCATCGGTCAGCAGAAACCAATCGCTCGATAATGAATTTGAATAATCGTGCAAGAAGACAAACAAATGTTGCGTTGAATACTCATCGAGCTGCATTCCGTTACAACGTGACAATTGATTACAGTGCAGACCAATCCGTTGCTACTGGATCGATGAGCGTTGTGTGCCCACATTGTAAGGCATTGAAATACAGAAATGAAACCCATGGATTGTGTTGCGCAAGTGGCAAAGTCAAATTGGCGCCATTGGTCCTGCCACCAGAGCCATTGCGCTCACTGGTTTCTGGAACAGGAACAGATTCCACACATTTCCTGACACAAATCCAGAAATACAACAGTTGCTTCCAAATGACTTCATTTGGCGCAACAAATGTGGTTCGGGACAATTTCATGCCCACTTTCAAGGTAATTGCAACACAATCATCTTTCACACCATTCGACACTTCCACACAACATGATTATTCGACAACATTGTTATCATTATTATATTATCTATATAAATAAAAATTAAATTCGTGCTGTATATAATATATAGCAGCCTATATATCGCTTCTTTAACCTTTACAGATTCAAGGTCAAATATATCATCGAGCAGGTTCGCTATTGCCACCGCCGGATGCAGACTATAAATTTCTGCAGATTTATTTCATGGGCAATTCACCACAAGAAGTAGATAAGCGTAGTGCACACAACAGTTCGGTGAAAAGACCAATTGTGGAACAACAGCAAGTTTTTTTTCATCAATACAATGAATTGATTGCATTGTTCAAAACCGCACTGGACCGCATGCCATCTGATAATCACAAAATTGTAATCAAAGCCGATAAGACGCCTGCGGGAGAACACGCAAGACGTTTCAATGCGCCAACAATTGATGAAGTCGCCATTGTCGTCGTTGGTGAAAATTTGAAATCCCGTGATATCGTTCTACATCGGCGGAACGATCAGCTGCAGCGTGTGTACGAAACGCACCGATCATATGATGCGTTGCAATATCCCATCATATTTTGGCAAGGTGAAGACGGTTATCATTTCTCGATCAAGATGATAAATCCGCTTACAGGTGAATAGCAAATCTATATTTTTTCTAATACGATTAATTCATTTCATTGACGCAAAAATTCATTTACAGGCGCTGAAACGAACAAAAAAGTCAGTTCAATTAACTATTATTCATATCGACTGATGGTTCGTGAAAATGAGGACAATCACATCTTGAAATGTCGGCGTCTATTTCACCAATATGCTGTCGATATGTACGTCAAAGTTGAAACTGAGCGATTGACATTCATCAGATTGAACCAGACAAAACTCCGTTCCGAAGAGTATATTCACCTTCGAGATGCCATCAATGCTGACGGAAACGCACAGAATGTCGGACGAATGACGATTCTCCCAGCAACGTACGTCGGAAGTCCGCGACATATGCATGAATACGCTCAAGATGCCATGTCGTATGTTCGCCATTACGGCACACCAGATTTGTTCATCACGTTCACGTGCAATCCGCAGTGGATAGAAATTCGGCAAAAGTTATTCCCTGGCCAATCACCCATCGATCGCCACGACATCACCGCGAGAGTCTTCAAACAGAAATTGAAATCACTGATGGATTTCATTGTGAAGCATAGCGTGTTCGGCGAGACGCGCTGCTGGATGTATTCAGTGGAGTGGCAGAAAAGCGGATTGCCACACGCACATATTCTCATTTGGTTGATTGAGAAGATAAGACCGAATGAAATCGATGATGTGATATCAGCGGAAATTCCCGATGAAGAAGAAGATCCAGGCTTGCATGAGGTTGTTACTAAGAACATGATTCATGGCCCCTGTGGAACATTAAATAACAATTCTCCGTGTATGGTCGACGGAAAATGTTCGAAGCGTTATCCACGGGCATTAGTAGCAGAAACAATTACCGGAAATGACGGTTATCCACTGTATCGTCGCCGATCGACTGCGGACAATGGAAGATCAACAATTGTCAAAGTGAACCAACAGGACATTGAAGTTGATAATCGTTGGATTGTTCCGTATTCGCCATTACTCTCGAAGACATTCAAAGCGCACATCAACGTCGAATCTTGCCATTCCGTGAAATCCATCAAATACATCTGCAAGTATGTGACCAAAGGAAGTGACATGGCTGTGATTGGAGTTGGTGCGGAGAATTCCAACGATGAAGTCACTCAATATCAAATGGGCCGCTATGTTAGCAGTAACGAAGCAATTTGGCGCATTTTTTCATTCGCCATTCATGAAAGACATCCCACTGTTGTTCACTTGGCCGTACATCTGGAAAATGGTCAAAGAGTATACTTCACTGCGGAGAACGCATTACAACGAGCTGATCGACCGCCATCTACAACATTGACCAGTTTTTTTGAAATGTGGCAGAATGATGACTTCGCCCGAACGCTGCTATACTCCGAAATGCCAAGATATTATACTTGGAATCAATCGTCAAAGAAATTTCAACGACGGAAACAAGGAAATCCAGTTCCAGGTTACCCACATGTGTTTTCCACCGATGCATTAGGTCGCATTTACACAGTCCATCCAAGCAACGACGAGTGTTTCTATTTGCGTTTGCTATTAGTCAACGTTCGTGGCCCAACATCATTCCAACATCTACGAACTGTCAATGGTGAATTGTGTGGCACATATAGAGAAGCCTGTCAACGTTTGCGATTGCTAGAGAATGACACTCATTGGGATTACACCCTCGGAGATGCTGTGATTTCGTCAAATGCTCATCAAATACGAACATTGTTTTCGATAATTATCTCAACATGCTTCCCATCAAACCGATTGATTTGTGAACCAAATACAAAGATGACATGTCTGATGATATTTTCCATCAGATGCGTACTAGAACATCAAATCCAGATTTGCAACTCAGCGATGAAATTCATAACGAGGCATTGATATTAATTTAGGACATGTGCTTGATGATATCGAACAAGGTATTACCTCAATTAGGCATGACAGCGCCCAATCGTCCGATGCACGACGCATTTAATCAAGAGTTGAAACGCGAAAAACAATATGATTGCGATGCATTGAGACAATCAGTTCGAACGAACGTTCCGCTGTTGAATCGGCAACAAAAATATGCGTACGACACTCTCATGAAAGTTGTGAACGATGGAACTGGAGGGATTTTTTTCTTGGACGCTCCCGGTGGAACTGGGAAAACTTTTCTGATCGCATTGATTTTGGCAACGATTCGCTCGCAGAATGAAATTGCACTTGCACTTGCTTCATCAGGAATTGCAGCTACGTTGTTGGAAGGCGGTCGAAGAGCTCATTCAGCACTCAAGTTGCCGTTGAATATGCAAATCAATGAAACTCCAACGTGCAACCTTTCGAAGAACTGTGCGATGGCCAAACGTTTTGCAGCAATGCAAATTGATCGTTTGGGATGAATGTACGATGGCGCATAAAAAGTCTTTGGAGGCATTAGACCGAACGATGCAAGATCTACGACTCAATCAAAACCGGTTTGGTGGTGCGATGATTCTGTTGGCAGGTGACTTTCACCAAACATTGCCAGTGATTCCACGGTCAACGCCAGCCGATGAACTTAATGCATGTTTGAAGTCGTCCGTTTTGTGGAAACACGTCAAGACACTCAAATTAAGTATGAACATGCGTGTCGAGTTGCAGAACGACCAATCTGGAGAAGTATTTTCAAAACATTGCTGAACATTGGCAATGGCAAAATCCCCGTTGACATTTCGACTGGCTGCATTACATTCCCCGTCGATTTTTGCCAGTTCACCGAATCAAAGACCGAACTCATCCGAAAGGTGTTCCCAAACATTGCTCAAAATTACAAAAATCATGTTTGGTTGAGCGAACGTGCTATATTGGCTGCGAAAAACATTGATGTCGACGAATTGAATTTCAACAATCAAAGTGAAATTGCTGGAGAATTGATTACGTACAAACGGTGGATTCCGTTACTAGCCAAGATGATGTCGTCAACTATCCAACCGAATTTTTAAACTCGCTGGAATTGCCCGGATTGCCCGGATTGCCGCCTCACAATCTCAAATTGAAAGTCGGATCGGTAATCATAATGTTGCGAAATATCAACCAACCAATTCTTTGTAATGGCACCCGGCTTGCGGTGAAGAAACTGATAAACAACGTCATCGAAGCAACAATTCTTAAAGGAAAGTACAAAGGAGAAGACGTTTTGATACCACCCATCCCAATGATTCCGACCGACATGCCATTCGACTTTAAACGCTTGCAGTTTCCGGTGCGGCTTGCATTCGCAATGACAATAAACAAATCACAAGGGCAGTCATTGAGTGTTTGTGGCATTAACCTTGAAAATCCATGCTTCTCGCATGGTCAATTGTATGTCGCCTGTTCCCGTGTCGGAAAACCATCAGCTTTGTTTGTTTACGCGCCAGACAACAAAACAAAAAATGTCGTGTATCATAAAGCATTGCAATGAACGAAATGGTGATGTCACAGCAAACCAATCGAAACAAAGCATTTCTTTGTTTTGATTGTTTACTTGAAATCGATCTTGCAATCGAAATCGAAATGTAAATAAAACACCTTGAGATTCATTGTGATTTCAAATTTAATGGAAGAAAATAAATCATTTGGTTGACATGAAATTCTGACTTAATTCAATTGTGTTTTAATTTTTGGAACAAAACCGCATGGTTCCAAGTCGATCACATTCCAGGCACATCACACATTTCCAGCATTTCAGCGGTGTACTGCCGATAGAATTCATCTCGCATGTAAAATTTCCCATTGGCATACTTCTGAATGTACTCCTCCTCAAATTGAATATCCATGGCCACAATCGTTAATAGATACAATGAACACTCAGAAATGCGTTTTATTCTCATTTTTACTTTGTTTACACATTTCCAATAGCTTTTCACAAATTCACAAAACGATCACAAACAAATTTATTGAAATTTGGACAGGATAACGTCTGTCGGGTCATCTGGTGCTCTAATAATTCAAATATTGTAATTCTTATTTAAAAAAAAAAAACTTTTAATAATTATTCTCTTAAATTTTAAATTCTATAACATAGTTAATTACTGATCTGGATTCATTTAAAATCGGTGCGCATAAATAAATTTAACTTCCATAGCTTCCTGATATTATTTTTTAAGTGTAATTTTATCTTAATTCTTTAATTAATTCGTGTGAGTTCTTTAACTGAACAGACAGTGGACCTAAGACTAATTATGGCATGATAAGTTTACTTTTGGTATGTATCCTAATCTGGTAGAGGTTTATATGGTGTGGTTCGCATGTTGATCGTCTGGCGTGACGGCGATAATTCCCTCCGGATTAGCAGATTGCATCGTGGAATCCCGTGGAGTCTCACAAGACACAGCACAACACCAAACTTCTCTCATTCGGAATTAGTTCGCGTTAGTTGTTATTATTGTTATTCGCTTCCACAAACATTATTGATTATTATTTATCAACTGCGTTATGATTTAAACTAATGTTATTTACGATTTTAGTTCGTCTTGTAATATTTCTTGATGATAACGTTATTGTCACGTATTTGCAAAACTAATTTACAGCGTTACTGAATTCGTGTTGTATTAATTCACTTGTATATCACTAATAAAATTACAGTTCTTTTACCGAAATTGTTTTAAGTCCGATATTACTTTGCTAACCATCGTACCGAAAATTCTCTAAGTCCAATAATTATGAAAATCCCTGTCGCAGACTTACACTCCCGTTTCCGTCAAAATTTTAGTTAGCACTCCTTGAGCGCGCCTTTCTCACGTCCCTATATGGAATTCAGCATCACTCCCACGAATTTCTGATTTTTTCTACGCTGTGTTCTAAATGGTTCTACTTTACCACCCTCCAGATCTAGAGACCACCTATTTTTCCGAAAGCACCCCTCTGATAGGCTTTTGGATTCCCACCAGATTTCTTCCCTAGGTCACTATACTGAGGTCGTCGTCGCTGCTAGATATTGTAGCAATAAATTCTTGACTGTCGCTTTTTTTGGAGTATACAAAAGGAACCCTTAGCTTTCTCGTCAAAGTATTGTTTTCTGCACTTGGTCGTTCTAATGGCATCAACTATTGTCACTCAAGGGCCTCACCAAACTTCCTTTGTATGTCCGTTTCTTTGTCTATGTTTCCATCAAAACATCTTTCCTTGAGTTCGGACATTACACTCGAGCTTTCTTTCTTCTGAGTAAGGTCGAAGTCCTGTCGTTGACCGTTAGAGTCTTTCAATAACATATACCCTTTTTTGTTTCACTTTGGTTTACGTAGTTTGGTCTATTGTTAATACATACATTTGCTCTTCAAATGGGTTCGTTCACGTTTGTACTTTTTTTCTAAGGATTTGAGGTAGTTGTCAAAAAACTAACGTTTCTTAGTATGGAGAGCGATGAACTCTGTCTGCTTTCCGTGAGCGCGTTGGAGCTGTTACATGCTTTTATTGCCTGTCAATCACTTCTGCGTATACCCTAGCTTTCACTTCGTTGTGCACAAACTTCTGCTTTTAACACATCATTTCCCTGTCACGGCGCTTAATGATACATCTCAAATCAAAATAAGAAAATTTTTAAAATTTCTGATTTTGGCGTTATAACGTACGACATCCACGTTAGTGTTGACTCGTTTCTTCCACTGAATATGGGAGCCAGTGGTGCTGCTGAAACGTTTGGTTTAATCGGAAAACTTGAACCACGGCCAAACAGCCCGGGAGTTAGTTTTAATCCAAATGACACCGGCCGTATAAGCCTTCGTACAACTAGTACTAACTTTTGCTAATCAATGGTAACAATAATCTACGTCATTATCATATTTTTGATTAGTTTTCCATTTATGTTTGATAAACAGAAGCCGTTTTTTTTTTTCGGGAATTCACAAAGACAACGAACTATCAAATTACGACGACGAAACTGCTCGAAGACGCCCAGTAGCAGCCGTTGAGGTTTTCGTTGTCTCCGTTGGTCAACTTTGTTTTTGTCAATATCGGTTGCCTTGTTCCTCTCTGAATTATTCGAAACAACTTCTTTTTTTCAGATTTCTAAAAATTTGATACCTTTTGTATCTAAGGTACGCACACATCAAGCCTTTCTTAGTTTGGGTTTATTGAATCCTGTGGTTAAATAGAAGCATCTTTCAAAAACCCGCGCCACCAAACGTCATGAGGCATTCTCTCCGAAAGAATTTCTAGTTCTGTTTATTCTCCTCGAACTTGTTAATGACGCAACAAGCTCCTATTTCAGATCTTTTATTACTTTTAATCCGCGTATTCTATGAGAAAATAGACGATGTAACCATGAAAATATGAGGAGGTCTTAAATAAGCGTAGTGCTAACAAAATACGGCAAATAAACGGAAAAATATGGTCTATAATAGCATAGTTAATTAACAGCTTGGAACATGCGGAGCAGCAACTGGAATTACCGGACGACGAAAAACGAAAGTGAAACGAACGCCCTCGAGATAAGCGTCCTCAAAGTGGATCGGTAAGAATTTTCAGAATTAACAGAATAACGAATGAATCGTAACAAGACATAAATGAATCGTGGATACATGAATCGTAACAAGACATAAATGAGTTATATTCTCTGTAATGCAAGAATCGAGGAATGTAAGCTGAGATCGATTGAACATATAGGTAGAAAAGGAAGCGTACCACTACCTGACATCTAATAAGATTATCCGTGTCCGTTCCCTGGACGCCACTATACAGACACTGTCCTCCAAATTCTATCGTCGCACCGCCCGATTTCAGGGCAACCACCTCATTAGCGCCCTCGGTCGCTACCAATCTGTGCCAGGTGAATTTTGGACCCGGCCTCGGCGTACCCTTACCCTCAATTAATTAAATAATGAATTGAAACCCCACCGCCGGTAGCAGGTCACACCCTAATATCCAGCCCTATCTATGGTCCCTGCGGCAGGAGCTCTATCTGAAGCTCGGGGACGCAGGACACGAGCGGGCGACGGGCATGCCCATGGTCACCCCACAGCCCCACAGGCAGTCAAGAAGAAAAAGAAAAAGTTGATGATTATGAATCGTGGATATGCCACCGTGGAACGTGGCATACATCACGGATGAACTAGAATTGATTATGGATACAGCACCCCAAAACCAATTAATATCTACGGAATGAATAAACCAAAGTCGACTAATCCACGTAACGGAAACCTGTTGAAGAAAAAACTACATTATTTTCAAATAATCTCGGATACACACTTGGGTAGATGGAACAGGAGATATGAGAATATGAAACTGAAAGTGGGCTGACGATGCATGGGAAGATCAAGTCGGAAGTCGCTTTATACTGTACTATGTACGAAAAGTAAATTGTTCTAAATAATTTCAATACAATACAGAGGTAGCTTTTATGGCAGAGAAGAGCTCTATTAATCACGGACCAACTGGAACCGAGCCTAGGAATGACTATAGGTTTTTTGCACACTGTGTTGGAAGAGACTGTTAATAATTTCATGGAAGATCGGAGAAAGCAATGATGAAGTGACAGGAGCTTATATGAAGAAAACCCCTCTCATCAGAAGGGATATATTATATCCGTACTCTGAGCACTTAATTAGACACAACAGCTTCAAAATTATGATATCAGAGAGAAGGCCGGTCGAAAAAATAATACGGGAAGTTCAAAATATCGGTATGGAGAACCATACATGACTTCCACGTTCTAAGATTTATATTTAAAATCATTTTCGAAATGAAATATTTCCATAGAAACTACTTCTTTCTACTTATTGCTTCAGCTTTAACCACAGTACTGTGGTCACTAACGTATACCACCTCACGTTATCGCACTCGATTTTCACTGATGATGGCAGTCGATGGCACTGCCGAAACGTCTGGTTTTGCAAAAAATATTGTTAAATATTAGAATTACCTTGGTTTCCTTCTTTGCAACTTCTTTGTGTTCTTCAAAATTATGTATATTGAAGAAAATATTGGACTACGGCCAAACAGCCCGGGAAGGAATTTTAACAACAAACTACTTTGTTTCCGATAACGTAGTACACATATAAAAAATTATCCCCTCACCCTTCAACTATAATTTTCATTTATAGAAAATTACCCCCACCCCGTTCAACTAGCCTCTTCATTTATAGATATTTCATCTACGTTTCTACAGCGGACTATTATGATATTATCAGGATACTTTATTTATCAAAATTAAGTACTTTATTCTTGTTAAAACATAAAACGTTGCAGGTAAACTACCCTTTCCACGTAACCGATCTTCACCAAAATCAATAGGCCTTGAGTACTCTGTAACTGAGGCAAATATGCAAAAAATTATTTTATTCTGTTTGAATTTACGGCAGTTACCGTTCGTCATAAAAAATTTACTCTTGTTAAAACTTAAAATGTTGCAGGTAAACTACCCCTTTCCCTTAAACGGTCTTCACCAAAATAAAAAGGCATCGAGTCCTATACAATTTAGCGGTGTATACAAAAAATTATTTGATTATGTTTTAATTTACGGCAATTATCGTTCGTCATAGAAAAAATTACCCTTGTTAAAACATAAAACGTTGCAGGTAAACTAACCCTTTCTCTTAACCGATCTTCACAAAAATCAATAGGCCTTGAGTCCACTACAATTCAGGCACATATGCAAACAATTATTTGATTCTGTTTGAATGTGCGGCAGTTATCATTCGTCATAGAAAAAATTACCCTTGTTAAAATACAAAATGTTGCAGGTAAACTACCTCTTTCTCTTAATTGATCTTCACCAAAATCAATAAGCCTCGAGTCCTCTACAATTTAGCGGTGTATACAAAAAAATTATTTGATTATGTTTGAATTTACGGCAATTATCGTTCGTCATAGAAAAAATTACTTGTTAAAACATAAAACGTTGCAGGTAAACTACCCTTTTCCCTTGACCGATCTTCACCAAAAACAATAGGCCTTGAGTCCTCTACAATTCAGGTATGTATGCAAAAAATTATTTGATTATGTTTGAATTTGCGGCTGTTATCGTTTGCCATAGAAAACATTCTACACACAGACAGACACAGACACACACACACACACACACACACACACACACACACACACACTTTTCGAAAAATGACTTTTCTTCATGTTTTGAGGTTAGTACAATCACAATCAGCTCTTATCTCGAACACAATTTTTTTCGCCATCACCTTACTTCCATTTCCTTATGGAACATGGAAGTAAAAAATCGGCGGGGGCTGTGTCGGAGCCACGCCCGCAAATCTTCAGAGCGTAGAATACGTCTGTGTGCTTTAGGGTTGCTAATGTGTTATGAATAAAGTGAACAAACACATACTTAGTTTTACAAAGTACAAAATTTTATTTGCAAAATCATCACACAAGTTAATTAGTTGGTTCAAGTAAGACTTTATTTACAATGGACCTATGATAGGAGAAGTAGCTGATATAAGGTAAGATATCAACGCTGATGTTTCTGGTGAAAGTCAAATCGATGGTGGTGTTACCCAGCGTAGTCGGTGGCATCATCAGAAATACGTATAAACATACATTTTATAATCACTTAAGACAATTACAAAATATACAGACGTATCTGTATAAAAAATTACAAAATATATCAATACAATCGCATAGTAAAACATTAAAAACTGCAGGAACGGATAAAGGTATAGTTCCGATCCCGCTAAATATCATTTGTTTATTACTTGTTACTATGGTAATTAATTCTGGTCTCCATGGTGTTGACTCGACTTCAGTATTTATTTCCTTGTCTTTTAAGCGTTGTCGGTAAATCCTCTGACGTTCGGCATTGGTAATTTTGGGTTTTTTGAATTCCCCATGATTTTCTCTACTCTCCTGTATGCGTTTACGATACTTTTGAGCACGTTTAGCATCCATATACCGCGACATTTTGTTCGAACACACGATTTTTACAACTTGAATTACGATTATTCAAACCTCTTAATAATATCACCGCTATTACGGTACACTATGTAGACAGTACTCGATGAGACAATTTTAACAACACCTCACTCAACGTTCTATCGCATCGGAAACCGGAGAAATACTAATTTTAGTGCGCGCCAAGCGGCGCAAAACATTTCTATTTCTCCCCCCGCTCACCCAGCGCTGGATGATGCAATAGCCCGCTTATATTGTGCTATTTATTATCTTTGTTCCTTTATATGTCGAATGGTACCTCATATAAGCGTGATCTTTTGTCGTTTAGTTAATATTTCAATTTCAAACGTGACGTGAAAACGTAACGCTCGATTTTCTGGTTGGGGGTGCCTATTGCTGGCCTGAAAGGTAAGACGTATTCTACGTCAAAAGAACATAGCGGTGAATCAGTAACCTGAGATCTCGTTATTGACGACATTACCAAGAAGACTGTCAATTGTACGGACTAACAACTTTAGTCAATTACGTTACGTAATTATATAGTTTGTTTGTTTTAATAATTTTTTTAATTTAATCGCTACCATTAATTATAATAAGCCCCATGAAAACTACCACTACCGCCACCATCGTCATAATACTATTTATCTTCTAGTTCTTCTTCTTTTATTATTACTTTTATTGTTATTATTATTATTATATTATATAATGCAGTTCCTTGCCAGGCATTTATTCTCTTGCCAATCTTTACATAATAGGCAGATTAAGGAGTCCCATGTGTCCCAACCTACATAATGAAAACAAAGGCTTGAGTAAATGTCAGGTTAAGTCACCTCCGACAACATTGTTGGAGTGACGATGAAGACTGAAGACAAGTGGCCAGCAGTTGCCGACATTGAGGCGTCTTGCGTAAGAAGAAAAACGAGGAAAAGTTATAACGGAAGTTTAAATGTATTCGTCAAGGGTATAAACTGGTAGCCGTCTTTGATACTATCCTGAAATAGTGAGAACTAGTCAAATAAAAAACATTAAAAATTCCATCCATGAAAATCTACAAATTTCGTGTGTAATATGTGTGTAGGACTCTTACCTTACACAGAACCGACTCTTGCCCCAAGGTTGGGGGCAACTTTCCTATTTTACATGCTCTTGTTTTTTAATTTTTTTAGCAAATACTGTAGTCAAAATTGTTGTGTACTCATTAAATTTGTTAGTATATAATGTAATAAATAATGCAGTAATTTTTAATAAACTTTAGTTTGCTACAGTAGCTGAGAATTTGTTATTGTATTTTAAGTGCGGACTCTTGCCCCTCATTCCCTTACAATCAGAATCAGCCGTTATCTCGAACACGATTTTTTTCGCCATGACCATACTTCCATTTCCTTATGGAACACGGAAGTAAAAATAAATCAAGTATCCGCAGAAACTTGAGTTTCGACGATGTAGATATTTTAAAACAGAAGACGATCAACAGAATGATTCGACGACTTGAGAATATGGCCAGTTGCCAATCTCTGCAATAGTAATAAGATAGTGCGTGAATATTATAACAGTGCATTAATATTATATTATTCACGACACAATTCGCATACCTCGCCCTATACCTTTAATGATATTGTCACCAGATTAAATATGGCTTTAAGCTACCTCAGGCAATTCGCCCGTCAGAAAGAATGACTGGATGATTTCAGAATATGGGGCAACTCGCCAATCTCGGGAATGAGGTGGTAAGAAATCCAGAGAAATACTATTGACGCTCTGTAGCGTAATAATATTAGGCCTGTATTCTTATCGACATAATTCACAAACCATGAACCATACCGTTAATGGCATCAACACTTTTTGATGGAGCACAGGAGTATTGCATAAATTATCGAACGAGCTCTCAATATGACAGGTTCATAAGTGATATGTTGAACGTTTGGCTATAATAAACTAATGAATGAAAAAATATGAAGGGAATGGACGAAACAGAATCCTAAAGAAGATTACGAAGTATGATTCTAAACCAAAAGCAAAAACAAAGTGGAAACGATGCTATACAGGGGGGGGGGGGGGAAACGCAGCTACTAAATGAAAAGTTGACTTCCATGTTGTAAGATTTATGTTTAAAATAATTTACTTGAATTCGGTTCGGTAATTTCTAAAAAAATATCGCCCACCCTCAAACTAATTTCACTATTTATAGATATTTTTGTTATTATGGGGTAGTCGTTTAATAAAATGTTATTTTCAGTCACTTTATCCATAAAAATTAGGTAGGCTTACTTTATTCTTATAAAGAAACCGAACTACGCAGATAATCATCCCTCCTCCGAAGCGCCCCGAAGTCACTCATGGACCCTGAGCATCTTGCAGAGGGTTCATTCCCTAAAGACGAAAAGTCAGTCTATGAACCGTTCCTTTGTAAACACGAGCAGTTACACTGCCCAGCGATCCACAGGAAGTAAATCGCTATCCACGCTGGACACTTTTTCGGTTTGCACGTTGTATTGGTGTGGGTTTCCGGCACTTTCCATTTAAAAAGCATGCAAATGTAAGAAAATAAACATGAGTGAGGCCAGAAATATCGCGAATTGTGTGTGTGTGTGTGTGTGTGTGTGTGTGTGTGTGTTGCCTGCCTTTTTATTGCGGTAATCATAATAATAAAATGGAAACGTAAACATTACAGAGATATGCTTGAGATATGCTTGCCTGCCACGAACGATATATTTTCTATCATACATGATTTAAATTAAAATGAAAAAATATAGAATTTTGTTACAGTTAAATGAAATGTTTCCATAGAAACTACTTCTTTGTTGTCAAAAACGTAGTACACATATAAAACTTATAAAAATTTACCTCCTCCATCATCAACTACCATTTTAATTTATAAAAAAAATTACCCCCTCCCCCTTCAACTACCCTTTTCATTTATAAATATTTCATCTACCTTTCTACAGTGGATTATTATGACCTTCTTTTCAGGATACTTTATTTATCAAAATTAAGCATTTTACTCTTGTTAAAACGTAAAACGTTGCACGTGAACTACCCCTTTCCCTTAACCGATCTTCACCAAAAACAATAGGCCTCGAGTCCTCTACAATTCATGGCTATATGCAAAAAATTATTTGATTCTGTTTTAATTTGCGGTTGTTATCGTTTGCCATAGAAAAAATTCTACACACACACTTTTCGAAAAATGACTTTTTCATGTTTTGATGGTAGTACAATCAGAATCTGCTGTTATCTCGAACACGAGTTTTTTCGCCATGACCATACTTCGAAAGAACAAACTGGATACTTCGCCATGAAGTATAACATCGAAAGAGCAAACA
Organism: Magicicada septendecula; assembly: GCA_034769895.1. Lineage (NCBI taxonomy): Eukaryota > Metazoa > Arthropoda > Insecta > Hemiptera > Cicadidae > Magicicada > Magicicada septendecula. Next base: position 141,548,860 of record CM068367.1, on the reverse strand, counting down.
AACAAAGTGGAATTACAAGTTAACATTAGACATGAAACACACCAAATCCACGTAAAATGGGAAAACGTGAGACAAACAAAGAGATAATGGAGAAACGAAAGTTGGAAAACTACCAAAGAAAATTCAAGGTGATTCAACAGCAAAAAATCTGCACAAACTTGAAGATATAAGCTTCAGGCGTTGGTATATACGTCGGAGTACGGAAATGCCTACACTGGGTTCTTCAGAAAACAAAGAACGCGTTGCACGAAAACTATGCGCTCGAACCGCTTTTCAACAACAGCTGTCAATCCACGTGCGCGCTTGCTTACAACACGCCTCAATTTTCTAAATTACTTTCTTCAGCGTTTTTTTTTCTTTTTTAAATCAGTCGTAAGACATAATTCTAGCGAAACTATTACGAAGTACGCAGAAGTCGGGGTTTCATTTTCCTCGTCGAAACGGACGAAAACAACAAAAGACGAAACTAACACAAAAACACGAAATCGGTGAACAGAACAACAGAAAAGAGTATATTGCACATGGTATACAACGCGCACGCGCGCGCGCGCGTGTGTGGGGGGGTCTACTGACGAAAGAGTACGGTGCGAGTGTGTATGTAAGAGATTAAGAAGAGAGATAAACTGTGTGAGTGAGCGCGCGCGCACGGGCGGGGTGGACTGCGTTCCACCACCGCCAAGTCCAAGTGCATCAGCAACGACAGCAACCCAAGCAGCTGGTGGCGAGTGCATTCACCTTGACGACCTTGGCAAGGTCACTTTGTCACGTGCACCTGTGACGTCACGACCTTCACAAGTGACTCAAGTCTACTTACACTGACAGATACTAGTACAGTATTTCTTTTTTCTCTTTACTTTTTTTTTTGTTCCCACTATTATGAGTCGTTCACGAGATGTACGTAAACCTGTTTTTTTTTTTGTTATGATGGGAACGCGCGCATTACTACTACATAATTCGCTAATCAAATTTTTATACTATTCAATGTGTAACGCTTTTGTGTGTGTGTGTGTGTGCGCGCGCGCGCGCGCGCGTGCACTGCCATCGTGCTTTAATGACTTTTTAATGTCACGAAACGCGCGCGCGTGTAGTTTTCAATACGCTTTAACATTTAGAATTATGTTCTGCTAGTTGCTGGGTCATAGTAGCTGCCGAGTGTTGTGCTCGCTGGTACGGGGCTTTCCTCATTAAAGATTCAACCGACTGTACTTCGTGGAGAGGCATACGCGATACGACTCACGCACGCTGCATGCATAAACCGCTTCTCTCCCTCCGGTGATTCAGTCACATATCCGGAATCGCAGTTCCCACTGTCTTTCTACATATGAACTATATTCGATTCCCAATTTAATACTCCGTGGAGACACATTTCAAATCCATCCATCGCTACTGTCGTCTCACGCATCCTACATACCAGAGGCTTATGTTGTCTCAACCACCACGTTGCAAGCCTTTTTTCTCCATTTCATCGTGTCTGTCCTCCTTCAACGACCTCCTGGCTCTACCCTCTTACCGTCGTTCAAGCATCCAGTTTTAACAACTGTTAGGCCCAACGATCACCACGTATCCGATCCACGTGCCAAATGATACGAGGCCCCGCTTTGTATCTATAGTGTCTTAAATGTGTATTTTCAGTTTCTCAGAAAATTATTTCATATACTGCTACTGTTTCAAGTTACGCCACGCAAATTACTCTGAGACCATCAGCTAAAACACAAGCAACAAAGACCGTTTTTGCTTGCACGCCTAAAGCAAAATATCTGTTGAAAAGACGGCTAGATTTGTAGAACCGGAACAGCTATATTTACCTTATCCTTAAACGGGGATTTTTTTTCAATGCTCTCGAAATGTTGAAGGAGGGGCGTAGGCTGACCAGCTTCAGCCGTACGATACATACAAGGTAGACACGCAGTGTCGTTACTATGTCTCAGGTGTTCCCCAGATATTCATTTTGACAAGCTGAGCCCGACGCCCGATCTCTGGACTGAGAAAGGCACCTTAATTATATAACACTGAAAGTAGGTAACTGAAAGCAGTGAGGGAGGCCTACTTACGTATAAGTAAGGGGACGTCCATTAATTACGTGAGGTTTTTTTTTTTTAATTTGGACCCCCTCCCCCCCTTGGTGAGATGTGGTGGGACCCCCCTTCCCCCTCACGTGAGGTTTAACCTATAATTTTTAAATAATTAAATTTATTTGATATGTTCAAGTTTTTGCTTCATACCACTAAAAATACCTAAAGCATATCTTCTATGTACTACATTTTTTCTGTGAAATTAGAGGTGAAAATGATAACTACGTTTAAGGTGCGTTATAATAATGTATAATAATAATGTATATTCTCTGAATTAAAAAGTTGACGTGAGATTTTCATTGGCCCCCCTCCCATTAAATGAGATTTGGTGAGATTTTGCCGGACCCCCCCCCCCCCCATTTCGAGCTCACGTAATTAATGGACGTCCCCTAAAGAACCAGTAGTTTGTGGGTTTGTAAGTCAACGAGTAGAAGTTAAAAGTGGCGGTAGTTGATAACATGAAGAAAGGATAATCCTACCAGCTTTGTATTTGGGAAACACCAATCCAAAAGAGCGTCATAATTTAAATACACCAGGCTCCACTTCAAATACCACAGCGCAGATGAGTCAGAGAAAAGTATGAAAAGAATTTTAGCTGGTAGCAGAACATATTTTGTCACACTACTTTTTGTATTTATATAAAAAATATCGGTATGGAGAACCATATATGACTTCCATGTTCTAAGATTTGAATTTAAAATCATTTTCGAAATGAAATGTTTCCATAGAAACTACTTCTTTCTACTTCTTGCTTCAGCCTTAACCACAGTACTGTGGTCACTAACGTGTACCACCTCATGTTAGCGCACTCGATTTTCATGATGATGGCAGTCGATAGCACTGCCGAAACGTCTGGTTTTGCAGAAAACATTGGACCACGGCCAAACAGCCCGGGAAGGAATTTTAACAACAAACTATTTCTTTGTTGCCGATAACGTAGTAGACATAGACAAAATTGTCCCCTACCCCTTAAACTATAATTTTCATTTACAGAAAATTACCCCACCCCCTTCAACTACCCTTTTCATTTAGATATTTTATCTACCTTTCTATAGTGGATTATTATGACCTTCTTTTCAGACACTTTACTTATCAAAATTATATCAACTTTACTCTTGTTAAAACATAAAACGTTGCAGGTAAACTACCTCTCTTCCCGTTAACCGATCTTCACCAAAATCGTTAGACCTTGAGTCCTCTACAACGCAGTCACTTAATATGCAAAAAATTATTTGATTCTGTTTGAATTTGCGGCAGTTATCGTTTGCCATAGAAAAAATTATACACACAGACACTTTTCGAAAAACGACTTTTCTTCATGTTTTATGAGTAATACAATCAGATTCAGCCCTTATATCGAACACAATTTTTTTCGCCATCATTTCCTTATGGAATATGGAAGTAAAAAACTGAATTGAACATCCGGATCGGATGAGCAGTGTGACAGATTACCTCGGAATGCCGAGTATACCAAAGGGTCGCATAATCCTGGAAGAACTTGAATAGCTGAGGAGACTTCAGTAATTCCTATTCTTGTCCTTTTCAACTGACCCCTAACTGACAATCTATAAGATACTGTATAAAAAACCGAATAAGAATGATCGCAGTCGGAGATAAAAAATAATAGTTAATATCAGTGATATAACTATCGAAGATGTGACAATGTCGTGACACCAATGTCGATGATGTGACAATCTGATTTCTTTTTGAAAAATGATTCACTTTTCATTCTTCGCTTCGACGTTTAACCTTTATCAATCATCACTTCGCTAATTAAACGTAAACATACCTTATCGGTTAAACACAACGAAAGTCCAAGAGGACAAAAACGAATTCTAACTACAAATTAGGATCTGTCACAATAATTTAGAGGATTCAGTGTCATTTTTATGTGAAGGCTATCTCGACGCTCGTACAGTTCTCGACGTACACTTACGAAAATAAATATGGCGTAACTTCGTCTGTGTACACGCCCCACTTAATATGAAACGAAAATTACGGACGAATGGAAGTCGTTTTTCTCTCGTTTGGAAGAATATCCACTTTAACAAACGATAGGATAGTTCTAGCTTTTGAAACTATTACTAGCTTTTGATACCATTTTCTAATGTAAATCTTGTTTTTAAATTAAGCGTTGTCTCCAACACAGATCTACCACCTAATCTAGTGACCTGATTTTTTTTCTATTTCTTTCGCGAGTCTCTCACCAACGCGTCCAATTTCCGTTTGACGTGGGGGGATTTTGCAAAAAAATTTCGCCGGCCAACCGGTAAACAAGTGCCGCAAGGCAAAAACGTTCTCTCAATTATTTCGGAAGAAGTAGATCTCTACGTGGGAGAAGCTGAGACGGGTTCACATGTGACCTTAAAACGTCCACTGTAATGGATGAGCAATTACGTGTTTGGACACTGTTCAAACGGATGAAAAAAATAAGCCGCCTACGTTTTGTACATACGTGAAGGCGTACAATTATTAACGCTGAATTTTATAAATAACCTAGCCGCGGTCTATGTTAAGGATACGTTTACGGCGGAAAAAAAACTGAAAATATGACGCGTGTGCGCGTGTGCTCAGGTGCGCACAATACTTAAAGGGGTAGGTAGACGAAGGACGGCGGAGAGAAATTAAACAAAAGGAGAAAAGCCATACAACAGATTATCAATTTTTTTTATTTTCCTTCACTTCGCGTTTTGGCGAGCTTGCCCGTTATGATTGTCTATCCAGCCCTTTGGTCTACTACACTTCTTAGTTTATTCAATTTTATATAGCTTTCTTTCTTCTTCTTTAGTACTACAGCCCAATGTGAGCCCAGACTTCCGACACCAATCTTCTCCAATGTCTCTTATCCATTGCCATCTCAGCGTAACCTCTAACATACATTCTTCTGAGATCTTCCAGCACATCATCAAACCGTGTTATCTTACGTCGGCCCCTCTTCTGCTTTCATTCACCTCTGCGCTCTGGATTTTCTTTGGCATACGCTGATAATCCATCCCTTCTAGATGACCTAGCCATTGTACTCGTTGAGCCTTTACGAATCTTAGGATATATTCATGCTTCAATAGCTCGTCTATCTTCTGGTTATTTCTTATTCTCCATTCATCGTCCGCCTTAACTGAGCCATAAACAGGTCGTACAGGGCAGCTTAGAGAAGCGCTGGTATGCTCGATTGGCTTGACTGCCCGTAGGGGCTAGTCGGCCGTAACGATGGGTTGCCACGAGAGGGTGGATGGCTCCCGCAATTACTTGCACACCTCGCGGTTTTCCATACCCGGTGTTTCAGTCCAACGGCAAAGTGGGTGGCTGATGTCAACCGTGCAAACCTTTTTTTTTGCGGACGGTACTAATAGGCCTGGCCAAGTGGCCCAAGGTAGCTATATCCGCCAAAGAAGTATAAAAGGCTTCTTCACTTTAAGTCGGCACTTGGCTTTCAATATTTCATCAGCAGAAAGTATTAATGAAAGTAATAATTTGCTCGGCACATGCTGATTTGACAAGATTAACATCGCTCCGGTGGTAATATACATGATGTTAATATCATAAGGCATAACAAACGAAAGAAATATGAGCAAATTTTAATAGTTTCCAAGTGCGCAGCTAATAACCGTACAGATTGGTGTTTTGTGCGCGGCAAGATTTAATACGTTTAAAAAGAAGAAGACGCGAGAAAACTCGCCGTGCTCGCAGCGGGTGTGAGATTATCTGTAAATCTTTCGAGATCGGCAGAGGATTCACTGGCCGTAATGACACGAATACAGCCGCTCGCGCGCGCGTTTCGTTTCATAATTACGGTCCGACCGTGTGATAGTAATTGATAGTTGATAGTGTGATTCGTAGGTTTTTTGTTTTGTTCCAAACGTTACACGAAGGATGTACGCATTCCTTTTGATTTAAACTTGGAAGAAGATCGGTCCACCTCCTTCCGACCCCGTTCTATTATTTAATAACTATGATAGTCTGTCTTGTGTATAATCTTACTGTTTTCCCGACTACAGAATCGGTTCTCTCTCCCCCCTCTCCTCTCTCTCTCTTTTCTTCCATAGTTCTCCAAACTCCTCACTCTCCCCTTTCATAGAGAGACGCTCTCTCTCTCTCTCCGTCCCTCCACTCTTTTGTTTCTCTCTGTCTCCTCCATGTCCTGACTCATTCTGTATCTTTCTCCGACCCACGCTTTCCCAGCACCCGTTCGTTTCGTTAGGCCTCCCCCGCGTGAGCTTTATTTTATTAGCTACGTAGGTAATTGAAGAACGCCTAACAGAAACTGTGATTTACAACTCGTTCACATTATTGGCCATAAAAACTATAATCACTTAAATGAAATACTCGTAATTTAGTGTGCACTGCTGCGTGAGTTGTGACCTGTGTTGGCGATTGGCGTGCGTTCATCATGTTCCCAGATTACGCAAATACTTCTCAATCACGTTCGCTCCTGGAACGCGTACTTATTGCGTATCACGTAAAAACAGATGAACCGAACGAATCTGTGAGACACAGGAGCCCACGGTTTGCGAACACCTTTCAGTCGGTTTGGAACACCTTTCAGTTGGTTTGCGAACACCGTGTAGTTACAAAGTTTGCAAACAAACCCAAGTTAACATTCCATTTCTGCACTATTATTTCCATCTTCAGAAGGAAATGGAAGTGTAGGCCTACTGATGGCAATAAAAATTTCAATTCGAGATAACTACGTTATTTACGACAGTTAACATTGAAAATGTGTGAGACCGCCTATAACGTATAATCGCGTGGTTGGAGAGTGATTTTGCGACATGTTCCTTCTGACGCGAAGAATCTTCATCTTCAGGTGCCATCTCTGCCCCGGAGGTTGGCAATCATCAATGCCATACTAACTTTTGATGCTGCTACCCGGAAATGGTCACTTGATGAGCTCGCAAACACGACTTCCGTCTTCTTTCTAAACACCTCCTTCCTTCAATTTTTCCCTCCATCGCCACTAGCCGCCTAGAGTACTTTGGCCCACGCACTACACGACCGAGACGTAATAATTTCCTCTTCTTAATGGTCTCAACAAATTCCATTTCTTTCAACATGCTGGTTTAATCCCACTTTCTACCGAGTACATCAATAGGAATCTGCTATGAACTCTCCAACCCGTCAACAACAATAAACAACTTGAGCAAATATAATCTATTCAAAGTATTCTTTTTTTGAATCGTTTAGCGGTTTTGTAACCTGTATGCCTACATATTGTTGATCATAGAAAAACGCTGGAATATTATTGAATATATTCTTAAAAACGAAGGAAATTCAGATTTATGGTAAGAGAAATTGGCCCCATTCAGCTTCGTCTATCAGTTCAGACCTGTTACAAATGTATAATTATTACATTCTTATACACTATAACTATAATTAAATGATTTACATATAACAAGAATGGCTTACGAATACCTGCTACATGAAATATGTCTTTTAATCTGTGTAATCGCAAGTAATCTGTGTATGTCAACAAGTAAAGGAACACGCCTAAAATTCTACAAGTGATGGCTCTTCCCACACTTCTTTATGGGTCTGAGAATTGGACTTTGACGAAAGGTCAGGCCAGTCGCATCCAAGCGGCTGAAATGAGATTTCTCAAGCATGTGGCAGGGTATACTCTCCATGATCATAGAAGAAACACAGATATACGGCAGGAACTGAATATTATGAGTATACTCGAGAGGATCGTCCAGTATCGGCTGAATTGATGGGAACATCTTTGCCGAATGGATGACTGCCGCATCCCCAAACAACTATGGAACTATAAGCCGGGAGACGGAGAGGTGTGGAACGTCCGAGGAAGCGCTGGAGTGACCAGCTCTAATGTTGCCTATTTGAGACCGGAATAAACCATTCTAGGTTTAATCCTTGAAGATGATGATGATGATGATGATTATGATGAATCTGTGTAATCACACACACACACACCGCCGCAACCGTTCGTTATAAAATTGTAAAATATAATTAAATTTATTTTTAACATATACAATTCCCGTTTTATTAAATCTTATCAAATTCCCTCCAGTTTCGAAATTCTTGGCGTCTTAAACCCTTTCCTTTAAAATGCTTAACTGCAACCGATCGAATATAATGACTCTTCTCCAATATGAGAACTCTTCTCCATCGAATATAATGGTTGAGAGCCGGTTTGCTGAATTTAAAATGGATCGAACAAGCACAAGTGACGACCCACTTGTTGGACGTTTCGTTTAAGTGACTACCCCAGAAAAAGTAGAAAAATTCTACAAAATCGTTTGGCAGACCTCGAATGAAAGTGAGTGAGACAGCAGAGCCTCTTGGTATATCAACGGCACGAGTATGCAGTATCTTACACGAACACCTGTGTATGACAAAGCTGTGTGCTAGATGGGTGCCGCGTTTGCTGACACTTGACCAAAGACAATGTCGAAAGTGTGTTTCAACCGATTATTTGGCACTATATACGCGCAATACAACCGAATTTAGCGTCGATTCATAGCCGCTGATGAGACTTGGGACCACCTATTCCTGGAACCCAACAACCGTCAAAATAATGGACCGCGAAAGGCGAACAAATTTTCAAAGAAATCAAAGGCCATTTTTTCTACTGGTAAAGTTGAAGCGACTGTCATTTGGGACGAACATGGGTAATCTTCATTGCCTATCTTAAAAATCGGAAAACAAGTAGTTACGAGTACTACGCTAACCTACTACACATTTGAAACGAGGAAATCAAGAAAAAAACGGCAACGTTTAGCGAAGAAGAAAGTGCTGTTCCACCAAGACAATGCACCATCCTACACGCCAATTGTTGCGATGGCTAAAATCAAATAACTGAAGTTGGAATTGCTTTCTCACTCATCATATTCGCCCGATTTAGCCAAAGCGACTTCTACCTCTTCCCTAACCTCACAAAATCGCACGGCGAAGATTTACTGACGACAATCGCGTCAGCGATTCTGTAAATGGATACTCTGAGGATATCGATAAATCGGCTTGCCAGTCTGTCATGACCGCTTTAGAATATCGTTGGAAAAAGTATACAAACCTAAATGGAGATCATGTTCAGAAATAAATGCAAATTAATTTAATCCAAACAATATTGTTTTCTTATTCACGTCCGGGTCTTTTCACCCTATCCTTGCACACGTGCCAAAGCTGTTCTTTATGCGCGACTTAAATAATAATTTGTACTTGATTGGGTTTAACTTTTTTGAGGCAGTAACTGCATACATTTTGTTTTATACAATAAACTGAATTTACAATCAGAGCGGCTACTCTTCATTGTTTTTTTTTCAATTACTTCAGCCTTTCAGGCTAACAGAATTCGGATGTCAGAGGTTATTAAAATAATTAACTACAATTTTCAATGTACACTTCACGGCAATGCGATTACCCTAACATTATAAGACGAACAATATCTCGCCCACACGGGAGGATAACCGCTTCTTCAATTTACAGCCCGGCCGTGAGAGCTTCAATCTTCAGTCATACTCGTCCGCCTTAACCACAGCCGCCCCCGCCCCTGCGTAACGGTACACGCGGTCATATCACACACAAAAGTTATGTCACCAACAACACCTGGGATTTTTATATAACGGTCACGTTCAAGGCTGTTGATAATATTGGTCGTCGTGTTCTCGATACAACAGTACCAGATGAGAACCTTGCCCCTAACGACCTTCAAGGAAACAACACTCCAAGTATAATTTACTTACATCAAAGACGAAAACGAGAAAAAACGCGTCAAATAAATAAGTCATTACATCCACAACAAGACGTCAAAACCTATGGCTAAATTACTTCTTTAATGCTTTTTTTTTGCTGTTGGCATTTTCGGACTAGCGAACTACCAACAGAAAGTAAAATAGTAATACAGAACCGTGCCTTAAAGTCTATCAGAACGAGTAAAATAAAACTTTGGAGTTGTGTCAAACAGAGACGTATTAAAATGATTCAAAACCTTCTAAAACATAGGTGACTGTACGTATGTAATCGTGATCTCACCGGAGATCATTGCATTTAGAATGTAACCACGAAACGAAAGGTTTGACGCCAAACACCCTTCAACAAGTCAACTTCAGTTTATTTATCCTCAACCTTTGTAAACATTTCATAATTCGACGAACACATATCTCACTCCCCCTGTCAGTAATAATAATCTTCTAATCAATTAGATATTAACTTTTTTGTCGTCCATATATTATAACGTCAAAACAACTAGTAACTCGGTACATCTTATTGTGCAGTTTTCGTCTTTCAAATTATATCGTTGTTCACATGTCTGTCAACCGCTTTGTAAGGTTGCATGCCATTTTTAATTATTTCTGTATCAGTCACTACTATCACTAATATCGTTTGCCTTAACATAGCATTGTCCATGTGAATGCGACGTTAAGGAATTTGAGTTTTATACCGTAGCTATTGGTAGGGCCTCCCTTACAGGACACGCCTCGAATGAAAAGTCAGACGACGTTGTGCCCAGCAATGACCCGGGCCATCCTATCTGATCAATTATTCTTGCCCACCTCTGAAATGTTTTTCACCAATGTACTGCCTATTATAGTTGTAATCTGGTTGGATGGAGAAACGTTGTCACAGGAAGTGACGTTGAGTTTTGATACATGGAACCCAAAGGAATCTCAGGCAGAGTTGGGATGGAAGCGTACATCCTAGATGTTCTGTCATTGCTGAATCGAGCACGAAGAAAACACAGATAAAAAGTTGGACAGCAGGATATACGGTCCCTGGTAGATCCTGGAAAGTTACGGAACGGTGGACAAGAACTGAACACGTAGTGGGGACTCTCTAAGACAAGAATGTACTCCGCTGATTTGAATCGCGGGTGTCAAGAAAAGCAAGATTAGATATGAATGGAAACAAAGCCTTTAGCCACAAAGTGTGTTCGTCAAACTATCTTCGTGGACGCCCTATATTCCTCAAGGAATCAAAGGAAGTAGGTCACAATAAAAAGAGTCTGGAAATACTCAGCGCGCGCAGGTATTCTCATTACATCGTGAGATGGGATGGAACACAGAAAAGGAAAGTCAAACCTAAAAGTGTATATTATACAGTCGGGATAGAATAAAAGACGTCGCCACTGAAAACCTGGCCTACAGAATCAAAACATTAGGAACTATAGGATCGTTAGAGAGGAATGACATACGTTTGTTTACGGAGACGAGGCATAACGGCGGACTGCCCCAGCCGCAACACATCTACAAAACAAGAGAATACCAGACGTCTGTCTACACTTATGGCCGCCGCCAATCGTAATTAAGGCCAACGTATAAATAATTCCTCGTTCCAAATAAACAAAACTGGAATTTACAAAAACACGCTTCCTGATTACGATAACTGTTCTCTCGCAGAGACGGGAACAAAATGATACAGGACACACACGCGAACACAGCGAACGAATTACTTTTTAATTGCCAACGAGGCCTCTCTCGAGCTCTACAAAAAAAAAAAGTAGTGCGCCACTCGTCGTACGAAATATACGAAAAAAAAAAATTCAGATAAATTAATTTTCATCTCCACGTGATTCCTGTCCGTGTCTCGTGTCATTTTACGGCCGATTATGCAAATCCGTCGTGTTACCGATGTTTCTTTTTCCACGACACGGTTTTACGCTTACGAACCAGTGCGAGCTACTACTGCCTGTCCACAAAAATTCCACATCTAGAACGGCAAAAAACTGGTTGCAACGAAGGCTGTGACCACGGCCACGTCGGTCCAGTTGGGACAGACAATTTCGGCTTATCTAGATTTCCGAATGGACAGAATTAGATTTCTCCGCTGAATACAAAGTGTTTGCCACCAAAGTTCTGTACGGTATATTTAGTTGAAAGAAATACGCCCAAACGAGTTAAAGATGACCCGAAAGATAAACAAAGTTGAAACTACAACTCGTTGGTGCGGCGACTTAAGTGGATTGATATGCGAAAATTTGAATACCGTTGTTTTCCTCATAATTCTATCTTACTGATTTGCATAACGTTGTTGTTGTTATAAACCGAAAATATTAGCTGCTCTCCGGAATAAAACCACTTGTCTATGTTTTACGACATTTTTTCTTTAAATACGGTAGTTTAGTTGCTTTGTGTGTTACACGAGGTTTCAGGTAATTTTTGTTTATAATTAAAAAATTATGTCTTTATTCAACTATATTTATACTTTGTGGTATAGGCTTGAGCTCCTTAGTGATTTTATGTTACGTGTTTAACGATTGCGAAACGTCGTCTCCATAATTGTTTTTACTACTGGAATAATAATCTTCATTTACCGTAGCACTTATTGGTAAAAATTCAAAAACGTAGCACAACAGTCTTCATCTAACTATCACGATCTTCGACTCATTTACGACTGTCTTTGAAGATTTTGCTATTTATAAACCAGTTCATGCATACTGCACCAAAAGCCTCTGCAACATTTTCACCACGTCGCATCACTTTATCTTTTTTTTTTAGTTCTTTGATCCTGCGTTGTCATATGTTAAAAAATAATGGCAAAAAATAAATAAAAACAACTCACTTAATTAGCTACCAAATGGTTAAATAATATGGTCACTATCAGCTAATATGGTCAATATGCTTAAAAATTTTGTCATTTGTTAAAAACAGGTGTACAAATATTTCAGATTTTTTTGGAATGGGACAATTTAATGAGAGAAATTTAAAAATTGCATTTCTTAGGCTTTTGCAATTTGTTTTATTACGACAGGAGAGAAAATTACTGGAGGAGTACAAAAAGTGCGGCATAGAGATAAACAAACAAAAACAAAATACTTGCCTAATGGAGCTGATATTTCTAACATGAGCTTGAATAATGAAGAACTACACGTACCTTGGATACGTAGGCATGTGAGGAATACACGTATTTAGGAATCATTTTTTATGTGACTGGTAATAATGACAGGGGGATTGCAAGAAGCCTTCAGGAAAACGGTTGCAGACAGAAAAACGGTTACATGCCTCTATGATTTTGGTGGAGTTAGGATACTGGTAAAAAGAGAACATGCAATAATTATGATACATTCGTTAAGAGTAGCTTACTGTAGGGAGCAGAAGCATGGCGCGTCAAAGAACAAAATAAAAAGAAATTAGAGGCGGTGGAGATGGATGTGCTCCGGAGATCCCTAAGATAGACGGGACAGAATTTCAAATGAAGAAACTGGAAGAATGATGTGGATAGAGGAAACTTTGTTTCAAGACATTGAAAGGAACCAGTTAATTTTGGTTCGGCCACATCCAGAGGTTGGAGGATGAGAGACTTCCAAAAACGTGATGCAGTGGGTTACTTCCTTTCGTCACAAGCGGGTAAGACCGAGAAAATAATCCTAGAAAGGAGGCCATGACTGCTCGAGATCTCTTGGATGGAACGTGGATCCGGTATCCTATGTGGACATTAGGCATCGGGCAACGACGTTGTTAAAAAGGGTCTAGCGCCAATGGAAACGGTCACAACGAAACGGTAAATGTGGGTACTAGAGTTTATACGTGGTCGTACAAGCATTAAAGATGATCTCCATGGACGCCTATAAAGTGCGACAACTTCAAATATATCACCAAACAAATTTCACGGTGTTGTAAGATCGGTGAATGAGAGTGCATGACACTGCTGACATCATAGGCATTTACAAGAGTGATTGTCTCATACTTTAACTCTAAAACTTGGTGTGAAAAAACTTGGTGCAAGCTAGGTGGCGCATTCGAAGTTATCGCGTTTTTTGGGCGCCCACATGGGGATCATCGTTAATGCTCGTACGGCCACTTTTAAACTAGAGTGCCCACTCACAATCCACTTGTTTTTGACAGTGCAGCCTCACTAACATATTTACCATTTAGTTGTGAATCTCCATTTGCGCTAGACCTTTTTTAACAAATAATTCGTGATTTGGTCCCTTTCTCAAAACACGCGACACGTAAATTTCGAACACCTAATAAACAATGAATAAACTGACAGACCAATTTGGAAATTAACAGGTTATGAAATACGAAGCTTACAACACACGAAAAATTTTAGTTCTACCTCTAAGATATATATGTCGTTCGCAAACTTTCCAACTGACCCTTGCACTAATATATACAATTTTATTTCTTGTACTATATTACATAATATGTACGTATTTGTTAATAAGCATATGATATTTATAGATATACAGTAATTTTACAGTTTTATTATACAATATAGATGTACGGTAACGCTATTTGCCTACTTCGAAAAGGTACGTGAGACAGACATCGCTGAGGCATATTGTTCCCATTTCCCTCGCCAACAACAACACACATCTACTAAATATAGATAATTACTTTTAAACGCCTACGGTTGGTTTTTATTACAATAATAAATACATAATAAACGGACAGGGAATAAAAAGAAAAGGCACCAACGCAACAACACACGATGAAGATCGACAAAAGTTGTTTTGCCCGCCTGCTGGATAATCTTTGTAGGCGTAGTGAACAGTCGAACAATACTGAAACGCCCATTACAAGTTCAGCCGCGCTATTACTACCTCCGTGCGCGGTTAACACTTGGATTACTGTCTGCACATAGCTCGCCGTGAGAAAGGTGAACATGATTCATAAGAATACAACAATACACGAAACAACACTGGCATCGCAATAAAATCCTTCTTTAATGCCAAGATTCATTCTACATCTCAAACCGTATGCCACTTCCTGTGCGCGAAGTTAAACGGTCGTTACAGTGGTCCCATGGTTACCACTGCTTTCTGTATCTAGCGTTCCACGGCCTTATGGACTGTTTTCTTACGGCCCATACATGTAAACTTCATACACTTCCTTCGGGACTTCATAAACCTACCTAATACGATGGTTTTAGGGATGAATTTACCATTCCACTAGCAAATTAAAGTATTATTTTTTATTTGACGCAATACTCTTTTTCCTTGCACAACTTTCTTTAGTATATCCATCACCCCTGCTGTACTTAGAGAGTGTCACATCGAGATTCTTAAAACATCGTAAGCTTTACAATTTCTAGTTCCACGGTCCAATTCTTCTGCATCTTTGCCTACTGCCCCAAGGTCTGTTTTCAATTCGACTTAACTTGTGGAAATAAATCTGTAAAACAATAAATAAACCTAGGTTAAAGTAGGTAAAAGGGCAGACGAAGCGTAGTACAGTAGTTCTATGTTATGTACGTTTTACGACTCACGTTGACAGCCTACACTGCGCCTGCTATTCCACTTCGATTACTAAAATACGAATCTATTACTGGTAGTACATACGCTACTATAACCTTTCGGAGTTATAGCCACTCTGTCGAGCTCTTCCGACTCTTCAAGACAAGTGAGACTGATCAGTCAAATCACTCGCCCCCCCCCCCAAATTAATCTCTTCCCCAGACAGGTCTCTATGTTTCTAGCCTCCTCGACCACGTTTTCTCACTCTTTCCTGATTCTTCATTCCCTCACTGCATTTCATTACTCCCATAACTTTTACAGGAAAGAATTACTCCCACAGCTTTCTCCCCGACGACTTGACCTTAATATCCTCCCATCTTAATCTTCCTCTAGGCTCCCGTTTCAAAATTGTTTTCCTGAACATAACTGTTTCGCTAAACCACCTTACTCTTCGTAACTATTATGAATAATAAGTTATAAATTATTCGTAAAAATATTAGTCAAATAAAAAAATAAAATAATTACTAAAATCGTACAAAATAAACACAAGATTTTCTATAATTTACAATTTTGAATTAACTAATTAATTATAATAACATGTACGTACACAAGCGCGACCGAGAACAATAATATAATGCCCGATCCAGCAATGATTAGTAACCTCTATTTCAGTTTAAAATAATCTGATCACACATTGGCGGAAAAGAGATACAAGGAGGCGCACAGAAGATTTTACATGATGATGGTTGACTACCAAGAAAAGGCAGATTCGGAGTACATAAAGATGGCATCAGAAGAGCATTAAGGACGGAAGAGCATTATAATCGCACATTAATGACTTAAATACATTTTATAAGTCTGCGAGTGTAGTCTCTTAAATAGTGTATCCACGGTTATTCTTTTCGTCCATTTAATTCTAAGCATTCTTCGGTGTGTCCCATGCTTCTAATCTTCCGAGTTCCACAAGAACCGATATTTTAGCAAATACCGACCGTCTGTCACGGATCCTTTCCTTTAACGGGCAAACGGAGAATGAGTCCCGTTCGTTCCAGGTCGTCAAAACGACATACCCGTGGTCAAATTACATCGATCGTTTATTAAACACGAGTTACCACGCGCTATTTTCGTATCAGCTATAAAAAAATAGACGTGTAAATATGTTAACTATCTATCACACACATATGGAATGTACACATACGCAACTTTCAACAAGGTGGTCGTCTTCGTACCTCTTTTTGTTATAAACAAACCTTCCTTTGTCGTCGATTAACAAAAGAAGAGAAAATCCGCGCGCGAAATATTTCGGACATACACGCACAGCGTCCGATACCGTTACCGAACGAAATGCATTTCGCATTCTTCTTTGTCAAACCGTGAGCAATAACAGTAATAGTCAGTCGGTTGCATCGGTTCCTCGACACGCACAAAACACCTGCCACGGCATTGTCTCCCCTCTTCAACTTACTCACCGACTGAATAGATCGAAATCGCGACTTCAAAAAAAATCACGACGTTTATTTATTGCATCACGAAGTGCACGACGATGCAACGCGTGCACACGGAAATACGTACGCCGAACGCACACGATCCAGCGCGTACCTATTGCTGACACGAAGTTAAATTACGATGCTAACCGTTGTTAAAATTTACACGTAGATCTATGAAGTTAGTACCTATATAGTACAAATAAATCTATTAAGTTCTTACTCTGAACACAGACTAATTATGTACTATTACTGTAATAATAATTTCTGCAGAATTCCACAAATCTGAAGATGTCTTTGCAAATCGCACACACGCAAAGCAGAGGTTACCATAAACAAAATTTATTTTCACTACTAATATACAATTTATAATAGTCGTCGAAATGTTTTTAATAAGGGCAGAAAGAGAAAATACTGTATAATATGTTCATAAAACATGGAAATGCTTCAAGACCATGAAGCATTTATAAATAAGGTTAGCCAGACACCCAAACAAAAAAGTTAATTTTCAGACATTTAGAACTTTAAATCGATTTAAAATATGTATAACTATATCAAACAAATGTTAAATATTGTTAATAATAAATAAGCAAAAACATGCACAACTAAGTGTTTAATACGATACAATTAAATTACGTCAAAATTTCGAACAATCGAAAAACTGAAGTCAAAATACATAAAAATATCATTCGTTAATGCATCAATAGCCAATGCCGCACACATTCCTCTGTATAATTATTTTTATAATTAATTAAAACACATACATATTGTGTCTCTGTAAACCTTTACATAACGGCACATATTTATATTCATACCACACGAACAACCATTCGTTAATAGAAACATATACATTTAATAAAATATTAATGTGCGACCCAGCGAACATGGTTTTATATACACAGTGCTGCTCGAAAGAAAAGTAGTATGCTTTTTATCTATGCATTTTATCGACATGCGTCGAGAAAAAAATATTGTGCTGCATATTTAGAAACGGAAGGAGGATGTCGCACTGAGGGAAAGATGTATCCAAGAGATGTATTAAAAATAAACCAACAAAACCAAGTTTATCAAAATCAAACGATTCGGATGGACTGGGGACTACTAATGGAAGTGAAGAACCGGTAACAAATACCAGATGGACAACATCAAAGGTAAAAGACCATGAGCATGTTCCTTAAATACAATAAAAGTTAAAATAACAGCTTACAGGAGATGTGAAAACGCTGCTCAAGGAAGCCCGAGTCCAAAATGAGCAGCACTACTGTTTGAGCAGAAAAACGACTGATTCAACAAAGAATATCGGGAAGCAATAAATAACAGAAAAGCTGCTACGTGAAACTGCATATAGGGAGAAATACAAGTAACACAAAAATTAAAGCAGATAAGATGTGTAGATTTATGCACAGGAAATATGTAAATGACAAACGGGAACAGATGGGGGAAGATTTTAAAGAAAATTAAAAGCAAAAATTCCTACAAATTTATGTATCAAGAGATGTTTTACACCAAAGAAGCGCCATAACAAGACCAGACAGGAAAAATTCTGCGAAAATGACGGCAAAAGAAAGTAAGCATGGAAGGTGCATACTTTAAGGAAATATTGGGAAAAACAGGAAACCAACACGGGACAGCCACACGAGGCCCAATGGAGGTTTAAGAACACCATGAACCGCCAACAACGAATAAAGTTACGATAACTACAGCTGCATAGAAGCGATTCGAATCGCCCAGCACACATGAAATTCCCCTAATCCTCAGGATAGAGTAGACCAAGATCCATTAGAACCTGTAGTGCCAAAGGAAAGAAGTTTTCGAATACAGAAAATTTCTGTCGACAATCTAACTTTCTACAGCACTTGGGGTGCCGCCAAATTTTAGAAGACGCAAGTATTAAAACGGAAACATTGGAAGCAAGATTGTTTGAAAATACGTTTTTTGTTTGCAACACGAAAGTGGAAGCTAAATAGTTCCTGTATATTACAATTAAGGTCTCTCAGACCGAATTGTATATATATTGTAGTTATGCAAAAATATGATAAATTTTGAAAACAGGTTGTCCCAAATTCCTTTACCTTTAAAGCTTACGAAATCTTAGTAATTTTCCTTCTAATTAGCAATGTAAACTGGAAATACAAAAATAACATCTACTTTATGTATATCGGCCTATTAGTGCCACACTAACGCCATTCTAATCCGTCACAAAGAGATTAATAGCTTTCAGAAACGATACAGTATTTCAGGCAATTCTGTAAAGCAATACGATTCAATTGCTTCTGTAAGCAGAAACTCAATACGACCCCAAAAAGTCGATACCTGAAAGTGCATACGTGGACCATATCAAACACACCTATCTGAATTGGCACCACACACACGCTCAACAGCTCGTAATGAAACGATGTGTTTAGTACTACCATTCTGGCCTACGCAGCAGCAGAATTAAAGCCCACTGCCTACGTAAACGGTCTAGGTAATTCTAGAGCGTTGGCTTCGACTATCGCACAACTACAATCGACAAACCCGCGACCGGCGCGATTACGTACACGGTTTCTCTGTCATTTGTACAAATCGATGTTCGATGATAACGCACCGATTCGTCTGTAAAGGCAGACACATGAACAGACCGTGCGTGCATAATCAATTGCTGCTTTTACTTAAGCACCATTTTACATGCATTACACACATCCGGCTTCGGAGAAATTATATTCTGCTGGATAGGGGGTAACATGCCTACGTCCTCTCAAACAGGTCCACGACCTTGTGGTGGCACAAAAAAAAAACCGCCTGGCTGATAAATAACGGCTACTATGCTAGCTATTTTCGTAGACTTTTTACGACTCTCCCTCCCCACTATCTCTTTCCCTTTCTCGCATTTTATCTCCGATAGAACGCCTAAATTGGTATAATGACAGCGAAAACATAAAATATTTTATTTCGATATAAATAACATTAGGGCCTATATAAATAACGGTGTCAAACGCAATTTATATAGATTCACGAACCTCGCAAAAAAAAAAAAAAAAAAAAAAAAAAAAAAAATTGAAACCAAATCGAACAGGCCAAGCTAAAAACATATTCACGATGACGTTTCATAAATGATAAATATGAAAAACAGACGAATTAATGAATAATGAATAAATTCTTCTTTTGATGCCCATATACACAATAAACTTAGTAACATTTTGGTTAATCAGTTTTACTATTAGAAATGTCTTTTTAAGAGAGCGTTTTTGAAATAATTTAGTAAAGTTATGATCTTACATATTCTTCTGCATGAGTCAAAAACCTGCCTCACAATACGATCACCAATACGCAGGTCTGTCCAAAAACACGGTGTCGCTGACCTCTCTTTTGAGTCTTTTAATGTCTACAATTTTAAGGTCTTTTAAGGCCTCCCATTAGCAAATCCATAGCTTCTTCCTCTTCTTCTCTTCCCTGCAATCTTCTTTCCTTCTATTACTAACTTCTGTGAAGAGTCCTTTCTCACTACGTGGCCAATCCAGTTAGCTTACCTCTTTCTAATAGCTCCAACCAATTTCCCCATGTCACCTAATGTCCTTAATATCTCATTTCATTTGTTATCTCCTTTCTTCATTATCCGCCAAAAGCACATTTCGAAGATTTCAAAATATTTCATTACTTTGTTCTTACATGCCCTAAAAGTCGACTTGGCTTCTCAGGAGACAATTTTAGGTCTTTGTGAAGATATATCAGAAAATGAAATTTTCAAAATTTGTTTGTGATAATAGTTTTCCATTGCGATTGCCCTGTGTCGAATATATTGAGTCTTGTACTAAATACTGTTTTTGAACTTCCGTGTTCAAAGTGTACGGTTTATTATTATGATTACTAATATTGTTATTGTTGACTAAATTGTTTAATTTTGTTTGACTAAATTAATTTTTTTTTACTAAATTGTTGACTAAATGACCCTAATTTTTTAATTAAGTGATAAAATTTAAAAAAAAATGTTTTTGACTCTTAAATACATCCCAAATTAGATTTTGAAGAAAATAAATGTTTACTATGTATTTCCAAAATTTGGGCCTGAAAGGGTTAATGCTATGGGGGGCCTGGGGCTATTTAAAAACAGGGGCCCATGTATGAAATTTTCGCGTTTTGCACAATACTTTACTTTATTCAGACGATAATTAATAAATATAAAAAACAAAATATTGTTCTTAAATCGTATTTTTACTCACATTTTTTTTATTTTATACTGACTAAATAGATGGTGAAACTGTTTACTACTAATAATAATTTATTAAATAATACGTCCCCAGTTTCAACGGGGCGAATATTTTTCTCGAGCCATCTCCAAAAATCATCATAAACAATTGTGATAGCTTATAACTGGGGAAATTTTGAACGTTAAACTTTACTGCTTTGCTTTTACCATAACCTTATGTACCTAAACATGTCCCCAAGTTTCATTTAAATCCGTGATTCGCACTTCAGGTACTCTCCTCGTCAGTGCGGTTTTAGTATTTGTCTTGCTCGGATAATTTTATTTATTCGTTCGAAAGTGAGAATTTTTAAACTGTCGGGGATGGGGCCCCCGACAAACGGGGCCTGGGGGCTTTAGCCCCCCCCCCTAATCCGGCACCGGGTGTACACCTGATCTTTCTTCTACTGATTCCATTTGCAAACTATTCAAAGACTGCTGTTACAGTGGCCCTAACGATAGCAGGTTCACATCTCGCTGAACAATACCTGCGTTCACGGACCATCGTCTCGCTGACGACAGGACAGCTACTAATCACTCCACACGCGCGCCGCACACAACACGTGTGCCAGATGTCATTAATAACTCCCAAAACGCTTCGGGCGGTGCTCATTACCTCCTTACACTGCACAAAGAAAACAGTAATAAGCCGTTAAATTACCTTAACTGTTAAACTATTAGACGTACCTTAACAAACAAGAGAAAACAATTCTTCAACGTATTCACAGACGGAAAGCCTGGAAGAGAGACTGCGCGATACTAACAATTAATTCACGGTAATCGCTGTGCTTACGCGAATAGTACTACAAACCTCAATCGGAACAATGGCATACGGAAAGTTCACAACTTTGCCAGTTTTTAAAAATTATTACTTTCTTTTCTACGACACGGACTGTACCTTTTCTGAGACTAGTGTATTTTTCTGAGGGAATATACTTGTCGATGTGTTGTATTTTACGTTTAATTACGTTCTTTGTTCAAACGCGGACGCGCGCACCGTTGACATACAGAGAGCACCCCCACAGTTTTATACATTTACATTTACGTTATTCTTGATTAATGACATATACATTTATTGACCAATGATTACCACATGGAACTAATGTGATTTCTTTCCTCAAAAGGAAAGAAACCCGCTAGAAGGGAGAATGCAAATATTTATAAAGTGATTATAATTGTGAAGTGGGTATTTATAAAATTATTTATGCGTCCGAGACACTGATTTTACAGGAATTTAAGAAGTAAAAACATTTCTCCAAAAAGAAATGTTCAAGAAAAATGTAGAACTAAATATAAATATATAAAAAGAAATGCAATAAAAATAAATAATACCTGTAAAAACTATATAAGCTAAACAAAATAAAAAATAATTGTAAAGGCAGTGAAAGTAGAATAACACGAATTATGATGGTGAGAACATGCATTAAAATTGACGAAACAAGTTTATTTAACCAGGAGCGTTAGACGTGGCCGAGAAAAACGTAGCAAAGCACGAGATGACGTGGTAGAAATCAGGACAGAGAAGGATTTGAAGTGGGAGTATGCAGGAAGAGCTGCGCAGAAAATACACCGATAAATGGAAATTGAAAGAATTATGGAGGATATGGACTTGCGACAACTCACCTTTCCCTATATCCGTAACGGCTATAAATTATTTTAAATCCGTTACAATTAAAAGTTAAATAATCATATCTATTCGGGAACAGTGAACATCGGGCAAGCAAAAAACCGTCACCAGCAGGTCTATATACACGACTTACGTCAATAACTTGTCCAAGAAAAATGAAAGTAATCTGGGAAACAAACCGTTTGAAATGGGTGATATAAACACGTACACAGAATGGACGGAAAAGACGTCCCGAACGGAAACCAGAATGACGACTGGAGGAAAACTACATAAACATCGAGAAAATATATAAGAAAAGATTTGGTAGCTAGTGGAGACAGATCACACCACCAGAGGCGCACCCAGGATTTTTTTCGGGAGGGGGAGGTTGAAAATTTAGGAACAGGGTACACATTTTGGTTTTCTTTATTCTTTTCTCTACAGAGCTTTTTTTCTGGAGGAACGATCTTACGCAACTTATAGGGAGCCACTGTGGCATGAACAGGTGAAAATGATTGCTTCATAGGATTTCTCTCATGTACTTTCCTCCTAGAATGCCAAAAAGACCCCTTCATACATATACTGCAAGGTCCAATCTTCGTAAGAATCAAGAGTTAAAATCACGTAAACAAACGGTTACTAATTTGCATATGCTTATACTGAATAATTTAAATTATTTAATCAGTAGATACTGTCTTTAGACATAATAATACAATAATTCTGATTTTTAGTTTATCTTTAGCAATAGTAAAAATATTTATTTATTTGTGAGAATACAGTAATTACTTTATTCTTACTATATATACGTACATACATACGTTGATTGCAAACTTCGATTTCCATATTTTCGTTGATTCCAAACTTCGTTGGATTAGACCCCTCCCCCACAGTAGACCACTGCACATCACCATAAAATGTCCAAAGAAAGGATCGGTAAAACTCTTTATTATATGGGCAAGAAAAAGAAGAAGCATTAAGTTCTATATACATTATTAAAACTCAATAGGTACTTTAAAATATTCTTGTAGAGGCAATAAAAAAACTTTGCCACTACGAGATTATTTAATTTTTTTTTAAACCATACCATTAAAACGATTAAAATCGAAAAATGTTCGACAACGAAACACTGCGTAAAATAATGGGAAATTCGGCGCAAATAGATAGAAGTACAGACAATAACGTGTGTTATGCACTGGAACGAAAGAACGACAAAAATTATTTCGACGAAAGAATTGCTGAAACGACATGGCCATAAACTAAGAGGAAGGCCAAGGAAAACATGTATAGAGAAGTTTTAAAAAGACATTAGAAAAGGAGGATCGAGACACCTAACTGGAGTGAATGGAATAGTGCGGTGACGCAAGGTGAAAACCTACAGAAGACAGCACAGTGCTGGAGAAAGAAAAAAGGAATGGCAGAATAAAAAAAATAAAAACGGATCGCATAAAAGATAGCAACTTTTTACAATATGCCCAATAAGAAACGAAAAAATGACGTCCCTCAGGGAATAAATTTCTATTTTTGAATGTATGGCTGAGCTTTAACGAAAGTTAAGAGTATCTTGTTAATTCTGAGTTACTACGAAAGTAACACCGCGTATTACAAACCCCGGTGCATATAAACACTATGTACACTGTTGAATATAATTACTGTATATAAAAAAAGTGTTTACTATATCTGTATTTGATCACTCTAAGTATCAGTGTATCTACGTATTTATTATTCTAAGCATTAGGTATTCAACACGCTTTCTCGCTTAGCATGATTTGTACAATTTTCCGTTAGAATCTATTTTACACAGTACACAGAAGATTACAGCCTTCTCTGGTCCGTACAACATACAAAATACCGAAACTGAGCGAGCATCGATTGTAATTTTTCTAGCTCTAAAAGTCTGGTAAGTCGTACGATCACTAGAGCGCAGCACAAGACGGTCAACTATGGAAACTACTAACGAACCTAGAGTCCATGTTTATTTTACTATCAGTTTTTCTCAAAGTCTTTATTAAACAAAACAGAAAATTATCGTATGTAGTAACTCATACACAATAATTATCTTTAATCACGAAAAATGTTTAGTTTTTTTTTTAATTAAACGCTGAAAACCGTAGTCGGAACGACTATTAGCTACAATTACTATACGAATAAAACTCATGAATAAAATGTAAAGAATTTTTTTTTGGTGAATTACACCCCGTTTTACAGACGAATTACACCGTTTCCCGCACTCCATGAACCATTTTGCTCTGCCCTGGATATCTTCCTGTCTTCTGTTTGTTCATTGTAGCCCTTCTCTCAGATTTTCTGGTCTCAATGGTCGTCCGCTTTCCATTCGTTCAACGGGGGCACTTCATACTTTCAATACTTCAACTTGAGCTGTCTTTTTTTTAACGAACCTGTACCAGATCAGCCTCTTCAAGAATAACAAAGTTAACGTAAAAATGATTCTCACATTTGCGTCAAGGTATTCGTTAATAACAAGCTATTTCCATTACTTTTTTTCATTTTCTTCACGCAACTTCAATCTGTAGATATTTCAGTGTGGCGATTGAAAGCCACCTGATCATTCTGTTAATCCCTTTCTCCTCTATTTAAAATCCACATATCCTTTTAAGCCCGTTTCTGCTGCTACCTGGACCCAAGAATCTTATTTTTTGCCTTTCCTCTGACATCTCTCCCCTCTTACACCAGAACCACGTGTCTACCGTGCCTAATTACCGTACCGTAATCCGGCCACCGAAATCCTTACTACGGAGGTTTATCCACGTTTTTTTCTCACGCATCCTATTAACACTTTTCACCATTCCTCACTTGATCCAACAGAACCGAATCTTAACCTTCAGACTACTCATTCATGCGGTCACCAAGCCGCAGTGTGCCCTCTTCCAAATTTGTACTATTCATTCACGTAACGTTACATCGAATTGGAGTACTGTAACCACAAGCTAGCCGCACTGACGAGTTGCTTATTCTATCCCTCCATAAAATCCGTATACAGCTGGGCTATATATTTTGATCAGCTTTTAATCCCCAACATAACTGTAAGTACCTCTTCATGATAAGACAGCAACTGTGTGATAACGTAAGAAATAGTAGAACAAAATTCAGGATGCACTGAGTAATCTATTAAAACGCTTATATCCATCTAATCTCACACAAATTTAAAAACGGTACTATCAGGATGTTATATCAATACTCGTCATATTATTTTGGGAGGGAAGATAACCACAAACACGATTTATTGTGGTAGCAGAACAAAATAAATCGTACCAATATGTGTACAGGTAAGATACAAACAATTTTGCATTTAACATAACAATCACTAGAGTACTTTTACATAACGTGTTTTCCTTAATCTACTTGATTCATTTCCTCCCAAAATCATTTCCTTGATTCATTTCCGATTTGGGGGAGGGGGCAAAATCAGCTGTTTCCTGGTATTTTACACCTGATTTTCGTTTATGAGGTTCGTGCGAACGGGTATGAGAATCTACTAAAAAACACTATCCCCGTCAGCTAGGGGCCGAACATGCATCTCATCAAGCCCCAATATGATTACACAAATTCGATCGACTAACCGCTCAGCAGAATCGGCTATAATTCGTTCGACATTATCGTTAGTACAGATCTGGCTGTCTTATCAAAATCTGTTAACTCTTTAAGATCTAAAAACGTTGGCAGTCACACACACAATCGGAATATTATTTTCTTTTCTCTGTTCGATGCCGTCGGACAGGCCTGTTGGTTTCACAAACGCATCATTAAGTCCACGTGGGCGCGCACCATTACTCCGCTAACAACGTGGCGCGCGTGCGATCGCGTGCGCGTTCCAGTTCGAACAAAGAACGAAATCTCATAATCGTCCTTGCCAAGGACGGACGCGTCAGTGCGGCCCCGCCAACAACTCTGTGTCGGATATGATGCATGATATTATGATGTAGTCTACGCGTTACCTGCCGAGACACGAAAAAAATCACCGGTTTAGCAACTTTAATGCATTAATCAATAGATGGCAAAACAAAAGGAACGATAATTTGAATTCAAAATAAAAAAAAAAAAAAACAAGAAAAGTCTACTATGCGCTGTCATATATGCAAAACGTATTGAATAGGTCATGTTTGTTTACAAGCGAAGCCGCCCCGAAGGAATTAATACGTAGTCAGACTGACAGTGCTCTCCGAATGAAGAAAAAAGTGCGCGCGCACACACACACACACACACAAAAGCATATCCTTAACAATGACCCGATGTGCATATACGCGAAACAAAAGAAAAAATGAGTCACAAAGAAGAAAGAGAGAAGAGCCTTGAGCGCTTTTGGCAAGACCTTGCAAGGTCGTTTCGTTTCTCCACACGGCCACGCCTCACACACACACACACACAATTATATATATCGTTTTAATTCTGTGGTTTCTCTTCTCACTTCGACAAAGCGAGAGGAAAATGTTAACAAACAGATGTTAAAGGTATAATAAACGGCATCCTCTCTCTCTGTAACACCACACCCAAACACATGCTGCACACAGCAGCAGCAGCTATAACCGGACCTCACAACGCCTACTAGCGAACCAGCAAAAGAAAAATCTCGTACTTTCCAATTTCCAGGTTTTTTTTTACCGTAATAACGATAAAGGGTAGCTGTTGCTGCTGTGTGTTAGTTATATTTCGTTTTCTTTGTGCCTTTTCGCATTCGCAATAAACATCGTATATACGAACATACAACAAAAACAACCAATGTCGTCTGGCTGTAGTCTTTTGCTAACGGCTGCGTCCGAAATCTAGCCGATAAGAGATATAATCAGACCCTATCGCGTAAAGAAACCCCTACGGGGTCCATCCCACCGCTTGTCTATAAATTGGAATCTTTGAATTCCCGCGAGCGACGCCGGTAAATTGGAACAACGCTCTCCGCTGTTCTTCGTCTTCGAAGCACGCACGCAAATTAGCGTTGTTCACATGCTTAACGCGCGCGCTACTTCCATTAGCAATTATAATTTCCTGGACGGCGCTGACTCAGACTCGACAACACGTTCCAAGTCAACAGCGTTGGTTCGCATGATTCACCGCACAAAAACGTTTATTTTATTTAAACAGTTGTCTTTAATTTGAATAATGCCATTTGTTATTCTCTGGGGAGAGAGCGGGTCTGAAGAGAAAAGGTGCACGCATTTATCTGAAACAAGACGATTTTTTGTAATCAGTTACAAAAATCAGTCACAAATCACACTTGTTTTTCCCCCGCCCTCAAGGATGCAATCGGAGCAACACTAGAAGTGTTCTGAATCATCATCGGCTTAAAAAAAGCATTATGAGCATCACGAAGTAAAGAGAACACATCGCTACAATCTGACATGACAATCATCTTTCATTAAATATGTGAACACTTATGGTACTTGTTCCAAACTGCTGAAACATACATGAAACATCTATGCAAAATGTGTTTTACGTTTTTAGTAAATAGCCTACAAAATAAATCAATTTGATAAAAATGTTTGCTTGCCTAGTTGTACTTTACACTACACGAAGCTTCTCAATTCCATCTTTTCATGTCTGTGCACCAGAGGCATAAGACACCATGTCACATACACAGTACTTTACAGGACAGCTAAAAAACATTTTATTTGCTTCAAGAAGCAATGTGAGATAGTGTTATTTTAAACATGGGTATTGACTGCATAAAAATACCTAGGAGATAATGCCACATATTACTAGAAAAAGGGCAGTCTGTACATTAACGCTAATTTTTATTTGGTATTCTGCCCTAAGGCAGGTCTTCAAATGGTAAAAGTTCTCCAAGCTGTCCTATCGCATGCCGGTCTTTTCGTTTCTTCGTAACACCCTCTGATTTTCATGATATCTATTAACTTCATTCTTCTACGCCCTCTTGTTTTTTCTCCTTCTATGACGCCCTCCATGGCAGTTGTAAGCAAGCAGTCTCTTCTTAAACAATGACCTAACCAATGCCTTTTCCTATTTTCTATTACCTTCAGGATTCTTCTCTCTCCCCCTATTCTTCTTAAAACTTCATCATTCCTTACTTTATCAATCCCATCATTCCTTGCTTTATCAATCCACCTCATTTTTCCATTGCTCGCCAAACCCACATCTCAAATGCTTCTAATCTTTTCTCATCCTCCTTCCTCAGTGTCCATGTCACTGCACCATATAAAGCAACGCTCCACACATAACATTTAGCCAACCTTATTCTTAAATTCTTATTAATTTTATTTACCACACAGCAGTCTTTTCTTCCCATTAAATGCCTCTTTCGCTACAGCAATTCTTGCTCTAATTTCACGAGTGCAGGACGTATCTTCACTTATCAAGCTTCCAAAATATTTAAACAACTCCACCTGTTGTATTTTGTCTTGCCCTATCTTTATGTTTGCTCTTTTTCCTCCTCTGCCAATCACCATACACTTATTTTTTTTCCTTATTAATCCTCATTCCATATTCCTCGCATACTAAATTAACACTGTATAAAAAGCTCTATTTATAAAAATATCGGTATGGAGAACCATACATGACTTCCATGTTCTAAGATTTATATTTAAAATCATATTCGAAATGAAATATTTCCATAGAAACTACTTCTTTCTACTTATTGCTTCAGTCTTAACCACAGTACTGTGGTCACTAACGTATACCACCTCACGTTTTCGCACTCGATTTTCACTGATGATGGCAGTCGATGGCACTGCCGAAAAGTCTGGTTTTGCAGAAAACATTGGACTAAAGCTAAACAGCCCGGGAAGGAATTTTAACAAAGAACTACTTCTTTGTTGCTGATAACGTAGTACACATAAAAAATTCTCCCCTCCCCCTTCAACTACAATTTTCATTTATAGAAAATTACCCCCACCCCGTTCACCTAACCTCTTCATTTATAGATATTTCATCTACGTTTCTACAGTGGATTATTATGAGCTTCTTATCAGGATACATTATTTATTAAAATTAAGTACTTTACTCTTGTTAAAACATAAAACGTTGCTGGTAAAGTACCCCTTTCTCTTAACCGATCTTCACCAAAATCAATAGACCTTCAGTCCTCTACAATGCAGGGATGCATACAAAAAAATATTTGATTCTGTTTGAATGTGCGGCAGTTATCGTTCGTCATGGAAACATCTCTTGTTACAACATAAAATGTTGCAGGTAAACTACCCCTTTCCCTTAACTGATCTTCACCAAAATCAATAGGCCTTGAGTTCTCTACAATTCAGGAAAGTATGCAAAAAATTATTTGATTCTCTTTGAATTTATGGCAGTTATCTTTCGTCAAAAAAAATTACCCTTCTTAAAACATAAAATGTTGCTGGTAAACTACCCCTTTCCCTTAACCGATCTTCAACAAAATCAACAAACCTTGAGTACTCTTTAATTCAAAAAGGTATGCAAAACGTAGTTGATTCTGTTTGAATTTACGGCAGTTATCGTTCGTCATATAAAAAATAACCCTTGATAAAAAAACGTTGCAGGTAAACTACCCCTTTCCCTTAACCGATTTTCACCAAAACCAACAGGTCTTGAGAACTCTACTATTCCGGGCTGTATGCAAAACATTATTTGATTCTGTTTGAATTTGCGGCTGTTATCGTTTGCCATAGAAAAAAAAATTACCACTGATAAAAAAACGTTGCAGGTAAACAACCCCTTTCCCTTAACCGATCTTCACCAAAAACAATAGGTCTTGAGTACTCTACAGTTCAGGGCTGTATGCAAAAAATTATTTGATTCTGTTTGAATTTGCGGCTCTTATCGTTTGCCATAGAAAATACCCTTGTTAAAATATAAAACGTTGCAGGTAAACTACCCCATTCCCTTAACCGATCTTCAACAAAACCAACAGACCTTGAGTTCTGTATAATTCAAAAATGTATGCAAAAGAGTAGTTGATTCTGTTTTAATTTACGGCAGTTATTGTTCGTCATAGAAAAAATTACCCTTGTTAAAACATAAAATGTTACTGGTAAACTACCCCTTTCCCTTAATCGATCTTCACCAAAAACAAAAGGTCTTGAGAACTCTACAATTCAGGCTTGTATGCAAATAATCATTTGATTCTGATTGAATTTGCGGCTGTTATCGTTTGCCATAGAAAATACCCTTGTTAAAACAAAAAACGTTGCAGGTAAACTACCCCTTTACCTTAACCGATCTTCACCAAAAACAATAGATCTTGAGAACTCTATAATTCAGGGCTATATGCAAAAAAGTCTTTGATTATGTTTGAATTTGCGGCTGTTATCGTTTGCCATAGAAAAAAAATCTACAGACACACAGACAGACAGACAGACACACACAGACACTTTTCGAAAATTGACTTTTTTTCATGTTTTGAGTGTAGTACAATCAGAATCTGCAATAATCTCGAACACGTTTTTTTGCCATCACCATACAGTACTTCCATTTCCTTAAGGAAGATGGAAGTAAAATAGAGATGGTGTCTTATGCCTCTAGGACACGGATATTTTATTTAGTATTATACAAAACAGGTCAAGTTACCAGAACGAAAACTTTACTTTTTATTGTCTACAATATATTCACATACAAATAACATTACCTATGTTACCAGAAAGGAATGATGGGGTACTGGGCACTAAGGGTCAAAAAAAAAAATCTCTCTCTATTTGGCTGTTTACCCCAATGAGCATATTAATCAAGTTAACTGGGACACTGTAATACAGAATGCAGCTGACCCTATCACAGTAACAGTGGGCATATATTTCTACTAAGAAAATGAGAAAAATATCGAACAGGTGAAATTAGATAAATCTCAAGTTTAATAACCAACACAATCATGATGTTTCCTTGTCTTCTGGTCACCTTTATGAACAGAAAAAACATGAATCGCTAAAAAACAAATAATCTAAAATAATGAGTTATCAGAAACAAGAAGAACTTTAGAAGATTGTAAAGTCTTACAAGCCTGGAGGGGTAGACACCTTCATGTATCTGGGAACAGATCTGCAAACCTGACATCACAAGAAATAATCAAAAGTGTTATTACTAGATACGAAATGTACTACACCAAATCTAAAATTATCTTCAGAATAACTACAATGAAGTGTTATGGAAATCACAAAACAAATCAGGCCCACTTGGACTATAAGAAGTATCGATATTCTACTCTGAAAGTTTTAGGGCAGAAAATGATAACGAAAATATATGCCAGGTAAAAAGAGGAGAAACTGGAGAACGGGTAATATCCTTGAAACAGATGCTACAGTCAAAAGGCAAGATACAATCAGATTTATTCAATTTATACAAAACAACTATGCTGCACGTGAAAAGAATACATTGAAACGGATGCAGAGGATTTTGGTTACGAGAAAACAGATGCTACAGTCAAAAGGCAAGATACAATCAGATTTATTCAATTTATACAAAACAATTATGCTGCACGTGAAAAGAATACATTGAAACGGATGCAGAGTATCTTGGTTACGAGAAATGAGAGGAATGAAGTGGACGGGAAGACTGAGAAGATAACGGGTGCGGGAAGCAGAAGATTTAGGAAGGATGGGAATTTGGAATTGCAAACACTTAATAACAGGATATTAGGTCCTAATGGAGGTAACTAGTGGAAGAAGTTGAACACGACTATAGAAATTAAAAGAAGTATCCAAATTGTAGTTGCTTGAAGACCATGAAAGAGCAAAGATGAGGTGGGGCACCTGGAACTCTTCTGGCTTCTTGTACTGTAGAGTTTTTGCAGTTTATAGATCTCCAATAAATTTAACTGTATCACAACAGTTTTCCAAGCTTCAGCACATCCAACCAAGACCAACTGTATTGGATTCACTTCTGAATCCAGTATCGTCAATGAGCAATTAGTGCTATCTTGAACTTATTTATCCTTTTCATTATACTTTTGGTTATTTCATATCTACAGTCTCCAAGTAGTAGTTACATTCAAAACTACCAATAGAAACATAATGGAAATGTACTAAAGTATCTGAAAATTCAAATATTACAACTGTGAAATATATTACAAATGCAGACAGAAAGGTGCCATTAAGAAACATTCAATGAACACTTATTCAAATAGAATCTGATTTATGACAAACCTACTTATAAACAGTATTTAATTGACTGTAATCACAATTGTACCAGTTTTTTAATAATTTTAAATACACACATTACTGTAAGACAGACCGATACATAGATGGAAATATATATACATGTATATTGGAATATGAAATACATAAAGGAAAAAAAGGACATTCTTAAAGAATACGATCTCACTGAAATATAATAAGAAACTTCGATACAGTGCTATACATGCCAAAACAAACAAGAGGATTGCCACCGATGCCTACAGTCAACAGTGCCTCTTGGGCTAACTATCAACTTTTAACTTGATATCAAACTGTGTGTGACTCACTGTTTTCTGTGCGATATCTAAATGTGAGTAAAAGTATGTGTTTGGTTTAAATTTTTCAATCAGCTCTTACTTAGTGATACATTATCTGAAAATGGTACTGTTAGTCCAACACGCATCACTTTTTTACCTGCAACTATAATTTGTGTGGGAATATGACTGCCAGACGCTCACATCCATATAAGATGTAAGACTTCTGTTTCAAACTTTGTATACAAAATACACGTAATGACCACTTCAAAGACTTCGTTACTTTCAGTACGCAAACCATGTTCAAAGCCAAGACAGTTTGCTGCCGAGAAAGACGTTTTATAGCCGCTGCATAAAATGCAAATACAGGTGTGCATTAGTCATAAAACTTTTTATTCACATTACACAGATTTTATGTCCGACCACTTGTAAGTACAAGCGTTACGACCATTTCATTCGTGATATTTCAGTTGAATACATTACCAGTCTTTGTGTACTAAACAACATAGTATGCGGTCTGCCATGACAAATGCAAATGTCGATACACGTGTATCATACAAACGATTGTTAAACGATTTAATGCACACATATCGTATGCTGCTTCCAGAAATGGAATTAATGTCACGTGTGCGTACACCATTGTAAAGAACAACTCTGTGTGCACCTGCTGGGATCTATTTAAAGTGACAGAAATACCAGTAACAAGTATTGTTCTTATGAAATACACAAACATTGTAATACTAATTTCTGTACTCCATGATGTAGCAAACAACAAAAACATCGAGCCCACACACACATAGGATATTCTGGCAGCACTATGCTTGGCTTCAATTCCTTATTATTTCTCTAAGTGACCCGATCTGTGTCTAGTCAGCTAACACTCCTCCCATGCACAAGGTTGTACGCCGAAATCCTGCAAGAGGTCCACACGATTTATCATGCTCGTACAGTCGTTATCATTTTTAATATCACAAACAATGCTGTTTTTAGTTTAACACTTCTTTTATTTTTCTTATCACCAAATTTTCATCCACTCTATGATGAAGCAGTGAGTCTCGTTTGAACAACTGAGGATTGCCTTAGAAC
The DNA here is from genome assembly GCA_034769895.1 of Magicicada septendecula. NCBI lineage: Eukaryota > Metazoa > Arthropoda > Insecta > Hemiptera > Cicadidae > Magicicada > Magicicada septendecula. Next base: position 141,514,907 of record CM068367.1, on the reverse strand, counting down.
AGAATGATCTGAAACACTTAGAGCTACAAAATTAAAACATGAGTTGATCTAAATAAACGTTTTGTTCTATTTTGACCATACTCCATCCAGCATCATGAGACTATTGTGAATAGTACCATATGTAGCATTTCCTGACACGGAAAGTCAACATGATCAATGGGGAATAAAAAATGGACTTGCTACTGACATGAAAAGGGCCACTCAAAACTATAGGCTCTTGCCTAAACTGCGGTTTTTATCTGCAACAACCTTTAATGTACCAAAACACAGTTGCAAAGTCTGTTTAAAATATCAGATAACTGTAGGTAAAATGTTAAAGTCTCCCTCACCGAAGCAAAGGCATGTTATGAAATTTACAAAAACAGATTGAAAATGGACAACTTCAGTATAAAAAACATATTACAAAGCTAAAGCATGGGTCAGATCAGAAAGTAGATTAATGTGTCACATAACTAAAGAAAGGGTTAAAACAAACACGTGGGCTACTGCCATTATTTAACATCTACTTGTTAACACTTTCAGGTTGACACACAGTTGAATGTCCCACAAGTTTTACATATTTTGAGGCTTATTGTGTGGCCAATCAAACGTTTTCAAGACACAAAGCACTGGTGAAACTTCACAGTGACGTATTTCATTTAATTAATGAATACATTCACGTAAAATACATCAATTACATTAAATGATTATAAATTCCATGTTTTTTTAATGTAAAAGTTCTACACAAAACAAACAAATAAACTGACAAATTAAAAAAATTAACCTGAAGTATTTTCTTTCACTGTATCAATAAAAATGTTTATATTCATCTACACTTCATATTTTTTCATTTTGTTTACATGAAAATGTACACAGCACACTGAAAGACAACACTAGACCTTTGCTGACAAAGTATGGAAGTAAAGTGTACTTTTAAAAGTAGGTTATAGTTGGAAATATGTTGAACAGACTACACTATGTGCTTAACATACAGAAAGTGCTCTCGAGGAAACCTGAGACAGGTAATGTAAGAGGGACCACATAGTGTTTTGACTCTTAGCAAGCAGTATAAACTGATTATTTTGACTTCAGTAAGTATAACATTATTATGTACAGATAAACGGCCACCTTAAAACAACAATCATGGCAAAATTGGAACAGTAAAAACAAAAAGGCACCTGAAGAGGTGTTTCCAGCTTATACAGAAAAGCATGTTATGAATTTGTGAACAACATTACTCATAGAAATTATATGGTCCATCACATAGACCTTGGAAAATTATAGTCTAAAATGTAAGGCCACAGAGAATTCTAGATCCTCCAGAAGAACACGAGGATACCTTTTATTTGAATTTGAAACATATGTCAAGACTATGATGGAAGACATTTGTAAGCTAGAAGGTCCTTAAAAAAGAGAAAACGTTTTTCTGAGGAGAAAAGACAACTGAAGGCAACAGCTGATATTACAATATGTCTGCATTGGGAATATTGTTGTTTAATGTTGTTATACAGTTTAATGTTGTTTGCAAATGGTGCAAACTCACTTAGCCATTTCTTCTGTAAATTACATATCAAAGTATCTTATTTTTTGTTGTGTTGTTTGTTTAAAAATAGGCCTACTGAAATAAGCAATATACTGTTCACAAAACAAAGCCTTAAAAACAAGAAAATTCATCTCCTCTTAAAAAAATGGATAAAAAATGAACACGAATAATATTCTTTAAAATATTTACCATTTCAATCATAAACAAAAGCACTTTACAAGTGTTCACTAATTGTATTCTAAACATGGAAAACAATAAAAAAAATAAAAATATTATAAAATAAATTGCACATAAAATATTTATAACTGAAACAATGATTTAGTGCTGCTTCGTTATCCAACAAAAAATAATGACAACCTCCAACCAGTGTTTTTCATTCAACTCTACTTTTAACAGTGTTATTTATTCTGAACCAGCCAGTACCACAAACACGAATAAATTACAGCGATCATACAGTAGTTGAAGAACGGGCAGAACAGGTGAGAAAGGTAGAAACCAATGTTGTTTCTTGGACTGCCGCCAACCTTGTCAAATCTGTTTCATGTTTCCGCACTGGACCTCGTATTCCATTCGGGGTCCTTTACTTCACAGGTCGTTGAACCTTCCAACAACTGATGGCTTTATAATGTCACGCAACAAACAAACAACTCTACCAAAAGAAGAGACAAAAAAAAAATCACTGTCACTGAGACAGGTTATTATCTCAACCTGTGTGCTCACAAATAAATGCATATTAAATCAGTGTGTTAACTTTTTTAACAGTATACTATAATGGCCAGAAAATCTTTGCACAAATTCTTTATGCAAATTTAAAATATATTTTCCAATCATATAAAACTACAATGGCCATTTGTTACAGGTACCTTTTCTTGGGTAGTGCTATTCATAAATGTTTCACTTGAAAGGAAGAGTGGTGTTTTAATGTTAACACTCATTATAAATGCCAAATCAACACATTAGGCACAACATCAGCAGGTAAAATAAAACTATACACTCTGCCACAAATCTTAACAATTCATTTACTCTTGCAGTTGTGTATCTTTTATTGTGTCTTCATTAAATTTCAAATAAAGAATCATATACAGTAGTAGTATATAATCAAAACCTAATAAACTTCTAAAAATTATATCACACTTCATTTCTTTTAACTGTGTGTATAGTAATTTTTAAAACGTGTGCATGGTTACACAGTTACAAAAAACAGATTGGATATATTCTTCCTTCTTAAAACCTCAATGTGCACATTAATGGATGCCCAAGCTCTTGTCAGCTAATTCTGTTGGTTGCCTTCTGTTCAAAATCTTTGTTCCTTTCAAACCTGTTCCTTCTCTCTTGACTATCCCCTAGCATTCACCTTTAGCATTCCTTGACTTTCCTTTAGGACTCACCAAGTATTGTTACAAAGTTGTAGTAAATGTGGCTAATTAAGCCCCCCCCCTTCCAACACCACCATCACAATTATTTTCTACAATGATGCTTTCCAGAATCTTCTTCTTTTTTCTCCCTGTACATATTCTTAAGCATATCACTCTATCGTTCCATGAAATCATCTGGATTCTACTATAGCACCATTCCCAAATGTCTGTAATCATGTCTGTAATGTCTCTATTATCTCCTATTGTTCACGATCCAGAGACATAGAGAACCACACTCCATAAAAGAGTTCATATAATTTTTCCTTACTTCTTGAAGTAGCCACCCTTTTCGTTTACTTAAAAGCAGTTTTCCAGTGGTATGGACAATTTAATGTACTTGGTTATGTCCAATTTGTCATGATCCGTTGAGAATCTGTTATCTACCTCTTTGAAAGTTTGTACCTGTCTCAACTATACAGTTCCCATTTAAATATTCATTTATCTGCATTTCCACTCCTTTTCACTAATCCCCAACACAAAAGACTCCTTTTTATAGGAAGCAGAATTGTCCTGTAGATCAATAAATTTTCTGACAAATGTAAAATGATTAGAAACTGTATTAGAAATGAGACGATCAAACTGGAAACTAGAAGGAAAGCATGTGATAGATTTACTGGCGAGATAATTGAAACAACTAGAGCATGCAAGTAGGGCAAGACAAAGGAATAAAAATTGAACATGCCATGCAAGTGAAGCTGAGGGTCAGAGACCTAGAGGAAGGCCAAGGACGACATACTAAGCTTACCTTGAGAGACCGAGACAGGACCATGACAAAATTGAGGATCTATGTATAGCTATGGAATGTATGGAAGAGATGGATAAAAGATTCATACAACTAGACACCAAAAGGCTAAAAGGAGTATCAAAGGCCCAGGATGAGATGGTGAGTCCAGAACAGACCATAAAGCCTAACCTAAAAGAACTGAAGAAAAAAATATGTTAAAATTTACAGATGACCATTGTGTTGGTAGAGGAAAGGGAATGTTCGGAAACATGTTATGAAAAGAATACAGAAAGGACAGTTGAAGACCAAATATTTACATAGGAATGGGACATCAGGGAACATTATATGAAGTTCTGGTAAAACAGTGATGCCGAGGAGACTGTGACGATTTAAAGGCAATTTAAATAGCACAAATAAATTTTTTGTTCTTATAACAAGTGAGAGTATAATCCACCGTCTCTCTGTACCTAGATACCTGTATCAACTTGTAAAAAGGCTAGTACGAACATGCAAAGTACACTGTTATTAAGCGAAAACTAATAATCATTCTATTTAAATAAAAGACGTAATAATAATAAATGAAATACCTAACTCCTAACAAAGAAAAGGTAGGATAATTTATAGTAGTTAATTAATGGACAATTAATAATAATAAAAGTACGAACTACTTTTCTCTCGGCGTGTAAACTGCGCCCGCTTCCCTACTCTCTGCCACTAAACTAACGCCAGTCGACCGAGAATCTCTGACATGTAAGCAGCTTGAAAATATGTCGTGAAGTTAAACTTACGTTTATGTTGCTAAAACGATGTAACAAGAAGTTAGTGTTTCTCATTTACATAATCCACATGTAGCTAAAACGAAATGAAACTTAAAACTAGTAATGTAGTTCAGATGTTGAGAAAGTATTATTAATAAAAAAAAAACTTAGCCGACACATCTCTTTATGAAAAGTAAATGGTAAGATATGTGCCATACCATGTAAAAGGTAACATTAGTGCTGTTAAAAAAAAAATTAAATGTGAAAAGTGAACACGAACGTCAGGAGTGAAGTTACGACTACAACTGTACGAGCTCCAAGTAGCAGAATCCCAGCGTCATGACCTAGATCACAATTCTGAAACAACAAACTAAATGGAGGAACCAGAACGACAACGAACTACATCCAGGAAAACCTACTGAAGAGGATCATAAAGACGACCAGCCGCAGATTCACGTTATACTCAGGTGACACTAAACCGTAACTTCTGTGCATATATTGTTTTAAACAACCTCAACAAAAAGAACAGTAAAGTTTCTTGTAAAGACTCATTTAAATCACATAAATATTAGCATACTAATGTTTGTAGTTTCTGTAATGAGATAGTAGTAATCTGATGATGGTTAAAGGTAAAGGTTAATATGAAATTACATCAGACTATTCTTCAAATAGTTTGGATGATGTTGAAGTATGTTAAAATATTATAAAGTTAGAACCCGGATCCGTGGTAATCAAAGTAATATACAGCTGTATGATTTTGAGATAATAAGAGTAACAATTTAAAGAGTATCTGATGCAGAATCTATAAGAATTCTCTTTTAAAGTAAAGTAAAAATAAAAAGATGACCATTAAAGGTATTATGTTTAAATCCGTAGTTAAGATACAAAAATAAAGAGATGTTTTCGCTAATATCCAGAGAGTGAATAAATTTATGTAACCTTAAAAAAATTAATACATAAATAGTCCTAGTTTGTTGGTAAGTAATTTTTACTAACTACGGCAGCTAATTTAATTAACAGCAACCAATTAAACTGGTTCCCTATGTTATAATGTCTTAACAGGAGAGACGTTATAAGACAGCTGTATCAGATGTTCTGGATGGTGCTGATGAAATCATATTGGAGGATTGACATGATGGTTTGACAAAGTTAAAAAATAAGAAATTTGCTAAAGAAGAAGAAAGCTTCTGAGATCTATGTGGGGATGCACAATACTGAACAGAAAATGTTTTGTTGTTTCAAGTTTGCTCATGTCTTATGCATTTCACATTTTTGCTAATAAATATAAAAGTGTGTGATATAATAGAAATCTGCATCTTACTTGAATACCACATACAGTGTAATTAGCTCTAGCACCAAACACGCGTAGCTTTCTATAGCACTTGTGATTTTGTTTTGTCTGACCTGTGCATTTTTTTTTATCACTTTTCTTTGTTATAATGCATATTTGAATCCTGATTTCATGTGTTCCGATTCCAATGAGTTTTATTTTTCAGTATTATATATAGAAGATTTAATATAATATGTATATATTCAGGACCTTTTTAGATTCCATTTCACAACAACAATGTCAAACTATTCGATTGAGATGTATACCTTTATATACAAACACAGTTCTTCAAATGTGCTTTCCCAAGGGTCAGAGATTAATATGCACCCATACTCAAAATATTAATATGTGACAGAATTAATTATTTCATTTATATGTGGCATGCATATAATTTCTGAAAATTTCCCTGAAACATTCCTTCTAAATTTAGTTGGCTGTTCAATTATTCAAAATATTCTTTTACTGGGAAACTGCTGATAATTATAATTGATTACTATGGATAAAAACGGATGCTCTACTGTATTTATATGACTTAAATATTTGCCCTTTACTATAAATTATGAAGATATATTAGTATTCAATATTCATGACACATTACACATGTCTGTTGCTCTTAACTGAAACCAGTTAGTTGTCTTAAAACTACTTAAAATGAAAACAAAGTCAAAACTACATACAGTGCACTTTAAGATGACTAATCACTTGAAAATGTAATTATATATGAATTACAATAATAACCTTCATCAAATGAACACAGATTACTAAAAGCACAAAACTGACTATCAGAACAATGGCCTCATCAACTTTAATTTAGGAATTAAAACTGTGTGTGTGTGTGTGTGTGTGTGTGTGTGTGTGTGTGTGTGTGTGTGTGTGTGTGTGTGTGTGTGTGTGTGTGTGTGTGTGTGTGTGTGTGTGTGTGTGTGTGTGTGTGTGTGTGTGTGTGTGTGTGTGTGTGTGTGTGTGTGTGTGTGTGTGTGCATGCTTTTCTGTTCGGTGATAAATTAGTTAAGTGTTCCACATTCCTTGAAACTACCACAGTTAATTTATGGAACCATGAAAACATGTTTCTGTAGTATGTACTATATTAAAAAATAAGGTAAGATGCTTCTGAGTTGATAATAATCATCCGAATATTCGTGCTTGCTAAAAACTAAAACTTTATTAACCTGTGCCTGGACAGTAAGGGATCCACTGAGGAATTTGTGAGTGGTGTTCTGGGGATGGTACCTATAGAATTATGAACAATCATCACACTTGTTAACAACTGAAACAGTTAATCATACAAAACTTCTCTGTATTAATTATGCAGAGATGTTTCTTTTTTACTTCCATATTCCTTAAGGAATGGAAGTATGGTGATGGCAAAAAAAATCGTGTTCGAGATTATTGCAGATTCTGATTCTACTACACTCAAAACATGAAAAAAAGTCGTTTTCCGAAAAGTGTCTGTTGTGTGTCTGTCTGTCTGTCTGTGTGTACATTTTTTTTCTATGGCAAACGATAACTGCCGCAAATTCAAACAGAATCAAATAATTTTTTGCATACAGCCCTGATTTGTAGAGTACTCACAACCTATTGTTTTTGGTGAAGATCGGTTGAGGGAAAGGGGTAGTTTACCTGCAACGGTTTTTTTTATCAAGGGAAATTTTTTTTTTTTTGCAAACGATAACAGCCGCAAATTCAAACAGAATCAAATAATGTTTCGCATACAGCCCTGAATTGTAGAGTTCTCAAGACCTATTGTTTTTGGCGAAGATCGGTTAAGGGAAAGGGGTAGTTTACCTGTAACGTTTTATGTTTTAACAACGGTATTTCCTATGGCAAACGATAACAGCCGCAAATTCAAACAGAATCAAAAGATTATTTGCATACAGCCCTAAATTGTAGAGTTCTCAAGACCTATTGTTTTTGGTGAAGATCGGTTAAGGGAAAGGGGTAGTTTACCTACAACGTTTTTTTAACAAGGGTATTTTCTATGGCAAACGATAACAGCCGCAAATTCAAACAGAATCAAATAATTTTCTGCATACAGCCCTGATTTGTAGAGTACTCAAGACCTATTGTTTTTGGTGAAGATCGGTTGAGGGGAAGGGGTAGTTTACCTGCAACGTTTTTTATCAAGCGTATTTTCTATGGCAAACGATAACAGCCGCAAATTCAAACAGAATCAAATAATTTTTTGCATACGTCAGTGAATTGTAGAGGACTCAAGGCCTTTAGATTTTGGTGAAGATCGGTTAAGGGGAAGGGGTAGTTTACCTGCAACCTTTTACGTTTTAACAAGAGTAAAGTACTTGAAAATTTATTTAAACTTTTTGAAACAATGGTAATTATTGAAAATAAAATAATTTTGTTGCCAGGTAACAAAAATAAAGTCATTTTGATTATAAAATATAAATATTTACAACAAGAAAAGAATTTTCAGTTTTCAAAATTTAAATATATTTTTATAAAACAATGGGTTCTTCATTGAGGTGGGGACCATGTCACTCACTCCATCTCAAGCCTCTCCCATTTTGCAGAAAAAGAGGACCCTGTCAAAGCTGATACTTTGACGACAGTGACAGGGCTTTCCACCAAATTCAGCAGAGTGACAGGTAGGCCCAACTCTGATTGGCTCCTCAGATTTCCCCAGCGTTAGTAGGTTCTATGAAAATATTTTATTTCAAAAATGATTTTAAATATAAATCTTAGATATGTTTTATAAATCTCATGTTTTATGTTTTAACATGGGTAATTTTTTATATGACGAACCATAACTGCCGTAAATTCAAACAATCAAATAATTTTTTACATATGTGCCTGAGCTATAGAGAACTCAATGTCTGTTGATTTTGGTGAAGATCGGTTACGGGGAAAGGGCAGTTTACCTGAAACATTTTTTGTTGTAACATGAGTAAAGTACTTAATTTTGATAAAGTATCCTGATAAGATCTTAATAATCCACTGTAGAAACGTAGATGAAATATCTATAAATGAAGAGGCTAGTTGAACGGGCTGGGGGTAATTTTCTATAAATCAAAATTATAGTTGAAGGGGGAGGGGATAATTTTTGTTTATATGTGTACTACGTTACTGGCAACAAAGAAGTATTTTTTTGTTAAAATTCCTTCCCTGGCTGTTTGGCTGAAAATGATTTTAAATATAAATCTTAGAATATGGAAGTCATGTATGGTTCTCCATACCGATATTTTTAAATATTTTCTATCAAAAAATATGAAACAGATTTTGACTATTCTTGATGTTCTCAGATATTTCAAATATAAAACTATGCTAATAACCCCCCCCCCCCATGTTTCTACCAATAAAAAATTTTTTCTGCCCCCACATGTTTTTTACAATTAGAGGGGGCACTGTATGGAAATTCCATTATGCCTTCCCCTGTGGATCTACCTGAGGATTGGTTAACATTAATGTTGATAGTGGTTTTTGATTGTTTCAGTAGCACCTCTGTATCCAATCCAATACATAATGTTCCATTGTATTATCTGTTACTACAAATTATGGAACATTTACTGCTACATTATGATCTATTCTCTACCATGTAACAGGAAACCTATAGTTCAAGTTTCTCAAATCCCACGCTTTTGCTATCTACGGAAAAATTACGACATGGAGACAGGGTAAGTATATCTGTACAACTATCAGTAGTACATGAATAGTAATCTGAATTACTAAGTAAAACAGAACAAAAGTATATATATTAAAACATAGTTTTAGTATATGTGCAAAAGGCCTGGGAATCTACAAATAAGAAATAATTGAAATAATTCAGTCAGCTGAACAGAGATCCTGAGAAAAGTTGAAGGACTGTCACACTGAATGGAAATGAATTAACAACATAAAAACAGAACTGAACATTTACATAATATTATTATTCTTACATAAGTGAGGACTTAGGTGGTGTCTCACTGCCCACCCATCCTTAAGCACCCACCTCTACCTATCCTGGGCATTTATGTCTCCCACTCCATCATTTCAAGATCTTCCTCTTTTCCATCTTTCAGATGGTGTCCACTCAAATATCAACTTCGGCCATCGTCCATCCCCTATTTTCATCATATGACCAAACCAAACAACTTCAGCTCTTTTTTCTATCCACGCTAACATGCTCCATTCAGCTTGCATTCTTCTCCTGACCTCCTCCTTAAAGTTTCTCTGCATCCATGCACTGTGTGTCAAGTAGTCTCAATTTACAATATTTGGGTGGGAAAAATGAGCAGAATGTGAAAAAGAACATATTGACAGAATAGATGAGAACAAATAATAGATGAGCAAATGAAAACTTACAAGCAACCTATAAGTTAAGAAGAGAAAGAAATGTTGGGAGGCTGTGAAATATGGGATCCGCTTTTATATGTGCTGTCTGAACAGACAATATTCCTACACTGTGAATTACAAAAAAAAAATAATAATAACAACAACAAGAATCTTGACAGGCTAACAGGGAAGCTTTTAACTATTTCAGATAGCTCAAAATGTCCAATACATGGTTCAAAGAAAGAGTAAAAGACATAGAAGAACTCCAGATTACTCAAGACGACATTGAAGAATACTTGCCGCTCAAAAAGAAATTAAAATTCCCAAGAAGAGGACAGGTGCCATCTGGACTGACGAAAGCAGGGAGAGACATCGATCAAGAATGAAGGAGATGTGGGAGAGGAGGGAGAGAGAGAGAGAGGAGAAGACGGGAGGAACCAGTTGATCCAAACATAGTCCACAGTGGCTCATACGAAAAAAAAATAACAATAAAGAAAAGAGGCAGAAGAAAAGTAGATGAACAGAGAAATAGAGTATCTCTGAAATAGGAATGGGTTAATCCAAATCACAATGGAACTACATGTATGAGAAGAATGTTTCGGTGTACACAAATGAAAACAGTAGTATAAAGTTTACATGAAAAGCCATTACAATTTGTTAATTCTTTAATTTACATGTATAGTAAAATGTTGAGGTACACAACATATATAACAATAAATAATACAAACAACCAAAGAATAAAAAAAGGTAATAAAACAAATTCAGAAAATGAGTGCTAAGCTCCTGTGAGGAGAGACTGAAGTCAGGGAACATCAATGATAAAACAGAAGCAGACGATAAAAGGAGTTTGAAACACTGGAACTTATACTGTAAAACATAAACCACTAAAGTGGATTGAAAGTCAATCCTGAAAAAGACATCTTACTTAAAACCTAACAGACACAATACATATTACTAGAAATGGATATCTTCCAAATTTAATGTAGCTACTAATTAATAAAGTTAGTAGTTAATACAAAAATTAATTAGGTGAACAAATTATTTCTCACTAAATGAGTCTGCTAATGAAGTAGTGACTTCATTTGGTGTGTAATGTGTGTATACATACTACACATACATATTACTGAATGACAAAATTAGGTAAGTCAAAACCTAACCTATGTGAGGCTCAGACTGTTGTTTTCACCTCAACGTTACATGATTTATAGTCTTGCTATGTTTGTGTACTTTCATAACAATTTGTAGAATGAATTCATGGTTGACAATACCCTATTAATCAAATAACATTTCCTTTACTCTGGCCTGAATAAACTTTCTGTATCCAAGGAGACGAGTTTTATTTTAATTCCACTTTGTTTTTTTCTGTAAATCATACGAAAAATTCCACATCCTATCTTCTGCGATTATACTGTTCATAATTTTTTTTTTTTTTTGAAGAATGTGTTGACAAACCCAGTGGATATTCTGATCATTACAAGATGTGTACTGAAAGTAATGCCTGTTGGCTCATATTTATTTACTAATAGAAATTGAGACGGAGATGAAATTACACACATATGCTGAACTTTCACACACAGAACATCGCTGTTCAAAATCATCTCCACTGTACTCATCAACACATCTGTGCAACCTTCACATCCATTACTGGAAAGCAGTTTTTAGATAGTCTGTATAACAACCTCTGACCCTCACTCTAATGGCATCTTCCACCTCTTTGTATCTATGAATCTGGTACCACAAACGGAATCTTTCAGTCCACCAAAGAGGTGAAAGTTTGATGGTGGAATATCAGGGCTATACCACTGATCACTCCATTTGTGCAAAGCACTGGTTTGTGGCTAGAGACATGTGAGAATTACCATGATGCAGTTTAATGGCATAAAGAATTTCTTGGTCTTTGTCTTCTGATGGCCTCTTGAGTTTTTTTAGTAACACACACTGTTTGCTGCTGACCTCTGAACAAGACAATCAAGCAAAGGGATTCTGGGGTTCTCTAATCCCCAAAAGCAAGAACCATCACATTGGTTGGCTGTGGACTTGTGACTTCTGAACTTCTTAAGCCTAGGTGAAGTACTGTGTAGCCTCTCCATCAACTGCTTCTTAGTGTTGGGGCCATACTGATATATCAAACCTCATCTTTAGTTACAAAATTAAAAAAAAGTTCGTTCAATGGCTTCAAGAATGGATGGCAGTTCTGAACACACTTCCGCCCTGTTTTTCAAAGCCGGTGTTAACTCTATAATCCTTTGCACAGCATCATGTCCTCAATTTAATCTCACAACAACTTCATGTACTGTGATTTGCCGATCTACATGAACCATATCATCAACCCACTGCTGGTTGTTATTAGTCATTACAGCTGCTGGCCTCCCAACACATGGTTTGTCGTCTATGGAGGTTTCTCCTGCCTTAAACTTAAGTGACCAATCTTTGAACATTGCTCTCGTGCCTCCCCATAAACGTTTCTGGGCTGACCATGGATGTTTGAATGAGTACATCCCTCTTTAATCAAGAATTCAATTACTCCCATCTGTCTATGCTTCACATGGATTGTTTGATAATTACAAGCACAAAGAAAAATTTATCAGTCATGAAAGTATACTCTCTCAGTAGTATGAAATTCATACACAAAATTTTAACAATGATATCACATTCACATTACAGAAACAAGAATAGGGTGCCATCCAAATTGTCCTACCATCATTGATTTCAGTGATGTGATTATTATTTTAAACCGGAGGCACTCGTGCCAAACATTTTTAATCTACCTTTTAGAAACACTTAGAACCGGCAATCAGCAAAGTACAATTGTAATACCACAATAATATTACACCAAGGAAGGATAATACTTTTTTTATCACAAAGCTAACTACATAAACATCTGAAGGAGATGTACAACTTTACAAACACATACAACATGAATCAAGACTGAACATAAAGTTTGTTGTTGTGAAACTATGGAGATAATAATGGACTATTACAATGTCCATCAGGAAAGTATCCAGTTATGTAATGGTTTGAAAAAAATACCTTACCTTACACAACGGAAAGGTAAGGTATCTCTCCCTCCTTGGGACTTTTTCAGCATTCCTTCCACTTCTCACATAATGTGGAAAGTCCTGTCACTACTCTCTCCTCTCTAGCACTCACCACATGCCCACAGCTACTTCCATTTTCTTCTCACTTATCCCTCAGCTGTAAAACAATTTTGTGAAGTAATCCTTTGTTATTGTCTAGAGTAGCACACTCATGTTGGACGACACCTTAATGGTTGAAATAAGCAGTCAACATGGCCTTCACGTTACTCTTACTTTGCATGCCTTCTTTGGATGAGGAGACCTAGGCAACTTCCAATGGAAAGACTGAGCTCTTGATTTTGGATTGTAGCCATAGACCCATGACTCATCTCCAGCTATGACTGTTATGTAGAAAATCAGGATCATCGTTCACAGCTTGTAGTTCCTCTGCATGAAATCCCTTCTGCTTTTGTGACAGGAGTTGTGGAACAAATTTTGCAATCACATGTGCCGTACTGAGTTCTTGAGTTAAAATTGTCCTTGGAATTCATAAATCTTCTTCTAACCCTCACACTGTCAATCACCAATTTTTATTTTACTGCAGCTTGAACACAATTGACATTTTACAGGTTCTGTTGGATGAAGTTCTTGCAGAATGTGGATCACTTTCTTCTATTTCTGACCATCTTGAAAGCACTGATGTCAAACTTTAATTTGAGCATCATTCATGGAATCCACCCCAAGAGCCCTATTCATAACTTAAATGGTTTCCGGTGGATGAATGTCCATGTTTGAAACAAAACCTGATGCAGACTTACTTGATCTACTCGCTCATTGTTAATGTGATGGTCGCACAAAACACAAGCTTAATTAATGACATCTCACTGATGAATGAGGGGTCCAACGGAACCTAAGTGTTCATGCATGCAATGCACGGTCTCCGGATGATTACACAGATTTGTGAATGTCATTTCATGTGCTACTGAGATTTTTTAAAATGGCTGGATACTTCATCATTCCTCGTATATATTATAAAGGAAACATGCTAAAAACAAAACTCTTATTTACTTACTTTTCAGCTGAGTATTTTCAATGGAGAACATATTCAGTGCCAAAAGTTGTAAAAGCCTATTAGGGTTAAGTGGCAATGGAGAATGCTGAAGTAAAGCTCTGAACTCTCTTAACATCTGTAACGCTGCTTCTTGAAAAGTTTCCATCCTTAAAAACAAAACGATATGTACAGTAAGGATAAATATAGATTTTAAAGAGGACTTATGTCTTGAGAAACATTATGAAGCTTACAAATGAATTAAGTATACTGAAAGACTTTCTCACATACAGATATTATTGTCTGTTTCAAATTATACTACTCTAGCTCAATAAAACTACATTATCTCATTCTTATACATCACATTCCATCGTTTGGATTTGTATTGCTACCCTATTTAAAGATATGCATCTATCACAATACTCTATGATCTGTTTTGTAACAAAGAGGAGCAACTGCAAGGCCTTTAACTACTAATGACACTTGTAGAGGAGAGTATGGACATTTGAGACAGAGAGAGTTATGGACACCATCATTTGACATTCAAAGACTAGCTGTACTAAGCTGGTCCTTGTCTCCCCCCCCCCCATTTGTTTCCTTGCTTTTCCTGTAGCTATGTTTACAATATGTTGGTTACAGTTGTTGAATTGTATGTAATGCAGAAAAAAATTAACTCATAGTAAAAGTGTAGATTGGATATCTGAAATTGCAAGACATGCTTTGAAACACAAACACATAAGTTCAATAATGTTCTTAAGTAGTAACAACTACAGATTATTGTTATATATGAAACTTGAATTAATCATTTGGGGTTATGAATTTAACAGAAAGATAAGAAAAACATGTACTAAAGGGAAGGATGAGACATAGGAAACAGGGAGATTTGGACAAAGCCCCAATCTTTGATTATATAATTTACTTACTGCAATGATTAAAACATTCAGAAATTCTACAAGAACCTAGAAATGACATCCATTTACTTAGCCTATATGCTTAGAGTGCATTATTTATCAAAACATCATAATAAAATTAAATACAAAACTTTCAATTTTATTTTAGCAAAAGAAGGAAAACTTGTAGAAATGTTCCACGGTCTGAAACAGTCAAAGTGGCAGTATAAGAAATAGCTGAGGATAAAAAAAATCTATGGGAACCTGCCACAAAATGGGATTTATCAAAATTTTCACTTGCTACAAATGTGTTGAATAGAGCTGTGTATCATGGGCATCTAGAAATCAACTATAAGAGGCTTGGAATAAACAAACAACTTCACCCAGCATCAGTTGTATATCACATATACCTCTCATTGGGAAAAAGGAAAAGGAGGCAAGCCTATAGGTCTAAAAACTTTTGAAAAATCTACCACCACAAAAGTAATTATTCCTGAATAAGTGAAACTTTAGCCCAAGACAGGCTCAAGAAAACAAACTAGTCATTGTTTAGAGACTCGGGCAGGATCAGAATATTAAAGGACACTCCTGAGAAAACCGAAATAAAAAAGGCACAAAAAGAGAAAACAGAGAAAACTGCTAAAAGAAGTAAAAGGGTTGGAAGGAAAGAAGTGAATATAAAGCTGGAAAGCTGGCTGAATTTGATAAGCCTTTCAAAAAAATGTAATGTGAACGGAAATTAATGTGTATGAAAAAAATTGTGTAAAGAGTATCTAACAGTAAGACTAGAGCTTTTATCTTTTATTACGATTTTGATTTTGACTGCGTTTTACACATTCATAAAATGAAATAATTTTTCAAATGCACTTGTTCAGGTTTATTGTGACCCAAACCTCCCTTACTGGCAATACTTCCTTACATAGGGAGAATTGGGATACCTTATACTGAATGAAAAAATTCATTTTTTATACTTTGTAATTTTGTAATCAAAATATTGTGTAAAACATTGTGCATAATTACAAACTCACTCAGACCATAAAGTTTTTTTAAAATCAAAAACTAAAAAATGATCCAAATGACCCCACTCTGCCCCTATATAGCTGTTCCCACTCTATTCTGTTTTGATCTTCTTTAACACTGTTAAAATTACTATAGGCCCAACTTCCTGAACAGTCATATGCGCCGACCCAATGCATAAATTACCCCCACTTACAAATGTAGCTAAGTCATCTAAAGAGAAGAGAGGGGAGCCGACGCGATAACAGTCTCACTTCCATATTATCTACCTCTCTGTCACACTGTTCTCGCCAGTCTTGTTGCAGCCGATGTTCACACTATGAAACACTGTACAAGACTGTTGTACACATGTATGAAATAAATACAAATTTTGTTAGCCTCGCAACAAGGTGTTTGTACACTGCGCATCTTCAATTTCTATCGTCACATTTCTACTACTAGCCGGGCTGTTAGGCCATGGTCTACAGTTGTTGTGGCCAAACATTTAACAATGGTGATTCGTCAGCTGTGAAAGCTTAAGAACTTCTTCAACACTGTTCATAGAAACTTAATTTCTTTGCCTCCATGGTTTGTATCCACTCTCTTGTTATCCAACATTCAAGGCCTTACAACAGTGTACAAACAGCAACAAACTTATAAAAAAAACTCATTTTTAGTCTCCTCCCAAGCCTTTTCGTCAATCTTCCTAAAGTTGTGCTGCCGATTCTCTACGATCTGTTTGCCACACTTGTCATGTCTTTAATCTTCCCATTGGTCTGTCGCAACATACATATAACGTATAATAACTAGTCTAACACTTTATTTTTTAAATACTATCCAAGATGATATGGAACTTCCTCCTCTGCCCTTTAATAACCCTAATGAGCATTTGAAAGTACTGTTTTTCTTTCCGGAACTCCTTTATGAGCTAACCATACTGTTTCAGTTGACTACCTTGTTATGGTGCTGGAGAATCTGTGTTATACATTGTTCTAGTTTTATAGAATATTCTACTACACACTTTCTTGTTTTTGTGATTGTTTGTGGCTTAGACGTTAGTCAGTGTTGCAGTCTTCGCTCTAGCCTGGCTTGAAGCCGCAGAAAGTCAGTTAACTGATCTGCTGATGGTGTTAACTCGTTGACCAGCTGTGCTGGTAAAACAACGTCCTATACAAGCCAGATAGCAACCCGTGTATTTTTTGCAATGCCCCAAATCATCATCATCATACTGTTTCATATAGTGTGTATCCCAATAGTTTCTTAAGTTTATCAACCCATTTAGCTGAAGCTACTCCTAGTCTTTTACTTCCTACTATATGGTTTGTATTTTGCCTGTTCTTCTGGACATATGTTCAAAGTAGCATACATAAGACTTTTACCTAAAATTTTATCTGCAGTTTTTTATTTTTATAAGTGAAGCATGTGTTTCATGTTCCACACGACACACTAAGAATATGTCTGTAAACTACAATTCTGAGGCTTTGATTCTAATGAGTTCTAACTGCTTGACAAGATCAGCCAACTCCAATGTCCAAGTTTCAAATACATAGATGGTGTCTTCTGGGAATATAAATGTATTTGTCCGCATAACTTTTATTCTGACCTGCCTTCAGTCGCCATCTAACTCACCACCAACGGTGTTATGCTCAGTGTTACCACCCGTCACCAATTGGAGGTGCATGTAGATTGAGACTTTTCCTTCATCGGGCTTAAGAACATGCGGAATTTCTCTACAAACACCAGTATTTCTTAAGAACCCTCAGTAAACAGTTGCCTTTAAATACCATAATTTCATATTCCAATACAGTTCTGTAATTTCCATGTTACACTCCTTACTCAGTAGTTGCAAATTGTATACTTATTTTTATTAACTTAACTCTACTATCTTAAATAACAGCCTGATTTTCTAAAGTAAAACAGTATTTAGTTACAAAGTATGTTATTAAAAAATACAATATACAGAGTGTCCCAGGAGGAGAGGGAAATAATTTGAGAAATGGTTCTATAGTGTAAAAGAAGAAAAAAAGTTCATATAAACATATGTCCGGAAATGCTTTGTAAGCGAGTTACAGCTAGCGAAAGATTTCGCCCAGGTTTCGGTTCCCCCGGGTAAATGAAGACTTTCTGAAATTCTGGGAAGGTAAATTAAGGGGCGAATTCTGTTGTTTCTTACGGTTTTTGACCTGAAAAATCGAATAAAACAAGTCGCAGAACTGTATCTCCTATAACTTTCATGATATCCGACGTAAAACAGAAAAATCTTTGCCTAAAAACGTATTGTATTGTTTTTAACGAAAATTGGAATTTTTTGTTGATTTTTATTGATTTTATTTACACCATTTTTCTCAGAATTAAATTCTTTACAAGTTTTGTTTCAATAACTTTACAAAGTTTATTCTGTACAATAACTTTGTTAAATGATTAATAAATGCATAAAAGTTAAAAACAAAACTTGTAAAGAATTTAATTCTGAGAAAAATGGTGTAAATAAAGTCAATAAAAATCAACAAAAAATTCCAATTTTGGTTAAAAACAATACAATACGTTTTTAGGGAAAGATTTTTCTGTTTTACGTCGGATATCATGAAAGTTATGGGAGATACAGTTCTGTGACCTGTTTTATTCAACTTTTCAGGTCAAAAACCATAAGAAACAATAGAATTCGCCCCTTAATTTACCTTTCCAGAATTTCAGAAAGTCTTCATTTACCCGGGGAACCGAAACCCGGGCGAAATCTTTCACTAGCCGTAACTCACTTACAAAGCGTTTCCAGACATATGTTCATATGAACTTTTTTTCTTCTTTTACACTATAGAACCATTTCTCAAATTATTTCCCTCTCCTCCCGGGACACCCTGTATATGACATAAATGTGAAAAATCATATAAAAATATCTTGACTCCGTATAATATCAGTCTTTAGTTCATATTCTCAATTAAAAATGTCTACACACAGCAACACAGTATGACTTACCCAATTTTTGTAAACAGTTTGCCATGGACATGAAGAAAACTCATTCCAAACCTCTTGTTTACCTGAAATAAAGAAATAAAATAATATTTATATACCTGTAATTGTGAATCATTAACAAATAAATTGTACACAGAAGAGCCTTTAGTTTTACGCTGTACACCTCAACAAACACATTTTTACACAGTGCACTTCAATAAACGCTACACTTTTATATTTAAATGTGCAAGTGTAATACAGTAAACCCTCGATTTAACGGACTAATTGGGGCTGAGGGGTGTCCGTAAAATCGAAAGTCCGTTAAATCGCAAATTTTGTTTTTTGAGGATATATTTAAATCAAATAGGCCTATAACACTTGAAATTTTAATACTATTAATATCATGCAAATACCGTACTGTTCCTAATACAAGCCGCACTTTTTCTCCTAAAAACATGGTCGCTAATTTGGCCTGCGGCTTGCATTCGCGCGCTAACGAAATTCGAAGTTATACCTGACTTCTGGCAGGACGAACGCTTTTGGTATCTATGAGTTGTTTACTGCCTAAGCAACAGCAGTTTGCCCGGCTGTAGTTAACTCTGGCATTATGATTTATGACTACAACCGAATGTTTTAACAGCAAACTGAAGAAAGAATAGGAAGATAAAGTGTAAGTGCGTGCGCATGCGCGCGTGCTCGCACCCTTCTGTAGGCAGCAAGACAAAGGATGAGTAGAGGGGGTGTGAGTAACATGTTTCTAAATAACGGGTAAACTGCCAGTGTGGTTTTCTATTGTAACAGCGACAACATCGCTTATCTGTACTTTGTTTTCATTCGGCGTTTTTGTAGTGCATTTGC
Source organism: Magicicada septendecula (assembly GCA_034769895.1). Taxonomy (NCBI): domain Eukaryota; kingdom Metazoa; phylum Arthropoda; class Insecta; order Hemiptera; family Cicadidae; genus Magicicada; species Magicicada septendecula. Next base: position 141,495,137 of record CM068367.1, on the reverse strand, counting down.
GGTATGAGTGATATTGTGGAGACTAAAGGCACGCAGTAAAATCAAATTAAACGTAACCCGTACGGTGTGAATTATAAATTAATTGTGATACAAAATGTAGAAAAAACATACAATCGCGAAGCCGCAAGGAAATTCGATATTGATGAATCCTTTATTCGACGATGGAGAAAACAGAAGGAACGACTTTTAAATGCAAATACTGCGCGACGAGCATTCGCGGGACCTCAAGTTGGGCGTTTTGTAGCAGTAGAGTCCAGTGTCTGTGAATACATATGGCTTTTAAGAAGGGAAGGACTCCCTGTCACTAGACATGTTTTAAAATAAAAAGCTTTAGAAATCGCAGAAGAATTAAAAGTCTCCGGTTTCAAAGCCAGCTTCGGGTGTATAAGACGAATGATGCGGCAAAATGGATTTGCGCTTAAATGACGTACATCACTCGCGCTAAAACTACTGAGTGACTACGAAGAAAAACTCCTACAGTATCAGCGACTTGTCATTCATTTACGCAAGAAGCATAATTATTCACTTGAACACATTGGAAATACCGATGAAACGCCCGTATTTTTTATTTATGTATATTTACGGTGGACCAAAAGGGATCCAAATCTGTAACAATAAAGATTACGGGAAATGAAAAATTACGTGCCAGTGTAATGCTTGCTGTATTAGCCGATGGACGAATATTTCACAGTGAAATAAGATATTATATTGATCAGTGTACATTGTTCAGTGTTAGTCGTCGTGATGTCTTCCACTGAACGTGTGCGACGCCTGCGTCAACGACAACGCAAAGACAGCGATCGTGAAGAATTAAATGAATTTTTGATGAATTTATTCTCATCAAATACAATTGAAGATGAGAAAATTTGCGTGTTTCAAAACAAGAAACAAGAAGAAAAGAAACGAAAGAATGCTGTGATAGCCAAGCAATATCGCCAGAACAGGAGAGTCTGCAGTTTATGCACATTATACGTTTGAAAAGCCTAAAAACATTATCATGCTTTTTTTTTTTTTGTCAAATTCTGTCCGTTAAACCGAGGTCCGTTAAATCGAGGGTTTACTGTACTACATGTAACATACGTACTATTAATAGCAAGTACATATGTCTATATGACTGAAAGTGGTGTGTGGGGGCAACTGATAATAAAAAAGTCTTAGGCCTAGTATTCATTTACGAGCATCTGCTCGCGGGCAAATGAGCACTTGCACGTCGGCTGCCTATCAAGTGCATGCAAGCAGCTCATGAACTGCTTGTGGCTGTTGTGGCTAGGTACTGAGGAGTAGAATGCCATGCACAGTTGCTTTCTGACTGAAATGGAAAACAACAGCATTTTCTCATAAATTAGTACACTTTGAAGAGCAGACAAGCTTGCCATGTATCGTAGCAGTAGTAGTTATCAGAAGGAAATATCACAAATAGATTTTTCACATTACAAAAAATTAATTTTTGTTTATTATTGTCAATCTTTTATTATGAGTTATTAAGTAATTTAGAGCAAAATTATCTTGTCGATTTTATTTTATCTAATGTCCTCAAGTTTTACTGCTGTTAAAAGTGTTCGTTATTTACCAATACTGTTATATTTGACTAAAGATTCAATTGGCTTTAATAATAATAATAACACTGGATTAAAATCTGTACTATGTTTTTCATAGTTAATTCATAATTAAACATTTATTCACACTGAAAATAGTATTTAACTAGGCTCTTACAATACTATGTCATATTTTAGGATAATAAGGTAATTTTTCTTATCTATACCTAGCCTCTGAGTACAACTACGAAGTATTCACAAGTGATTGTCACAATTATTTAAATAACCTGCTTCGAAATTATAAATGTAAATTGAAGGCTACTATATGCATCACCTGAGGCTAAAAATCTAAGGCCAATAGCACGCCGTATTGCCGGCGATATTGACGTCCTACATTTACAGTCCTTTTTGGTTATATGTGGTCCCACTAGCTGCAGCAGTTCTTCAAAGTCCGAAGCAGTCATTCCAAAAAAAATTTCCAAAACCGCTGGATCCTTAAACAAAAGCTCTTTAAACAAAGAACTGGTTTCCATATGAGTACCACTATTTTTAAATAACTGCCTAGGCCAAAACCTTTTAGGCCATTTGCGATTTCTCTAGATAATTACGTATGCCGTACACATTCCAGCAAAAGCCACACGATCCATGATAGGTCCAGATTAAACTTGTGTAGAAACATTACTGTTTCACTGGCTACTCCAAAATGGTATAAAATGGTGGGAATGTGGTGATATCAGACAGCAGCCTCTAGCAACCAAGTACATGTTAAAGTGTAGACATGTAGGAGATGCATGTGGCAAGCACAAGTTGCTTAGGACAAGCATCTGTCCATAAGCTATTGCTTGTGAGCAGATGCTCATAAATGAATACTAGGTCTTAGGGAAGAGTTTTACATCTGTTGTAATCCTTATGTTTAAACAATTTAATAATATGTATTCAATAATATTAATGGCAATCACATATAACAAAAACATTAATGAAAGTCAAAAGTTTATTTACCATTTTTCTAATCATAAAAAAATTGGTGACTTGTTTTGTAAAGACTTTTCAAACCACACAACTGAAGTTACTAAACACTATGAATAGGCAAATGCAATTTCACATTTGCTGACACGGCTGACTTGAATGAGCAAAGAGTTTGTGTTGTTAAAAACGTGCATATTCAACTGCATATTTTCCTCTAGATTTTTACCATATGAATTTGAAGATTTCTTCTTACAGAGCAGTCAACGAATCAATGAATTAATATAATCACTCAGAACATGTTCATTACTTAACGTGTTTACTGACCTCTAACTCTGACATTGCAGCCAATTCATCTTCTTCTGATTGGCTGCTGTTATCACTATGTTGGGAAGTAGATGTAGTTCTGTGAACACGTCGCCCGCCATCTGGATGTATCCAAATCTCTTTTCGCAACCTGTTGTTATTCCTACTACCCAACTCCTTTTCTTTCATCCTTTCTTTTTCTTTTGCTTCTCTTTCTTCACGCCTTTTCGTCTCTGTCAGTTCATACTAAAAAAAACATTCAGACGTTAATAAATATTATGAAATTTGTTAGTTTAATTATATAAAAAAATTATAAAATCTGTGTATAATGCACACAGATTTATTATAAACACACACATGCAGGCACAAACATGAGGTCTGACAATACAGTTTGCAAACTTGCTTCAGTGCATCTGTTGTAGCAGCTCTGAACAGAAACCCAAAAACCCAGTCAATCATGTTGTAACGGTACAGAATTGTGTGTCAGAGACAGTAAAGGTTTAATTCAGTTTTAATTTGAAAGCAGTCAGCATTCACCTGTGAGGTGCCCCTTGTAACCAGCAACATAGTGTTATCATAAATTGTTGATGTCTAGACAGCGCAGCCCAGACGTATTATGCAACAGTCTCCAGCAGTTTTTGTGAATCACAGTAAGCGGATTGTCACCATAGTGTTTGCATCAGACAGAAGCAGCATACAGTTCATTAACTAAAAACCGTGGCCTCGGGTGTATAAGATAGGCCGAAGTTAAGGCCAGCCTATCTAATTAAATAACTATTAAAAGTGCGTGAAGCAGGCAGTCAAATAAAATATAAAAAAAGTAAAAACAATACAGTGTGCGGCCAGGCAATTAACCATCTAAGTGCTCGAGCAAAAGTTACGTCGGCCGACGAAAAATTATATTGTCAAGTGAGTCAAAAAGTCAGTGAAGTATGTGATCCGAACCATTCAATAACAATGTCAAAATTAAACAGTGAAAACAAATTTACGGTGTGTCAACCAAAAGGAGCAAATTCGTAGCAATAGTGCAACAGTGGAGAGCATCCCTCGTTAAGTATCGACTGACTTTCCATTATAAAATCATTTAAAATTTTTTGAAGTATAATTCATCCTAGCTAAATGGTTAAACAAGATTAATTAATAAGAAATCTCTAAGGGAAAGGGGTTTTTATAAAATAGAGTAAGGGGGAAAAGATATAAAAGGAGTACTGGTTCATTAAATACAATTCATTAAATAGAAGTCATTATAGTTAATTCAGAAATAGTTAAGGAAAGTTTTTTTGATATATACTTGTTTTTGATTGATAATTATTTGTAATTTATTGATAACAGCAAGAAAAGGTAGAGCCATAAATAATATAATAACCTGTTGTATTATGAGTGCATAAAGTAAAGATAATGATATGAGTGCTTAATAAAAAAAAGATAATTTGTTAGAATCCGAAAATTTTGTTAGCGTAATCATTTCGTAACTTAAACCCAGATAACCTATTCTGCAGCTGATTTTCGTCTGTAAGATCCTGGAGAAGAACCCTAAGGTAAGATATTAATAATTGAAGTAAATTAAATAGTTTCAATGTCTCTCCTACAGGGAAGTTCTGAACAGGCTACATGAAGAAATTAAGATATAAAAGACTCTAACATTTTATTAACAACTTGTGGATGTTACAAGCGAAAATCAGTCTTGGAACATCCACCCTATTAACCAATTTGGCCCCATACAACTTTATTATTTCCCCAAAGACGTATATAACACAGAAAAGCACGTAATGCATTTTGATGACACTGATTACAACAAGATCAACATGAAAGTTTGGTGGTTACCACATAACCAGTTCTGAAGCTGCAATAAAGAGTGGCCTAGGTTCTGACATCAGTGTACAGCTTCCCAAGAGCAGTGACATTCAGCAATAAGTTTTATACAAATTTTGTCACAGGGAGTCCGCAAACTTTATTGCCAAACCTTGTGAGTATGTGAAGGTATAATAATATAATTGCTTCTATACACATACAACAGTCAACATTCAATAATTTACATACTTTATATATTCACTTAAATTACATTTATATATTCATTTATTTCCTTGCAATGTTTCACAACTTAAAATCACAGAAACATAAAATGGCAATTTTTTGGCATTGCTGGGTATGTTTTAAGGTCTGTGTACAATATTTATACAGAATAAAATGAAAGAGAAAACTGAAATGGTACAAGACTAGAATCATTTTATTTCATATATCACATCACATAATATTTTATCACACTGGCTTGACTATAATCAGAGAGTGATTATAATTTGTATTTTATTAATTGGCAATGTTATACTTGGTGGTTTTCTGTAACTTCTTTTCAATTACAATGGACAATAGTGCTTGCTGTTGTTATACAGAAATGCATTTATACCAAAAAAAAAAAGATCAAACAAAATTTTACATTTTACATCTACTATAACCTACTGAACAGATTTTTTTAAATAAACTGTACAAAACCCAAGGATCATGATTACATATTTGAATCATTGTAATTACCACTCTTCCTGCATAATATTTTCAAATTTAATTTTTATTCTCACATTTATGCCACTTAAATATTGATTAACTCCTTCAATGTCATCCGAGTCTTAAAGTGCTAAGCTGTTTTATCACTGAAGAACACATGTTCACACAGAATTCAAGAAACAGTGTAAAGTTGAAGATAAACGCATACAACTTTCAACTTCTCTAAAACACAAATTCCAAAGGTATTTGGCATATAATATACACATCCTTAAGTTATTTTATGGCTTGTCTTTAGTAATTTATAAAAATGTTTTTAAATATAAATTCTCCAACTTGCAAAACAACAATTTCTAACTGCTCACAGGTAAAAGTTGCATTTAAAAGATGATTGCAATACAAATAATCACTAAATTCATAAAATCCATTATTTTCCCAACAAATCTATATAATTTTAAAAATAATAGTTATAAGACCAGTTTTTATTATGTTTTTAAATATCATTACTACTATTTACAAGTTATAAATATTATGGTTAATTTATTGTAGTTGATTTTCACTCTAAAATTGCTCATTAAACAAACCAAACAAATTAATTTTCAAAATCTGAACAGGAACAGCCTACTCAAAATCACTTATTAAAACAACGCCTCTTGTACAAAAAACATAAAATGTTTGTGGTGTTTACAGAAATAAGCCTTCTTTACAATAATATACTAACTAACACTATCTGTCAATAAATTACTTTACTGAAACACACAGAAACTTGGCAGCTGATTGAATCAGCCATGGCAATTTTAATACAGACCATTGGGCCAAAGTGATTGGCCCACAGCACTGAAAGGGTTAAATACTGTTATTGTGATTTTGCATGGTCCTTTGGACTCTCTACCAATGTTTATGTACTTCTAATAGAATTTTACTCATTTTCTCATATCCATAATCTGTACTTAAATATAGAATTAAGAACCAACACATCAATAAAAGAACCAACCAAAAAATATTACAGCCTGTCACAGCTCATACACATAGCAAAATTATTTTTCACTATTCCTCAGGCATAAGGAAATGTAATATAATGTTAAACTTCAATAAAAACATACAGCCTCACAATATTTTACTAAATGATACTATAATATACAAAAGTGTGCTATCAATTTGAAACTTTGGTTTCTATTAAGAAATAACAGAACAGGAAACATACTCTGGTCTATCCAATCAAAAAATATTAAACATTTTAATTACATTCCATAAACAATCATCTTTATAATAGTTAGTATGCACACAGAGTTCAACCAATATCATTACATTTTAATTACATTAAGAAAGATCAGAAATATTTTCAGAAATTACTGGAAATACTGGAATATGTCAAAAGTCTGACTTCAATACTGAGTCTCTCTATTAGATGTAAGATGCAAAGGTAATGCTTTGCAACTGGAGGATGGCCTTCCAATAGACAACATGATAATTTCAAGTTTCTGCATGTTATTTTTAATTAAGACGGAATAGGCAGCATTTGAATACAAAACAGATTAACACAAAATAGAAAAATTATAGAAATCAGAACGGGGTGCTTTTTGTTAAAAGGTATCACAAAACAAAGAAAGAGAAAAACTTAATGAGACAATGGCCAGGTGTATCTTAACGTACGGGACCAAAATCTAATACAGAAAAAATGAAGATAAATTTCTGCTTACAAAAATAAGTGCATTAACATAAGCAACGAGAATATCACAATAAACATGTAAAGACATAATGCATGCAAATGCTGAAGTATTTTAGGTACAGTGACTGCAAATGTGAGCAGTATTATGTGCAAGTATTGCAGATGATGTAGCAAACAGAACAGAACCAGCTTGTATTGTATGGGCATAAAAGAGACGGCCAAAGCACATTTTAAAGTTATCACTGAAAGCAAGATAAAAAAATAGAGGTCAAGGAAGAATCCAGATAAAAGCAATATGTTCATAAGTGAAATATGTCTATGGAAATGACTGGAGAGACAAAACTAGAAGGAAATCATAAGGTGGCATCAGACACTCCAATGAAACTACAATGGAGGTAAACATTTTTAAAAATAAAAACTGGTGTGTAACACAACACATATTATATTATGGACAACAATTGAAACTTAGCATCATACATTTTAACAAAATCTATAAAGTAAGAGCATACAAGAATGTATTGTGAGTACACAGAAAATTAAAACACTCATGTCTAAGAAAAAGTATATACAACTAAAAATGATACATTTTCCTTGCATATTGCAATTTTGCTATCCTCTATCATATGTCACAAATCCTGGCAAATCCTTACGAACTTTCTGGTCTAAAGATGTTTCCTCTGAATCGGAGATGCATATCAACCCCCCCCCCCCCAATGTCCTCCATGAGTGAACACCTCTCCAGTTATTCTCCTGTGAAATCACTTGACCAGTTCACTGTACCACAGTAATTAACAACGGTATACCTTCAATGTGCAAAGGGTCACTGCCCTGACCTCTTTAAATCTTGTAACCTTTGTAACCATCTGCCATCTCACTTAGTCTAATGTCCAGCATATCTACATTTTAATATTGTCATGAGGGCATGCCACATGTGCAGCCAGTCATATATCACAGAGTCAGTACACAAACAGAGGCTTCCAGCGCTCTCATGACATGTAGCAGACACATGCACATTCCAGAATCTTCCAAATTACATAAAAATACCTGGTAGTTTCTCATTTTTACTATATCACTGGGACCTTCTCTAAGGTACATGAATACAATGCACCAGATGTTCAGCTTAGACAAATTTTACAAATTGTTATAATCACAATTCCAGTGCAGTGTTAGCTATGTAATGTTATGGACTGCAGATGATTGTAATTTATTTAACTTTGTGACTTTCACTACCAATTGGAATCATTCCGATTCTAACCTCAAGTGTTTTCCTGTCTCACCATTATTACAGGCATAGTACTTTCAATACTTTTCAGTGCAGCCCACAAACAGTTTTATCATCACACGTCACTGTTCATATTTCTGACCCATATAATAATTATTATATGGAAACACACTAATTAAAAACTGTTCTGTTTACATAAGGCAGTTTGTTATTCTTCATAATTTTGTTCACCTTTCCAGAGCCAGTTCATCCTCATCTTATTCAACTGACATTTCATGACATTGCATCTTCATTGTTAGTAACCACTTCATGTGTTACTTCACTTCATTCACTCTCAGACCCTCATCATTTAATTCCACATCTTATTACGTTAGTTGCATAGCTTTAGCTGATGCAGTTTTAATAAAAATATTTGTCTCAAACTGCATTTTCACACTACATCACATGCCTGCAAAGTACTGATTTGACAGAATATATCTGATATATTCCATCTATTTTATGTCTTCTGTTTTCCTATATGTCTGATGTATATATAAATATGTGGCTGGCAAAAAGCAATATGTAAGGAATATCAAACACTTCAAAGTGTGACAAAACAATTTACTTTCGCTAGTGAAACAATGATAATGCTAAACAAATTCTCTACTACTACATACAGATTTTTAAACAGTTTCTTACTTTGACAAACTGTAGAATCCCAAGAAAGACATAAAACCAAATTAAAGTCATATTATTTATGGGGTAATTTGATACACTGTTTCATAAAGTCTCAAAACGTCTCAAAGAATTTTTAATCTTATGTGTTAAACCCTTCTGTCCAGCATACATGAAATCAATATTGTCTAAAAGTCTGAACTGTATTAAAATCTTTTATTGGTTCTCTATGCACACCAAACTTTAAATATTAATTTCTAAAGAATATATACAGCAAACTCAACAAAAACTATACAACGCCTAAATAGCACATAAGGCAGAACATGCCTTAATTAATTTTTCTGTATTTACAAGTTTTATGAACACGTCATTTTAATACACCTCACATTAGAGATGCCTCTAAAAACAGTTCCAAACTTTGGTTAAATGTTAAATATTTAAACTGTGGAAGTTATATAATTCATTAATTGCTATTATTTTTAAGCACACACATCTTTCTTCCCATATGTATTATGAGAAACGCATATTTTTAAACAAATATACTTGTATACTTCAAAACATTTTCAGAAATATATAAATACATTCACTTCTACGATGCATTAAGTAGTATAGTTCATTTACTTCATTCACTTGAAGTAGTTTCTTTTTTTTTGTATAAAGATAGCTCAACGCACAAAATATTTCAATACACAAATGTTAACCACAGATTATAAAATGAAACACGGGATCATAAAAACAATATGCAAAACCTGTGCAGTCAGTGCACTATTTCCAAACTCAGATGGCTACTGGTTTCACTCTATCTTACGATGTTCAGCTGGTCTCTGGGTCCGACACAACATAACAGGTTGTCACATCAGCCGCATGGTCTAGCTGTCAACCTAATTGTGTATCACACAGAACTGAAGTATGTAAACCATTATCAACAAAAAGGTCTACAACACAACAATTACTCAAATTTTCAGTTAATGTTAGTAACCATGAGGAAAACATGTTGTGACTCATGTCATTTTTGCTTGTAAGCTGATCTCTACTGATAGGATCTCACTGAATACAAACTAAAAAATAAACAGAAATCTGTTCAAGTGTGCAAAACAGGGTAATTTCAAACAAACGAGGAAGTTATGAAATTTATTTGGTTTCAAATGCCTGTTGAAATAAAACCATTTTTTGAAAACAAAATTGAAAGAAGAAGATGCCCATAACATTAGGACTCCAATGGAAACAGAGATTGGTGAACAATGATGATACAACAGAAAATACATTTTCAGAAGCAAATATTTATTTGCCATATGGAAATGAAGAAAAATTAGTTGCATATCAAAAAAATCATATTAAAAAATAATGTGTTATGAAACGATATTCTTTAACACCAAATTTTATACCAACCTTAAACTCAATTTTTTTTTACACCCCGTTTAAGTATACATAACAAAAAGTGAATATCTGTGAGGAAACAATAGGCACTGAAGAATTTCCAGTCATTTTAATGTTAGTATGGACTTGTAATCTGCAATAATGTTAAACACTTTTAAAACTTTCATAATTATACCTTCTTCCTGTTTTCGTCAAACAACGAAAGCAAGCTTTCTCTGGCTGATGCTACTGGCACTGAAGCCATTAAGCTTCTCATATAGTAGTAGACAGCATCGAGCTTCCTTCTCTGAAACAGATAACTCAGAAACTTTACTATACAGATAACAGATATGACAAAAAACGATTATTATGATGACTAACTACGTTTACTGACTAAAACATACTGTTTTACTACATGCTCTGTATATTATCACTACAAATATCATTTGTTACGTGACTTTCTTTAAATGTTATTACAATTTAAGCAAACTTTACTTCTCAGTATATACAAGGCTTGTTTATTCTGAACCCAAAGTTTAATGCTAGTTTTGCACCTTTACCAAAAAATTTACTAGGTAATAATACACCTTCTATTATTAACATACTGATACAATTGTAACTTATACTAAGGTAGGAAAAAATTGGATAACATAATGCTGGTTGCCAGATGCTATTCTCAATTACGTAGATACTTCCTCGATTATAACCTCTAAGAAGAAAAATGAATTACCCTCTTGGGAAAATATAGTGTACAAAATCCTTTCAAACGTGTGTACCAGAACCCAGAAAAAAGTGTATACCAAAAAGCTTTGTTCAAATGACGTTCAAAACCAGGAGGTAAAATGAAACAACTGACAACAGGAAGGCGGAGGTGCTGGACCCTAAAATACAGTTGTAGTAAAACAGAATTTGACACGATTCTCGAATAATCTTATTCTAATGGTGATTCATTTTCAATTAGGAATCTGCAGTGTTCAACAGTTTCAAAATTATTTCACTAAAAAAATGTGAATGGTTTTATTAACCCTCCGGTGGGCACGCCCGCGGCAGAAAGCCGCAAATTTTAGTTTCTGAACTGTCTCCTAGGTACCGGTAGTGTTTATTGTCTGTTCTGCCTAGTATGCAATTTTCATGATAGATGGCAGTATTTCCGACATGCGGATAAATCATGTGCATAACGCTTCAGTAGCTGTTGTGCTTTGAAAAGAGAGTGACGTGTCTGCGGCTATTTTGCCGCCTGCGCGCCCAGTCATGTAAGTGTTAATTTTTTTTAGTTTTGTGATGTTTTTTTTTATTTTTCATGCATATTTTGACCATTACCATAGAATCAAACGTCTTCTTAGAGCTTGGTTAGGTTTTGTTTTGAATCTTTTGGTTTTCGCCTATTCTATATACCGGTGCCTGTTTTTCCTATGTTATCTGAGTTTGTGTTTACGTTCAGGTCTCGTCAATTTGTGCGCCCTGAAGACTTTGAGAAAGTACTCATGGAATTATCAGAATTGTCGGAAGGAGAAAATGAAGAGGATGAGTCAGATGACCCAGATATGGAGGATGAAATGATACAAGCTGACAACCACAGCAGTGACTCAGAGCAATCAGCGGATGAAGCAGATGCCGATCAACTAACTGTGCCAGAAGTCGCTGACGATGATTACCATTTTTACATCGGGAAAGATGGAGATACGCTTTGGATGAGTAACCCTCTATCTTCAACTAAACAGAAGGCCAAAAATATTATGAAAATAATGCCAGGTCCAAAAATGAATGCTACAACTGTGCAGAAAGAAGTAGACACGTTTCACCTGTTCATTACTGATGCCATGATAGATGATATTGTAACTCACACTAACAGATACATTCAGAAAAAAAGAAATGATGTCAATTATGGTAGAGATAGAGACTGTAGAGAAACTACAAAAGTGGAGGTCAAGGCTCTCTTTGGTGCGTTATACTTGATAGGCATAAAAAAGGGATCACATACAAATTGTGCTGAACTGTGGAATTCCGATGGCACACGAATGATAATTTTACGCGGGCTCTTCAGTTATAAGCGTTTCCGATTTCTGCTTCGAGCCCTTAGGTTCGACAATTTAGACACACGGAACGAGCGAAGAGCTATGGACAAACTTGCACCTATTCGTGATTTTCACCAAAATTTTGTGAATAACTGTTTGACTCACTACAATGCCAGCGAGTTTGTGACTATTGACGAGATGCTACATGCTTTTAGGGGGCAATGTGGCTTCATACAATATATACCAAACAAGCCAGCCAAGTATGGACTGAAAATATACGCACTCTGTGACGCAAAAACTTTTTATACTCTCAACTTAGAAATATATTGTGGCAAGCAGATGCCTGGTCCCTATCTCAAATCGAACAAACCAGATGACATTGTGAAAAGACTGGTTGAACCAATAAAGGGTTCCAAACGAAATATCACAACTGACAACTACTATACAAGCTACACTCTGGCTAAAGATCTTCTTGAGAAGGGGCTGACCTTACTCGGAACTATGAAAAAAAATAAAAGAGAAATACCACCAGAATTCCAAGCCAACAAAACAAGAGAAATCAAGTCGACGCTCTCTGGTTTTCAGTATGATTTCTGTTTGTCTTCTTCGGCGCCTAAAAAAAATAAGGCGGTGATATTTCTCTCATCGATGCATGATACAAATGAGATAGACGAAGCAACCAGCAAATCCACAATAAACCTGGATTACAATGCCACAAAGGGAGGAGTTGATACGGTTGACCAGATGTGCGCATCCTACACAACTTCTAGAATAAGTAGAAGATGGCCTCTCGCGCTGTTTTATCGGCACCTTGATATCGCGGGAATCAACGCCAACATAATTTTCAAATACAACAATCCTGATAACCGAGAAAGAAGAAGACTGTTTTTGAAGAATCTGGCACTTAGCCTTATGGAAACTCATCTGGAAGAAAGATCTAGACTACGTAACCTACCAAAAGATATCACAGCATTTATTCACAGTATTTAGCTAAATATAAAAAAAGAGGAGGAGGTTCAAGAAGCACCAAAACCAGGAATCTGTCATATTTGCGGATGGCATAAGAATAACATATCAAAAATTGTGTGCCAGAGATGCAGAAATAATGTCTGTAAGAGGCATTCGCGTCAAGAGACAACATGTGTCAGGTGCGACGGCGACCAGGGCCAAGATATGGAAGTCGATGTCTAAGCATTATGTTTTTGTGTTTAATAATGTATTTTTGTATTTAATAATAATGTTTTATATTAATAATAATAAATAAAAGTTAAAACACCTTAACCAATCTATTTACTTCTCATACTACCTTGTCTTAGAGTAAAAAAGTGCAATTTACAATTGCGGTAAAAAAGCCGCAGTGCGCCCACTATTGAGTGTGAATTTTGCGCACCCACCGGAGGGTTACATAAATAACACATTTCCAAGAGTTCATAAATTTTTTGCTATATACATATCACAAATTAAACAGTATCTTGATAGTTTAACCACTATAATCTTGTAAATCCAAAAGGCAAAACATTTCTGACAAAGACGGCTATAACCTTCAAAGTGTATGTATTTCGTACTATTTACATTATCAAAAAATACATCTTTACAAAAGTATGAATTATTTATTTATTTATGTATGTACAAGGTGTGTCCATAAAATTCCTGAACTCTCCAAGTAACAAGCTGCTACTAATGGACTGTGTAATATGCTATGATCTAGTGACTACATTGGAAAACTTCAGTAATATTTTGCTTAGTCATCATACTGCACCCATTTGTGTTAATAAGTGTTACGTGTGCCCTACAGATTTTTACTGCATTTAAATAAGCAATTTTCATGAGTTACAATTATTGTGTTAAACTGAGAAAAATCCTTTACACGAACACTTGAAATGTTATAAGCAACTTATGGGAATGAGGCTATAAGCTGGACTTAAACATAAGAGTGGCGGGAATGTTTCAAATATGGCTAAACTTCAACTGTTCAGGATCCTTGTTCAGGCTGACAGTTAACATCCAAAACAGATAAAATTGTTGCAAAAGTTAGGGAAGTCATTTATTCTAGCCATCGTTTAACTGTTTGCAATGAAGCAGAAGAAGCAGTTATGAAATGAATATGCAAAATTTCGGTAAGAGTCACATTGCAACCAAATTTGTCTTTTCACTGACAAGTTACAACAGTTTCGAGTTGATACGAGTGAAGAGCTTCTGAATCAAGGTACCTAAGAAGAGAACTTTTTAAAAACAGTCACTACAAGAGATAAGTCACGGGTATATGGATACGATATTGAAATTAAAGTTCAAACATCACAGTGGGTGTCAAAATGTTTCACAAGTCCAAAAAAGCAAGATAAGTGCAGTCAAATATTAAAGTTTTTTTGATTCTAAGGGCACCGTTCACCATGGATTTCTTCCACAAGGTATGACAGTGAACAAGGAATATTACCATGAAATAATTAAACATCTTCATGAGGCTATCAGCAAAAAGGCCCAATGCTTACAATCAAACTGATGGATGATCCATTCTGACAATGCAGCCACACACAATCGCTATTTATCTCTCTTGGCAAAAAAACAAGACAACAGTCATTCCACATCATCGTTACTCACATGAATAGCACTGGCAGATATTTTTTCACTCTCTAAATTAAAAATGACGTCGAAAAGCTGACATTTTCAGTAAACTGACTTGACAAAGGGTGATTTGCTGGCGGAACTATGCAGTTAAGCAGTGTCCTGAATAAAGAGTTCCAGAAATGTTTCAAAGGATGGAAAAAACGTTGGAAGTGATGTATCCAAAATAGAGAGGACTATTTTCAAAGTGGCATGGTAGAAGACATTCTAAGGTAAACAGAAATAATTTATTTAAATAGTTCAGGAATTTTACAGACACCCTTTGTACATTCTAGGTTGAAAGCTTTCGTGTTTTCACTACCAAAAACACTGCTTTTAAGATTATCATATTATTTTATTTCTCTTGAAACAAAACATTTTGTGCATATTATGATGAGTCATCCTCAGCAGCTTGACTGTGATAGAGCACAAAGTCTTCGCCCAGACCTACTTATATCCATGCATAATTTATAACAAAGTATGCCTTATCCAATAACCCAAAAGGTACAATAAAATTTACACTAATGTTTGGGTTATTGAACAGGGAATTCTTAGTTTGGGCTTATTTGAACAGAGGCTTTGGGTTTGTTTGTAGCACTGTGGGGAGCTTACTGTGTAAATAAGAGGGGGCAAGACTGTGTGCTCTTCTCGCTCGAGCCACTAAGGCAAAACTTTTGGCTTCCAGAGAAATAAAACAATGTGTATGAAACTAAAAATCAGTGTTGTTATACCTTGTGCATACTGTAATGGTACATATAACTCACCCAAAACCCAATGTAAAACAAACGGATTAAAAACTATCCAAAACAAAATAATCAACAAAATATGAACATGTAAACAGGAACATAGAATGAATTATGATTACAATAAGGGAATAAAATAAATTATAATTAATAAGTAAATGTATTAAGAAGAAACGAAGACAACTAAAGACAAGACAACGTTGAACCAAATACCTAATAGATCAGACAGTAAGAAGAAAACTACAAAACCTATAACAAGAAGAAATTTATTAAGGAGGATAACGGAATCAGTGTGAATAGGGAAAACAAAATCAAATCAAATACAAGAAGGAACTAGTAATGATAATAACAAAATAAACCATGAGAACAATATATTATTAATGATAAAGAAAATAAAAGTGATTTTATAAAAAACTTGATTTAAAACCCTAAGCTGTGACTTGACACTGACATGAAACTATTAATAAACTCATTTTAATGACTTGACGGTACAACCAGAACTCAAAAGTAAAATATTTATAGTAGAAATTAAGAGGGAGAGTGAATATAAGAGTTGTAAATGTATAAATTAGTAATGTATAAAAATGACAACTAGATAATGTCCAAAGGACTAGTAAAATTTGTAAAGTAGAAATAAAATTCTCAAAGACAACTATTACTCAACAATAAAGGTTGAGGTAGTAACAAAAAAGAAAAATACTATAACAATAAAAATCAGCTTTAAGTAAACATAAAGAATCATGCAATAAGTAAAAAACATAATCTGAGATTCAACCATTGTTGGGAATCCAAGATAGGACATAACCTAAACTGGCCAACAAGTTTCCAATAAAATAGTAAAAAGCAGTGACTGGAATGATGTTAAACTAAAATGTATTGGAGTGTAAACAAACTAGAGAAAGTAAGGAGCATTCCAGTTACAAAAAGTAATAATATAAAGCAATTTGTGTACAGTATAAATGTAAATTAATGTAATCAACAGTACAACATAGTATGGGTACCTGGAACAACAAAAACCACACATAAAACTATGACAAAAGAATAGGGACTCAGTCAATGATATTAACTACGACATAATAACATTCATGTGAGGCAAATCAGTGTTTATTGCCATAAAATTAATAATAATAATGTAAATTATAGGTAAACCATAGCTGATACTAGATGCAGGAAGTTTAGATGAATATAAACAAATGTCAGAATATAAGAACAGAGCTAAACACTGCCAAGCATTAACATTGCTATAACAAAACTGACACAAAATAGACATAATCAAAAGATAAAGGTGAAAAAATCAAATAAGAAAATGTAACACCCAAGTATACTGAATAATAGTCAGAGAAAATGTAATTAAAATAAAATAAAACAATAAAGGTAGTGCTGATATAATCAGAAGTGGTAATGATTAGTTCATTATAGATAGGCCACAACAAATATAGGTTACAAACCCCTAATATTATGAAATAAGTAATAAACACTTAGAATGACAATAGACCAAGAGTCTAGTCAAAAGTAAAGTAATACTTAGGAATAATAATTAAATAATAATGTGAAAAAACTATTGTGCAATATTGATAAGCTATCACAAAGAACAAAAGTGGAGTATAATAATGTAATAAATATAAAAATAGTTAATATAAGAAGGTGATAAAAACATAGAAAAAATTATGGAAGTAGGCCTAAACAAAAAGTGACAATTTTAACGAAATACCGCCTAAAACTTTAACGAGAAGGGGTGATAGTTAATAACTGAATAAACATAATAATTATTTATCCGAAAATGAACAATATAAATAAAATAAGGTAGAAAATAAGATATGTCATTAGTTCGTAAGAAATAGTAAGAAATTCATTTTGTTAGTCATTATCAGAGCTGTGGGTAACCAAAATACTCATGATAAAAAGACAAAAACGGTAGTAGTCATGAAAATAGTATCAGTGTATTTATAAGCGAATTATTCAAATTATAAAAAAAAAGAATTAATTACAAGCCCGTGGGCGTACAAGGGAAACCAAAAAATCAGAGCCTCAAACCCAGACACTGAAGCCAAAATAAGCGTCTATTTTGCAGTGTTACCGAGAGTTCACGAAAATTAGAACAATTAGCCAATCAGGGGGCGTTATTAATTACTAGGTACAGAATCTCGACACAGGTAAGTTCATCAGTTCATCTCAAGCCTCGACGCAGACTCCACGCTGGTCATCGTAACCAAAAAGTACTGAATTGATAGCCGACAGCTGACAAAAGCGTCTAACCTAGAAACCCCAAGTTGAGGTTAGGTCGGATATAAGGATAGTGAAAGTTTTCTTTAACTAGTGACCTAAAACGGAGTATGTGTGCATAGGTAGTGAGCGAGAATGAATTAATCAAAATTAATCTCATTCAAATGAAAAAGAAAATTTTGTGAAATAGTGATACTACCAGAACGACTTGGTAGTAATTTAAATTTTAAATTATTACGTAATCCAATAATTAAGGAACGCTATCAGCGAAATTAATTAATAAACGTAGATCAAATATAACCCAACCTATATAGAAAAAAGATTTTAATAATTAAAACAAACAATTAATAATTAAAAATCTG
Organism: Magicicada septendecula; assembly: GCA_034769895.1. Lineage (NCBI taxonomy): Eukaryota > Metazoa > Arthropoda > Insecta > Hemiptera > Cicadidae > Magicicada > Magicicada septendecula. The sequence goes on along the minus strand of CM068367.1, from coordinate 141,476,992 downwards.
ATCATTAACAAACTTTAGCTTTCTAATTAAGTAAATGAACTTGTAGAATAAGACACTGAATCGTCAATGAGGGAATTAAAAGAAACCCAGGACATATAGTATCTTAAGTGTTATATTGTGTTTAAATGTAAGATTTTATAGCTAAATGTAATATAATCATCAACCATATGAGTGGGTAATTTCCAAACATCTAGTAATTTGTTTATATCCAAATGTAAGAAGATAAAATGATGAAAGTATCACTAGATTCCCATTATAACTGTGTTATACGAAACTGTTAACATATTTAAGGAATTTTTAATCATTTAAAATCAAGTAAGTTAGGTTACAATGAAACCAACTTAACCTAAAATTCCAATAAGGAACACTTGTTCAATGTTTGTTATTTTGTTAAAGAATTATAATAATGTTCTCACTCTCCTAATACTAACTATCATAGTAGTGCATTGTTTTGATTTAAGTGTATCTTGCAGTCTTAAAGAACCTGCGTTGTTTATTAATTAATATATCGAAATGTTCGTCCAGAACGGTAAATAGTCCGATTCAGTCTGGAAAACCTGAGATCTAATTATTTGAAAGAGTCCATCAACAACATTAAAATTTTTAAAAGAAAGTAAACAATATTATTGTATAACAGTAATCATTAATAATGAGTTCGATGAATAAAAAAATACTTCATAACCTATCCAAGAGTTTGACTATTATTGTAGTAGACTAAGACTTTACAGCTTAGGTGAACGACACATGGTTGGCAGCAGAGGCGGCGGCAAGAAGTTGATTTGAATTCTTCTCACTTTATTACTAGTAATACACCTCAACATTACTATTAACCAACCGTCACAAGTAAGTATTAAGATAAACCAATACTTATGTTTTTTCAGTGAAAGGGTACACCAATAGGTTCATCTCAACAACGAGTGAAGAGCAGAATTATAATACACATTCAGCGAACCCAAGCAACACACCAACCAACTTACGTGTTCAACGAAACAACATACAACCGAACTCACATCACCGAATTAATAACATTCAAAAATATTTATAAAATTTTAACGAGACGGACTTTGTCCTCTAACAATACACAAAGTGCAAAAGAATAGAACAGAGGAAGAAACAGCTTGGTTTATGGCAAACAAACTGGGATACAGGGAAATATAGGTCTAGAAAATAATTCCCAAAATCAAAGACAAGGAAAACGACTCTCACACTGAAGTGTACTATTACTTGACCCAGCTAGTTGTGTGTTTGTAGTTGTTTCTGGGACTGCTTTTATAAGTTTAAGCATGCAGAATCTTTATAGTACCCGACACACATTTCAAAAAACACATAATAACCAGTTAAATGTGATTAGTTTTCTCTCACTAGACTAACTTTGTATTATACTTACTGCATAGATAGCTAATATAGCTAGTTGATTATAAGGTCTTCCATTCTTAGGATTCAACTGGTGTGCTTTCATATACCATCTGAAACAAATATGCATATTCAATTAGAGATACTCCTGTGTACATATCAAATGTACAGATCACAGATTTTTACTAAGAAAACATATAAAATAACTTTTCTGCTATCAAATGAGTTGTTTTCTCAATGATAGCTTGTCTGTAATTTTAGATACACACGATATTTCGATTTGGAAACAAAAAATTACAAGTCAATCACAAAGTTCAGAACAGAGAAGCGTCATATTTTTTTAGTTTGACAAGATGTGGGTTCATGAAGGACACAGAGTGAAGTATGGAGTGATTCCCCAATAAAAACTGTGACAGTACGAAAATCCTGATGTCGGAATTATGGTATGAGTGGTAGCAAATTATCGTATTTTATTGTTTTACACACACACACACACACACACACACACACACACACACACACACACACACACACAGATAGAACGATTTCCCTTTGTAAGGAGACAACGACGCAGATTTCAAAAGATGACGAGCATACATGATGGCAATCCAAGTGGAAACAGACTGTCAATAGCCACTCTCATTGGTCCAGAAGGCGAGACGTCACTAAAATAAGAGATGACCTAACAAACAATGACATGATAACAGGGCGTGAGCCAAATTGAAACAAAAGACAATGACGTGGATGCACGCACACATACGAAATAATGGACACTGCATCCGCCCCAGTCTTCATACTACAACCGAGACGACAACACCTGGCAAAAGGTCATCCGGTAACTAATACCAGTCAAAGCACCAATTACAGGAAAATGTAACAATATTTTAATTAGTGAGAAAATGTAAACAGAGTGTAAATTCAGTGCAGTAACAAACATAACTAACATCAGTATGCAGTAAAACAACAGAAAAACACAAGCCGGCGAAGAGGAGGTTCCCAAAGGCCTACGCCACATCAGTAACAGGAAAGTGCACTAATCCCTTTTTACATATCACAATAAGTTTTTGAGCTCAACATAAAAAATCAATTCAATCCAAATTGTCTATGCTTTAAAGAAAACGAATGAGTGTGTGTGTGTAGCTGAGTAAATGTAAGGCCGAATATTAAACTGGCGAGACGCCATGAGGCGTTGGTTTGTGGTCTCTATTTAATTGTTTATAAAAGTCATGTTAAAATTTTAAGGATCAATTTAGTAGAGCTGCAGCTTATTTAAAAATATTTTGGGGAAATAAAATTAAAATGTAAGGTAATCAAAAGAATTATTAATTGGTGTAGAGAGGCGGAAGTAGGAACGCCATTCTGTTTTATGTAATATGCCAGTAGCCATTTTGATGTTTTAGAAGACAAATTATGCAAATATGAAATAATAAAAAACAACTGTTTATTTTAACACAAATGCTGTTAGTGTACGTTATTTCTGGTAACCGTTCCGTCTCAGCCTCGCTTATAAGAACCTTGGACCCGAATAATATCAGATACGTAAGGTTGGCAACACCAACATGACGCCTGAAATAAAATGTAAACAGAGAACAGTTAACCTCGCTCAAACGGTAAGTAATCATGAATATATAATATTTATTATTGTAAAAAAAACGATCGTTAACGGATGGCTCCAGAACTAGGGACAAATAAAGTTTATATAAATAAGCCGGCAAAAAGAGACAGAACGGTTATTAGATCAAGGTGTGACACGTTAAGTGAGAGAGTAGGTTATGTTATATAGAGTATACAGTAATGTTTCAAACATATATTTAGAACTCCAAAATGGCAAACAATAACGAAACAAGTAGAACAGAATCAGAAATGATGGGTGATAGTATTCACTCAACACCAGCCCCAACAAAAAGAGTTGAGGAAAACGACATAATAATAATGATGAAACTGCTTTTTAATGAACAGAGTATCAAGTTCGATACAAAATTAGACAATTTTAATGATAAATTAAACCAATTTGATGAACAATTTAATATCAAAAAAGAAATTAAGAAACAGAATGGTAATATTGATAAAAGATTAAGTGAAATAGAGACACGGTTAGACGAGATAGAATTAGAAAATAAGAGAGGAGTAGACAAATTAGAATTGAACAAAGATGACAAGGTAAGTAGGGGAGAGAATTGTAACAATATAAATAAAAGTATGATATTAGAAAATGATTATGTAAACAGGGGTAGTGATAATGAAATTTTATGGGGAATAGAATATGATGATAATGGAATGATAGTGTGTTTTGAAGGGTTAAAGAGAGTGCGTAAAGAGTATAATTGTAGGGGAATTGCAGGGGGTAGATTCTTCCCTTAATGGTGCATTTGGGGGTGATGTACATGTGTTGAGGAAGGACGAGAGTGCCTTCGATGTATATTTGGGAGACATATGGTCTACAAATAAAGTTGTCCTTGGTTTTTTTAGTGCACTTCACAGGTGGTGCAATGGTTGTGAATTAGTGTCCCCTGCAAATGTAGAAAGAGAGAATGTAGTTGGGTGTGGTAGAGAGAGATATATTGAGAGAAAGAAAGAGGTAGAGATTTTTAAGATGAGTAGAAACTATGAAGAATTTATGGAAAGGTTAGGAGTAGAGATAATATATAATAAATATAGTAAGTACTTACCTTGTAATGAAACTGAAGTAGTAGGAGATAAGGGAAAGAATGACTTTATAAATTACCTAATTATGACTGATTATACTGAAGGTGACAGGACCATACCCGATCATGAATTATATGAGTTTGAGGATATTGATACAAAGTTAAATGGTATATGTATTTATGATGTTAGTATAAGAGAGTCAATATTAAGCAATGTGTATAGTTTTAAGATAAGACTATTATTTGACGATGGAGGGTAAATATTTTATTGTGTTTATGAACATTTAATTATGTGGACAGTGTTTTGAAATGGACTGCTTATAAACTGATTTTTGGCAAATGATAAAATGATAATTTTGGATTGTATATTTTTGTATATTAATGTCAATGTATTTGTATATTTTTGATATGTGTATTTTATATATTTGTTATATAAACCATGTACTGTAGAATTTTAAATATTAAAGAATAAGTAATTAGGTTTGATAATGATTTTAAATAATTATGGAATTCAGAGTCTAATGGTTAGTAAATGATTACGCATATGATATATTTGGATATTGAGAGGTATTGTTGTTAGTAGATAAGTGATGAATTTTCTAGTGGTATATTAAGGTGAAATGTTGTAAAGAGTTTGGGGATAGTGATAAATAGAGGCATGGGAGTTAGTGAAAATAAGAATGTTAAGATACAGATAATATATAAAGAGGTGTTAGATATTTTAGGGACACAGTAGTTAGTGATTATATGTAGAGGTGAGTAATGTGAATGGTATATATAATTATATTTGTTGATGATGATATTTTGTACTAAGGATCCGGTGTAGGGAAAGACCAGCGTGCAGCGTTGTGGCAGGCGGAGCAATTTTGGGTTAGAGTGTTTGCCGATATTTGGTGGAGGGCAAATGGTTAGGAATGGGTATGGCCAGGTAGGGAACACACATCCAAGTACAAAAAACGAGCGGTGCCAAAGGATTTAAATGGGATTAGTGATGGGGGTTATTATAGAGATATTGGTGTCATAATATGTTAATGGTTAGAAGCGGTTGTTAGTAGAGAAAAAGGGGTAGTAAGGTTAGATTGACAAATACCAAAATAAGATAGAGAATAATGAATAACAGAGTCACCCAAACTAATAAGGATAAAAGGGTTAGAAAGGGAAAATTCATAGCAGAAAGGTGATGTAACAGAAAGGTAAATGATAAATTTGAAATTTTTTTGTATAGAATCTAATGATAAACAAATGTTAACTAATTTAAAAGTTAATAGAGAGTTTGTAATGGGGCAAAAAAGGAGTATTTTATTTATTTAAATTTATTTTATCTCAATTGCAAGCCCAACACATAAAATTGTCATCACACAAAAGAATCAGTGATGTGAAGTTGTGCAAGTAGTCAGACGTTGGAATGTGATGCATGCTGTCAACGCAATTGAATTCTAAGAACGGTAGTGCTGTGTGACGTACAAAGACGCGCAACATGAACATGCGCGCGTAAAGACGCAGATCAGACTCTAAATGACGCCACAAAAAATGGCGAAACAACGAAAGTCTTGTACCATGCGGTCTTGTGACGGTGGATGTACCTGAGAGACCACGCCTTCCACAGCCACAATATTTTCGGCAGTTAGCATTGTCAAAACGTGGGCACCATGCAAGACCATGTTACCGAGACAGTGACAAAAACTTCGTAATCCAAAAGGCAGTGTGGGTTACAGGAAGCAGACAGAGATGCATGCTGTCAACGCAATTGAATTCTAAGAACGGTAGTGCTGTGTGACGTACAAAGACGCGCAACATGAACATGCGCGCGTAAAGACGCAGATCAGACTCTAAACGACGCCACAAAAAATGGCAAAACAACGAAAGTCTTGTACCATGCGGTCTTGTGACGGTGGATGTACCTGAGAGACCACGCCTTCCACAGCCACAATATTTTCGGCAGTTAGCATTGTCAAAACGTGGGCACCATGCAAGACCATGTTACCGAGACAGTGACAAAAACTTCGTAATCCAAAAGGCAGTGTGGGTTACAGGAAGCAGACAGACAAGGTGGGAATTTAGTTAGCCGTTGGCTAGTCAGTCGTCTTCACCTATAGGCCGCATGCGGTCCTTTAATTTTCGATTCGAACACCTTAAAGGTCGGCGACCGTTTCAGTATAACGGTAAATGTGTAAAGCAGTTTGAAATATATAAAAAACCAGTGAACTAAGTGAAAATTGCAAAAAACAAATTAAATAATAACAGTTTTTAATAACAACGCAGCGAATTTAGTGAGTGACACGCCATGCGGTCAACAGGGACTCCGCTACTACATGTAATGTAGTAATAAAATAATGATTTTATGTAATTAGGATTTTATTTAATGTTAGGATGTAAACTAGTATTAGGAAATTAATCATGTTGAAATAATGTTTTTATATTTCCCAAGAAAGGGTTAATACTTTTAGTTTACCGTATTCAATTATATTTTATCAGAAACTAATAATTAATAAGAAAGGAGTTTGTAGAAAAAATAAAATGAACATTGGGTAAAATCAGAAGACGCAATAAAAAAATGTTGAGCTTGAGTAATAAACAGGCTCAACTTATATAGACCAGCAGATTCAAACTAGAAGTAAAAAAGAAAAAATGTCATGCTAAAGAAAATAAACCAACATTTTATTTGAGTTTACAAAAATATGTGTTTGTTAATTTGCATTCACCTGTGATTTTACTCTGCCAGAGTACACCAGACGACACCCTGGTAAATAACTCGAATTTACTTAGTAAAGGTAAGTGATTGGAATTTCATAATTTTTAACAATAATAAACATGTGCAGCCTCAGTTGGTGCCCTAAAAATGGGACAAAATTCAATATTTCAATAATTTAATTAACTCGTAACGTTTTAAATGGTGTCTGAACAGGAACTTTGTAAATTAAAAAATTTAAGTTAGTTTACAAACTGGTCAAAAATGGCAGAGGGAAATAAAAATGCAACTTTGTGTGAAGGTGAAGAAGTAAAAGTAAATTTAAATGTGACACAGGACAGTTTAGTATCGACAAATATTGACGAGCACGTAAACGACACCGACAATACAACAGACGAAATAACAATTGAGACAGCAGATGCTAAGAGTAGCAAAAGCAGTAGTGTAGATATATTTAATCCATTAGCGTTGATTATGGAAGTAATGAAAAAGAATAATGATAATTTGAATGAGTTTAGAACGGAAGTAAATGATAAACTTGACAAACAAGACGAGAAAATGAAATCAGAAAATAATAACTTAAAATCTGAAATCAAATCAGAAATAAATGTAGTAAAAGTAGAAATGAATAACGAGTTTGCGAAAATAAGAAGCGAACTCAAAATGAGTGATGTAAATATGAATAGCCGATTAGAAAGTATGAATAAAACTATTGCAGGCATGAGAGGTGAGATAATTATAAATATAAATAATATTCAAGACGAAATAAACGAAAGTAGAACGCGGAAGGAGAAGGTAGCAAATAACACAGTTACAAGTGATTATGACGAAATAACAGACGACCAGAGTAATAATAAAATAACAAATAATTACGAAAATGAATTAACAACCGATAGTAGTAAGATAGTTGAAAACGAGATATATAAAAATAATACAGTGAAAATAATTAGCGATCATAATAATATAGAAACAGTGAGAGAGAGAGGAGAGAGTGTTTGCAAGTTAGAGAGAGAGTATGGAGAGAATGATTTTGTGAATATAGGGCAGAGGGTAAATTTTCCCCAGTTTTATGGTAAACCAAGCTGGTTACAAATGTTTTTGAAGGGCAAGAGTCCCTTACAAGAAAGCGATGTATATCTAAATAATTTTTTAATTTTTAGTAGGCGTTTTTATGAGTCAATACCCTCTGTACGGAATGATAGCAAAAGCATGAATTGGTGTTATGATGGTGAGAGAGATTTAGAGAGAGTTGTGTGTTGATAGAGAGATAGAATTATATAAGTTGAAGAGAAATTATAATGAGTTGAAAGAAATGTTAGGAGTGGTAAAGATAAGTGATATGAAATACTTACCTGTTAAAATAGAGAGTGAGAATTATTTTGATGATACCTATTTAAATAATAATAATTTACCTTATGTTGTAATGAATGAGAAAATAACTGACCTGATATTGAATATAACTACTAATGGAGACTGGACAAAAATAAATAATGCTGACTTGGTTTCTGATAAAATAATTATAATAAGAAGTAACCCTATGTATGATTATTGTGGTAAAATGAATAAACTAAAATTTTATGGTTATTACACACAGGTTAGCCATACGATGTGTGTAAATAAAATTGAGAAATGTTATGTGAAACCCAGAATAATTTTTGATGTTGGAGGCTGAACATAAACTTAATAAATGGACAATTTTAAAAATTTTGATTTATGGTTCTGACCTTGCAAACTTGGACAATGAAGTGTGATAAAACTGAATAATTAATGATGAAGAATTGTAAATAATTGATAGTGAAATTAATGGTGTGTATTGTAAAATATGTTATGTACACCATGTGTATATGTAGTAGAAATTGTTGTAATAATAATAATAATAATAATAATAATATTTTTGCAGTTTAAATAAATAACAAAACCAATTTTGAATAGGATAATGAATTGTAATTATTGTAATTGGTGAGAATAATTAAAATGTTGTGTTTTTAATAATTAATTTAATTAAAATAATTGGAGGTGTTTAAATATTTTTGATTGATTTAAACGTTATATAATTTAATTTTTCTAATGAGTTTAAACTATTTTATGAAATGTGAATCTGATATTAATTAATGAATAAATGTTAAATTGTTTGGTATGAGATAACACTGTTGTTAAATGTTTCAGAGGTTACGTGGAGGTATTGGTGTGTATATTTTGTGTTTATGTCAGTGGGTGAATAATGTATTGTAAGTATAAAATTTATAATACCAATTATATAGAGAAAAATGTTTACAGGTGTGAAAAGATTTTGATTCAATGATGAAAATAATTTGATATAGTTGAGGATTTTAAATGATTTGTAAAAGATAGTAAGAGGTAGATTTTGGGTGATTAATATTTTGCTGGGACATGTAGAGCAGTCCATGGTGAATTTAAAGGGGTAATAGAGAGAATATGAATAATTAAATCACCCAAAGTAATGGAGATTGAGAATGGTAAAGAAAGAGAGTAATAGTAAAAATATAAACTTAATGGAAACAAGTGACAAACTTTAATAGAATTTGAGAATAAAGTAAAGTGGGAAAAGGTGTAATTTTGAGTAATTAAAATGTCATTTTATTGTTAATTGTAATAATACTATGGTAATTATAAATGTCTTATTTTATTATGTTTGAAGGTAAAAAATTTTAAAGATGAGTAATGTATTTTATGATGTAACCTCTGTATAGCCTGGGTAGGTCAAGGTTGTTGACTTGACCCAGTTTGATCAGCTGATGGTTGCTGTTAGAAGCTAGACCAGTTTGGGCAATGAAGGGATGCAGATTTTGCTATTTAATTGAGTTAAATAATTTTAAAATTTTTTGAATATTGAGAAAAGTATATTTTAATAAATTTAAATTTTTTGAAAAAAAAAACAAAAAATAACTTAAATTTTGATTTTTTGTGCCTGCCAGCTAATGGATGTTTTTTGAGTTTTGATTATATTCTTGTTTATGTGTATCAATGATGTTATTGAATTATATGGTGTAGTAGGTATGTATAATCACATGTTAGGATAAATGAATTCATGTTTTAAGTGGATGTTCAATTTGTTTGTTTTTCTGAGTATTAATAGTAATGAAGAAAATTGATAAATGTAGATAAAAAGAGTTTTTGGTTTTGATGAAAATAATAATAATATAACAACCTGATTTTGAACTTAAAAGAATAGTGAATTTAAAGATAAATATTTTGTGACTTTTAAATGATGAGTTTGTTTATAAGATATAATAAGTATATGTATGCGCCCAGTATTGCCGAAGGCGACCCAGTGTGCTTAGTAAGGGGGAACATATCGGTTGAGGATCTGGCATGGTATAAGACCAGGGGTTTGGATTTTGGGGGTTGGCATGTTGGAAGGTTAGGTGCGCTGTGGTGCGTGTCTGTTCGATTTTATGGTGTTGGGATCTCGTATAGAGAAGTCCAGTGATCTCGTTCAGATGCGGCCATAGTCGCCAAGCCAGGGGGGTTGTTTACCCATGATGTATAAGTACAAAAGGGGGGTTGTTATCACCATATCCTCACCGATCCTCTTAGGGGTTTAACAATGAGATTTCTTCTGTTTCGACAGAAGATATCTCATTGGGGGGGGGGGGTATTGTAATAGGGCAAAAAAGGAGTATTTTATTTATTTAAATTTATGTTATCTCAATTGCAAGCCCAACATAAAATTGTCATCACACAAAAGAATCAGTGATGTGAAGTTGTGCAAGTAGTCGGACGTTGGAATGTGATGCATGCTGTCAACGCAATTGAATTCTAAGAACGGTAGTGCTGTGTGACGTACAAAGACGCGCAACATGAACATGCGCGCGTAAAGACGCAGATCAGACTCTAAACGACGCCACAAAAAATGGCGAAACAACGAAAGTCTTGTACCATGCGGTCTTGTGACGGTGGATGTACCTGAGAGACCACGCCTTCCACAGCCACAATATTTTTGGCAGTTAGCATTGTCAAAACGTGGGCACCATGCAAGACCATGTTACCGAGACAGTGACAAAAACTTCGTAATCCAAAAGGCAGTGTGGGTTACAGGAAGCAGACAGACAAGGTGGGAATTTAGTTAGCCGTTGGCTAGTCAGTCGTCTTCACCTATAGGCCGCATGCGGTCCTTTAATTTTCGATTCGAACACCTTAAAGGTCGGCCGACCGTTTCAGTATAACGGTAAATGTGTAAAGCAGTTTGAAATATATAAAAAACCAGTGAACTAAGTGAAAATTGCAAAAAACAAATTAAATAATAACAGTTTTTAATAACAACGCAGCGAATTTAGTGAGTGACACGCCATGCGGTCAACAGGGACTCCGCTACTACATGTAATGTAGTAATAAAATAATGATTTTATGTAATTAGGATTTTATTTAATGTTAGGATGTAAACTAGTATTAGGAAATTAATCATGTTGAAATAATGTTTTTATATTTCCCAAGAAAGGGTTAATACTTTTAGTTTACCATATTCAATTATATTTTATCAGAAACTAATAATTAATAAGGAGTTTGTAGAAAAAATAAAATGAACATTGGGTGAAATCAGAAGATGCAATAAAAAAATGTTGAGCTTGAGTAATAAACAGGCTCAACTTATATAGACCAGTAGATTCAAACTAGAAGTAAAAAAGAAAAAATGTCATGCTAAAGAAAATAAACCAACATTTTATTTGAGTTTACAAAAATATGTGTTTGTTAATTTGCATTCACCTGTGATTTTACACTGCCAGAGTACACCAGACGACACCCTGGTAAATAACTCGAATTTACTTAGTAAAGGTAAGTGATTGGAATTTCATAATTTTTAACAATAATAAACATGTGCAGCCTCAGTTGGTGCCCTAAAAATGGGACAAAATTCAATATTTCAATAATTTAATTAACTCGTAACATTTTAAGTTGATAGTACTAATGTTGTAAAGTTTTGCTACAAGTTATGTAAATGTGAATTAAGTAATGTGAATTGTTCAATGTTAGTGTTTAATGTTTTATGATGTACAATGTTTTATTATGTTTTTATTATGTTGATGGTATAATAGTGTGTGTGGTTAGGAAGTCGTTACGGGGGTAGCGACGGTAGAAATACTAATGTGTTAAAAATATAAAGATAACAGTGGTTTTGAACAAAGAAAGTTGAGTACAGAAAAATAAATAGTTTGAAGTTGTTTGCCATGATAAGTATATGTTTCAATGTTATATGAAGTAAAATAGTAGAGTTAGTGGTTGTTGTTTGGAAAGTTAAAATTTGTTTTCTGCTTAGGACAAGAATATATTTTCATGTGGTATAGAGAGAGTAATTATGGTTGACTGGAGTCAGAGCGTTTCTATAAATACAGGAGTGTTGAAAAATGGAGAGGGTTTTTCTGTCTTAAATCTTGTCTTTGCTATTTGAAAATTTATTAATGGAGCAAACAAATGCCTCAAAACACAAACCAATGCACCTACGGGGAGACATATCAGTTGTGGATATGGGAATAGATAAGGTCACTATATTAAAATTTGTATTGCATGTTTCAGAGTTTGGTGGTGGTGTGACCGCGGTCCTGAGCTGGCCGGTGCGTCAGAACAGGAGCGTTAAGTGCCTAATGGCGTTATGGTGTTGGGATCTCTCCTGAGAAGTCCAGTAAGGTCAGATGGTACGATCAGCATCATTGGACCAAGGGTAAGTGATTATATTTCTTTTATATTAACACTAAAGGGGGTTGTGGCAACATATCTGGGCTGATCCTTTTAGAAAAGTGTGAATGAGTCAATGAAAGTTTTTATGTTTCGACATAAAATCTTTCATTGAGGGGGTTTTGTGACAGTACGAAAATCTTGATGTCGGAATTATGGTATGAGTGGTAGCAAATTATCGTATTTTATTGTTTCACACACACACACACATAGATAGAACGATTTCCCTTTGTAAGGAGACAACGATGCAGATTTCAACAGATCAAAACGATTCCAAGGTCAGGAGCGGACGTGCGAAGACGAGCATACATAATGGCGATCCAAGCGGAAACAGACTGTCAATAGCCACTCTCATTGGTCCAGAAGGCGGGATGTCACTAAAATAAGAGATGACCTAACAAACAATGACATGATAACAGGGCGTGAGCCAAATTGAAACAAAAGACAATGGCGTGGATGCACGCACACATACGAAATAATGTACACTGCATCCGCCCCAGTCTTCATACTACAACCGAGACGACAACACCTGGCAAAAGGTCGTCCGGTAACTAATACCAGTCAAAGCACAAATTACAGGAAAATGTAACAATATTTTAATTAGTGAGAAAATGTAAACAGAGTGTAAATTCAGTGCAGTAACAAACATAACTAACATCAGTATGCAGTAAAACAACAGAAAAACACAAGCCGGCGAAGAGGAGGTTCCCAAAGGCCTACGCCACATCAGTAACAGGAAAGTGCACTAATCCCTTTTTACATATCACAATAAGTTTTTGAGCTCAACATAAAAAATCAATTCAATCCAAATTGTCTATGCTTTAAAGAAAACGAATGAGTGTGTGTGTGTAGCTGAGTAAATGTAAGGCCGAATATTAAACTGGCGAGACGCCATGAGGCGTTGGTTTGTGGTCTCTATTTAATTGTTTATAAAAGTCATGTTAAAATTTTAAGGATCAATTTAGTAGAGCTGCAGCTTATTTAAAATATTTTGGGGAAATAAAATTAAAATGTAAGGTAATCAAAAGAATTATTAATTGGTGTAGAGAGGCAGAAGTAGGAACGCCATTCTGTTTTATGTAATATGCCAGTAGCCATTTTGATGTTTTAGAAGACAAATTATGCAAATATGAAATAATAAAAAACAACCGTTTATTTTAACACAAATCCTGTTAGTGTACGTTATTTCTGGTAACCGTTCCGTCTCAGCCTCGCTTATACGAACCTTGGACCCGAATAATATCAAATACGTAAGGTTGGCAACACCAACATGGCGCCTGAACTAAAATGTAAACAGAGAACAGTTAACCTCGCTCAAACGGTAAGTAATCATGAATATATAATATTTATTATTGTAAAAAAAACGATCGTTAACAAAACATCATGGCAAGCTTTTCTGCAAGGCCTATCAACTATAGGTGTACCACAACAAAAAATAGTTCCAGTGCGCATGCGCTGGCTTGGCGGAGAAGGCTCTCACCCCCACCATGTCCGTTAACAAACTTGACGGCTGTGTAAGCAGCCGCAGCGGGGACTGTGTTATTCAGTTAGATGTTTATACATATTTATGAATAATTTGAGATTTTGTTTAATAACTAGGATTTCTTTACAAACAGCCTACAGCAAAACATCCATTACCCGTTTTAATTCAGAATGTGCAAAGCACGGTTGTCAGAAAACACGGTTAATCCACTGATCCTTCCATGTGTCGTTGTGGCTCCCGGAAATTGTAACGATCAGCATAATTGCGTCACTATAGGATCGGAACTGATCATCATGTGTACACATATCCACCGCATACTTGCGTGCATAATTTACACGTACTGGACGAACGGGTAGTAATTTTGAACAAAAATATTTGTGAGGATGAGAACAAATAGGTATTGTAAATAATGAAAAGAGACGTAAACTGATAAAATATACTTTATTTCGATGTGATGTGTAATTTTGTTAAAATAAACGTGTGGAGGAAAAATATTACGTATGCAAGAAAGGAATATTCTAAAAACACGTGTACAGAGAAAACGAAACTTGTACAGAGAAAATCACAAAAACAATACGAGCTTTTCCATTAAATTAAAACGGTAATAATTTTTCAATGCCGCAATTAAACCCTGGTTCAAGGACTCACAAAAACTAAAGAAAATTGAATTTAAAAACAGCTTTTATTTCATCATCATCCAATAATAGATCTGATTATAATGGGTGGAGAAAGACGTTATCAATTAATAAAACTGCTGTATTCAGTAAACCGAATGACAACTGTTTAAAACCATGATTTTAAAATGTGTCTGTCCATATGAACACCTTTTTTGATGATGATAATAATGAACCACCAAAAGACTTGCGTTAATTTCGTCAAACATAGCTGCTTTTTTGCTTTCTCTAAAACTTGCAGTTTTAATTTATGCATACTGGCAGCGATAGTAGCGCATTAAGTAGTCATTCTCTCTCTGCTGATTTTGTGTCAAACAATGTTTTTTCGGCAGCAAAAGTGTTTTACGACATACGATGACGATTGAGAATGTATTTAAATTATTAAAGTAGATATTACATTGGCAAAATTTCAGTTACTGGTTAAAAACATTTAACTGTGAAAATACATCTATTCTAGACGTAATAATTCGTGCAAAAGACCGTATTTCACTTTGTCTGGCTCATTACCATCTCGATCTGAATCCTACAGACCTCGTCTGGGGAGATATTAAAGGAGAACTTGCACGTAACTGTAGTGAATTATCTTTAGACAAAAAGCAGAATTGTTGTGAAAAATATTTGAAAATTGTACAATAGAAAAGTTGAAAAAGTATTGTGCCATACAAAAACATTGAAGAACTGTGGTGGATTACGGACGATTTTATAGACGAAGAAATGGACAAAATAATTATTTTTATGAGAGAAATTCACATCCAAGTACAAATAAATATTCAGATGACGAATAGGCAAAAAAAATGAATACCATAAATATTTATCAATTATCTTCTTATTATTAATAATTATAAATAATAAAGTTAGTTTATCATTTAAAATGTTTAATGAACATTAATTTTTGCTACTGTGATAGGCACCTCGATTTACACAGGCGGTTGCTTTATGAATTGTTTTTAAAGTATGCCTTACATAAATTTTAGGGTTAGGTTCTATTAATATTATTTTTAAATTATGTACAAAAAAAGGATTTTTAGAATTTGTTAATATATTTTATAGGAACGTGCATAATTATATTATGATTTGTTACTTCCATAGTCTGTTACAAATTAATAGTACACGTATGTTTCCGCACACTAGGAACGAGTTGTTGCCAGTATACAAATATCACGAGTAAAATACTGCAGTAAAGTGTGACTGATTACAATGGAGGGGGTAACGTTCCCTTCTTTGTGACGCATTGTGGCGGCAATCCCTACTCCAACTATTTTTTGTTTGCAGTCGAGCTATAGAATAAACCACCACATAACAAAGACAGGTGTATAATACTACTTCATATTGCTGTATCATTCTATGATGCCTGAACGTATTCAGAATAGTGTGTGGTAGAAAACTCATATTCTTGCGTGACTCAAATATACTTTCTGAAGAAAGTTCATAAAACTGAACTTTTAGAGTTAGTAAAACAAAATGAACACAAATTTAAAAAGTTCTTCCTATCACTGTATTCTGAATCCCACTGAATTAATATGAAACCAGTTGAAAGGACATGTTACCTGTCACTACACATTAGCTGTCTGATATCAAACAACTGATACAGAAGGCAGTAAATGAAATAAGAGTGAACAAATGGCGTCACTGTGTCGAGCATGTAATTAATGAAGAAGATATGTTATGGTAACTCGACAACATTACAGGATGTTGTTTTAACAGTCTTATCATTAATACTGCTGACACAAGTTCAATTCAAGTTCCAAAATAGAGATGGAAGGGATATTATGTTTTTTTAAGATTTTTAAACAGTGAATAAAAAAGACCTATTTACTGGTGTCAGGAAATATTTCATTGTCACTCTGACAGTCACACAAGTTTTACTTTGGTTGGTATAAAAATTATCACGATTTACTTATGTTTATACAATATGAGCATTATATGTACCCTGTCTGTACTGCTTCTGTTGATGTGGCACATCTCTAATTCAAGCAGCAAATAGCATTTCAGATGTGCCACGCCTATTTGTTACATCAGGAATGAACTGAGAACAGAAAGAGTATCGGCTAACATGGTATCCAATCTATTGATCTCTCCTCCAAGCTCCTAATCCTGAATTCAGTCTCATGTTCTGTTCAAAAGTATGAGAGATTAAAGGAACATGTTTGTTCCTTCTTGTTTGATTTTTTTCAGATTTTATTGATTTTATGTTTCTTTTATAAGAAGTCTTCAGAATCACTACCAGACCTGCTTGTTTGAGAAAAAGGTCTTCATTTTACAAGAAACATCAAGTTTCAAATAAACTAGGAGTGTCACTGACACAAATTACAATCAACGTCTTCGATCCGTTACATAAATAGATTCGTAATAATTTATTTATCAATATTCTTACAATCAACAAAATATATATGCTTTTATGATACACACTTTTTATTGAATACACCTACATTATACCGGTAGTACAATATACATTAATTGTCATTAGACATATTCCACAACCTTTGCAACTCATCTCTACGATCAACCATTGATGGACTTCTATTAATTTTGAGCAGTCTATCAAAATTAAACGCCGGTTTTAATAATAATCCTTCTAATGTTTTCACTCTTGAAAGAGCAACATACGTTAATCCAACCTGAAATTCATTGTCTCCTAAATTAACAATTGCCTTATCTAATGTTATCCCTTGCGATCTATGTATACTAACAAGATAAGCTAACATTAACAGAAATTGTTTGCGAGTACAAGAAATTTCATTTTTCTTGAAAGATGCCACTACTGGTACAATGGGTATAGAATTCTCGTACAGAACTGGTCCTGTATATTTTTTTAAGATACGAGTATACATATTGACATGTGATTGTTATAATTTTTGTATTCAACTGCCGGGTCATAAATAATATCAGTTACTGTCCCAACTGAACCGTTGCCTAGTCCTTTTGTGACCCAAAGATTTCTTCTAAGGATAACTCGAGCACCTTTACATAAACGTAATTGGGCAAATAATCCCTGAGCATTGTCAGATTCTCCTAGAGAGACTTCTGGGCAATTATGGATTGCATTGATTACAGCCACGGGTTGTTTATTGCTTTCTAGTTTTTCATAATTAAAGCGTTCGATTTCAGCATGTTTCGACATTATACAGACAGTATCTTTGAAATTGTCCTCGATATTGTTTAAATAAAATCTTTTAGATAAGAACTGATAATCTTGTTCAGTGATTGTTCCATTTGCGACTCTATTTAAAGTCTCTCTGAAATTTTTTTGATCATCACCTTCCGCTCATAATCTCCGTTAAAAAGAAAACTTTTTTGAACTGTTTATATAAAAGATTCGACTGAATAGTCTGAACATTATTACCAATATTGTAAAGACTCCTGTCACAAACCGGTGGAAGTTGGGACCAATCACCGACTAAATGCACGCAAAGGCCACCAAAAGGAACAGCTGAAGGATGCTGCTTTGCTTGTTTGAGTCGCATATCCACTTTGAAAAACAAATTCAAACCCAACATACTGGCTTGATCAATAATAACGAACCTCATATCTTTTAATTCTTCTTCAAAAGCAGTTTTGGATTCACCTTCTAAATCTTTGAAAGTTCCTACCCTTCTCTTTGAAGCATTTATTCTTAGAGCTGAATGAATAGTTTGACCAGCAATATTGTTAGCTGCACACCAGTAGGAGCCACTAAAAGAGTTGCATCACAGCCAAAATATGAATTAATTCTCCTAACCATTTCATTAATTACACAGCTTTTACCAGTTCCAGCTTTTCCCTGAACTGCAAGTCTTTGATTGCAATCATCATAGTCATTTAGCTGATATTCTAAGAAAGATAATATCTTATTTTGTTGGTCATTGAAAATAACATTATATGATTCATGAGAATCATACTGATTCCCAAATGTTTCTCGATTCCTTTCGATGAAAGAAGTTTTATTCTTTATATCTGGATATTTGTAATAGGCTGCTTCCCAATTATGAAGTAAATCGATATCATGATTACCTAGACCAACATGAGTTGGTAGTGCATTAGGCATACTGCTGCTATAGCCATTCAGTCTATCGTCAAAAATATCAAACTCATTAGTATCCTGATAAATTTCAATTTCTTCTGTAATTAAAGACATGTGTAATTGTTTGTGAAGCTGTCCAAAATTTTGTTGAGTATAAGCAATGAACTATGTTTCATCTGTACTTCTTAAGTCTTCTTCATTACGCCAATGCTTATGTAAAATCAACTTTTGTTTACAATATAATTCAGTATTGACTGCATTGTTATTGTTGTTTATTTTAGGGAAAACTTGTACAATTCTTTCTTTTCTATTTGTGCTAATTGAATTATTTATTCCCTTAGAAATTTTTTTAGCAAAATCGGATAATGTTATTTCTTCCATGTTTAGTGGTCTACTACTATAAAACTGAATGAATGAATTACTGTCATTTGCACTAAACATTTTGTCGCAGTCTCATCCGTCTTTGATTTGTAGTTAAACGACCAATATTTGGACCTCTTCTCCGTCGAGGCATACTATAAATAATATGTATATATAAATTGATGAATAAGAATGTATAGAATATTCGTTGCAATATGTAATGGAAAGTTGCAGTTGCATCAGCGACTACATAGATTCTCATCTAAAAATTGACACTTTTTCAACACTTAAGTCCAATCCGTATATCTGGCTATACCATAGAACAATGCTCTACTACTGTTTGAATTAAACACATGTGAGACATGAATACAAAGTGTATACAGCAAAATCTTGTTGAGCGACAGCCAACGCGGGCAGCAGGAGCCGCACACGCACCGGCATTTGTGTACAGCAAAATCTTATCTTATCGGGCGACAGCCAGCTGGGGCACGATATCTCTATCTCTCTTCCTCTCACACGTTTAAGCTAAGATTTTTAAAAAATCGTAATATCTTATTATTGTATCTTATTATTATTGTATTGTGTGCACTCTACATGACAGTCCGGATACGTATGCAAAATTTTATAACATTTGGTTGAGTGTTTCGGAGGAGTTCGGCAGTCTAAGTTGTGCACCGAGTCGTGGATAAAGGGCTATGCCTGATTTCGCTACGCTCATCAGGTTCCGGCCAATTATCTAAACCATTGAGAAAATGTACCATTTCCTACCATGATAACATTCTAAGAAATGTGTCCATAATTATTCCACTTACATAAATAAGACAGCATAAAAAATATAAAAAACATGAATCTGCCTTCCAAAAATTTACAATACATAATAAAAACAAAAAATACCTACTGTCTAGCAAAGCCATAGGTTGTAGAACCATTGGCCTGTTCTTTATATCGTGACAGATCACCAAGGAACAGCAACATTTTTTGTGTGGAAATTAGAGCTAAGGTCAAGTATCCTTTGCCTTTTGTTGAAGTACAATTTGGAGGCAGGTAATCCTCTAGCTTAAACTTGTACTGCTCCTCAAGAAGTTGTATACACTGCTCAAAAAATCCAGTACCCTGGCAATAATAACAGGATTAAAGGTACTACAAATCATTACTTATTTAAATTATACTAACATAACATAGTACCTAGTACGCTTTTTTATAAGTCAACTAATGTGCTGATATGAGAGCTAAATCAAAAAACTTACTGACACAGCATATCATAATAAATTGTCACACGTTATTTATTGAGTATCAAAGGAATCAAAACGATAAATTAAAA
Organism: Magicicada septendecula; assembly: GCA_034769895.1. Lineage (NCBI taxonomy): Eukaryota > Metazoa > Arthropoda > Insecta > Hemiptera > Cicadidae > Magicicada > Magicicada septendecula. The sequence continues at coordinate 141,456,776 of CM068367.1, read as the reverse complement.
AAAAGTTATCTTCTTAAATTACAAAAAAACAACCTTTCTCTATGAGGAGTATGAAAAAACATGAAACACTGCTGAGTATCCTATGAAAACATAAACATAATTTTGACTACTGCTAGAGCAAACACACTTAAACTAAAGGAAATTATCGTGATGGGCTTACGAACGTGAAAAATTCAACTATAATGGCACAATTAATAGGATATGGTGTTATATGGGGTAAGATAAAAGTTGCTTCCCGCAAAACTTTGTTTACAGTTTTTGTACTCTGGTTGAGAATATGGGTTGGCACTGCAACAATTCTAAATAGCAATCCTTACTTTGTGTTTTAACTTCATTTTGCATTGTGTTTTGTCTTTTGTGAAGTCATAACCAAAATCTATAGCAAATTAACAAAAGAAGAACGTGTTTTTTGTGGAAATACTGGTGGAAACACAAGAAGAAAACAGGATCGATGATAGCAGATTTTGAAGAGACATTTCCTGCCAAAATGAATGGTAACAATCCAACATGTCAAGCAATCCCAAATCTGAACATTCAATTCGAGCAAACAGGACCTGTCATGGACCTGCCATGAAGTGGATGACACAAACTATTAAAAATGATAAGAATCCATAAGTTGTTGCAGCAGAAGTGTATTTACAGGTGACCCCCCCTCAGGTCAAAAAAAGTTGATGGATTATGTTAATCTCTTAATTTTTAGGCTATTTTCTTATTTTTTCAGCTATGTACAGTAATTTGGTTGTAACTCTTTTTTTAAATATAAACAGGTTTATTACATATCGTTAACATATACATTTGAAATATAGGATAAGCAATTTAGTCATTAAATATATCTTGTTAACAGTTTTATTTGGAAACTGTTTAAAATAAAAACAATTACTGTCCTCAAAATAATCACATACATGATATTTTTAAAGGTACCATACTATACCACACTATGGTATTTTTCTTTATTTAATCTATACTTTGCCTAAGGCATATAAATTTTTGTTTTACAAACAACGGAGGGACTGATAAAATAAATCACCATACCTCTTCAATGATGTTTATAATAAGCTGCCGATACTGGTCCCTGTTCTCTGGGAATTCATTCATACCGTTACGAAGGTATTCAATAATGTTGTAGTACAATATTTTCCAGACGTACTGCTCAATATTCTCCTGCTCACATACCTTAATGTCCGATGACAACAGGATGCGTAACGCTTTCTCTACTTGTCTCCTATACAAACATACACGATGTACAAATGATGATTACATAAATTCCTGAAATGTTTAGAATAAAACTGGAAACTGAAATATGCAAGAGTATGATTAAATGACACTCCACTGAAACTTGATGAAGGTGCAAGTGATGTGCAAGATCAATTACAATTAAATTTTCTTTAAACCTGGGTGGATGACCTCATATGGTAGTTCAGTGGCTGCTGGGGCCTCTACGTCCACCAAAGTAGGTAAAAGACAATATCAGACACACACACACAATTCATTTATTCATTAGGCACCCCTAATGTGAATTTATTCAGAAACCCATTCCTAACATCATCACCAAAAAAGGTGGACACTAGTTAGTGAACTATGGCATACCAAATATTACAACATATATGGCAGTCAGTCTATATTAAAACCTAAGCTTTATGCACTAATTAAATAAAATGAAATTGCACACAAAATGTTTTAAATAGGTGCTAATTTGCCAAAACATGGACATTTCATTTTAAAAATTCCACCCTACCATGCGGAACTCAAACCTTTCAAACTGATTTGGACCATTGTGATTAGAATCATGTTCAAAGAAAAAAAAACGTATACTTTTCTGGGGATAGTATTATAAACTTAGCAGCCAAAAAATGTGAGTGTATTTCTGCACACACATACACACATTCATTTATTCATTAGGACTGCCATAAATATGCTGAATCAATACAGGACACCAAACAATGAGTAGGCAAGTAAGTTGGAGGGATGAATTATTTGGATACAGCGTGATAAGTAGTTACTGTGATGATTTAATTTTATTGTTAGTTAATTATTTAATTTTGTTTAATTCTATTTTTTTTTTTTGCAACTTACACAAAATTTCTATTCTAAAAACAAAAATCACCTAAGTGTATGTGCACAAACAATCTACATAATGTATAGTAAAATTCACTAGACATGATTCAACCGTTTTCATGCTAACTGCGCAGGTTATGTAATGTGCATTCCTCAACAGAGAAAGATAGCTTAGTTTTCTCTGAGACGCTGTGGAGGTTATTGTGTGAACCTTTTCAAAAAACATCAGTATTCATCAAAAGTGAAGCGCTTACATAGTTTCATTTCATTTGAATAAGAACAGCGTAATAGTAAGAGATAATGCCTCCTACCACAATGTACAAATAAATCCACCTCCAACATCATTAACAAAAAAGCCAGACATAATTAACTGGTTAAAAAACCATTACATTCCTTGTAGTCCATCTATGTTAAGCCTGAGGTGTATGCACTAATTAAACAAAACAAACCAACTTACAAAACTTTTAAAATAGATGCTATTTTAGCAAACCATGGACATTCCGTTTCACGACTTCCATCCTATCAGCCGGATTTTAGTCTTACGGAACTGACTTTGGCAACCGTGAACATGAACCGTAACTTTGGCATGCGGTTGAAAGAAAAAATGTGCATTTTTTCTGTAGACAGTGTCAAAGGAATTTTATTGTATTTCTACTGCAGACTAGAGATCAAGACGTGATGTCATGAAAATTGAAAATGACTACGTGAGATCGGACCAAATAAGGGATACTGTAACAGATCGTTTAGAAAGTAATGTAAGACGAGAGCAGCAGTGAAGGCAATTTGAGTGATAGTGATAATAGGCTAACGGTGATAACAGTGACGGAAATATTAGTAGGGTGAAGAATTGACCTAAATAATTATTGTAATTGCATGTAAGTAAATGTGCTCTATGGTACTTAATAGTTTCAGTCTAATTGTTGCATTAATATTCTCTCCTGTTCTTCACGGATAGTTTACATCTGCTTGTTTTTTAAACACAAACACACAAAATCATTTCACGTATGAGGCTGTTATTCAAATAAATTAAGATGCCAGAGCAATGTGGATCATATATTATTACGTTTTTCATGAACCATAACATGTACACAAAGTGTACACATTCCAAAATATATAACGATTGTTGATGTCTAGGCTCGACTTTCGAGAAACATTGCACAGACACAACATGGCAAGTCACTGTTTACAAAGTAATGGCAGTATTAAACACTTTATAACTGTGTGAAATCTTTATTACATTGTCTCTTTCTGTTGTGTCTGATGCTTGTTTCGTCTTACAAAATGTCCACGTTTACTGTCATAATCAAAATCAAAACTTACCTACACCCTAATTTTTAGTATGCCTATTTAGTAACTTAGTAAAAAGTAGAGAATTAAGCCTAAATATAAAACGTACTAAACTGTAAAAACCTTAAAAACAATTAAAAGAATAAAAAAAGAATTTTAAAATTATACGATTAATTGAAAAGTTAGTTAAGTTAGTAAAAAGTAAGTTACGTGTGTGTGTGTGTGTGTGTGTGTGTGTGTGTGTGTGTGTGTGTGTGTGTGTGTGTGTGTGTGTGTGTGTGTGTGTGTGTGTGTGTGTGTGTGTGTGTGTGTGTGTGTGTGTTGGTAGGGCTGTAAAATTTAGTTTGGTAAAGTAGACCAATATTTTCAACTGCGTTAGTAGACATTTCCCTCTCTCTCGGCTTCCACTGCTTCCGTCTTCTCCCATTACAACCTGCGCGCTGCTTCATGTCTATTTAATATTACTGTACACGTCAAAACTTAAACGCAAGTAGACAATTAGAGTGGGAACAGGCTAATATTTTCAAACACAGGAGTAGCCACTGTTGTCTAAACCACCTAATGCATTTTGGACCATATCTCCACTGCACAACTGCTTCATGTCTAATAATACGATTTACGAGACAGAATTTTCTGAGAACAAAATTCTGGTGTATAAAAACCAAAATGAAAGCTTGCAGCAAGCAAGAGCATGAAAGCTTGCTCTTGATGCTGATGAAGATTATTTTAGTTGGAAATTTCACCACACATCTTTATTTAATCTGATGAGTATTATTACATAAACGGAGAACGTGCTCCTAGTTCTGGTGTTAAAATTACTTTTTATAATTAATATGTGATGATATTAATTATGGTGATTATGTTTAATATGATTAATGCCTTATTAATATGCTGGGCGCCAGAGATTTTTTTAGATCTCAGGGGTTATTAAATAATAACTCTTCCATTAAGATGCTAATAACTTATTTAATATTTAAATAATTATTCATATACAAACAAGATATTGATTATAATCTTATATCAATAAACATATAAATATCATATTCAAATTCCCATTGAATTTGATCATAACTCATTATATATCTTTACACAGCACTAACGATTTAATTCAATTACTACCTTTAATTCGCTTGCAATTATAATTAAACAAAGTAGTAAATTCTTTATAAATTATCTTTGTATACTTCAAATAATCTTGATATTACATCTATTCAATGCTTAATCATTTAGTAAGACAATTATTAATCAAACTATCAGATGAAATTAATGTATTCACTGACTTCGTTTTTATAAATTGTTAGTTAGATTATACTAAGTACATATAGAGTTATTCATTAGTTCTTTCTAGGTCATAAGATATAGAATTCTACTAGCATCTCAACAGACTCGTGAATTCTTTCAGAATGACACGGGCGAAGCAAAGATAGACGATTAAACTACATGGGATTCATAATTAGTAAACAATTGAAATTAATCTGTTACTTGAGTGTGTGATTATCCATCTCTTGCCTTTGTAATGATTCATGTCAATACACATTACATTTTTTACACTTTACCACTATTGATCTGCTTTGGTTTACACACTCTCGACAACTTCTACCGGCCACGCACTCGGCTGCAACTCGGTTACATACTCCGTTCTACTTACGCGCACCTGATAAAATATACTTTGTCTGTATTTACTTCGTATTACCGCACATATCAATATAAACTTCTTCAATCTTGATGTCGCACTAAATAAAAGTTATTCGCTCGCGATCTTTTCTTCGTACTGGCTTGTTCAGTTTATACTTGAATTGTTAATTATATGATCACTGAATGTTACGTTGAACTATTAATTCCATTATACGGAATAAGATGATTGTCACATAAAGCTTGACTAATATAAACTAAAAGAGATTGATTCAGAACTTTGTAATAAGAATGTTTGCGTTTGAATAAGTTTCACTAAAAGAGATTGACTAAGTAAACGTAAGAAAGTTTAAGAGATACTAAGAGATTTCGTTCCTTCCAGGGTAATATTTATATATTTATATGGGCGCTTCCTTTACTCTCTCCACCGTCACACTAAAAAATACCCTGATTGGCTATCTATTTCGTTTTTTGCTGGTAATTTCAAATCTACCTACTCAGTAACAGCTAAAAGTTCGCGCTACAAAAAGACGCTTTTTCTGGTTGGCTGCAACATTGCGCGAGCGGCAATTTCCCTCATGTATGTTAATTCATAAAACTGATGCTAACTTTCTCTGACGATTTCACTTCTTTACTGCGTGATCTGTTGTACTTTCCAGGTTGTAGTTGCCACCCTCCTAACGGGACTCCGACATTTTTTGTGACTTTTAGCAAACAAAACATTCTATATCTTTATGACTTTAGAAAGCTGTTTCATACAATACACTTTTAAAACTGCTGGCTCCATACTGTCGCCTGTATAATATTAACTTTTTATATTAACTTTTCATTTGTCTCGTTCTTATTACAATTACATTAAAATTGCTTAATTCTTATTTAATACACATATTACATTATTAATTATGTCTAAATAATAACACATCATATTACGTAACCTTGGTTTACGTTATATTTGTCCCCCAAATTGATTTAACCATAATCGACATTAAGACTTTAAGTAAATCAATTTGCATGCCTCTGAATTTACTCAGTCAATGTTTACAAAGTTTGTTTACATATGAGGGTGACCCACTTTCCATTTCAACAACGGTATTCTACCCCCTCATTTAACAACTTTCACTTTCATTGTTTGGGTTCCTGCTTCCTCCACACTGACTAGCCTCTTTCAGCTGTCTGCATTACTGTTCACTGTTTATGACTTGCTGTCGATTCTATAGCACTTGGCTTAACATTATTTAAATTACTACATATTGTGTTTATTCTTTTTACATTGTTACATATTGGTTTTAAGGAAATTATATCCTATTTCTATAAAGAAATTTAGAGCTTTACTCCCCTTTACCCCTTTACTGATATTAAATTTTTTTTTCTCTTCCTTGGTGGTATTGTTTCAATTGCGGACGTGGAAGATTCCGCGCACCGTGCCACGTTTCTCCGCATCTGCCACTTCATACGTCGCTTCTCCTTTGATTTTCGTGACAACATACGGTCCGTCATATAACTCGCAAAACTTTGCCGTTATCTTATTTAATGTGTCGGAGATTGGGTTGGTTCTAATTAAAACCCGATCTCCTTCCTTGAATTTCAATTTGTTACCTCCTTCATTCTGTTTTCTTGCTCTTTGCTCACCTTTCTTTTTCAGCCTTTGGTAAATTTCCTTTTGACAATCCTTGATATCTTCTTTCATCAATATTCTCGATCTACGTACACTTCCCACGCTCTCCTTGGTTTTCGACCCCATTGTGCCTGGAATGGTGTCATCTCGATTGTATCGTGGTGTGTTTCGTTAATGCATTTTTCAATGACCTTAATGTACTTAGCCCATTTCGTCTGATGTCCACCAACCATTACTCTGAAGATGTTTCCCAACTGACGGTTAATTCTTTCCGCTAGATTGGTACATGGATTGCGGATGGCAGTGTATTTGGGCTTAATCTCGAGCGTTGTTAATTGCTTTACCCAAGATTTACTGGTAAATTGTGTGCCGTTATCGGTCAATACCGCCTTGGGCTTACCAACTTCCTGTATATATGCTTTTAATTTGTTAAGTGTTATGGCGGTTGTTGCCTTTTTCATGGGGTATAATTTAACATATTTCATAAAATTATCCACTATTACGAGAATATATTTTACTCCACTCGTTGACGTTACTGAAGGACCATAGAAATCCATACTAACAATGTCGCCTTTTTCTGTTGGCAAAACTGGTTTGGTTTGTCCAACTCCCCTCCTGAAGTGATCCTTGCATTTTTGACATGTGCCACAGGTTTTGATCAATTTCTTGATATATTTATAGAGGTGATCCCCTGTAAAATGCTTCGTGAAGACTCCATAACTCTTTCTTACACCGCAGTGTCCGTACATTTCATTTCATGGATCTCCTTTAGCAATGCCTCTCCAATTTCTTGTGTTAGCAGCACCTTCCACCTTCTGTTCTCCTTGCGATACAATTTATTGTTATATAATTGATATACAAGGGCTACCTTTTAAGTCTTTACAAACGACCACTAGATGGCGCTAGTGAGATGTGACATTATCATTGTTGAAAAATTTGTCATATGTTATTTGTAAAACAATTGCAGCTCAGATATTGGCCGAGTAGTTTGTTTACAGTGAGCATTTAAAACAAACGTGTTTGTGAAAAAATGGAAATTTCATGTGAAGGTTTTCGTTGATGATTTTTTACGATTTTAATAAAGGCCTAACTCAACAACAATGCCTCGAATCGATTCGTACAACTTTTGGTAATCAATCACCATGCGAAAAGACTGTTTACAATTGGTTTGCGGAATTTCGCCGTGGTCGTGTTTCAGTCAGCGATGAATTTCGTGAAGATCGACCTAAATCGGTTGTTGTTCCCAAAAACATCGATGCTGTGCACAACATGATTAAAGAAGATCGGCATGTGACTTACCGTAATAGAGGCATCCTTAGGCATATCGAAGACTGCAGTACATTCGATTTTACATGAACATTTAGCTGTTAAAAAGATCTGTTCCCGATGGATTCTGCATAATTTGACCGAAACTCAAAAACAGGCTCGTGTCAATTGGTGTAAGGAAATGATCCAAAAATTCAACCGAGGAAATGCAAAATCTGTATACAACATCGTAACAGGAGACGAAACTTGGATATATTGGTACGAACAGGAAACTAAGCAACAATCAACTGTTTGGGTGTTCCAAGATGAACCGAAGCCAACAAAAGTGGTTCGTTCACGAAGCACTTGCAAGAAAATCATCGCTTGTTTCTTTGCTTACACTGGACATGTCGCGACCATTGCTTTAGAGGATAGAAGAACAGTTAATGCTGAATGGTATACAACAATTTGTTTGCCACAAGTCATCGATGAAATCAGGAAACACAACCGAAAACGTCATCACGACAATGCCAGCTCTCACACAGCACGTCAAACAATTTATTATTTGAAGGAGGAAAACATTGAATTAATGTCTCATTGCCCGTATTCACCTGATTTATCGCCAAACGACTTCTTTTTGTTCCCGAATGTCAAACAAAAAATGCGTGGACAGCGATTTTGATCACCTCAAGAAGCTGTTGAATCCTTCCAAAACCATATTTCTGAGGTACCAACATCAGAGTTGAAAAAATGTTTCGAGACTTGGTTCGAACGCATGCAAAAGTGTGTAAATCTCAAAGGCGAATATTTTGAGAAACAATAAAACGATTTGTATCAAAAATATCGGTATGGAGAACCATACATGACTTCCATGTTCTAAGATTTATATTTAAAATCATTTTCGAAATGAAATATTTCCATGGAAACTACTTCTTTCTACTTATTGCTTCAGCCTTAACCACAGTACTGTGGTCACTAACGTATACCACCTCACGTTATCGCACTCGATTTTCAATGATGATGGCAGTCGATGGCACTGCAGAAACGTCTGCTTTTGCAGAAAACATCGGCGTACGGCTAAACAGCCCGGGAAGGAATTTTAACAATAAACTACTTCTTTGTTGCCGATAACATAGTACACATATAAAAAATTATCCCCTCCCCCTTTGACTATAATTTTCATTTATAGAAAATTACCCCAACTCCGTTCAACTAGCCTCTTCATTTATAGATATTTCATATAGATTTCTACAGTGGATTATTATGATCTTATAAGCATACTGTACTTATCAAAATTAAGTACTTTACTCTTGTTAAAGATAAAACGTTGCAGGTAAACTACTCCTTTCTCTTAACCGATCTTCACCAAAATCAACAGACCTTCAGTCCTCTACAATGCAGGGATACATGCAAATAATCATTTGATTCTGTTTGAATTTGCGGCTGTTATCGTTTGCCATAGAAAATACCCTTGTTAAAACATAAAATGTTGCAGGTAAACTACCCCTTTCCCTTAACCGATCTTCACCAAAATCAGTAGACCTCGAGTTCTCTACAATTTAGGAAAGTGTGCAAAAAATTATTTGATTCTCTTTGAATTTACGGCAGTTATCTTTCGTAAAAAAAAAATTACCCTTCTTAAAACATAAAATGTTGCTGGTAAACTACCCCTTTCCCTTAACCGATCTTCAACAAAATCAACAAACCTTGAGTTCTCTTTAATTCAAAAAGGTATGCAAAAATGTAGTTGATTCTGTTTGAATTTACGGCAGTTATCATTCGTCACATAAAAAATTACCCTTGTTAAAACATAAAATGTTGCTGGTAAACTAACCCTTTCCCTTAACCGATCTTCAACAAAATCAACAGACCTTGAGTTCTCTTTAATTCTAAACGGTATGACAAACATTATTTGATTCTGTTTGAATTTGCGGCTGTTATCGTTGGCCACAGAAACAAATTACTCTTGATAAAAAAACGTTGCAGGTAAACTACCCCTTTCCCTTAACCGATCTTCACCAAAAACAATAGGTATTGAGTACTCTAGAGTTCAGGGCTGTATGCAAAAAATTATTTGATTCTGTTTGAATTTGCGGCTCTTATCGTTTGCCATAGAAAATACCCTAGTTAAAATATAAAACGTTGCAGGTAAACTACCCCATTCCCTTAACCGATCTTCAACAAAATCAACAAACCTTGAGTTCTGTATAATTCAAAAAGGTATGCAAAAGAGTAGTTGATTCTGTTTTAATTTACAGCAGTTATCGTTCGTCATAGAAAAAATTACTCTTGTTAAAACAATAAAATGTTGCAGGTAAACTACCCTATTCCCTTAACCGATCTTCACCGAAACCAACAGACCTTGAGAACTCTACAATTCTGGGCTGTATGCAAAACATTATTTGATTCTGTTTGAATTTGCGGCTGTTATCGTTTGCCATAGAAAATACCCTTGTTAAAACAAAACGTTGCAGGTAAACTACCCCTTTCCCTTAACCGATCTTCACCAAAAACAATAGGTCTTGAGATCTCTACAATTTAGGGCTGTATGCAAATAATCATTTGATTCTGTTTGAATTTGCGGCTGTTATCGTTTGCCATAGAAAATACCCTTGTTAAAACATAAAATGTTGCAGGTAAACTACCCCTTTCCCTTAACCGATCTTCACCAAAAACAATAGGTCTAGAGAACTCTACAATTCTGGGCTGTATGCAAAAGAGTAGTTGATTCTGTTTGAATTTGCGGCTGTTATCATTTGCCATAGAAAAAAATTACCCTTGATTTTAAAAAAATCGTTGCAGGTAAACTACCCCTTTCCCTTAACCGATCTTCACCAAAAACAATAGGTCTTGAGTACTCTACAAATCAGGCCTGTATGCAAACAATTATTTGATTCTGTTTGAATTTGCGGCTGTTATCGTTTGCCATAGAAAAAAAATCTACAGAAGACACACAGACACTTTTCGAAAAATGACTTTTTTTCATGTTTTGAGTGTAGTACAATCAGAATCTGCAATAATCTCGAACAAGATTTTTTTTGCCATCACCATACTTCCATTTCCTTACGGAACATGGAAGTAAAAATGTTTTTTCTTTCATTGTCTTTGTAAAAACTTAAAAGGTAGCCCTCGTATCTTACTTAATTTGTCATCTTTATTATTACGTAACTTATCGATAACGGTTTTTAATTTAGGGTCGTTTTGTTGGTGTTGTACAATATTTTTTAATTGATTTTTTTAACTGTTTCTAGAGTTTGAAGTCGATGGTGTATATTTCTGTTTCATCGTCACCATCCTGTAATTAAACTCTCTTGTAAATCCTCCGGGTTACAACTGAATACATCCGCTACAATGTTTTCACTCCCTTTACAGTGTACTATCTCTAAATTGTATTCCTGAATGGCTAATATCCATCTGGTAATCCTTGAACAATTTAATTGGCATTTTTGAATAAATGTGAGAGCTTTATTGTCTGTAATTATAGTCAGCAGACGACCTAAAACGTATGTCCTAAATTTTTTAAGACAATGGACCACACTTAGTAATTCCAATTCAGTGGTAAAATAATTTAGTTCTACTCCCCGAAGTACTCGACTTGTGAACGCCATGAACCCTATCTGATTGTCATCATTTATTTGGTATAGTTGACCTCCGATTGTGTACTTACTCGCGTCGGTCTGCAGATAGAAACGTTTATTCGGGTCCGGATGTTTCAACATCACAGTGTCCACAAATAACCTTTTGACTTCGTTGAACTCCCTCCCTAATTCTTCATTCCATTTGAATGTCACACCCTTTTTCAATAACTGTAACAGTGGTCTGGTCTTCTTGGCATATTTATTATAAAAGTTTGTCAAACCAAGAAACCCTTTTAATTGCTTGGGATTTTTCGGTCTTGCGAATCCCATAATAGCAGCAATTTTTTTCTGTAGAGGCGCTGATGGCTTGTGTTGACAATTCATAACCTAAGTAATTGATCTTCTCTCTAAAGAACTTTCATTTTTTCAAGTTCACAGTGAGGTTTTCTTTTTTTAAGTTTTCCAACAATAACCGTTGCACCAGGTGTTCTTCGATACTTCCGGATATACACAGACAATCATCCACGTAGAGTATGGCAAACTTTTTCACTTCATCTGTTAAAACATGATCCAGTCCACGGGTCAAACTGGTTAGGCTCGTCTTCAATCCAAATGGTGTAACAGTATATCTATAACATTTTCCTTTATATAGGAATCCAGTAAAGTCTCGGGAGTCTTCTGCCAGTGGGATTTGCCAGAAACTGCTGGTTAGGTCGATACTGCTCATTACCTTGATGTTACCGCAGCTTGCCAGCACTTGATCTATCGGTATGGTCCCTTCATAATCTGGAACTGTCACCGCATTAATCCGCCTTGTGTCCAAACATAACCGTACTGACTGGTCCTTTTTAACTACTGTCACCATCGGATTAATATAAGGACTATTAGCCTGTTCGATGACACCGCATCCCTCCATCTTTTTAATCTCCTTATCCACTGCGTCTTGATACTTTAGGGGGACTGGCCATCCTTTCATGCAATAAGATGTAGTGTCAGTTACCACCAATCGGTGTTCGTATCTGTTTATCCTTCCTGGATACTCACGGAAAACTTGGTAGTTTGTGGATAAAATATCCTACAACTCCTTCTTTGTTTGTGAACTGATACCAGTCGTTTCTTCCAACTTTTCACGAATTGTTGTTTCAATCTTCTCTTCTTCAGCGACTTCCACTATTAATATTTCAGCACATACACCTGTATGTACACCTTACCACTATCATTATTAATAAAAGTTATTTGGTTGTCCATGAGGTTGATTATACATCTACTTTCCTATAATAGGTTGATCCCAATAATACAGTCTCGAATTAAATTTGGTATTATGATAAAAACACCATCGGTAACATATTCACCGATCCTTACCTCTAGCATCACTCGTTGTGTTATTTGCTTGGACTTTCTCCCTACTGCTCCTTTTACAGCCAAATTCTTTACTTTCAATACGTGTATGTTGCCCATTTGTTTTTTTATTTTTGTGATACCATTCGGTAGACAGAGAATTAATTTGGTTACCGGTATCGAGTAACGCAACTACTGATATGTTATTGAGTTGTATGTCTTCACTCTACAAATTTCCTGATAATCTGATTCTTCTTCCAGCAACGAATCTAATATCTACGAAAGTGGTACTAATTTCCTTATATCTAATGTCTAAATCTAAACTTACTTCTACCATAATGCTTCTTTAGTTTTTTTGAACTTGTGTAGTTTTTTGTATTTGTATTAGAAGTACTAACTACCTGTGAGTTTGTTTGGGTTCCGACTGTCGAAGCTATTGCATTGACTTGTGGCTCATAAATACGCTTTGGCGGCATTTTCTCCCTCTCCCTCGGTTCGGTTTCATTATCCGCCTGTCGCCAATGTGTTTTATGAAGCTGAGTGCTCGGCCATTCACTTTTATTGTGTTGCCATTGTGTTCCTATACTACCCTTGGGTTCCGGCTTAAGTTGTAACTGTGTGTTGTATCCACCACTGCTTTCATCTTTCTTCTTTCTCAATGCTGCAAATTCCATTAGCAATGCCCAGAACTCCATTATATTGTTCACACCCTTCGTTATGCACGCTACTGCAATCTCATGGCTATAATGACATGATAGTTTACGGATTAGGTGTTGATCGGATATTGGCGGTATTAATTGATGGTTCTGTAGTATACATCGTTCCATATATTGTATCATACTCAATCCGCTTTCCGGTCGGTACTTTCCGAACTCTAGTTTATCACATACATTTTCTTGAATCATCTGATTCCAGTACTTAGCGGTAAACACTTCCTGAAATTCTGAAAAGGTGTTCACTTCACTTCTAATTAACTTCCACCATATGGCGGCCTCTCCTTCCAAATGCCTTGACACCCAGTTAACCCCTTCCCTTTGGTAGTATTCCCTATGCAGTTCTTCCAACTCTTTTACAAACTCCATCGGATATTCACCATCTCCGTTAAAGTTAACGTTTTTGGCGTACTCCATTACCATCCCTTGTTGCCTCGGCGTTCTTTCAATTTGAGCGATCCTCGCACGTACGTCTTCTTTAATTTGTGTTAACTGTCCATCCACCGTCGTGCAGCTGTTTTCATAACATTCTTTTAAATGTTGTATCTGTTCATCATTCTTTTTCTTATTATTATTTACCTTAATATGTAATGTTTTAATTTCCTGTGTGATACCAGCGTGGTGCTGTTGTCGAGATTCCTCGCATTTCTCCCGGTGTTCTCTCGCTTCTGACGATTTCTACTTCTTCTCGGACGACTTCTTTCACTTCTGTCCATAATCGAGTAGCTATTTCTTGGTTTTCGTTTCTGATTTGGTGTATCTGTTGTTCTACCTGTGTCTTATGTTCCTGTAATTGTCGTGTATATTTTTCTTCCATGTTTTGTTCCATGTCGTCTATTCTTCTTTCTATTCGTGTTATGTTCTCTGTCATTTGTATATTATTCTCTGTCATTTGTTGTGTGAAGGTCTGTTCAATTTGTTTAAAAAAGTTCTACTCTATTTGTTTATTGTTGTCTATTAATAATTGTTTAGTGTTTTCTTCACTCTTTCTAGTGTTTTCTGCTAATTGTGTAATGTGTTGTAGTATCATGCTGATATCTAGGTTTATTGGAGTTTGTTGCGTTTCACTATTTGTTTGTGTTTGTTGTGTTTCTGGACAGACATTTTCTTCTTCCCGTCGTCCCCTTGCCTCTGAAGAAACCATCGGGCTCTCGTTTTCCGTGGATTCCTCCCATCCTCTATTGTCTCACATTTGATTACTGATATCAAACTCTACTTCACTACCACCATTATTTGCACTACTGTCTGCCATATTGGTATCACTTATTTTAGATAATTTAAATTTCCTTAATTGTTTGGTCTTACTACGTGTTATCATTTAATTTTAACATATACTTGTTCTAGCATATACTTACTTTAACTAAACTATCATCTATCCCGTTTCATTCTGCCGAGCTAAATCAAGCTCCACATTGTTGGGCGGCAAATATTACATAAATGGAGAACGTGCTCCTAGTTCTGGCGTTAACATCACTTTTTATAATTAATATGTGATGATATTAATTATGGTGATTATGTTTAATATGATTAATGCCTTATTAATATGCTGGGAGCCAGAGATTTTTTTAGATCTCAGGGGTTATAAAAATAACAACTCTTCTGTTAAGATGCTAATAACTTATTTAATATTTAAATAATTATTCATATACAAACAAGATATTGATTATAATCTTATATCAATAAACATATAAATATCATATTCAAATTCCCATTGAATTTGATCATAAATCATTATATATCTTTACACAGCACTAAAGCTTTAATTCAATTACTACCTTTAATTCGCTTGCAATTATAATTAAACAAAGTAGTAAATTCTTTATAAATTATCTTTGTATACTTCAAATAATCTTGATATTACATCTATTCAATGCTTAATCATTTAGTAAGACAATTATTAATCAAACTATCAGATGAAATTAATGTATTCACTGACTTCGTTTTTATAAATTGTTAGTTAGATTATACTAAGTACATATAGAGTTATTCATTAGTTCTTTCTAGGTCATAAGATATAGAATTCTACTAGCATCTCAACAGACTCGTGAATTCTTTCAGAATGACACGGGCGAACCAAAGATAGACGATTAAACTACATGGGATTCATAATTAGTAAACAATTGAAATTAATCTGTTACTTGAGTGTGTGATTATCCATCTCCTGCCTTTGTAATGATTCACGTCAATACACATTACACTTTTTACACTTTACCACTATTGATCTGCTTTGGTTTACACACTCTCGACAACTTCTACCGGCCACGCACTCGACTGCAACTCGGTTACACACTCCGTTCTACTTACGCGCACCTGATAAAATATACTTTGTCTGTATTTACTTCGTATTACCGCACATATCAATATAAACTTCTTCAATCTTGATGTCGCACTAAATAAAAGTTATTCGCTCGTGATCTTTTCTTCGTACTGGCTTGTTCAGTTTATACTTGAATTGTTAATTATATGATCACTGAATGTTACGTTGAACTATTAATTCCATTATACGGAATAAGATGATTGTCACATAAAGCTTGACTAATATAAACTAAAAGAGATTGATTCAGAACTTTGTAATAAGAATGTTTGCGTTTGAATAAGTTTCACTAAAAGAGATTGACTAAGTAAATGTAAGAAAGTTTGATTAAGAGATACTAAGAGATTTCGTTCCTTCCAGGGTAATATTTATATATTTATATGGGCGCTTCCTTTACTCTCTCCACCGTCACACTAAAAAATACCCTGATTGGCTATCTATTTCGTTTTTTGCTGGTAATTTCAAATCTACCTACTCAGTAACAGCTAAAAGTTCGCGCTACAAAAAGACGCTTTTTCTGGTTGGCTGCAACATTGCGCGAGCGGCAATTTCCCTCATGTATGTTAATTCATAAAACTGACGCTAACTTTCTCTGACAATTTCACTTCTTTACTGCGTGATCTGTTGTACTTTCCAGGTTGTAGTTGCCACCCTCCTAACGGGACTCCGACATTTTTTGTCACTTTTAGCAAACAAAACATTCTATATCTTTATGACTTTAGAAAGCTGTTTCATACAATACACTTTTAAAACTGCTGGCTCCATACTGTCGCCTGTATAATATTAACTTTTTATATTAACTTTTCATTTGTCTCGTTCTTATTACAATTACACTAAAATTGCTTAATTCTTATTTAATACACATATTACATTATTAATTATGTCTAAATAATAATACATCATATTACATAACCTTAGTTTTCGTTACAGTATTATGAGATATAATAAACTCCTTTCCTATAAATTTTTCACTGTCGTACACTGATATTTTAATAAAACGTATATTTTAAGAATTTTGCCGATTACGACAAAATCTGATAATACACACAGGTCTCTCAATTCACCTACATACAAAAATCTGTACACAGGAAGTATAGATATTAATAACAAATGTAATCTGTATATTGCATTATGAAAATAAGTCACAAATTTTATTTTAAAAATAACTTTTATTGCTTATTAAGGTTTGCATGTTTTATCAAACATATGCTATCTCACATCTACTATAATATGATCAAGTCACATTAGATAAATTTTACCTCAATTCCGTCACTGTCGGCCAGCAATCAAATATCTTCCCCATACTAAGAATTCGTTGTAATTCAAAATCAGCTCTTTCTATCTCAATCCATAAATGAGGATTGTGCATGTCATGAAAACTGTAAAACAAAAAGTAATTTCTTTGACCAAATTTCTCTACATCACATTTTATTCAAACATAAATATAATTTGTAGTTGCTCAAGTTTAATCTCTACAAATGATACACACTTTAAATGAAGACTGGAAAAGTAACGAGCTATATGCCAAAAACATGTTTATGAATTATAAAAGAAACTGTGTAATTTTCTCCTTGCATTTTACCTTTTCATGACATGAAATGCACAAAGTGTAACTCATGCAAAAAGTACACACAGGTATACAGGTGTTGATACTGACAAGTGATACAGAAAGCAAAATAAGGGATGTGGCAGAAATTTGTCTGCCCACTATTAATAAGAGTTGTCATCACATGCCCTGACAATAAACTGGACTATATTTTCATGGGCTTTTTATCTTTGAGAAGCTTATTAGCCAACGCTGCTGGTCATTTAGCACTACCCAGGGGACACATATAGCTTAAAGTATGCTGCGGACGCAACCAACTTTGTCCCTCAACAAGATCAACATCCTCCCTTCTGGGATGTGCACTCTTTATGAATGTCCTGGAAGCAAAACGGACAATGACCACCTCCTGGTGTGCAAAAAACTGGATAAAGAAAGACAAAATAGAAAAGACCTACCTGGTCTTTATTGGGAAGCCAGATCAGAATGGCGTGAGCCAAATTGTGCCACTGGAAACAACAATATTTTTATGGGAATAATTTTATAATAGTCAAGGAGGCAATATGTATCTGGTCAATGCAAGCAATACAACACAACAAACAATTAACTGGTAAACATCAATTTTTTGCTGAAAATACTTTTTGTGTTTAAATGTGTATAAAAAATAGCGATATTAAACATCACTTTAGCATTTTAAATATTGTGGATATTCCACACGAAACAAGTTTTATATATTTACTTACTCCCCAATTTGATATGTTCAAAATAATGAGATTCACAAAAAATTATGTTTAGTAATAATGTTGCTAAGTTGTCAAATACTGTGATCCATGGAAGAACACACCAGGTCTTCGAAGATGCTCTTTCTTGCCTGGGCCAAGTTGGATAAAGAAGTGGACTCAAAATTAACAATTCTAAAATACGTATTTCTAGAAAAAGACAAAATCAATAGAGACCAGCAAAACATCCAAGTCAATGGTAAAATATTTCAGTAGCGAGTAAATTCAAATATCTGGGTTGTACAGTAACTCACAAAATGAAACATAACCCCAGCAACCAACAGACGTGCAAGTAGGATTAATAATTTCATAACAGCCAAATTATGTGGTTGCCTTAGTTTTGATAATTATGACAGCCAAATTAGGGTTATCTAGAATATGTGAGATTTTATTGTAAGACCAGTTCTAACTTTGGGTATGAAACATGGATTTTAGCTTACAAGAAAGATGAGGAGGTGAGTCCTTTCTACACTTAAAAAATTTGTGTACAATCAGGAATAAGACACAGATGATAAAAGGAGTGCATGAGTAGTTCACTTGTTAGAAAATACTACAAATCAGGGCAATAAAATTATCGAAGATGAGTGCAGAGTTCATATGAAGATTAAAAAAAAAACTTAAATCAGTAAGTTGGACAGTAATTTGGGTTTTGTAAAAAGTTTTTAAAATCATTCATCTTACTTAAATCACTTTAAAAACTACACAATTACGCCTACAAAGTAGAACCTTTTAATAAAAAACTGTAATAAAAATAAATGTTACAGTTATACTTTACGTGTTCTTAAATGAAATACTTGGTCTTATGTTTACAAACCATACCACATCTAACGGATATATAACATTATAATTATGTATGCAATGGAAACACATTAATAATTTTAAATATACTGCTAAATTAAACTAAAAAATAACAAAATGACTATGTGCTTCTTAACACTCGCAACACACGAAACTGAGCCAGATGTCTGGCAAATATTCTACATGGCATTATCAAGACCAGACATTCACAGTTTCTAGCGAGTTCCAGGCACCACCTAACTGGATTGAGACAGAATATTCTCAAATCTCAGTGGAGAATAAATATAAGTTCCAGCGGCCAGCTAGGAATACTGCTAGCTAGTGCATTTGGATAGCAATATTATAGTGTGGTTCAAAGTGATTGTTATTGCAACTTGCAGATTTAGTGTTATTGGTTACTTAGTGCAAAACTATAATAAGGTGATATTTAGTGTTGTGAGTTGGACAATTTTTTTTTTTAATTCGGGGTCAAAACGTCCTACGGCATTGTCCAATGCCTAACCCCCATTGTTGTAGTTGCAGTTTTCATCGTTTAGTCCTCTATCACTCATTGATATTCTTATGCCCTCTATCCAGGGTCTTCCTTTCTTTCTGTGATCTCTAGGTTTCCATCTCATTGTTTTTCTTTTCTTTTGGTAGTCGGTCTTGTCCCATTCTTTGTGTCCATACCAGATTAGTTGTTTTTCTTCAATCCAGTCGATTGTCTTTTGTACGCCCATTTCTTCTTTGATCGTTTCATTTTGTATTTGCTCTAGCCTTGAAGTTCTAGCAGCTCATCTCAAAGCATCCATTTCTGCAGCTTCTAACTTTCTTTCTACCTGTTCTTTTAGTCTCCATGTTTCGGATCCGTACATCAACATGCTTTTAATCATACTATCGTATATTCTTTTTTCCTTTCTTTTCCAATTTCTGTGCTCCATAGAATCCCATTCAATTATCTAATTATTTGTTTTGCCTTGTTTATTCTTGATTTTATTTCAACAGCATCTGTTCCTTCTTCATTAAAGTTTATTCCTAAGTATTTGTAGCTGTTGTATTTTTCATACGTTTGTTGTTTTCTAAGATTAAATCTGTTGTTTCTTCTCCAACACACAGATTCGAGTTGGACAAATTTAACTTGAATTATTGTATAAGAGTAACTTGAATTATTGTATAAGAGTGCCTTTGTTGATTTGTAATTGTTATTTGTTTATAATTAAAGTTATAATTAATGACTTCATTGGTGTCAGTAATTCTGTTTTCACTATACAACACGATAATCCGTGTGTGACCATTAAATATTTTCCAAAATATTTATACTGTGTAATACAATAAGCTTTATTATTGTTTTATTTTAATCTATGTATTCTTATATATTTGTCTTCTATAGTTTTATATGCCATCCACGTATTGTATAATTACCCTAATTGGACGATTCATGGCTTCCTCCTACTTAGTCTCAAACCAAACATGAGATCCATTATCGAGTTCATATTGTATTCTATATATAGGCTGACTTCATACGCCACCATTTTACAGTGATAAGCCTGTACAACTGTAAATGCTATACAAATTATATATGATTTCATAATATTAAATGAATAATATATAACTTTCAGAACCAATTAAGTTAAACTAAATGGCTAATTAACTAAAACTAAAATGCCATCTAAAGTAAAATGTACCCTAGTTTAGTGCGGTTTTACTAGATGTTACACTTAGGTCATGTATTAAACACACTAAGTGAGGAATGGGTGTAATGTTTTGTATATAATTTTGTGAAACATAAAAGAACTGTTGGAGTTCAGCGTAACATTTCCTGTACTTGATGTTGTAGTTACAGGAGAATGTTTTTTTTTTTTATATAGGCCTATATATAAGATTCCATAAATGCTACACAAGTCAACACAAAAACCTAACTATAGTTAAAACTTAAAACGCTACGGTTTTTACACAAACAAAAAACTATTATTAGTACTTACTTAGGAAATCTACCCTGGTTAAGTAGTTCTCCATTAGGGCCATATACAGGTTGTCCTGATCCATGCTGAAGAATCATTGGATATGAAATTCTTCCGCTTTGAGATGACACTATTATCGGTTTATTTGGGTTACTTGGATCAAATAATTGTCTCTGCTGTTGGACCACACAATTTCTATTCACTGAATTATGATTAAAATTTTCCATTTCTTTATGTGGAGATGTTAGAGGGTTTGGCGACGTTGACGGTGGTAAAACAAGAATGCCAGCTGGTTTCTGGGGATCTTTTGCTGGTGCCTCTTGTCTTTGACTATTGTTAGTGCTACCTGAAGGGGCAGGGGTAGTAGTTCTGCTGGTTTCACTTCTCCAGTTCTCTTCTGACCTAATCTTATTCCGGTCACTACTGTGTGTTCTGCTTGCTTGTCTTTCTTTACTGTGACTTCTATAACGAAGGTCTTGATTACTTCCCTTAAAACCTGATCTGTCATTGCTGTGGTTTCTTCTGTTCTGTTCATGATCATTAGCCAGTTTATCATTACTAACATTCCCTCTGTATCTTTCACTAATTGACCTAATGTCACTGTCATTCCGTCTGTATCTATCTCCACTATTGTTACGTTGTCTACTCTCATTATAATGTAAGTCCCTATTATCTCTGTTTGAAGTCCACCTTTCAATACTACTGTTTCGACTTTCACTACCCCTATCTCTCCAGTTTCTATTTAATTCATTCAGGTCTCTGTTATCACCCCTACTCCTGTTGTAACGTCTTTCTGTGCTATTGTTTCTACTTTTGTGTGGTCCATTATCTACTGATCCTCGTCTTCTACCCTCACTGCGTCCTACTCTGTCTCTGCTCAAACTCCTGAAAGAAAAAGACAAATTACTGTTTAACAAATAATTACTATTTGTAAAAAGATATTATAAGCCAATTTACACAAGTTAACATAAATTAAATAGCTCAAAAAATATGTTACATGTTAACATGTTACAATTAAATTACAAACTGACATGTGATGGGAATTACTACAAATATATTCATAACTAAACAACTAATACAATTTTCCTTGTTTTAATTAGCAAAAACTGTTCATTATATTCCCCAACAGTGAGAGGTATCCTGGCTAGTATAAACCCTTCTCCAACGATGCTGTTCGGATCCGGCGTTAAACTGTAGGTCCCGTATACCTGTGAGAAACTCCGTTACACACACACCAGGGGTATATGCGGGGAGGGTACAAACCAGTCGAAAGACTGAAGGACCCAATAAATTTTTTCC
The DNA here is from genome assembly GCA_034769895.1 of Magicicada septendecula. Taxonomy (NCBI): domain Eukaryota; kingdom Metazoa; phylum Arthropoda; class Insecta; order Hemiptera; family Cicadidae; genus Magicicada; species Magicicada septendecula. The sequence continues at coordinate 141,434,640 of CM068367.1, read as the reverse complement.
CGAATTGTGGAGACAAATACCCTTTACTTCATTCTTTTATGATACGGTCATATTTTCTGGTAAGTTTACCAATTATGTAGGCAGGTTGCAATTACTTCAAGTGATTACAGAATTTTGCTGAAATTTTTATAGCTGACCCCCTCCCCATACTTTTACTACTGCAAATGATTTCAAATCAGGTATCACAAACACTCCTATTACACTGCTGACATTTTTTCAAACAATTTTTTATTTTTTATTTTATACTTTCCCAAATTGTTATTTACACAGATGATTCAACTGACATAACCGCCAACAAAGAACTGATATCGTAATTAGAAAGAGAAAGCCATAAATTGATCCTTCAAATTAACTACTGTAGAACCAAAATTATGATAGTTGCAACGAAAATAATGGATAGATGGGGAGGGTGGAAGAATAACAATCATCAGTAGAAATATCACAAATCTACAGTACATAGACAAAACGATCATCCGAGCTGGCAACAAAGAAGAAACGGTATCTCGACTAGAAAGAGAATGTCATGATTTTGGGCCTAAAATTAACTGCTGTAGAAGAAAAATCATGATAGTTGTGTAGCAGCCACTCCTACTCCCACAACCCCTATCACAATCTGGAAACTCTCTTGGACCTCAATTAGTTCTGATTCAGATCTGCAATGATAGAAACTGTATGCCAGAAATAGTAACATATATTTGGATGGTAAAGAGGTACAATTTGATGATGGAATAAAATACAAAATTCAAGAGAAACCTCAAAATCAATTAAACTTGGCTTAAATTTATAGTTTCCTCCACATCAACTTCTGTATACAGCTGAAACATGGATCACATAAAATAAAAACAACTGATGCCTCTGAGGTGTAGTGTTGGAGTCACAAGGTGATATGCTGAGAATCACAAACAGCTTAGCACACTAGCCTGCCTATACTGCAAGGACTGAAAATGAAAATCAGAACAAGGTTTTTCACAATGTCTGCAATGTATTTATCAACTTTTCAAACTCACTGTCTTTTTTTCTTACAATAAAATAATAATATCTTGCAATTATGCAAATTTCTAGCAGATGGTTCCACAGTATCAAATGTTTGAAGCAATGAAGTTCAGAAGTCTTTACTTATCATACTAGGCAAGTAAAATACTACTGTATTCCATGTTTAGATTCTAATATGTCTTAAATCAAACTCAATTTATTTGGCAAATCTCTTTGTTATTTACAAAAATAAAAAGATACAAGATAATCTCAAAAATCCTCAGAAACAACTCTTAATAACCTCAAGACAAAGTTATATCAATGCAAATAGAAAACTTAAAAATTATAAATTTTCTACACAATCCACTTGCTTTCACATACTGATATACAAACTTCTTATGCTCTCAGAAAAATGCATTCCTTCAGTTCTTAGTCAGGTTTTTTGAAAAAAAACATCGCAAAAACCAGGTTTACATGAATGATTTCACAGGCAGTGTAACAACTAATAAGCAAATGATCTGCCACTGTGTCAGTAATCACTTGTTTGCTTACATATGTCAATATTGTTACGCCACTACAGAACGTTCTACTTGTTTTTCGGCTATCCTAGCATTAATGTTTGTATTGGTATTTTGAGAAGAAAGACAATTACATGACATTTAATGCGAGGCTGTTCCAGACTTCACCGGTCATGCACTGTGTTCCAGGCCGCATGCAATTACGCCCTAATGTTTTCTAGTAGTAGTAGCGTTGACACGTATTATGGATTATTCTGAAAAACTTGTTCTATCTATTTAAACGACAGATACCGCTTAGTTTCAGTTTATGTTGGGCGATTTGTCAAGTGATATCAAGTGGTTGTGTTATAGTTGTGTGGGACTCTATTAGTTAACATTATTATTTGCATGTGGACACATTTTGCTCAGATTATTGTACAAGTTGATTATAAACTGTTATTCGTGATAACTAAAGCTCGTGATTAGTGACTTAACTGGTGTCTTGTATTTTGTTTTCCACTGTACCATACGACGCTCAGTCAGACCGTCATAACAATATCATTGTTCTCACCAAACTGTAACCATAAACAGAGATCTGCTACTTCTTCATGCACAACACTTGTGGGACCAAATATTAAATTCTAACAGACGTCACATGGTTGTTGAGAACTGCTAGCGCTGCTACTGTATGGGCCCTACAACATCGTCCACTATGCCAATGTCGCCAAATAGCTGCCGTCGGCATAGCCAGAACATTTGGCAGAGAAAAATGTTAAAAAACTGGATTAACCTGGGAAGTTTTATTATATTTCATACCCACTCAACAGAGCGGCATCTCTGTTGTTGGATTTTGCACTAGATCTCTGCAAATGGATTTTGGCAATGAATACAACTTCAAGCCTCAAAAAATAATGAACCACTGACCAATACATTTCTTTAGTGCAATGTAAACTGTAGTGGTCAAGGTAGTAACAATGAATTGATGGCAAGGACTGTTCTAACCAGCAATATGCCTGAAAACCTAATGCTACTAACAAAAATAAATTTACATACATTATGGATAATCTATATATATAAAAGAGAAATATTTGGCATGTAGGTTCCTTATGTGATGTAGGTATCCGTTAAGAAGGGATTTTTGGAAATTCGACCTTTAAAGGGGGAAGGGGGGGAAAGTTTGCCTGACTGACTGACATAGAATCAACGTAGAGCAAAAACTACTGAATGGATATCAATGAAACTTTGAACATAGCTTCATCATAGGTCTTAGGTGCTCACTAAGAAACGGTTTTAAAAACTTTCACTCCTAAGGTGCAACCCCCCCCCATTGTATGTATATATCTATGTATGTATGTTCCATATCTCCTCTTAAACCACTGGACCGATTTCAACCAAACTTGGCACAAATATTTTACGCGACGGGAGAACCAACATAGGATAGGTGTTTTTTTTCGATGGGGTCCTTTGGGGTCTTCCACATCTCCTCCTAAACCACCGAACCGATTTAAACCAAACTTGGCACAAATATTTTACACAACGGGAGAACCAACATAAGATAGGTGTTTTTTCGATGGGGTCCTTTGGGGGTTTCTTTGGGGTCTTCCACATCTCCTCCTAAACCACTGGACCGATTTCAACCAAACTTGGCACAAATATTTTACGCGACAGGAGAACCAACATAGGATAGGTGTTTTTCCGATACGATCCTTCGGGGGGTCCTTTGGGTCTTAAAAAACTATTAGATCTGGTTACTATGGCAACCCAATAGAATAGATTCTGGTTACCATAGCATCGGTGGAAGTCTCCCGCGTAGAAAATAGTGCGGGAGTCGTCCGACGGGCCTTCCCCGGAGTTCATCCACGGAACCCGGGGAGTCTTGGGTCGGATCCCGCAAAAGATGGCGGGGCCAGAGTCCACGGTTTTTATAAATAAAGATATAGGTTATGATATCGAAGGTGGTGTATGCATCTTAAGAAACTTCTTAATAGTGTGTGAATTCAGAGTTGTTTCAGTTTGAATTTAAAAGTGGATAAGTTAAGATCGAAGTAAGTTATAAGCGAGTATAAAAAACAAAGTTTTGATAGCGAACGTATTCAGATCATAGTGTTCAGACAATATAAATGTACTTGCTTCAGTTTGAATTTAAAAATTGATAAGCTGAAATCTATAGAGGTATTGTATTGTTAGAATAAGTTTAGGAGACACTAATTTAACAAATGCCTTATTTCAACATTAACACAATGAATTATAAAACGACAGTTAAATACGCAGCGCGTGCAAGTACTGTAGACATTTTATTGAAAACTAATTTAGCTGTTCGCCCTCTCCCAGAGTTAGAAATCGAGCAGGAGCATCACGCGCAACAGAATTCTTCTCCAGATATAAGAATACAGTTTATGACATGTTCTTAAACAGGTGCGCTACAGAGTATTCCTCCAGTGAGAATGCGAACGTAACAATATAAGGAAGATTATACAATATACAAGTAATATAACGTTAGAACAAGAATAGGTGCCTATGAGCCTATGAATAAATTATGAACCCGAGCAACGCTGGGTAAATCGGCTAGATATAGATATCTATATAAGCCAAATACCACTGACTGGCTCACTGATCACGATATCTCTGAAACCACTGAATGGATATCAATGAAACTTTGAACATAGCTTCATCATAGGTCCTAGGTGCTCACTAAGAAACGGTTTTAAAAACTTTCACTCCTAAGGGGCAAAAAACCAAATACTGAAATTTATCGCGGGAATTGCATACTTTGTAAATGAAGTGGTTGACATCTCAGTTTACTGGAAACCCCGAATACATTTAGTCCTGAGTTTTTACTCATTGTTTTAAATTGCAAAAAACTTCGTTGTTTGCAGGTTCTTATAGTCGAGAAAATTTCGAAGTTCAATTAATTAATAAATGTATGTCCTTTTTTTTCTCGGAAACGGCTCTAACGATTTTCTCGAAATAAATAATAAATAGCTGTTGCTATGAATGTAAATAAACAAACTAAGAGTTGAGAATTTGTACAATCTATCTAATCCTATCCTATTAAGCGAGCAATAATTGTACAATTACGTACAACGTGAAACTCCGTAGCGAAGCACTGCTAGTAATGTATAAACAAGACAACTTGACAGGCATAGCATCCTGTATATGACACAAACAATATTTAAATTATTGTCATTGTCAAAGCAACATTTAAATTACGCATTGCTTCACAGTAACCATTTTCTCCTATTTTAATGACTCACCTATCATTATTCTCTCTAGGTCCTCTCCTGTGTACAGTGGAAAGCACAAAAGTAAAAAAACTGCATTAACTTTTAACTGGTTTGTTAGTGCTAAGGTATATATTATATATGTGTCAGTCGATAAGTAAAGAGACAAATAACAGTTTTTCATTATGACTTATTAAAAAACTTTAACAAGTTATCAAATTGTTTACATTATCTAATACAGTTTCTTCCACTGCTTTACGAGTCTTTTTATGCTTCAATAAAAAAAATTTTGTCTTAAGAGCTTGAGCTATTCTTGCACATTTGTTTTCAATTCTTTGTTGCTATTAAACTTGATTCCATACAATGACTCCTTGAGAACCCCCACCCCACCCCACCATCACCAACAACAATAAAAATCTGACTGACAAGGTCTGGAGTATGGCATAGAAGTAGTAGAAATATCCTAATCTAATTCTTCAATTATTTCAACTGTCGACTGTGCAGATGACCATTACACTGAAAATGCATTAATTCTGTCCACAAAATATGTCTTTTTTAGTACGCAAGCTCCAATATACAGTATTTTCAAACAAATCTCTGAACTACTGGCTACTGACAGAAGGCTGCCCTAACAAAAAATCACCAAAAACTAGATCTGCAGCATCCCAACAACAGCCAACTTAAGTTACTTATTGGTAACAATTTTTCCAACACTTCTATGGGCTATTTGTAAAAATCTGCTCAATTTATACACCTTTTTCAGTAAAATAAATTTCAAATGGTTACATACCTCTAAAACAATAAATTTTATTGTTGAACCCGGAGGTTTCAAAAGTGAGAGTTCAGTAATCTTCTTCAAAAGTGCAGTACTAAACAGGAGTTGTACTTTTCAATAAGTGATGTCAATTTTACATGCACAACGCACGCACGCACGCACGCACACACACACCTATTAGAGAATAAGTCACCCGCTATTTTAAATTTTTGACAATACCAACTTATGAATTTTGAAATGTTCATACTTGTTAATTAAATGTTTTCTTAATTACAGGTGTTTGTCTCTTTACTTTTCGAATGCCAGTTTTTATTATAAAAAAAAATATTTTTAGCTATTTCTAAAAATGTCTGCAGTAAGCACAGCCAGCTTAAGCAATCACAAGCTTATCAGTAAACCTAGTTGTATTATCTGTACCTCAAAACATTTGCCACCTGAGATCACCCATTTCAATTATTTTACTAAAATAATTACTACTTACCCATGCTAATAATTTTATATTGTTAAATATTGCGAGGATATTTCAAAATTCTTGCATCAGGAACAGAAATAAATAAACAACCAAAATGAATATTGTACTTCCCAGTATAATCTGTACACCTGTTCACCCAGTTCCACCCGATACAATTATCAAGAAACAGCAAGTCATTATGTACAGTGTTATAGAACGCTAACACTACTTTTCTTAACAATTCAAACTACAATTAAAAGTATACATTTATTTAAGCACAAAACAACCGTTCTCATAAAAACATGAAATTCTACATTTAAACAATAATTAAATGCCTAATTTTAATAATTAAATGTCATTAACTGTTGTTTGTAAATATCATTTACAACTGTTTTTACACACAGTTTTTATTCTGACCTGTACTAAAAAATGTGAAGGGAAAAAGTGTTTATCATTTTGTAACGGGGCAAAATTTGTATAACCGTCCTTTATAATAATTTTCAATGTTGTAATGATTTATAATAAAAGATCATAGAAGCATGTCTGGTTAGAAGAGAGGGGCATATGGTGATAATTTCAATCCGTAACGAGTGAATCACCGAAAAGGCACGTCGCTGACGACACAATATTCAACAGCGACACAATAATGAAGAAGGGGTATTTGATGGCCATATAAGGTGAGGAATGTTGCTAATTACCGTCACGTCATCAGTGAATCATACAGACACCACGTGTTTCCAACGACACAGCGAGTTTCCGGTGACGAACAACAACGAAAAGTTTCCAGGCTCCAGGACAGGACGCAAGTAGTGAACCGCCTCAAACCAGTTTCCAAAGGCAAAAATACAACGATAATCTGGCATGATGACGCTCAGATCGCCTCAGTCTCCAGCCGACTATGAGACGAGATACACATGTTTTCCACTAGTGGCCTCGGGCGTTTTTGGTAGACCGAAAAAGTCATAGTAGGCCTACCGAATGTTGTGTGTGTAAAGGTAATACAGCAGTGAAGAAGTTTTAAAATGGTAAAAATACAACAGTGATGATTATATAACAGTTTGAACCGGTTGGTGTTAGTGTTTAACAAAAAAGTGTAATACATCACGTGGTGTAACAATTTGGATATCGTGCGTAGATAAGCAATAGTAAAGAATAAATTGGCCAAAATTCAATAACATTTCAATTTCAACTTTTAAAACTAAATGTATTAATACAACATTTATAATATAGTAAAAACAAAAAATAGCGAGATCTCCACACTGTGAGAGAGAGAGAGAGAGAGAGAGCCATAGGAGAAAAGGGAGGGGTGTATATAAGTATAAAGAGAAAGGGCATGTAAGAGAAAAGGGGGGTAAGAGAAAGAGTAAGAGAGTAAAGTACTGATTTGTATTTGAGGGTTATTTTTTGATTTAATTTGTAGTGACTCATAATTTTTTTGTTCTAAACAATAACAAGTTGTTTTAATAATGTTAATTAAGAAAAATAAAATTTGTTTTGGATCTAACCATGTGTTAGTGTAATTATTACGCCAAAACCCATAACCTATTCTGTACCAAGAGCTCGTCTAAACGACCCTGGAGATTTTTGTATAAGGGATTTAAATTATTTAATAAATTACTTCTTTTGGGAAGAATGTAAACAGTTTATATATTTGCTCCTCAAAATATGGTGGCAACCTTGATGAGGGCTTTGGGATCTTCTGGTTGTTTTTTAAGGTAAGTCGAAATAAGGTCGCAGTAATCGGAGTAAGTATAGTATTCTTGTCTTTTATTATTTGTAAAGTTACAATCGCCTACCCTGGCAGGATGCCTGTATAAATTGTAAATGAGTTAGACCTGCTTGAGGTACAATAGGTTTTGGTTAATCGTATATGTTTACGTTTCATATATTTTGTGGTTATGTTTTGTAGTATAACGTACTGGTGAGACTATTATTTGTTTGTGTAGAAGGTTAGATGTAGCATATTGGTAACGATTTTATGTATTAAGTATATTCAATTTAATGTGTCCATTGCGTTGATGTGTAGGGTTATGGGGTGACTGTATTAGGAGGGTTGTAGTTGGTTTTTGTGTTGAGGGTACTACAAATAAAAAATTTTGTAGACATGGCTGATGTACAGGAAACCAAAGTAGGTCCATCATGGGACGATGTAATGAGTTTGATGCGATTGCTTTTAGAGCAACAAAATAAAATGTCTAATGATATTAAGGAAGGAACAGAACGACAAAAGGCATTTAATGAGTTAATATGTAATGAGTTAAGAGAACAAACGGAGAAGCAGAAACAAGAGGCAGAGAAATTAAAGGAGAATAAAGAAAATGAACTGAACCAGGTAAGTGATTCTGATAATGGAGGTAATGATGATAATTTGACAAACAATGCTAATAGTTTAAGTCCAAATGAGGTAATAGATAACAAGGTAAGTGATAGTGAAAATAATAGTGATAACTATAATAACAATATAACAAGTAATAATGGTGACATAATTAAAGACATAGGCCTAGTAGTAGTAGAGTAAAGTAATGAATAATGGTAGTGATGATGAGATTTTAATGAGAGTAGAAGTTAATGGTGAGGTGACAGTTGTTGATGAGATTGAAAGAGTGTGTGAAGAGAGGTTAAGTGAATATGAGGTGTAGAGGGCAAATTTTCCCTGTGGTATAAGTGGAGTAAAGACTCCACAAGTGTTTTTTGAGGACAAAGGTTCCTCCAGAGGTTATGTGGGAAACATGGTGTCTCCAAATGGTCCCTTAAGTTTCTGTTGTGATATATATGGTAAAGCCAGGATGTGTTTTAATGATTTTGTGTTGCCCTTTGTGTGGAGTGAGATAGTTCAGGGGGGTTGTGTGAGGTATTGTGATGAGAGAGGGAGAAAGAGAGAGATAGAGATTTTTAAAGTAATAGAGGTTATGAAATGTTAGTGCAGAGTTTAGATATTGAGAGAGGTGAGGAAATTGACTTACCTTGTGATGTAATTAGTGCAGCAGTAGATGATAATGTTGATGATATTGAGTGCTTACCTTGTGATGAAACTGGTGTAGTAGATGATGATAATAATGATGATCTTCTGACTTACCTGATAGTGACAAATAATACTAAGGGCAACTGGACTATAAACAATGTAGACAAGGTATATGATATGATAATATGGAATAATCCTGTTGATTATTATGGTATTGTGGTAGAATATGAGAGTTTAAATGACGATTATATTGAAAGTGATAATACAATGAACATAAATAAAAATGAAACGGGCGTAAGACTAATTTTTGATGATGGGGGTTAAACATATGTTGTTGATGGACATTTAATTATTTGAGTTCAATGGTTTTAATACTTGGCTGAACAATATAATGATTTTTGGTGAACAATGACATTTTATATGAAGGACATTGTATATAAATTTATAATGGTGTTAAATGTGTTATGTATTAGGTTATGTTATAAGGTATCAGAGGATACATGGTGTGGTGTGTGTGTTGTATTTTGTGTACTCAATGTTAATAATTCTTATTGAGTGTATTATAATAATGACAACTGATTGTTATTAATTGACATTTATGTAATTATAAATTTTATTATGGAATTAAATTAATTGGAAATGTTTTAAAAGAGGCAAATTTTGGTAATGAATTCAAAAATTTTTGAGATTTGAATTTTATAATGAATTATAAATAATTTTAATTTGATGATTAAAATGTTTAATAGAAATTCAGAGTTTAAGGTAGAATGTGACAATTGGAATATTCAATAGAAAATGAATACTAAAATTGTGTAATGTTTGTAATTTTTATTCAAATTCAGAATTGAAATATTTAGTTTAATGCGATGTTGGGAATGTTTGTTGTAAGGCGATACATTTATGAGATGTACAACATGGTTTTATAAAACTTTTATAATATGGTTTGTAATGGGGAATTGAAATATAATAAAAGTAAACTGGAAGTATTAGTAAGTTGAATTTCTTATTGAATTTGAGAATTTTATAATGAATTATAAATAATTAGAGTTGGATAATTGAAATAGTTGAGAGAAATAGGGAGGGAGGGAGAGAGGGGGGTATAAGTATAAAGAGAGATAGCATGTAAGAGAGAAAAAGGGGGGTAAGCGAGTAAAGTACTGATTTGTATTTGAGGGTTATTTTTTGATTTAATTTGTAGTGACTCATAATTTTTTTGTTCTAAACAATAACAAGTTGTTTTAATAATGTTAATTAAGAAAATAAAATAAGATTTGTTTTGGATCTAACCATATGTTAGTGTAATTATTATGCCAAAACCCATAACCTATTCTGTACCAAGAGCTCGTCTAAATGACCCTGGAGATTTTTGTATAAGGGATTTTAATTATTTAATAAATTATTTCTTTTGGGAAGAATGTAAACGGTTTCCATATTTGCTCCTCAAAATATGGTGGCGACCTTCATGAGGGCTTTGGGATCTTCTGGTTGTTTTTTAAGGTAAGTTGAAATAAGATAGCAGTAATCGGGGTAAGTACAGTATTCTTGTCTTTTATTATTTGTAAAGTTACAATTTATAACACAGTTAAATGTTTGTGATAACAATGCCAAGTTGAAGTTGAAGAACTGCGCATTTTATTTTAAAATGTGTATTCTTTTCAGTTCCTATCTTTGTCTTTCTATAATAAGAAACAGGGAAATCAATTACTACATATTATTAAGTCACATCTTTCCATACTACATTGAGGAGAAGATCTCTTCAAACCTATCCATTTTGTTAATAGTTGAGGGGCATAATGCACATTTACCTACTCCGTGGGATTTTTTGTGAAGGGAAGGTGCGACTATGTGGAATCTCTTTATTGTATGCTACATAATGGTGTAGTACCGGGTGTTTACCTTCAAATTGCGCTGTTTGGTTTTTATGACGTCATACATCCAAGGTGGCCGCCAAACGTGACATTTATTCATTACATCAAGAATAACTCCTACCAGAGTGCTCATACGCAAAATGTGCATAGAACATTTTCTGTTCTGCATGAGCCGACGAACAAATTCAGTCCTTATCAATTTTTTCGTATCTTCTACCGTTTACGAGTTACACGCCAGTTTTACTCCATGACATATATTTATTAGTCTACATTTGTTGCCTAGCCTATTTATTGCCCTGTTTATCTGCAACAAATGTAATAAATAATTTACTATATTTATTGCCCATATATTGAATTCAAAGTTTGAAATATATACTGATTTCTATATTTCGGTTGGTTTAATTTGTGCTCCTTTTCATTTCAGATTGTGGAATAGTGTTTGAAGCTTTGAAGTGAGTCGATACCATGGCAAGTTCGTCCAACATCCGAAGTTGTCTTCGTGTGGATCTTCCTCCCTCCACCAAAAAAATCCGACTTTCTACAGATTATAAACTGTGTATTTTGTGCCAATTTAAAAGTAAATTACCTCTTGTTAATCCATTGAACTTTGAAAAACTTCTACAGTGTTTGAAACAAAGATAAGAATGGTTAGATCCAGAGTATATGCATATTAGTAGTCGACTTGGAAATTTGAGTGTACAACAGCTACAAGACTCAAATGCAAAATGGCATAAAGAATGTTACAAAAAATTGACTCATACGGCGAACATGGATCGAAGCAAAAAGCTTTTTGAAGAAGGAAAACGGTGTGAGCCTAAGGATGATTTAGAAGCGAGTACCAGCAGTGACAAGGCAACATACACTGCTTGGCACATTTACTTTTAAATTGGCACAAAATACACAGTTTATAATCTGTAGAAAGTCGGATTTTTTTGGTGGAGGGAGGAAGATCCACACGAAGACAACTTCGGATGTTGGACGAACTTGCCATGGTATCGACTCACTTCAAAGCTTCAAACACTATTCCACAATCTGAAATGAAAAGGAGCACAAATTAAACCAATCGAAATATAGAAATCAGTATATATTGCAAACTTTGAATTCAATATATGGGCAATAAATATAGTAAATTATTATGATCCAAAACACTCCCATATAACAAAAATAACTTTTTTTTGTGATGAAGGAGAGAAAAGCAAAGAGAGACTGTATTGCATAGCAACACACCAAAGTGGCGAGCGTCTTAAGTTAGCTGTCCAATTGTCTAACAGTGAAATATTCAAAGTGCGCTTGAGTGACTGCACAGCTCCTGGAGATGCCCATGCAAGAGACATCAAATATCACAAACAATGCTGGAACAAATATGTAGTAAACGTCTTAAGACCCAAATATCAATCTAAGCGTGAAACCTCTTCAATCCATGAGCGTGCAGCTGACGTCGAGTTCATATCCTCTCTCAGTAGCTTTCTTCATGAAGGTAACGTCACAACAATGACCGATATTGAGAATATATTCCGTATAATAGCAGTGAATAATGGCGTTGATGAATCACAAATAAAGTCTAGAAAACAAATTACAAAACTGTTAGAAGAGGAACTCGAAAGTGTTGGTGTTATTTTCAGTAAACCAAAGAGAGTGAACGAACCACAGCGTGTATCGCTAAAGGTTACAGATGATGTAAGTCTTGCTATTGCCGAGGATGCATATGAAGACTTAGACAAAGACATGAAAATCCTCTTTGATGCAGCTCGGATATTACAAGCTTCTGTTATGAAACTTGGGAAATGGACTTTCAGCGGGTCCCTTAAGAAAGTAGACATGGAAGAAGTCATTCCGAAACAAGTTTATCATTTTTTTAAGTGGTGTATCCACGGCCATATGGATATGAAATGTGAAAAAAAGACAGATGCTCAGTCGTCAAATAAGGCTCAAAGAGTCTCCCAAATGTTGATATATGAAATGATGTCACCTCACCAGGCATCAACAGCGATCGATAAAAATGTTCGACATAGACGGGATATGCCATTGCAGGTAGCTGTGGGGCTCACTGTTCAGGAACAAGAAGCAAATTCCTAATTCAGTTTCTTCATAGTTTAGGAACTTCTATTGAGTATGGTAAAGTCCTCAGAATGTAAACTCAGATTGCAAGCGAAGTTGTTAAATGTATGGAAGCAAATGGGGGCATATACATACCACGAGACCTAGTTGTAGGGAGATTTATTTTCTGTGCAGCTGATAATATTGACTTCCAAGAAGACACTCCTTATGATAAGAACACTCTCCATGGCACAGTAATGGCTGTGTACCAAGTAGAAGCTGAGGCTGATACTCATGAGTCTATTGTACGTACTCTCACAGCCACCGTCCCGACGTTCACTCAACACCATTCCAAAGTTTTTCACGGAACTTTCGCACAGCAGCACTTCAAGTTCCCAGAGAGTTAGTGTGCCTAAAGTTCAGCCCAGGGTTGAGTACAAAGAGAGAAATCGAGAAGTGATGGATTGCAGCAAACTGGAAGATTTCGTATGGATGATGGCTAATGTTAGTGGTATTAACAGATGTACTGAAATTACGACAAGTCTGGCTGACCATATTAATGACAAAAATGAAAATCCTGATGAGGATGATAATGAAATTTCCTCAAGGGGTGTTTTCATACCTACGTGGTCTGCATATCAATCATTAGTGAACAAGCCAATGAAGAAAATGAGGGTTTGTGTGCTTCCTCTCATAGACAGTAGTCCAACAACTGCTTCCACACAGTTAACGTGTATGGAAAGGTTGGAAAGAGTGACAACCGCCATTGCAGGTTCAGATTCAAAAACTGTTGTAACTTTTGACCTTGGTCTTTATAAACCAGTTTGTCATTTAGCAATGGCAAAACCAGATCTTTCTAAATATTGGGTGTTGAGACAGGGGAATTGCACACAATAATGGCAATGCTAAGAGTACATTTGTAGACGGTACAGGACTTGAACACACCTTAGGTGATTTATATGGTGATGCAGTAATGTCACAAATCCTGGCAGGAAAGCATGTGAGACGAGGAATTGAAGCACATACAACACTTCTGCTTGCCTTATGTAAATGCTATACTGCCTTGTTTTTTACCCATCATGAAGATATAAAAGATGAATTTGACAGGGAGATCAAAAAGTTGATTGCTGTCTTGCAGACAGGTAACGTTACAGATATTAATTCAGTTCACAAAACAGACTGTTTTTGCTCTAAAGAACTTCAAAATCCTGTCAAAAATGGAGGAGTTTGATAATAACGAAGGAGAGCACAAACCCACCTTTAAAGTTGCTCGCCAATACATGGAAATGGTTGGAATTATGTTGAGTTACATACGATCTGTAAGAACTGGTAGTTGGGAGTTACATCTAGCTACATTGGAAGATTTTGTCAAATATTTCTTTTATCTTGACTTGAGAAACTATGCAAGTATGATCGCTTGGTATTTAGCTAATATAAGGCAGATAGAAAAGACAAACCCAAATCTCTGGGAAGAGTTTATGAAAGGGAACTGGGTAGTAAACAAGAGTAGCATACCATTTTGTGCTTTGGGTGCAGACGAGGCTCTAGAACACCAAAATAGAGCAATGAAGGTAGCAGGAGGTCTTGTAAATATTACCCAAAAGAGAAGTGCACTGGCAAGGTTTTTTTTTTTATCACTTCTGAACTGTCAAGGCTAGCCACAGAAGCAAAAGATTTGACAGGAATGACAGAATATGCTCACTTACATCATCACCATCTTACAACATCAAAGTCGAAACGCCAATGTTCTGACGTGGCTACGGTCTTCAATACCGTGAATAATTCAACGGACCCAATGTCATACGATGATAACGACCTTATCAATATCAGCACAAAGGCTGTTTTCAGTGAAGACATTCGGATTGATGCAACAAGAATGCCAGCACTTGGGAAAGAATTGTACGCCAGCTTCAAAACTGAGCGAATTGAGTCTGACCAAACGTATTTCTGGGCGAAGATAAAGCAAGTTAAATTAAAATTGTGTAAAACTGCTTTCAAGAATGTGCCGACAAAAGTGGGAGATACAATTGTACAACTAAAGGCAGATCAATCACTGTTTACACGTTTGCTGGTTGTGTCAAGAAGTCGACCCGATATCAATCTGAAGGAGTCACTGGGTACTTATAAATTTTCTGCTGTTCCGCGATCAATGTTCACCTTGATGGTACACAGTTATTGTGTGACAATAAATCTAAACTGATGAAAATACTGGAAGATCAAGTCACTGCTACTGGTGAAGTGGGGGGAGACATAACTGATAACCTGCAGCCACTAGCAAATCAGACACCTGTCACTTCACAAGTCATTCCTCAGTAGTAGATATATCTAATAAACTCACAGTAGTAGTTCTTGATGGTATGGCAGAAGTACAAGCCATGAAAAAAACACCTACTGTTAAAACCTATAGTGATCTTGCAAATGAATTTAACAGGAAACTGGAATATACACTATCACGTTATGATGAAACCCACTTGGTCTTCGACACATACAGAGAAGATTCACTGAAATCTTCTATGCGTAAGAAAAGAACTGGCAACACACAACCAGTCCAGTACAAGATCAGTGATACAACGTACATTGGAAACACTTCTATGAAGTTATTGTTATCTCATGCCAAGACTAAAGATGAGTTAACAGCTTACTTATCCGAGAAACAATACAGTATGCAACTAGAAGAAACAAGTGTTTATGTGTATCTTGGAGGGAAACAGCAAAGTCTTCAATGGGGATTGTAACAGATGAACTCAAAAGCAATCATGAGGAGGCAGATACGAAAATAATTTTGCATTCCATATTCACCTTTCATCGCGGTGCCACACAGCTTCATATTTACTCACCTGATACAGATGTCTTCATCCTTGCTTTGTGGTGGTCCAAGTTCTTTCCACTGGACACTATGTTTGTAACTGGAGTTGGTCAAAATCAAAGAATGATCAATCTCAGTAAAGTAACTGATTCCCTGGGCCCAAAGAAAACTTCAGCATTATTAGGTCTGGATGCATTGTCCGGAAGTGACACCACAGGAACATTGGCAAAGAAAGCAAAAATCTCCTTTTGGAGAGTCTTCAGTAAAGCAGATGACGACATTCTTGAAGCTGTAAGCAAACTTGGAAGCTTGGAAAATTTTCTTGATAAAGATAGACTTTTAATAGAAAAGTTCATATGTCAAGTATATGTCCCTGGCACAAATATATCAAACATTGGAGAACTGAGGTGGTGGATGTTCACAAAGAAAGAAACTCGAGGAGAAAACTTGCCACCAACAAGAGCATCACTGATACCATATGTTGATAGAGTTCGTTATCAAACCATAGAATGGTGCCGTGCTGACCAGCCCTACCCTAATCTGCCTTCACCATTAAACTTTGGCTGGGAATTGAAAGAGAAAAACGACCATTACGCTCCTGTTATGTGTATGCTACCATGTGCTCCAGAGACAGTTCTTCAGCTTATTAGGTGCTCTTGTGTTAAGAGAAAGTGTGCTCCACCATGAAAATGTCTTTCCCACAATCTAAAGTGCACTGAACTATGTGTGTGTGGAGGAGACAAAGATATGTGTGACAACTGTGATGACCATACAAACTATGAAGATTCATCGGAGGACTTAGATGGTGATGATAAATTGTTTTAAAGAGAATAATAATTTAATCTCATTAAATAATGTTTTATATCAATACATAATACATTTTAAGAACCAACTTATACTACTACTACTAGGCCCTACTATAAATTTATTAAATGATAGATTTAAATTTGCTTTATACAGAACAATTTCATATTATCATTTGTTCATTAATGTTAATCATTTATGTGTGTTCAATGTCATTGTATATGTATTATTAAAGTGTGTTTCATACCACTGTAATGACTGTACTTGTAATGTTTGTTGCATATAAGTGTATTATTAAAGTTATTGTGAGTAAATAGCAGCACAATCATTATTTTTTCATCCCTTAATAAATAACCGATGGTAACATGTTCTAAACCGATGGTGACATATATAATGGATCATAACTCACGAACGGTAAAGATATGAAAAAATTGGTAAGGACTAAATTTGTTCGTCGGCTCATGCAGAACAGAAAATGTTCTATTCACATTTTGCGTATGAGCACTCTGGAAGGAGTTATTCTTGATGTAATGAATAAATGTCACGTATGGCGGCCATCTTGGATGTATGACATCATAAAAACCAAACCGCGCAATTTGAAGGTAAACACCCGGTACTACACCATTATGTAGCATACAATAAAGAGATTCCACATAGTCGCACCTTCCCTTCACAAAAAATCCCACGGAATACATTATGCTCCTGGAGTATAATGCAGAAAATACAAAGTACAGCATTGGTTATCCTGAAATCAATTAACTGTACCATCAATTTGCTGATGCATTTTCCAAAGAAAAAAAATAGTCTTCATCATCTTGTCCTTTTGCTGGTTTAAGCTATTAGACCTGTTCTACTTCAATGAAGAGAAAAAAAAATAGTTTGTCTGGGAATTGAAGCATTCTAGGAATCTCATAAAAACTTTTCTATATTAGCAAATTATAGAAAATTTGCAAATTAGTTTAGTAGTTTGAACGCTTTCTGAAATTTTGAAGAATTCTTTATGTACAATATGCATACACTTTCTACTTATCTATTTTTTCTCTAAACTTCTATAATCAATTCAATGTCATGTTTAGTTCAAAGATTCTACTCCTCAATTGATGTTGACAATATGTCACAAAAACATGCAAATATTGTGCTTATCCTTAACAGAAATTTACCAAACTCAGGAAAATTACAGAATAATTCAGCCCATCATGCCAAAGGTTATAACAGTAAGATGTTAACTATATCCAATTTTAATATATTACACATTAATATATAATTTATCTTCATTTTTTTTTATATGAAGACTTCTTTGAAAAGTTACTAGAAGAAACATCCTTTTTAATAGGTTTGTACAATTACCTGAAAAATCTGCTTATTCAGGAAAGTGAATTTCAGATTATTTCAGATCTACTAATCAATGCTTCCACCGTCCTGCCCCCAAATAATGGTTGCTGAATACAATGTTTTGTACAATTCCCAAGCAGCAAATTTTGAACAAGCACTTTAAAAGGGAAGTAACTTTGAACTCGAAATTGAATTTTTGTGCCCTTTATGGATTTAATCAAAAGCCAATTATATACCGTTTTGTTTTTTCTCACACATATTAAGAGGTAACCTAAAAACACAGTTCAACTGATTTCTTTTGTTTTTACTTATATTTACTTATGCTGCTATATTAAACAGTAAATGTAATTATAAAAAAATAATTATTTTCAGTATGCAATGTAACTGCTCTTTCTATGTACAGTAGAGTCTCGCTTATCCGACATAAACGGGCCGGCAGAATGTCGGATAATAGGGAGGTCTTAAAAAAAAGCCTATTAAACGTCAAAATATGTTATAATTTTACACATTACAAACCTAATAATCATGTTTTACAACAAAACAACAGAAAAAATTAATTGAAAAAATGAACTTACAGTTACAGAATTGTCTGAAGTTAAATACCGTATTTTTGCGTGCAACACGCGCACCACAAAAAAAAAAAATCTCGTATTCAAAAATGTGAAAAAAATCATATAGGCCTACCGGTATTTGGAATAGTATTACCATATCTATTGTAAGGGAAAAACTGTAATAACTAATGAAATAAATGTCAAGTTACTTTTTTTGTTACACTAACTTACGGATTTATTTTTTATTACAAGTAAAAAATGTATGTTTATTACAATGACAATTAATATGTATTACAATTAAATACAGTAATTAGAGGCGAAGGTTAGAGCAATCGTTACAGAACCAGCCGTAATTGTAAATTCGGGTTTGCCAACCTAAAGAAAATTAAGTGTGCAGTATAACAGTAAATTGATGAAAACGTACACAGTTATAAACCCAAGGGATACCGGTATGTTTGATGTAGTTTATAAAAATTTTTTACTAGTGTCTTACCTGATTTTCATTCATCGTTGCTACTGTCGAATGAGGAGTCTTCATCAGAAGCAGATGCTGCCTCTTCTTCACTAATGAACAGTTTATCGTCTTCACTACCATCAAAGGCGTTGGAAATGCCAGTTTTTTTTTTTTTAACTTTTCTTTATAAGTCTTCTGGTATACTGTCCCATGCTTTGATGATCGAACTGCAGATTAGCATCAGTGATGGGTCTTCGGTGTCTTCCTGTCAGCGTCAGCTCATGTGGTGCAGTACTCATCCACTGGGTGTACATTTTTTTTAACTGGCACTTGAAGGGCTTATTTATGCACACATCTAGTGGCTGGAGCATCGAAGTCATTCCACCTGGAATAATCACTTGTTCAGTCTTTGTTTCTGATAAAACTTTCTTAACGTCGTCAGTCAGATGGCCACGAAAACTATCCAGAACAAGCATCCCTGGGCGTTTTAATAATGCTCCAGGTCGCCGATCCAAACGCGCTTTATCCAATCAAGCACTAACTCATTGTCCATCCACCCTTTTTCTTGAGCTTTCATTTATCAAACCTGGTGGGAAACTTTCATTTTTTGGAAGGTTTTTCCCCTTCAATAGTATATAAAGAGGCAGTTTCTTTCCATCGGCTAACACAGTAAGCATTACAGTGCACTGTTGTTTCTCGCAACCAGCTGTACGAATGTTTACAGTTTTGTCACCAACTTTATTTACTGTCATATCCACAGGCATCTCGAAATAAACTGGAGTTTGATCCGCGTTGCCGATCTGGCATAGTGGATAATTGTTCAGTTTTCTTAACTGAATTACGTAACGCTGAAAACACAAGAGTTTATCAGTGTACGCCTCTGGTAAACGTTGAAATATCGTTGTTTTCCATCAAACAGAAAGGTTACTTCTTTTAAAAACCTTTGAAGCCATCCCCTGCTTGCTTTAAACTCATTTATGTTAATATTCAGCTCCTTCGCAATCGTAATTGCCTCTATTTGGCACATTTCTGTGGAAACAACATAACCATATTGACGCTTATCATCCAGAAAGGCTGTAAGTTTAACTTCTAGTTGAGGATATTTTGCAGCTTTACCTCAAAAAGCTCTTTTCTTTAAAGGAGCTTCCGTTAATTTTTCTTTTTTCTTACGCCAGTCTCTGATACACGATTCCGGCACGTCGTATATTCGACCCGCTCCTCTATTTCCTATTACCTCTGCTTCGTTTATAATTTTTAACTTCTATCCAGCAGTAAACGAACGCCATCTTTTCCCACATTCCATTGTAAAACGAAACAACACCTTGATAAATTAAAAGAACACAAAACACAAACGAAGATAAATTCTTTAAAATGATATGGTACAGTTCGATATACCGTAGTAATTACGATTGCCATAAATTCGATATTAAATAACGTAAATAACACAATAAACATTTGGTAAATATACGTAAAACACTTCAAAACACAGCTTACGTTTTCACAAACCGGTACAGAACGAACCGAATTTTAACAGTAGACTGTTAGAAACACTATGAAATGCTACCTGCTATTTTGCAGTGGGGGCTGAAAGTGTTGTCTGTGCAATGCTTTAGTCAATATCCGCCCGATGTACGGTACATAGTAGTTTGAATAGGAATTGCAGTAGCATAAGGTCAATGACCACTCTGATTAAGACTGGCAAGTTAGTTTCCTTGTGTAACACTCACACCCCATTTCTACGAAATATTTTTTGGTAAAAAGGTGCGCGTGGTACACGCGAAAATACGGTACACTTAAAACGGGGTAACTAATTAGCTGCGGTAGAGTTGGGAGCAACAAAAAATAGACTACGCTCACGCTCGCAACTTGCAGTTCTTGCTGCCGATTAATGTGTTTTATTGTTGTTTTTTTTTGCGGTGGACGTCGGATAATACGGAATGTCGGATAAGCGAAGGTCGGATAAACGAGACTCTACTGTATATGTAAATTAGCATAATTAGATCAAGGGCATCACAACACTAATGATAATATCATACACTGCTAACTTAATTAAAAAATGCTAATTTTTGTATTTACAATCAGCAGTAAAAAAATACAATTAAAAGTCTTCCTGTTATTATGAAATCATAAACTTGTACACAGCCTTACGTCATGTCTTTCATAACCTAGTACTTCCAGATGTGATACAAAACTTCAATTAGGCATACTGCTCCTTCCGATGTGACTGCCTTCTTAAGCCAAAAAAGGAATAATTCTAATTTTTTGTTTCTATTCAGTAATTATTGAGTATCAATGTCTTTTAGTCCAATGCAAAATGGGACACTTGTCATTGTGATATTAGGATTCTTATCAATTTTGGGAAATTGACCCCCCTCCCCCAAACATTAATATACAGAAAAAAGACAGATAAAAATATGAGGTATACATTTTCAGCACAATTTCAAAAATCCTTTAATCACTAATGATAATGTGATGTATTTATAATATACTTACACTTATTGTTTTACTAATGGTACTTATAATTTCAATTTTCTATTGTATTCTTTTTTATAGCCTAAAGGTTACAATGGCAAGCCGAGCCACTATCAATACACACAGCACAGATAATATGATAAACCTTTATTCACGTTAGTAATTTTAAAGAATTAAATTCTTCGTAAAACTTTCAGTTAAATATATTTACCAACAAAACACGTGCTCATACATCCAAATATTTACCTCTTTCTTCTGCGGCGCTTTTCCCTATAGTGTGACTGGCGAGATGAATCTTGAAGACTGTTAAGTGATGTTGTTCGTGGCAAGTCTGCTTCTGGTGAACTCTGGTGTAGTTCTCTCTGTATCTCGTTTCTCTCAACCTCTTCTGCCCAGTCCTTAAACAATACCCATAAATGTCAACATAATCATGTAAAATCCACTTTGAAAAATCTGTGTATTCTCTTAAATAGTAATGCTTACAAAGTTAACTAGCAAGGCTGGTCAAATTTCACACTCTTTTCCAATATCTTTGTTCATTCATATATTCTCTAAACAACTACTTACAATAAAAATTAGATATAATTTTTCTGTAGCCTTGGTGCACAAAACATTCTAGTTAGTTTTCTTTTTAGATAATACCAAGGTATAAGAATTAGCACTAAAAATATATATTTTGTTTCAATTAAAATTGTTTTGTGGAGTATATGACCTGAAGTGGGACATGTTGTGGCAACCCCTGAATGTTGGATACCCCAAGAATAGTTCAGCCTCAAAAAACAAAGTGTCACACATTATTTTCAATTCTGTTTGGACAACAGAAATTCAAAATATTCATATACACTACTTGCCATATTGAAGACAAAAAGGAACCAAACAGATAATTGGGTTTCAAATTTCTCAACCGCCATAACTTGATTTTATCAGGACTTAATTTGTTATAATAACTTGCTCATGTTTATGGTAAAAATAATTTTGTTTGAAAGATGTGTTAGTAGTAAAGAAATTTACTTTTCAAATTATATCAACACATACAGCACTTCGTGAGATGAGAGCTCAATGATATGGACAGAAATAATGAACAATGTGGTTTTAAATTGAGGTTTTATACAAAATTGTTTATAATTAAATTAATTAATACTAGAGAAATGAAGATATTGTGGAAAATTGATATAAAAATCTTAACTTATGAAAAAATGGGTTCCATAGGCTTATAGGATACAGAAGGTCTCCCTTCAAGCACTAGGCCTGTAGCTTGATGTGCTCCCTGTTGTGGTATGACTCGCATTCTACCATTGCCTGAGAGACATCAGCCATATACGAGGTGTGATTGGAAAGTTTTAAGACTGGGCTTGTAATTTCAAAATGACAGTACTTACAGGCTATTGTGATGGATCTCCTTCAAAGTAGTCCCCTTCTGACTGAACACACCGACTCCAACGGTGTTTCCACTTTTGGAAGCACTCCTGGAAATTTTATTTCTTAAGGGTTTTAAGAACCCTCTCCGTATTTGCCTGGATGTCTTCAATTGAATCAAATCGGTCCCCTTTCAGCGAAATTTTCAATTTAGGAAACAGATAGAAGTCGGCAGGAGCTATATCAGGGGAATAGGGGGGTTGCGGAAGCACAGGAATTTTGAATTTGGCCAAAAATTCCGTGATCGAGAATGCACGATCAGCCAGTGCGTTGTCTTGGTGGAGGACCCAATTCTTGTCTTGCCAGAGTGCAGGCCTTTTCTTCCGCAAATTTTAGCGCAAACGCTGAAGGACACTTTTATAGTATTCCTGGTTGATTGTCTGCCCCCTAGGGGCAAATTTGTGATGCACGATACCCGTAGAATCGAAAAAACCACCAACATTGTCTTCACATGCGACCGACTTTGTCACGCTTTTTTCGGTCGTGGCAAACTTGGACCCTTCCACTGCGATGACTGTGTCTTTGTTTCTGGGTCATACCCAAAAACCCATGTTTCGTCGCCTGTAATTACCCTATTTAACAAATCTGGGTCAGTTTCGGCCCGATTAAACAATTCTTGGGATACTTCAAGTCGGTATTGTTTCTGCTGGTCTGACAATTTCGGAATGAATTTCGTGGACACTCGACGCATGTTCAAATCTTCACTTAAAATTGACTGAACCGCGTAGAAACTTAAATTCAGTTCATTAGCCATCTCCCTAATTGTAAGTCTACGGTCAGAGCGCACTAAATCGCGAACTTTCACAATGTTTTCGTTGGTTTTTGAAGTGGAAGGCCGGCCGGACCTGGGGTTATCTTCGACTAATTCGCAGCCATCTTTGAATGTGTTGAACCAGATAAAAACATTTGACCGGCTCAGACATTTATCCCCGAAAGCTGTTTGTAAGAGTTCATAAGTCTCCGAAGCTGATTTCTCGGTTTTAAAACAAAATTTGACACAAACTCGTTCCGTTTTTTCATCCATTTTGCAAAATCAAAAATCCGCCAAGACCCGATCACACGTCCTCACTCACCAGGATGCCACTCTCTACTGAACAAATATGTCGCGGTGATCGTTTCACAACGTTTCAACGATAAAACAAACTTCCCCTTCCACACCCGCGGGCAAACCTAGTCCCTCCTATAGAGCAGTGGCGGCACCTGTCTTAAAACTTTCCAATCACACCTCGTAGTAACCATGTGTGGTGGCGAGCCACATATTGGAGTGGGAGTTGTGTGGGGGGGGGCATAAGCGCATGGATGCATGCATAGTATAAATGTGCCTTTGTTATTTATTTGACCCAGGCATGCCATACAGTGACAGGGGTGTGGAGGCATGATGTTGACATGATTCAATAACCGCAATGCAGCCATTGAGATTGCTGAGTCTCAAACATCACCATAGTGCCAGCCCAAACCACGGATATAGGAAGTACTATCCAAAATCCCAAGAATATGGATGCCCTTGTGAACAAATTGTACCAACGACCTGCAGTGCTAGATGCATGAAGTCGGTATCGTTTATGAATTAATCTGTCCACTTACACCTTTCACAGTTCCTACAAATTCTGTGATTTGGGTTTTTATTTAAAAAATGTTTCTTACGATTCTGCGACTGCCAAAATAACAAATGCTATAGAGCAGGGGATTTGCATCAACTGCTAGGAATGTGTGAAGATAAATATTCTGCCACCTATCATTCTAGAAGACAGAAATAAACCATTGCCTATGATTGTGCAGCAATATGAGACAAATTGGAGGAAAGATTGTTGTGCAACTGTTGAACAAAGACCAACAAGAGCATTAG
This sequence comes from Magicicada septendecula, assembly GCA_034769895.1. Taxonomy (NCBI): domain Eukaryota; kingdom Metazoa; phylum Arthropoda; class Insecta; order Hemiptera; family Cicadidae; genus Magicicada; species Magicicada septendecula. The sequence continues at coordinate 141,410,176 of CM068367.1, read as the reverse complement.
ATTCAATGTATACAGAAGGAAGCTTAAGACAAAAGTGTACCTATTATTCTTCACCTGTCATGGCCTCTTACAACTTCTACTTTCTTCTGGAAGTGTAATTCTGCTTCTCTGGCATAATCAAAAGAGGTGCAAGGCAGAGTCACAGTGAATGCTAAACACGCTAACACAACCAGATTTTGGGGGGATCCTTCCAACAATCAGAAAAGCACTGGAATCATCTGTACAAAACCCACCAATATCTTTAGAGGCAATGGCAGGAATCTGGACTTTAGAAATCTGATATGTAACAAAAACCATTATAAAATAATAATAATTAGACAAAAAACCGCCATGTACAACTAAAAAAAAACTACAAACACAACTAATGTGATGTCCAACTATACTGTTTAAGAACCCGCCACAGCATCTCTTGTAGCAGCATTGTATGGGAACATACAATGCTGTTTTAGTAACAGTAAATATTCAGAAAATTTTGAAAAATTCCTGAAAAATTTAAACAAAAAAGATCTTAGTTTTTCTCCAGCCTCTCATGGACACAGCATTTCTGAAGGATGTTTTAGCAGGAAAAAACAATGTGTAGGAAAAACTAACGCTATTTACTAGATGTAGCCCCATTTGATTTTTTTCTATTTCCTGAGAAAAGGAAGCATTCAAAAGGGATAAATTTAGAATTAATGACACCAAGAGCAATATGAGAAACAGCTTTTAAACACAATTCTAGAAAACCATTTCTAAAGCTGCTTCAAACAGCATTAAAGGAACTCACTAACATCAGCGCGTAGCTTTTCAAGATTACTCTGGACGAGAGTTTATCCTTTGGCAATAAGGAATGTAGAAACTTTAATTGTAGCCAGTTTTTGTGAATTTTACTGCAACACCCCGAATAAAAAAGTAACAAATAGATATACAAAGATGTAGAATCAGAACAGCTATACGAATATATGTAGCTTTACCATAGTTGTCAAACCTTGTTTGAAAACATAAAAATTGAACCATTAATGTTGTTTTCACAGTACTACTGAAACACATCTCTAATGCTAATATATTTTATAGTAATGTCAAGAAACTCTATCATGTTAACAAAAAAACTAACGTAACAAAATGAAAAGAGTGGGTCTACAAATTAATCTTTATAGACCCTGTAATAACATACTCTACTTGGAAGTGTCAATACACAAAGTCAGCAGCTCAGCCTACACCTGAATGAGTCCAGACTGATACAGAGAAATTTACCTTTGTACCGCGCATAAAATCTCCTTGAAAACTTGAGATACTAGTATGGTAGATTTTCACTCCAATACTATATACGTAATGAACTTTTCTAAATTTTGAAACACACAAGTACCTATACTTATTGCAATTACATTTCTGTTTAACATGCGAAAGATGATTTAATGTGTTAACAAACCTCCTAAATTCTTTTTCACAATTTTACAACAACAGATTGTGGGGCACTTCTAGTATACTCAAGTCAACTTGGGTGCTCGAAAGTAACCACTACCAGACTTTATAAAAATATTCTTGACTCTAAAAAATAAATTAAAATACTTTATATCTATTCCCTCCTTTTACCTTCCAATGACGTGATCTGAGTATACAAATTTTAAACAGAACAGTGTATTACACAGCTCCATGGGACAAACAAGTAAATCCCAATATGTGGAGGAAGGTACATTCCATTCCAGTCTTCATTGCAGCACAAATCGCACTGGCTGAATGTACATTAAAAAAAAAGACAAAGCTGGCAGTCAGTTGAGAATTATTTTCGTACGACAATTAGAATGCATTATGGAGTGGTGAAGAATGTTATCTCAAGTAACATCAAGTGTTACAATCGCTGCATAGTTCTCTAACTTAAGTGTCCATTATTATTTGTTATGAACAGTGAGACGAAGAATTATTGCATTACAAGTATGTTTCATAGAAAATGTTACTGTTCCTATTCACTACTTAATTTCATATCCTCAAAATTGTTATACACGTAAAAGTGTAATTGTTCATAATTATTTTCAAGGAAACATAAAGCAGTCTCATTGTATACAAACATGAAAAGTTTAGTTTTTAATGACTAGCCTCATCAGTATACACAAATTGTTGAGCCATTTTCTCATGTTTTATTTTTCCATCAACTCGCTAAAAAAAGGAAAATCTGCCGGACCAGACGAGGTCTTCCCGCCTTTCATTAAGAATCTTGGCAAGAAAGCACTAAAGACTCTCTTAAAACTAATCAACCTAACGTGGAATACACGTGTGCCCCAGCAATGGAGAAAAGCCGAAGTATTATCAATACTGAAAAAAGGCAAGCCTGCGAACAACCTAAATAACTACCGCCCTATTTCACTAACTAGTGTCTGCTCTAAAGTTACTGAAAAAATGGTCGAACTCAGACTCCGGGAATTTCTAGGGTCTAAAGGAGCCATTAGCGACTGCCAAGCAGGATTCCGTAAGCACAGAGCAACCATGGACCAAGTTGTAAAGTTTACTCAGTCGGTAAAGGACGGTTTCCACAGAAAACAATCCACTGTGGCCGTCTTAGTGGACTTTAAAGCTGCATATGACAAGATCTGGCGCGGTATGCTTGTTCACAAACTTAAGAAACTAGGAGTAAACGGGAACATGCTGAAGTGGATACAAAGCTTCCTCTCGCAACGCTACATACGATGCAGATTCTTTAACGCAACTTCCCCATACAAACTACTACGTCAAGGTTTGCCGCAAGGGGCGGTACTAAGCTGTCTCCTTTTCAACGTAATGATAGACGACCTTAAGAATGCATTCCAAAAAATACCAGGAATCTCATTCCTCTTCTTTGCTGACGATGTCCTGTTGTGGGCTACTGGAAGCAACGTAAACGCCCTCGTAGAAGCTCTAAACAAAGCTCTTTTAAACCTCGAATTATGGTCAAGCCTCAACAAAATGGAAGTTAGTACCGATAAGACAGTGTCTCAACTCTTCACCATGTCCACTAGGGCCCCGGTAATCAATTTAAAATTCATGGGATCACCTCTAAGACAAGTATCGCTGTCCAAGTATCTGGGAATCAACCTCGACAAGAAACTATCTTTCAGCACCCATGTCACAAGTACGGCCGAGAAGGGTCAGAAACGTATCAATCTTCTCAAGAGACTAACTGCTACCAAGTGGGGAGCCACTCAAGATGTTCTATCTACAGCCTACAAAACATACGTCCGTCCAGTACTTGAATATGGCTCAGAAGTCACCTCACTTGCTAGTAACACCAACCTAAATAAATACGACGTTGTCCAGAATAACGCTCTAAGAATTATAACCGGAGGAGCAAAATCAACCCCAATAGCGGCCATGCAACTTCAAACTGGCATCGAACCTTTAGATAGCCGGAGGGATAAATGCACGCTTAAGTTTTGGGAAAGGGCTAAGAGAGTGGATGGGAATCACTGGAATGGATACAAAAGTGCAACCCAACGACTCAAAACCCAAACTTCGCCTCTAACTCACGCTGAAGCTCTTATAAGCAAGTACCAACTATCACTGGACCGTCGGGCTCCCATACAGTACTACAATGCAGTGGCAAACGCTTTACCTGCAAAGCGGCTTGACCTAATCAGCCTAACAACCAACAAGGCCGAAGCCAACCCTATCGAGCTCAAGTCGTACGCCATAGAAACCATCAACCTTAGGTACCCTTCGAATGATTGGCTCCACATATACACTGACGGCTCATTCCTGCCTGAAACGAGGGGAGCAGGCGTGGGATGGTTTTGTAGCCTCTTTGAGAATTTAACAGCTGTGGGAAGAAACGCTAGTAACTTCGATGGTGAGGTGTGCGCAGTCTACGAAGCTTCCAGCCAGCTACTAGCCAAGACCTTAGCACCAGGAAAAGTGGTATTTTTAATCAACTCCCAGTCCACAATTCTTGCACTCACCAGCAACGCTCCCACCGACTGCCTGAGAACAATTCAATGCCGCGCGAAACTTGCAGAGCTGATGTCAACCGGATGGATCGTTACCCTACAGTGGGTGCCAAGCCATGTAGGTATTCCTGGCAACGAAAGAGCCGACATCAAAGCCAAAGAAGGAGCAGAATCGGAGCAGCCGGACGTGCCGCTTACTCTCAGTAGAGCCAATAACCTCATCACCTCAGTTATAAACACCTCCACACAAAGAACTCTAAAAACCCTGGGTACTGGTAAAAAGTGGGAAAGTCTTGCCACTGTAGGACCAATACCGAGACACCTGGACAGAGCTGAGGCCGTCGCCCGTTTCCGCCTTACTACCGGACATGACTACTTGCAAACTCATCTACACCGCATCGGCCTAGCTGAGAACGAAACCTGTCCGCTTTGCAACTCCGGAAGAATGGACGGAGAACACTTACGGGACTGCCAAGCACTCACGTACCCGACTGACGACATAACCAATCGCTACTGGGAGGCTCGATGTCGAATGGTTGAAGAACCACGTACAGGCGTTGGCTAAAGTAAAGTAAGTAAGGATTTTTTAGACAGGTTGCTTGTTCAAGATTTAAAAATATATTATGTACATCAAAGCTTTAAATGGCTGAGAAGGCAAATTTATAAGTATTTTTTACTACTAACTGTTGTCAGGCCCATAGCCAGGATTTTCCATAAGGGGATTATAGATGATGGTGAGGGTTGGTAACTGATCTGTTGACTGACAATGCACACCTTTCATGCTCCTGTAATATATCTTTTGTTGCATTTTGTTGCCTATGATGTGGCCTAGTATTATTCAGAACTAATAAACACTATTCTGATGTGGAACAGAAGATTTTCAATAAACATTTTTTTATAATTTTTACCTTGTTTCCTGAACTAAGCTATTGCTCACTGAGAGCTTCATCAGAAGCTGCCACTAGCACTGCCTGTTCCATTTTTGATGATGATGCTATCGTTTGAAAGATCATTGATGGGCATGTGTTGTTTAATGTGTTCAAATAGTACGTGTTATTTAAATTGTGTCTGCTTAGGATATTGTTTAAGTGTATCTAATTTTCAGCCTATTGTGTTTACATATAGAATTTCCATGTTGCTGATGTTTGTGTATATGAGGCCTACTTGAATGAGATGGTTTGCAAGGTGGATTCGGTGTTGGAACGTAACGCTTCTATGTATTCAATGGACCCTTTGTTTAAAGCTGCATTCTGTCTGGCCTATAAAGAATTTTAAAATGGCCCATACACTCTGAGCAGTTTAATTTGTAAATGTCAGGTAAATCAAATTTGTTCAGCTGTTTGTGAGTGTTCTGTTTGTTTCTGGTTCTGTATGTAATGCTATACTCTACTTTTTTTTAATTTGCGAACTATTTTTTTCAGTGTGGCTATTTACATACATGCTGTCTGAACACATATGCACACCCACATATAAAACAATGATCTTTCAAACGACAGAGCTGTCTCCAAAAAAAGAATGAATAGTGCTCATAGCGGCAGCCTCTGATGAAACTTTCAATGAGCAATAAAAATTAGTTCTGGCAACTACATAATTTTTTTAATTTTAATATAAAATTTTATGTTCTGCATTGGAATAGTGTTTATTAGTTGTTAGTAATCTCCTCCTCCACTTTGCTAATAGACCCAACCTCATTAACAGGCATCCATAGACCAGCAGAGCAACATCCGTGGGAAAGACACCTAAGTAAAGCTTTTTACCTAAAAGATTCCCTCAGTAACGAAAGGAGAGGGGTTGTAGCCACCATATCCTCCTTGATTATGTTACTGATTATTGTAGGTAAATAACTAATTATTCTGAAAAGTTTAGGTTTTCATAATGTAGTTGGTAGGAGATCTGTGCTACTGAGAATAAACATAATTGCCTAATATTATGTTTATTAAGTTTCCCCATGATTATTTTCTTAGTAGTTGCCAGTTAACAAGATTGGGACATAGGAGGCGGGTATGAATAATGGAATGGCTCTTTGTTGGACAATCAGAGGAGAGATCCCAACCAACAATTGGATATCAAATTTTCATTTGAAGGGAGAGGCTCATATCTACATTCCAACCAGGGTGTCATGGGCACCACATAAAATTCAAATAACTGAGAAAACATCTTTTTATTGGATAAACTTAAATATATACTTTCAACGGCAAAGTAATATAAATATATTATCAAACCAGGCATTATACAGCAGGTATTGAAAAATGATTTTAAATAAACAATTTTTCTTCTTTTTTTTATTGACTATATGAATACAATCTGTAAAAGGTCATTGTAACGGTACAAACCGAGGGAGATTTTGTAATTTAATCTGTTCAAATTTTAATTCAACAAAGAATATATGGTGTATGGACTATAGCTTCGAGACTGGTACGGCTCGTTACAGGAATGTAAAATTGTCAGCAAGGGAGCGCGTTCACCCTCATGCGCGCACACATCGGCAAACGTTCTCATGGTAACGGCATGCACAGGTACATTTTTTCTCGCTGTGTGCGCAGAGAACAAAGCAGTCGACTACAAAACATCCATCCGGGCGGTTGAAGACAAGGGCTCGCGAGCCGAAAGTTTAGTAAAATTGTAAAAAATGTGTTAATAAAAGTGCAACAACCAAGTCAGAAGTAAAGTTTCTAAATTACGAACAGTTAAAAGTATTTTCCGGACTTTTAAGTGGAAACAGGGACACAACAACGGACCACACGTGCAGGATGAGTACTCTTTAAAACTAGTAACAATATAGACCAATTATACACAGACCAACTAAAATGTATCAATATTAATGAGATCTCTATATTAGGGGGGGGGGATTTAAATATCGTGTGAATGAGAGTATGCACAAGTACTGGGTTGTCCTTACATAATCTACGTAATTAATAAAGTGTAGTTTAATTAATCAGTTGTATTTAATGGTAATTAATGAATGTAAAAGAAAAATGAATGCTAGATTTTGTCGGTAGTAGTCATGTTTTTAATGTTCAAATCTGTTTAAATTTGGAAGGCTATATAAAAGAGAAGTCATACTAGTGTTTTATAAAAAAAAGAAAAAAGAGAATGAAAAACAAAAAATAGTGAATAAAATTTGTTAGTTAACAAATAATATGAACTTAGTTATTGCTATACATAACCCTAAGTCACGCTTATAATTCACAGGTTTGTGTGAAGAACTCTGACCCGTAAAGGTAAGTTTATGATGTTTTATTAATAATAATGTGGGTAAGTGTTTGAACTATCACATTTGACGTCCGAACTAGGGACAAATTTATAATTTAAATAAGTAGTACTATCACAGTTGGCGCCACGAACTCGGACAGTTTTTGCAAATTAAATTTTGTACTTAAACCACACCTACGAGTGAATATAAACGTGATTTAGGAGTGCGTAAAAAATTACAAAAAAACGATGTCATGTTAGAGTAGGTTATACGTAAGTAATACAGTAGAACTTGGCTAATTCGAAGCTGAAGGGACCAGTAAAAAATTCGTATTATCCACAAATTCGAATTAGGAAAGTTTTAATAAGGGTAGAAAAATCAAATCAAAAACCGAAATTCAGTAAAGCAATATGTTATTTTATTAAACAATTTCCTTATACATATGTATTACAAACATATAAAGACTTTGCATTTTGCAATTAATACACTGAGTTGTAGTAAACTCTTCAAGTTTATTAAGTGCTTGGAAAATAGCGTCACTTACGTTCTGCTGTCCTTCAACAAACCGTCTCAAGACTTGAATGTAATTTGATGCCTGTGAAGCCGTTGGAATCGGTATCTCTGGAAGTTCTAGCTGGTCCCCTTCTTCATATGGAGATGCACCATAATTTCTTTTGTTCATAACATCAGCCACGATCTCCGCATCTGTCTGTTCACCGCACACCGCCAAGTCTTCATCCATGTTTACAAACTCTTCGTAACGAATGCCTGCATCATCTCCAACATCTTCCCAGTTATCCACAGTGGGTACGACTTCTCTAGCAGCTTTATTCTCCTCTTCACCTTCAATGTGGCAGAAACCACCTTTACGAAAGCAATTAGCAATTACTTTTTGCGTAACTTGGTCCCAAGCACTGTTGTACATGCGGGCAGCTTGAAGGATGTTAATATTGATAGTATTTTCGTGCTCATCTAAATAAGCACCTGACAGAATGTTTTGGACCACAAGCCGTCTGAAAAATGCTTAAAATTTTTTATTACACCTTGGTCCATAGGTTGAACTACTGAAGTCATGTTTGGGGGGAAAAACACAACCTTTACATTTTCCATCACAGGAATAGTATGTGCGCTCTACAGTTGTCAATAAACAAGACTATTCTTCTGTTTTGATTCCGAAATTGCCTGTTGATTTTCAAAAGCCATCTTTCGAAAATTTCACCTGTCATCCAAGCTTTATTGTTTGATTCATATCCAACTGGTTTTGTTTTTACATTTTTGAAACAACGTGGGTTGGCTGACTTCCCTATCATTAGCAAAGGCAGTTTTTCCGAGCCATCCATGTTTGGTCCGACTAAAAGTGTTATGCACTCCTTGCTGTGTTTGCCGCCACTACAACTTTCTCCTTTAAAAGCAAGTGTTTTGTCGGGGGGGGGGGGGGGTGCATTTGAAGAATAAGCCCGTCTCGTCTACGTTAAAAATGTCTTTAGCGTCTCTATCAGAAATCATTTGCAACAAATCGTCTTTCCATGAATTTTCAGCTTCAACGTCAACAGATCCACTTTCCCCACAAACAGTTTTGAAAGACATGCCATTCCTTTCTTTAAAACCATCAAGCCAACCAGTGCTGGCCTTAAAATCATTTTTCCCTAAGCTAGATGCGAATTCCTCAGCTTTGGCTCTGACGAGGGCCCCACTGACTGGAATTTTTTTGTCCCTTGCTTGCTTAAATCACTTCACTACACATTCATCTACGTCAGGATTTTCTGGTCCTCGCGCTCTTTTCCTATCTTTGTCGCTGGCTTTACACACACTATTCAAAATCTTCTCTTTATTTTTTAGATACGTTGACAGTGTATTTGGCGGTATCCCGAATTACTTAGCAATTTCAGATTTCTTTGTTTGTCCCTTTTCCACTTCCCGAATAACGGCAACTTTTTCGGCAAATGTCAATGATTTGTATTGGATCCATGTTGGTTTTGAAAGGGCCATGATGAACACACAACACAATAAAACTGCACAATAAGCGTCACTAAAACACACCAGTCTGTATATATAGTTCTGTATAAAGAAAGGAACGGTCTCTCACTACAGGACACAGCTCGCACAGTAGAAACTCAAAAAGACTTAACCCTTCCACGAATGCAGGCAGACTGAACCTAAACTGAAAGCAACAATGAGGGTGGCTGACTGACAAGGCGTGGAACAAGGGACAATGGCAGACGGTACCGTTACACGAGTCAGTCACGTGTCATCGCGAGATACTGGCGCCAATTCTACGAATTTGACATAAAGGACAAGCGTCTGTTCACAAAGGGTGATGCCTGCTTGTCTGTTTCCAGTCGTGTCTCTATTGTTACGTGGTCTAGCCCATACTGCAGGCGATTTTTTGTAGTTTGAGCAACATTTTTATTTCGAATTAACCAAAAAAAGTTCGAATTACAGACAATGTTTTTGCACGGTTTTACATAGGATATTCAAGGGACCACGGTAAAAGTTCGAATTACCCACGAATTCGAATTACGCATGTTCGAATTAGCCAAGTTCTACTGTACTTAATGAATACGTAATAAGTGAATAATACTTAATGAATGTAAAATAAGGATTGTTAAAATAGATAATTTCATAATTTAAAAAATGGCAGGAAATAACAAAAATGATATACATGAAATAATTAATTTTAATGAATCAGCTGTCATGAGCGGCCTTGAAGTCCACTCGACCCCAAATGTGGGTTAAGACAAAATAGTGGAATTAAATGTAACAGATCAAACAAATGTGACAGAGGATTCAGGGGTTCAGTTAACTCCAACCTCAACAAAATGTAATAGCAAATTTGATGATGACATGATGAGTATTTTACTAAATCAATTTAATGAAATAAAGAGTCGTTTTGATAGTAGTGATGAAAAATTCGATAAAATAGATCATCGTTTTGACGTTCAAAATAGTAATTTTAATGATAAATTTAATGAACAGAATAATAAATTTGATGCTAGATTTGATGAACATTCATAAGATTAAAAATAATTTTAGTGAAAAGTTGAATGAGATCAGAGATGAAATTAAACAACAAAATATTAATTTTAGTAAACAAGTGAATGAAATTAATACACGTTGTGATGGTATTAAAGAGCAGATATTAGAATCAGTAGACTGTAAGTTCAATGAACAGATTAAGGAAATCACAGAAAATATTGAAAGTAAAATAAATGACGTAAATGAACAGATGACAGACAGAATTAAAACGCAAGTTAAAGAACAGAGTGTAGAGAGAAAGTAAGTGTATAAATAAGATTAATGAACATAATGATGACATAAAAATTAAAATAGTGGAGGTAGAAAATGTGTGTAAACAATCTGTGCAAGAGAGTATGGGGGCTATGAGTAAACATAACCTTCAATACGAAATTAAAAATGATAATAAATTAAGAATAATTGAGCAAGACATAGTAGAAATTAAAGATGAATTACATGTGGCCGTAAACCAAAATTTAAATAGTGTTGCGGAGCGAATATTGTATACTCACGAAGCAAAAGATGATATCGAACTAGAACAATTTAGTTGTGATAATCGGAGAGTACACCCGATGCAGTTCCTGAGTAGGGTAAGGGAATTTAACCGGTTTAATAACAGTAGTTGGGAGATAAAATTGTTAAAGATTTTAAAGTGTTTTAAGGGCAGTTCTGAAATATGGGCGGAAGTACCTAATACGGAGTGGAGTAATTATGAAAAGTTCGAGGCAGCGTTCCGGAATAAATATTGGTCTGAAGAGGATCAGAAAATTTTACGTAGTAAAATCATGGGAACCGGGAATTTTGGGGGAATAAACAACCACATAACCATGTATGTAATGAGAATATTCAATGAGGCCAAGTACTTAGAACCGCTGTTGCCATTTCGGTCATTTGTTAGACATGTTAGTAAACACCTGCCCAGAGAAGTACAAATTACTCTAATGACGAGAGAGATAGCAGACATAAACGAACTAGAAGACGTGTTAGATGTATTGCAAAACATTAGGGACCGCGAAATGGGCAGGCGTCCGAACCCACCAGCGGCACATACTAACGGGAATTATCAGCAATCCAGGGGGATACCAAACTCTTATAGAGGGGCGCAGGGAAGTAACAGTAGTAACCATCGAGGCGAGATGTGGAAATGCCCAAATTGTGAATACGAGAATTTTGCTATCCGAACAGTATGTTACAGATGCAACAAGGTGAGAGATTGCCAACAGAGCAACGTGGCGTCCAATCATCATAATCAACAGCAACGAGGCGGAGGAAATGGCAGAGGAGGTGGAGAGGCGACGAGAGGTAGAGGAGAATACAACCAAGCTGTGGCGGGTACGTCTACGAGAAACTAGACGAGACAATGGGGAGCCGGGCCCAGCCATTGTCAGTAGGTAGCAGTGGGGTCCAAAAGGAACACAACTACCAGAACAATACTATCATTACAGACATGTCCAAGGAACTGATGGAGGAAGAAGACATGGAGGCAGTAAGACAGGAGCAGGGATTAACAGAAATTAAGATCAGCATAGAAGGTAAGGAAGTTAAAACTTTAATAGACACTGGGAGCGAGGTCTCCGTAATTTCTGAGCATACATTAGATGAAATAAGGGAAAACAACAAACACATTCCTTCTTTACCAGTTGCGGGGGTTAGCATTGTAGGTGTTACTGGGGTTAGAAGTAAACGAGTAACAAAACAAGTACAACTAAACATGATAATAAACGGTTGAACATATGAAAACTCATTTTTGGTGGTACGCGGTTTAAATTTAGAGGTCATACTAGGTAACGATTTTTTAATCAGGCATAGCGCGGTAATTGATTTTGAGAAGCGGATAGTAGAATTAAGTCATGAGAGTCAACCAATTAGGGTGTTTTGAGCGGGTTTCAGACGCGGTGAGAGTATCGGGGCTAAGGGTGATACAAAATCGGGGTAGTGATAAAAGAATGGAAGTTAGAGTCTGCATTGACTCTAGTCAATGTAGTGAGCGAGAGAATGATGAACGGGAAGAGCAAATTTGAGAAAAAAGGGCACTTAAGTTTTGTAGTTAGGGTGGCATGATAGGAAGTCCCCAACATAGAGCGTTGTGGCGGGTTGTAGAGAGTTTTAAAGAGGTGCTTGCAGAGTTACCTGGAAGGGCCAGGAACTACGAGTGTGAATTAATAAGGAAATATGCACCCTATGTACAAAGAAGTTATCCGGTGCCATTTTCCAAACGAAAGGCTGTTCAAGAAGAGTTAGATAAAATGTTAGAGGGGGGGTATTATAGAAAGATCACTATCAACTTATTCAAACCCGCTAGTAGTGCTAATTAAAAAAGACGGTAGAGTGAGACTGTGTTTAGATGCCCGTCGTATCAACCAAATAATCATTCCTGACCGGGAGTCGCCGGAAGCGATTGACGAAATATTTCAAAAATTTAGTGGTGTAAAGTACATGACTTCCTTAGATTTGACCGCAGGGTACTGGCAAGTACCACTGGCCGTAAATAGTCGTAAATATACAGCATTTTTATTTAACGGAAAGGACTACCAGTTTAAGCGATTGCCGTTCGGACTGAACACCAGTGTAGCCAGTTTTATAAAATGTTTAGATGAGATTTTACAACCCCAAAACTTAGATTTTTTGACAATTTATGTAGATGACATACTGATAGCATCACGCACGTTCACAGAGCACATAGAGCATTTAGAATATGTGATAGACAAATTGCAGAAAGGGGGTATGACTGTCAAGTGAGAAAAATCTAAATTTTTACAAACCGAAATACATTTTTTAGGTTTCATAATAACACCAGAAGGGATAAAAGCCAACCCAGAGAAGGTAGAGTCAATTTTAAAATTCCCCGAACCTAGAAATATTAAGCAATTACAAAGTTTTTTAGGACTATGCAATTTTTATAGGAAATTCCAGAGAAACTATGCTCAAATAACTTCGAAATTGAGTGAGGTGTTACAAAAGAGTAAGCAATGGAGATGGGGGGAAAAGGAACGCGATGTATTTAATGAGATAAAGGCCATTTTGCTAACATGATCATGATGAATCACCCTAACTTTGAACGCACATTTTACTTACAGACAGACGCCAGTAATATTGTGCTAGGTGCTGAGTTGTACCAGGAGAACGACGAAAAGGAACACCACACCATTGCATTCGCCAGCCGTACTTTGCTAGCCGCAGAAAGAAATTACACAACGACAGAGAAAGAATTACTTAGCATCATCTTCGCTGTAAAGAAGTTTCGGACATATCTGCTGGGGAATTCTACCATCATCAGGACTGACCATAAGGCATTATCTTTCCTAAACACCTAGAATTAACACAGCAGAATAACCAGGTGGGTGCTAGCTTTACAAGAGTATAATTTTTCTTGGGAACACATAAGAGGAGTGGAAAACAAAGTACCAGATACACTTTCACGGGTGAACTTTGAGGGTAATAAGACAGGGATAGATTTAAAAGAAATAGAGATATATAGGTTAAGTAGAGAAGATAAGCTTTTTGGGGAGGAATTGAAAGACATTAATAGCCTGCAAAGAACAGATGTTAAATTAAATAAAATAATAACCAGTTTAGAGTCCAATTTCGATGAGTTGGGGGATAGCCAATATTTTCAGATCTATCAAGGGAGTCTATTTAAGAAAGTAGAGGGGGGAGAGCGCGACTGGAGGTTAGTTATACCGGAAGGTTTGGTAGATAAAATAGTTTGGGATTGTCATGTTCGGTATGGACATTTCGGTGCTAAGAAGTGTGTAAATGTATTAAAAGAATCATGTTCATTCAAAAATATGGAACGGAGAGTTAGAACTTCACTCCGGGGGTGCGATTTATGTCAGAAGTCGAAAGTAGTTAATTATCGATTAGAGGGAGAAATGAGATGCGTTAAAGTCGAGAAACCTTTTGATTTAGTTGCGGTGGATTTGTTTGGCCCTCTACCAAAGGGAAGGGGAGGCGTGAAATACATTTTTGTGGTTTTAGATGCATTCACGAAATTTGTAAGACTGTATAGTGTGAAAAGAGCGACTGGTAAAGTATTAAGTGAAAAGATAACAAAGGACTACATGATTAAAACTGGTAAACCTAAAATAATACTATCTGATCATGGGCCCCAATTTATTAGTGGAATATGGCGTCAAACTTTGGGTTGGGAAGGCATTATACCCAAACACACGGCGGTGTACCATCCTCAGTCGAATCAAGCTGAAAGAGTCATACGAGAATTAGGGAGAATTTTTCGGGCATATTGCCATGCTAAGCACAACGAATGGCCAGCATATGTGGGGAGAATTGAAGAATGGTTAAATTGTACCACCCATGAATCAACTGGGTTCACACCATACGAGTTAGTCAAGGGAACATGCCCACCTAGGATTCTAGAACAGCTGTTCAACTATCCACCGGAGAGCAACACCCGAGGTTTGGAAGTAAAACTTAAACTCGCCAATGAAAACCTATTAACCAAGGGAGAAAGAAGAAAGCGGCGACATGATGCTAAAGGCAAGTGGACAAGATATGAGGTAGGTCAGTTGGTACTAGTGAGAAGGCATGATTTATCAAGTGCGCAAGATAAAGAAATAAAGAAAATCTTTTTGTTGTATGAGGGACCATACGAAGTGATAGAGGTCAAAATGGACAATGCATATGTTCTGCAAAACCAGACAACACGAGAAATAGTGGGTACATATAACGCAACAAATTTAAAGCGTTATTGGTCCCGGTAAATTTATATGAATTTTTTGTTTTTAAGATATTTTCGTTTGTTTTCAAAACGGATCCTCCCCCATTTTCGGGCGGTCACGAACTTACCAATCCTGACCGTGGGTTTTGGCACTTTGGAGGGGGACCATGGTTGGCGGAACTTCCATTTGGTGGTGAAAGCGACGATGGTCCGACTTCACAAAATTGGTAACAATTAGAAATTTGACTACATTATTGAACAGGGAGGGGGACCCTTAAGGTACGTGGAGATAAATTTTGTACACACAAGGTGCATAAATAAGCACAACACCACGTACCAACATTGCCTAAGGGAGAGTATTACGACAAAAATAAAGTGAGGCAATGTTTTCAAGTAAAATTCACCAGTGTCATTTGCAAAAATAAAAATTTAGTATATTTTTCAGTATTTTAAGAAGTTTCAGTATATTAAGAAAAATGGGTTTTGTGGAAATGGGTGTGGGGTGGATAGACGGCATGCCTGGATGAATGAGAGAGAGAGTAGATTCTTATAAATTGTAATCAAGGTAGTTGGAAAAAATAAAAGCAGTGTAATGTGATTTAATGGTAGATTAGGGGAACGTGAATTCACGTATGGTGTCTGCCCGTCCCCTCCCTCGTCTCAACACACCCCCATTTCCGGGCGATCACAGCCTCATGGCTAATAATGATGATAATAATTAGTTTTTAGGTGTAAATAATTGTCAATATATAATAATGAATGTTTATAATTTTGTGTCTATGACAGGCGTCATGTGTTTTTCCAATTGAGTGATGTAATGTTACGTATGAAGTTTATAATGCAATTTAAATAAAGTAAAATGTTTAATGTTTGAATAATAAATTTTAAATGAGTTTTAAAGGTTTAAATTAAATGATGAAAGTAATTTGAGGTAATTATGAATTTTCTAGTGTAACTTTCAATGAGCATATTAATGTAAAATGTTGTAATAGATAGAGTTTGGGTGATAATAATTATTTCAGTAAGGCATTTAAGACAGTTAAAGTTAATGTAAATGGGTGTTAGATAAAAAAGAATTTTTGGAATATAAATAATACAGAAACAGGGTAGTAGTAGGGACACAGTAGGGGGGAGGGCATGTATGTAGAGAAAGAGAGTGATGTAACTGGAGAGTAAAGAGATGGTGGTGAAATTGTGTAAAGAGTGGTAAGGAGTCCTCAACGAAAGGCGTTGTGGCGGGAGGTGAACCGTATGAGCGTTGGCGAAGTTACCTGGGTGAGACCAGGAACTAATAAGGGAATGAGTATAAGGGAGGGAACACACATCCTAGGTACAAAGAGGGTATCAGATATTTTGTTATAAGAGTAGAATGATTCAAGGTGAGTTAGAGTAGCAAGTTAATGGGAGTAAATTTTATTGAGAGATTGGTGTCACCCTATGCAAATCTAAGTGATTGTTAGAAGGAAGAAGGGGGATAAGGTTATATTTTAATGCCCTTTCAGTAAATTAGACCATTATGAATAACTGAGAATCACCCAAACCAATTGATGATGAAAACGATTAATAGAAATTCATAATTGAATTGTAATAATAAAATGTAACAAGATAAAGAGTTAACAGAATTTGAAACTAAACCTAAAATTGAAATGTGTGTAATTTTTATTCAGATGTGAATTAAATGTTTATTTTAATGGAAGGAGGGAGAGTAAATTCCTTTTATTAAATTGTAAATTAAATCATAATTAAAGATTCAATCGTTAGTTGGTGATAGTCTATGTAAGTAGGAATAGATTAGTTTAGGTGACTAAGTAAATATTTTGTTGTACTCACTATTTTAGCTTAATGAAAGTCAAAGTAGGGAGAGTTAAGAAAGAAACTGTATGGTGTTAGAACACACAACCAAGAATGGGAACTTCATATAATGAAAATTGTAAATTTTAAATGTAACTGTATCAAACATATATATTTTACTTGTGATTCCCCAACTTTCGGGCGGTTACGGAGTCACCAAACCCTGACCGTGGATTTGGATTATTGGTAGCAAGTGTGGTTGGGCAGATTGTATCCTAGCCATACTTATTATTTTCAAAATTGGTGAATTTAGAAATTAACCAGGGGGTAAATTTAGGGGAATCATCAAACTATGGAACAGCGGCTATCATCGTAGGGGATGATAGTGCCATGTTAAGGGTGAGTAAATCATATTTAGTAGGATTACTGGTGTCCTCGGACATCAGTAATGCCAAATTTTTTATAACGCTGAACCAAGAACGGTATAGGCAGCGTCTATACCCTATATATATATATATATATTGTAACGTGTCGTTTCACTAAACATAATACATAACATACTCATTAACATGTAAATAATAATTAATTAATAGAATTATAAGGTACAAATGTTAAACTTAGAAAATAAGTAAAAAGACATTTGTTAGTTCATAAGCATTAGATTAAAACTATGAGGAGGTCTGCGTGCCTCAGACAGTTGTTTTGTATCATTGAACTACAAACAGTGAATGTTATAGATTTTACAAATATAATAAATCAAACTATAATTATGTAAGTTAGGTTGTGTGATAGTGCTAGAAAGTGAAAATAACAGTGATAGACTTTAAAAAGGAAAAAATCAGATATAAGGAATGTGATTAAACATTATTATAATATGAGCATTGAATGAAACATATAATCTATATGAAACAGTTATGTAGCCCATATAGTGAGATCAAACCAAGTGTAAATAATTTAAAAGATAGAAACTCTTACGTTAAAAAACTTATAATAATATAGTTACGAAGGAAAAATAAAGTAAAGGTCAACAGAATATTACTAATTAGAAATGGTAAACCGAACCTGTGACCCATAAAAAATATAGCCATGGCCTTTAACTAATGAAATTAATGTTTTGAGTGAAGATGATTGTTGTTAAAAAAATTGTGAATTGCAAGAGAACGTTTAAGGTGTGACTCCTGAATTGGATACAAATTGAAGACCAATAAAAGATGAGAGGACCAGGAAAAAATGCAAAACCTAGAAGAATGCTGTTTTAATCAAGAGACCAAAAAACCAGATGTCCAGGAATAAAGAATCAACCAATAAATCCGTTAAGAAAACTGCTAGATTGGTGAGATCACTCCATGACTAAATCAAATATTCGACCAAACATTATGACAGTAAAGATTGAATTACAACAAAAACAATAACTAAAAAACAATATAAAAACATTATAATTGTGAATTATTTTTGTACACTAGTATACAATAGTCATTAATAATAAGAGTTTTTGTTATAGTTAATAGTAGTTTAAAAGGACCCACAAACATTCAACAGACATTAACAACACTGTAATACCGAGTCTCATGCATCAAAGTTGTATTGTTTGTTCTATATGTAAATTGTATGTTGACCCTGAGGTTCAGATGAATAATCCTCTATTTAAAAAATAAAACAGGTTATACTTTATTAGTAAGAGATACTAATTTGTTTTGATATTACATATTGACGCTCAGAAGTGGGGCCTTCCACATTCACTGGATACAAAAGGAGGATTATATATAGTAACTGAACGTTACAAATTGACGCTCAGAAGTGGGGCCTTCCACATTCACTGGATACATAAGGAGGATTATATATATAGTAACTGAACGTTACATATTGGCGCCCAACCGGTAGAGCTGAATTAGGCAAAACTAACTAACCGAAACACAATTAGTGAAATAACTATTGACCTAATTTTAGCTGGCAACTGCTAGAAAAAACAAACAAAATGCGACGACGAGAAGCTTCTCAGAAGAGAGGACAAAAGCCAGAGACAGAAGAAGATAGGCGGGAACAAGAAACAGAAATGGACACCGAAATGGAACAGCAGGCGGGTGATAAAGAAGAAGCCAGAGGAGGACCAGATTGGAACAAATTTATGGAATTAATGAGTAGTATGAAGGAGGATATTAAACAAACAAATGAAAAATTTGATAGTATTAAAGAAAATAATAAACAAACCAATGAAAATTTATTGAAACGAATGGAGGAAAAATTCGACAGGAATAGAGAAGAAACTAATGAAAATTTCAGAAAACAAAACGAAAAGTTTGAACGAAATGAAGAAAGTTTAAGACAGATGAATGAAAAGCTGGACAGCATTAAAGAGGGTACTAAGGAAGATTTTAGGCAAATTAATAAGAAAATTGAGAACGCTAACAAGGAGTTAAGGGAAACTCTCAATGGAAAAATAGAACACATTGATAAAATACTTAACCAAAAAAGTGACCAGCGCAATGAAGCTGTAACACAGCCAACTGCAGAGACAATTGAATGCATTGATGGGACTTTAAAAAGGGCCAATGAACATTTAGAAAATAAAATTGATGTTTTAAGAGAGCAAAATGACAGTAGTGTAAGCCAGAAAATAGAAGGTAGTAAAGAAATAGAAAATAAAGAAGAGACAATTGAATTATTACCTGAAAATAAACATAACAGGAACAAGGAGCCACTCGAAAAGAAGATAAAGAAAATAAGAAGAATACATCCAAAGAAACCAATAAATACAAGAGAAAATTTGGAGATGATAAACAGTGGACTAGTAAATGTACTTAATCTCCCTATTACCGACCATAGAGAGATAATGAATTTTAAAAATGGTAGGAGAAGCTTAACAGAAATTATAGAAAAGACTCACAATAAAACAGTGAGTAAGGACTTCAGAAAATTGATATTCAAGGTAAATATACTTGAAATAAAAATACATGATAAGATATCAGTGATACCACCGATAGTTGATATGCCATCGACATATTTGTTTAGGAAAACAGATGATAGAGTGATTAATATAGGACTGGATACTAGTGAAAAGGTGGTATTAGAAGAATTGGTGTATGAGGTAGCAGAGATCTATACCACAAGGAAGGAAATAGTTCTGCACACCAGAAGAACCCGGATCGTGGCAGATACCGAAAACGGATAAACCAAGTAGGAACAATATTGTAAAAAGGGACTGATTTTCTGACTACCGACAAGGCAAACCAGTTAAGAAAGGAAGAAGAAAATAATGATAATTAAAACAAAAATAAAATAAATAATCACTCTAGACTTAAGAAAAAATAATGATAATTAAGAAAACATAACCAAAACTGAAGAAAAAGCTGATAAGGAACAAAAGGGGAATATAAACAGAAAAATAAGAAGGAAAAAAGTATTAAACTAACAATTAATTAAGACAAAATATTATTTAGAAAAATATAACAAGGGATTCATTAGAAAGAAAACAGGGTAAAGCGAAAACAAACTGAGACATAGAGTACATCAAAGTAAACACTACACGGGGTGCTGACAACAGTCTTGATTAAAACATGAGCGAACACTTCCGGAATGAAACGAAACGCAGGAGAATAAAACGGAGAGAATACGCACGCTGTCCATAAACCAGATACAATTATAGGAGCCACAGGTAAATAATCTAAAACCCAAAAGCAGCACATAAACCTGAATGTTACGAGAGAAGGAATAGGAATTCCTATGGTGTTAGTAACCCAAGGGTTACTCTTTAAGGTATAAACAGAGTGTTGTATGCTACGGCGCCACTCTGCAATTATGAATGATCCGCTGAGATAATAGGAAGCACAAGTGCCCCTCAGGACGGGAATTCATACTAAGTTAGGGAAAATGTTAGGGTACCCATAGGAAACAAATAAACCGTAACAGACCAGAATCATGGCAGGAAAGACTGCAGGAAATCAGGGCATTCCAAGGAAAAGGATATACAGAGATCATGAGTGTGGCACAAAAGAAGAGGTTAGTGAACTATTACAATAATTACTGCATCGTATTCTCCAGCTCACCGAATAAAGAGAAGAATTTAAATAATATCCGGTTAAACAGTTGTTCAAGAAAGCTGTAAGAACGTAAATCCAGCTCATGATAAAAGAAGATATTATAGGAAAGAGTAGTTTGTCAATTACCAACCCCATTGTAGCAATACCCCAAGGAATATATAACCAAACCGAGATAAAGAGGTTTTATGAAAAGTGAAGACAGTTTTTGTAGATTTTTGCCATTTATTTCAGTAACTCCTAAAACCACCATTACTGAAATAACTTGTCTTAAATGGGGGGCTTTATGTAACGTGTCGTTTCACTAAACATAAAACATAACATACTCATTAACATGTAAATAATAATTAATTAATAGAATTATAAGGTACAAATGTTAAACTTAGAAAATAAGTAAAAAGACATTTGTTAGTTCATAAGCATTAGATTAAAACTATGAGGAGGTCTGCGTGCCTCAGACAGTTGTTTTGTATCATTGAACTACAAACAGTGAATGTTATAGATTTTACAAATATAATAAATCAAACTATAATTATGTAAGTTAGGTTGTGTGATAGTGCTAGAAAGTGAAAATAACAGTGATAGACTTTAAAAAGGAAAAAATCAGATATAAGGAATGTGATTAAACATTATTATAATATGAGCATTGAATGAAACATATAATCTATATGAAACAGTTATGTAGCCCATATAGTGAGATCAAACCAAGTGTAAATAATTTAAAAGATAGAAACTCTTACGTTAAAAAACTTATAATAATATAGTTACGAAGGAAAAATAAAGTAAAGGTCAACAGAATATTACTAATTAGAAATGGTAAACCGAACCTGTGACCCATAAAAAATATAGCCATGGCCTTTAACTAATGAAATTAATGTTTTGAGTGAAGATGATTGTTGTTAAAAAAATTGTGAATTGCAAGAGAACGTTTAAGGTGTGACTCCTGAATTGGATACAAATTGAAGACCAATAAAAGATGAGAGGACCAGGAAAAAATGCAAAACCTAGAAGAATGCTGTTTTAATCAAGAGACCAAAAAACCAGATGTCCAGGAATAAAGAATCAACCAATAAATCCGTTAAGAAAACTGCTAGATTGGTGAGATCACTCCATGACTAAATCAAATATTCGACCAAACATTATGACAGTAAAGATTGAATTACAACAAAAACAATAACTAAAAAACAATATAAAAACATTATAATTGTGAATTATTTTTGTACACTAGTATACAATAGTCATTAATAATAAGAGTTTTTGTTATAGTTAATAGTAGTTTAAAAGGCACAAACATTCAACAGACATTAACAACACTGTAATACCGAGTCTCATGCATCAAAGTTGTATTGTTTGTTCTATATGTAAATTGTATGTTGACCCTGAGGTTCAGATGAATAATCCTCTATTTAAAAAATAAAACAGGTTATACTTTATTAGTAAGAGATACTAATTTGTTTTGATATTACATATTGACGCTCAGAAGTGGGGCCTTCCACATTCACTGGATACAAAAGGAGGATTATATATAGTAACTGAACGTTACAAATTGACGCTCAGAAGTGGGGCCTTCCACATTCACTGGATACATAAGGAGGATTATATATATAGTAACTGAACGTTACAATATATATATATAAACTTCAGTTCTTGGGGATGTAAATGGGCGCTACAGTCCACCATCAGGAAACAATAGTGTGTGTGGAAAGGAGCTGGCCGTTACAAGCCAGGGGCACAGATAACGCATCTGTGCATAAGGCAAACGCTCGATCCGGTTTATCCGGCGGGTGGTTACCTAATTGTAACTGGGTATAAAGGGGGGAATTAAGAAAATGATGTAGTAGGAGTGGTAACTGAGCAATCAGTGAGAGGGTAACGACCACTGTAAACAGCGGGCCGATCAATTTCACTTACTCTAACGAGAGAGTTGGTGGTTGGTGACCCAGTTCCTGTTCAGTAACAGGTGCTATAACTATGATTTGATGATTAGTGATGTATTTCACTTACGAGAATAAACGATTTTAAGTGCTAGGTTCAATTGTAATGATTTTAATCTACAAGAACATTTATGACTGTAACTATATAATTTGGTGTATATGTGTTAGTTGTATGCAGTGTGTCTAGAGAAAGGTCATTCACCTGTTAGTAAGACATCAGCTGATGACTGGTGTGAACTGTATAATGTTCTTTTAATAATCAATGTAATTTTATTTTATAATTTTTCTTTCTATTAATTATCAGAATATACGTTTAATAAACAATTGTTACATTTTATTACATTATTATGTAATTATAAAAAAAAAAAAAAATTTGAAGTACAAATTGTGTTGTGTTTTTATGTTCAGGATATATTGCTGATTATGTGTATTGCTAATGTATTAACTGATTTATATGGTTCATATTATGTGTATTGTAAACAAATGTAGTGATAAAGGAATTTATGATAAAATAAGGTGTTCATTTTATTTTGTTTATTATGATTGTTAGCATCTATTTAAGAGGAGTTGTAAATTCATTAAAAAAAAAGATCAAATTAATTTTAAAAATGAATCTTTGGTAAGGGACTCAGATCTATTTCCCTAGGTGAACAAAATTTAAATGATTTATTTTGATTTGTTTGATTTATTTTTTGATTTGAAACTGTAACGTCAAGCCAATAAAAGTTGAGAAATGCGAAGGAAGTTTGTAGAGACACCTATATAAAATGTTTGTGAATTTTACATTAATAATTAATATGTGGAGGTAGTGTGGAAATAAATAATGAATATGTGTACGCACCCAGTACTTGCTAAAGGCAACCCAGTATGTATGTAAGGGGAGATATATCGGCTGAGGATCTGGTACGGTATAAGGCCAGTGTTGGAATTTTATTCAGAATGTTACAAGGTTAGGTGGTACTGTGGTGAGTAACTGTCCGACTATATGGTGTTGGGATCTCGCACAGAGAAGTCCAGTGATGTCGTTCAGATGCAGCCATAGTCGCCGAGCTAGGGAGGTAGTTTACCCATGATGTGTTAAGAATTAAAGGGGGGTTGTTGGCGCCATATCCTCACTTATCCTCTTAGGATTTAGCAATGAGAGTTTTCTGTTTCGGCAGAAAACCTCTCATTGGGGGGGGGGGGTATTGTAACGGTACAAACCGAGGGAGATTTTGTAATTTAATCTGTTCAAATTTTAATTCAACAAAGAATATATGGTGTATGGACTATAGCTTCGAGACTGGTACGGCTCGTTACAGGAATGTAAAATTGTCAGCAAGGGAGCGCGTTCACCCTCATGCGCACACACATCGGCCAACGTTCTCATGCCTACGGCATGCACAGGTACATTTTTTCTCGCTGTGTGCGCAGAGAACAAAGCAGTCGACTACAAAACATCCATCCAGCCGGGTGAAGACAAGGGCTCGCGAGCCGAAAGTTTAGTAAAATTGTAAAAAATGTGTTAATAAAAGTGCAACAGCAAAGTCAGAAGTAAAGTTTCTAAATTACGAACAGTTAAAGGTATTTTCTGGACTTTTAAGTGAAAACAGGGACACAACAACGGACCACACGTGCAGGATAAGTACTCTTCAAAACTAGTAACAATCAGTGGCGAAGCTAGTAGTTAATGAATGGGTAGGCAAAAATCATATCTTAAATTTTTTTTAAGGAATCACTAAAAGGACAGTGGTTCAAATCGGACGCTGAGGTAGAGGCTGGGGTGTGCTGTAAGCGAATGGTTGGTTCCACAAACAGCCGTAAGAATTTTATTAGCAGGGAATCTACAGGGTAGTGCAACAGTGGAACTCATGTCTTAATGTTAATGGAGACTTCTTTTAAAATCTTTGAATAAAAAATGCTTTACAGTTCTATACATCTTTCTATTGAACAATCCTTGTATTAGTCATACACACTAATACAACTGATTGAACTTCAAAATTTTAAACTTGATTAGTTTCTATATATATGTTCAATGTTACGAATAATTCAAATAACAATCTTGATCATCTGTTAGTTCAGCGGAATAACAGGGACACTTTTAATAACCGAGCCATTCCACATCAAATCAACACAGGGTATAAACCTGACCATCTCAGAATTTGATGAAATTTGGTATGTAGGTAGTCCTCATGGAGATTAATAAAAATACAAATTTTTTTTCAAATATCTCAAACGGTTTAGAAATTACGGCTATGTAAAATTTTCAAAAAACGGCTAAAAACGCACGTCCGACATATTTTGAAATCACCACAGCTGCTCTCCTAATTGAGCTAGAGATATGGGAGTGGTGTTATTTTACTCAGTTTTTCATGCAGTTTTCAATGATATACAGCACAACATACATTTTCGTAAGTTTTGTTGTAAACACAAAATCAAAATTTTAAATTTAATTTTCTCAAAAAGTGCATTTTTGAAATTTTTTTAAAAATTCCTACAAATAGTTTAGACCTTTGGTAAGTGATTATCGAAATTTCAAAGTGGGAGGCTAATGGGTTCATAGTTGAATAATAATTTAAAAAAAGAGCGTTTTATAAAACTGATAGTAGGCCTAGATATTAAAACATATTTCATTACTATATTAAATTATTTATACACTTTACATTAAATCTTTAACACTTACATCTTTAGCAAAATTTTATGTAGAACTTGATGAGAGAGCTTGTGAAGTTGTTGTGGCTTCTTCAGGTGTTATTACATAAATCCTTCCAGTAGGAGTTGTAGGATCAACTTTGCAAAGCACGTCTGTCAGTGATATCCACAATACGTTCGGATTCCTTGGATATGAAAATGATGATGAAGGGCCAGCAGGATGTAGAAATGTCACTTTTAGTTCATCCTCTTCTTCATTCTTCTCCAACACATATGCCAGCCACCACTTTTGGTCATATACGGCCGTTATATAACCGCTTACTTCTGACATTTGTAGTTTTTCTGAGCATTTTTGGATGATCACTGTTCCTTCTGTTGTATCTTCAGAGAATATTTTTACACAAATCTTTATACGCTTGAATGAACAGGTATATAAGCATGATACAGTTGAGTTCCCTTAATAGTTACTGCTTGGCTGAAACGGTCATTCAGAAATGTTTCGGACTCAACATACTCATCTTGTGTGGAGAAGGTGAAATTAATTCCAGATAAATTTTCATAAAGTTGGATAGGTGTTAAAATTTGGTTGTCATATGGACGTTGCAGGCTTGCTCTTGCAGCAAGTCTCTTGACTGAGCCCCCAACCCCATCACATGATCCTTTCCCATGTGCAGTTGCGGAAAAATGCCATTCAGCCTCTACACCAAAGTCTTGCTTGTGATAACATAAATTGATAAAATTTTTCTTATTTTTATATTGTGCAGCACACCCATCTGAGTAATAAAAAATCTTTTTTGGCACTGTTTGAAACTTTGTTGTCATGAACTCGACAAGTTTTTTTTGGAATGTATACACAGAAACAGTGTTATGCTCTAAACAAGGTGAAATTACAACAAAACTTGAGTGTTTAATTTTATCATCTTCTCTGTAATAAATCACAAAAGGGTGTATTGTCACATGTTCGCTTGCCCAGTGATAACTTTGAGCTTCGTCTTGAACGACAATGTTATAGTTTTCAGAGAAATCTAAGTTTACTACAAACTCTGAGTCGTTAATGAAAATTTTCTTTTAAATTTTCTTTTTTGTCATTAATGAATGAAGACTGCTGCTTTGCAATAAAATCATGTTTGATTAAGAGAGTCAGTTTGTCACAAAAAACATTTATAAAATCTTCATTAGATTTCTGTAAAGTTTCAAGGTTGCAACGATCAACAGACACCCACTGACGATAGGTGACATTTTCTATAAGATTTTCTTCAAAAGCCTCTTCAATGATTTTGCAAATTGGGGCAACACCAGGGCATTCTCTATATTCACTCATATAGCAATTAATGTTTGGTGGATTACACAGCATTTTTGCCAAACAGTGTTTATATGTATTTAGTTGTCTATTTGTCAAAGCTCCTAATTTTGTATTTTCTATCATTAACTTTACGTTCTGGTGAATTGTGCATACACAAACTGCATGTGTGCCACTTTGGCCTGCCAATATGCAATGCTTTGGTCGAAGTTCGGCAAATTTTGAAAAACCTATTGTAATATCTGACAATTTTTCCTTAAACAATGAGTAAGCCTCCTTAAGATTACACAAAATTAGTCGTTTTGACATTTTTGTTTTAATTCCATTCGAGTCAACTACAGTCATACAGTCATTAATACCGGGCATTATTCTGCTGATTTCATCATTTTCATAAAATGACTTAACAGTATCAACAATAGCTTTTGAAAGGGCCTTTCCAGGCTTTGGGTTAGTGCTTTCTAAAATACACTTTTCTTTTAACACTTTTTTTGCCTGTCTCACCATATAATCTGGTGCATTAAATTCCCACATTATTTTTCTAATACCCCATTTTTCTGGGAGACAGGTAAGTATCATTAACTTCTTAACTCTATTTGTTGAATTAGAAAAATTTTCTTTAAGGTTTTGTAAAATTGACTCATCTAGATTCTCATCATCACTAGATGAATCTTCAGCTGCTAAAAAGAGTTTACGCTTCAATGCGGAGTTAATCTTTTTTACTTTCTTTGTAGCATACTGCTTAGACTGAATTTTTTTAACGTTAATAGGAGACTCTTCTAGTTCCACAATAGAAGTATTCAATTGTTCAATTACAATTTTTGATTCTAAAGAAAAGGTTGGGTCTTCTGGCTCAGAACTGCATTCCTCACTAATGTCGATTGAAGAACAAGGCAGGCCAGAGGGACCAGGTTGATTTGTATTGTCTACCTTCAACTTTCCGATATCTTTTCTACAAAGATCACAAATTTGAGCTTCTTTAGGTATTTCAGGAAATAAACTAAACATCCATGATGTTACATTTCTCAGTCTCTTTTTATCCCTAATTGTGTGATTAATTTTGTTTAATGGGTTAAAACATTGTAATCTAATGAATTTTAATTCGCTTTCCATTATCTTTAATTTATTGCTTTAAATACTTTTTTAAGTTTTATAAAAAGATCATCTCACAAAAATCATAGTTTTTAAATTATATTTTTCATTGTGTATTTCAAAGAGCTTCAATAAATATTTAATTTATCACGTAGTACTTACAACATAATCTTTTTTGAAACATCACCAAATAAATATTTTTAAAAACTTACTACAAATTTATTACTTTATAGATAAACACTATAATATAACTTAGACAAATACTTTAAAAACTGTTTGAAACCACAAAAGATTTTTCACTTAAACACAGATATAATGTACTGACATCCTACTCATACCAACTGCAGACACAGACTGATGATAAATTGCACAGACAGAAGAGGGAATTGAGTGAGCCTGTCTCAACTTGTCTGTGAGAGCTTGCTTGTCAGCACATGAAACACTCAAACAGTAGGCCTACCTACTATGAGTCACCTTTCATGTCACAACATGATGAATAATCTACAACAGACTAGGGATGTCAACTCTCAGAAAATAACCGGTTTTCGGTTAACCGGTTATTTTATGCCCGGTTATAACTGCTCAGGTTTTAACCGAGCCTCAATAACCGGTTTATTCAATAACCGGACCGGTTATAACCGATTTTGATAACCTTTGTATGTAAACTAGGGATGTCAATAACCGCTCGATTATAACCGTAGCCGGTTTTTTCTTTCGGTTAACCGGTAATTTTCGTTTTATTCTCTTCAGTTACAACCGGTTACTTGTTCAAAACGCCAATAACCGTCCGAAATTGAACGAAATCACTATTTAGCGAATCAAACGAATCACTAGTTGGTTGGATATTTGGCTATTTACGGTGACGAGTGACGTCTACAGAGTAGGCCTACAGTCTACTATCATCGATAGTCAATCGAGTTTGTTTTTTGTAAATAAAGTTAATAGAGGTTGTAAATAGAGTTAAAAATTTTGTTTTTTTTTTATTTATTTACCATTTTCCGGACTGTGACAATTTTCCAGAATAGTACGATTGATTAATGTCATTACCTTTTTTTGAAAATAACCGAACGGATTATTGTATAATGTATTGCCAGTTTATTGTATAATACTTAAGAGTTACATTATTTTTAAGAATTAAACTAAAAAAAAATCAAAAAAACCATTCTGGCGGTTATTTGAATAACCGATTTAACGGATAACCGTTTTTTTATTAACAACTGACACGCCTAGTGAACAGTGAACAGTCACTCCCACGCCCGCCACAGTTGTTACTTGATCTTGATAGTTGATTCTCGATTTACACCAAGTGGTAAACTCGATTATAACTTATCGAAGTCAGTAACCTCTACCAGTTATTTTGAACGATTTAACCGGTTATTTTTACTTTAAATTAAAATTACCTATAAGTTTTTTTTCCGCTTTCTATTTAGAGCCGGTTTTTTATCGGTTATTGGATGTAACAAAAAATAACCGGTTAAAAACCTACGGGAAAAATAACCGATTTTAACCGGTTAAACCGTTCAGAATAACCGGTTATTCGGTTTAACCGACCGGTTTATGACAACCCTACAACAGACCACTGCTGATTGTTATTTTAGTGACTTTATCCTTTGCATCCTGACACAAAATGCATAAAGTAAATTATAAAAACTATTTCTCATTTAATTTTGAAAAACTTACTGAGTAAATAATAAGACTAAAATAACTAAATTGTGGACATAATTTGTCTTAAAGACAGCCCCCCTTGGCACAGAATTCTGGTAATAATCACCATTGTAATACATTATGTAAAGGTACATAGTATTAAAATTACGCAACAGTTTTATAAAACGCTCTTTTTTTAAATTATTATTTAACTATGAACCCATTAGCCTCCCACTTTGAAATTTCGAGAATCACTTACCAAAGGTTTAAACTATTTATAGGAATTCTTAAAAAATTTTCAAAAATGCACTTTTTGAGAAAATTAAATTTTAAATTTTGATTTTTTGTTTACAAAAAAACTTTTTATGAAAAGGTATGTTGTGCTGTATATCATTGAAAACTGCATGAAAAAATGAGTAAAATAACACCACTCCCATCTCTCTAGCTCAATTAGGAGAGCAGCTGTGGTGATTTCAAAATATGTTGGACGTGCGTTTTTGGCCGTTTTTTGGAAACTTTACATAGCCGTAATTTCTAAACCGTTTGAGATATTTGAAAAAAAAATTGTATTTTTATTAATCTCCATGAGGACTACCTACATACCAAATTTCATCAAATTCTGAGATGGTCAGGTAAAATTTTTAATTTTAGTGTGTTGATTTGTTACAGAATGACCCAACCGCATAAAATAAACACACTTATAAACAACACAGGCGCTTTAACTTAACTGTTTGGACCACAGAAGTGAGGCATGCCTCAACGCTCTATGTGTACAGCGCGGGACAATCCCCCTCCCTTCACTTCCCTATCACACCTGCACATCGCTTACATACGATGTATACAAAAAACGCTGACGGAAGTTCAGGTTGCCTCATTCGCTTTAAATGACCTATGCCGAATCTCACCTGTCACCATCTAGCGGGCGTTCAGTAAAGCACGTTTCGGTTTAATAAATTCGACAGTCGCGGTAACAATGTGTAATCTTTACGTTATGTAGTTCATACGTATTTATAATTTTTATTCTACAGAATGTTTTAGGGTAGGCATTGCCTCAATTGCCTCCATGTAACTTCGCCACTGGTAACAATATAGACCAATTATACACAGACCCACTAAAATGTATCAATATTAAAGAGATCTCTATATTAGGGGGGGGAATTTAAATATTGTGTGAATGAGAGTATGCACAAGTACTGGGTTGTCCTTACACAATCTAAGTAATTAATAAAGTGTAGTTTAATTAATCAGTTGTATTTAATGGTAATTAATGAATGTAAAAGAAAAACGAATGCTAGATTTTAGTAGTCGGTAGTAGTCATGTTTTTAATGTTCAAATCTGTTTAAATTTGGAAGGCTATATAAAAGAGAAGTCATACTAGTCTATATCTATAAAAATGAATGTTTGTTTCTTTCTTTGTCCCGTATGCGTTCCTATACCATTCATCCGATTGCGATGAAACTTCGGTGAGTTGTTGTGCGCACGCCCGCAAAGGTTTATGAATTTTTTTCGATGGGGTCCTTTGGGGGGTTCTTGGGGTCTTCCACATCTCCTCCTAAACCACTGGATCGATTTCAACCAAACTTGGCACAAATATTTTATGCAACGGGAGAACCAACATAGGGTAGGTGTTTTTTCGATGGGGTCCTTTGGGGTCTTCCACATCTTGTAGCGGGGCATTTTTGGGGCCTACCTGAGACAATGTAAAGAAGTTTATATTTTATTGATAATAAATAACATAATTTGTATTTTTTTTTATAAATAAATAATAATAACTTTATCCCTTGTTGAGAGATAGGGACAGAAATTATAGACTTGGGTAAATTTGTTATTTTGAAACGATCGCAACGTGGCTGCACTGCTGTTGACCTTGTGAATACAGACTTGTTTAATAATGTTGTGTGGACCGCTATAATAACCGGCAACTGTACCAAACCAAGTTCAAGGACAATGACGAACACGAAAAACGTAAACACGTTACACAACCAGACATCAGG
This sequence comes from Magicicada septendecula, assembly GCA_034769895.1. NCBI lineage: Eukaryota > Metazoa > Arthropoda > Insecta > Hemiptera > Cicadidae > Magicicada > Magicicada septendecula. The sequence goes on along the minus strand of CM068367.1, from coordinate 141,378,979 downwards.
CGATGCGTTGCGTCAGCAAATTATATAACGATGTGTGTCACCAGTTTTGTCAACAAGCCAAAAACAGTCCACTGGCGAACGAATACAAAATGTAAGCCAATCAGAACTGAAAGAACAACAGTTGCTTCACAAAATAGCGCCTATTTCTCAGCCCAGTCCAACTTCATCACTCGCGCGAGTGGTATCTATAAAAAAAAGTTTCGGCAGTAAGTGCGGGCCCGCAAAACCATAAAATGTGAATATTATATTTTAAAAACATAAACTAAAATCAAAATTTCGTATTAAAAGTGTAATTAACAGTTTATATATATAATAACAGTTCGATAATCATGGAGTGAAGTAAAGTGCGCACGTAAAACCATGTGACGGTTTCAGGAATAATAATCGGCTTCAAATTCAGCTAAGTAGCCATGTATCAATGAGATTTTAATAAGGGTTTTTCAAAATTACTGGCGGAATGGGGAAATCAATTTTGATTTCATAATCATAAAGTATAAAATATTTAAAATGAGATCTCTAAAGTAGCTTTGTGTGTTTGTGTGTGTGTGAGAATATAGTTTTACTATAGTTTATAGTAATAAGAAGGCTGGTTTGCGTTCCCATTATAATTCTAAAAAATGTATTTCAAGAATCTGTTATGGTAATGCGAGTAAGTAAATTAAAAGAGATTCAAGGTAATCAACAACTATTATTCACGTTTTGTCAATTATTAATTCAAATTTTGTCTGTATGATTTTATTAACATGAAATATGACTAATAATAAAGTAATAATAACGTTTAATTATTGATGAACATAAATGATTGTTATTATTTCAGCAACCACATTCTGCTCTCCTAGTTCGCTGAAAAGAACCCTCATAAATTATTTTCTTACAGTTGGAGAGTAGCTTCACATTTGGCTTCCGAACGTAGGGACGATTTATATAATAATATTATATAAATATAGGCCCACTGGGAAAGCAGAATGGTTGTTTAAGGTAAAATAAATTTTTTTTTCTCATACGTAAAATAGACGTATAGAATAAGGTTATGTCATGTTTTGTAGTATGAGTGAGCAGAACATGTTTTTTTTCTTTTCTCAATAATAATTATGTATGACAAAATAATATTTTGCTAAGGAATATATATATAAAAAAATTTTTTTTAAGAAAAATGGCAGACAATCAGGAAACTGTCAGCGTCACTGACAGTGTAGATGAAAGCCAGATAAGCATAACTGAATCTCAAATCATGCATGAAGGTGTTCACTCAACACCAGTCGCGAATAAAACGGCTGAAGATAATGATATGATTAAGATGATGAAATTGCTTTTTAATGAACAGAAAAACGATATGCAAGAGTTCAAAAGTAGTATCAATGAAAAGTTCGATATTCAAAAGAATAGTTTTGAAGAGTTGAAACATGAAATACAAGAAATGAATAAACAGTTAGAAAGCACTAACGAAATAATAAGAAACAGTTTAAATAAGTTAGAACAGAAGTTCGAGAAATTAGGTGACAATGTTTTAAGTAAGACAAAATGTAAAAATGACGAAATGGTAGACAATTTTGAGAGTATAGTGGGGGTGAAGAATAATGATGAAAATATAATAACAAATAGTGCTGATGAAGTTTTAGAATGCGATAATGAAATGTTAATGAGTGTTTATGAAATAGAAAGAGAGTGGAAGAATAATGTAGTAATTAAATGGGGACAGAGGGCAAATTTTCCCCTTATTGTTTATAATGATGATGATGATTTAATGTTGTTTTTTCAGGGCAAGAGACCCTTATTGTTAAATGAAGTAATGTTGTATAATGTTGTACCCTCTGTCCGAAATAATTGTGAGAGTGTGATGTGGTGCTGTGAAGAAAGAGAGTTATATGTTGAGAATGAAATAGAAATATATAAGTTAGAAAGAAAGTATGATGAATTGAGAAAAATACTAGAAAGAGAGACAGAGAATAATTTTGATAATATCTTACCTGACTATAATGACTTACCTGACGTAGTAGTTGAGGAATACAAAGATGAGAAAATTTACCTGACATTAACAAATAACCCTGATATAGACGGGACAATCCTAACCTATGGTGACAAGATTTATAGTGGTACAATGAATGAAATAGAGTTGATAGATTATTATGATAGTAATGATTATCATAATTTGTGTGTTGATAGAAATGATGAATGTTACAAATACACTAGATATATATATGACGATGGTGGGTGAGCTAAAAGATCAGTGTTGGGACATTTTAAATATTGTAAATTTTTGGTAATGACCTTGCTGATTTTGACATCTGAAGTGAGATACACTTGAACAGTTTTGACGCATATTTTGTAAATAATATTGAATTCATTTGTGTGTATTGTGAAATGTTAGAAAAGCAATGTGTATATGTTTTAGAAAATGTTGTATTAATAATAATAATATTATTAATATTTTAGCACTCTAATTAAATAGCAAAATAATTATGAAGACAATAGTTAATGATTTGTAGAATGTTGATAATAATTGAAATATGTTATTTTAATAATCAATTGAATTAAATAAGTTGAGATGTTTAGATATTGTGATTGAATATTATGTGTTTGAATTTTATAAGGAATTTAAATTATGTGGTGAGATTTTGATTTAATAATATTTAATAAGTAAATGAATGTTAAATGGTCTATTTTGTGGAACATAATGATTAAAAAATATGTGTTAATAATAAATTTTAAGCAATTTTGAAAATCTGATTGCAACACAGGATAAATTCATCATGATGATAAATAAAAACAGTTAATGAAAAATTTTAAATAATAATGTTTATAAATTTTATATAAATTAGTTAAAAGAGAATTGTTGGTTCAATGTATATTTGTGTATTATGTTATGTAATGTATTATAATCGTGTGTGTGTGGCTGGGAGGTTATCCAAGGGGATAACGTATTAAAAATTTGATATATTTTAATTAATAATGATGATTTGCTACTCAATAATTTTGTTTGAATTTAAAAAATAGATGCACTAAATACTTCTTATATTGTGTTATTATGTCTTATTGTGTTGATTGCATTAGTATGTTAGGAATAAGTATTATAAAAATATGATAATATGTTTTCAATGTGTTTACAGATTTTAAAATAAAATGAAAAATAGTTGTAATAAGTAAAATTTTCAATAGGTTGTAAAAGATAGAAGTGGGTGATAGTAATTGTTTGAATAAAATGTTTGAGTCAATTCAAGTTGAATTTTGTGGGACATAGATTTGTCCAAATCGAAGTAAAAGTTAAAGTAATAGTGGAAATGAAAATAATGCAATGTTGTTTTGAGTTAATGTAATGTTATAGAATTTGAGAAGTATAAGTGGAGACACAGTAGTTATGGAGATTTTATGTAGAGTTTGGAGCGATATATTGTTTATTTGTTGATGTTAATTTGTTGTAATTGTAGTGAGGTTATGAGATTGAGATTTTTTGGGGATGGTAATTTTGTAGTAGTGGTAGTGTATTTGGGGAGTCCGCAACAAGGGTTGGGACGGGATAGGGACCGATTGGCGCCGGAAAGGGTTACCTAGGGTGAGTCCAGGGACCAACATAAGGGAATGAGTTTTGGGAAGGAAACACGTATCCTATGTACAAAGGGTTAGAGAGTATTTTTTTTTATATAAGAGTAGAGGGTGGCGATTGGAGTTAAAATAGTAAGTAGTTAGAGGTAGATAAGGGTTAGTAAAATTTTGATAGAGGGGTGTCATACTAGTTAGAGATTTTGTAAGGGAGCGTTAGAGTAATAAAAGGGGTAAGATTATGAGTAAATGCCAAGTGGATAAAGTAAATTATAATGAATAACGTAGAATCACCCAAAGTAATGAAATGGAATAATGATGGCCAGAATTGAAAAAAAAAATAAAATAAAAAAAATAAAATAAATAATTTTTGTAATTTTGAGAAACGAATTAATAAGAGTAAATCAAGTTTAAAAGTAATTTTTTGATTTTATATGTCAATTTAATGATGTAAAGTGTGTAACATTTTAATTGTAAGTTGTTTATTTTAAAATGAATTATTAATGTACTGTGTTTTCTTATGTTAAGTTATGTTAGGTATTCTGATATATACATGTTAGTAATAAGTGAGTAAAAACAAAACCAGTGCTTCTTAGCGCAAACCAGCACCGCTAGGGGGGAACAGATCAGTTGGGGATATGGTGTTGTATAAGGCCACTATTTAATATTTTGATTTGTTGTTTCAGTGTTTGGTGATGCTGTGGCGGCGGACCTGAGCTGGCCTGCGCGTCAGAGCAGGGGCGTTGAGTATCTGTCTGACTCTACGGTGTTGGGATCTCGAGAGAGAAGTCCAGTATTGTCAGGCAGATGCAGTCACAGTCACCGGACCAAGGGTGAGTTGATTATTTTTTTGTTTGTAAACCATACAGGGGGTTGTGGCGACATATCCTGGCTGATCCCTTTAGCAAGTATGAATGTGTCAATGAGATTTTTTATGCTTCGGCATAAAATATCTCATTGAGGGGGTATTGTAGCGGGGCATTTTTGGGGCCTACCTGAGACAATGTAAAGAAGTTTATATTTTATTGATAATAAATAACATAATTTGTATTTTTTTTTATAAATAAATAATAATAACTTTATCCCTTGTTGAGAGATAGGGACAGAAATTATAGACTTGGGTAAATTTGTTATTTTGAAACGATCGCAACGTGGCTGCACTGCTGTTGACCTTGTGAATACAGACTTGTTTAATAATGTTGTGTGGACCGCTATAATAACCGGCAACTGTACCAAACCAAGTTCAAGGACAATGACGAACACGAAAAACGTAAACACGTTACACAACCAGACATCAGGCGATGCGTTGCGTCAGCAAATTATATAACGATGTGTGTCACCAGTTTTGTCAACAAGCCAAAAACAGTCCACTGGCGAACGAATACAAAATGTAAGCCAATCAGAACTGAAAGAACAATAGTTGCTTCACAAAATAGCGCCTATTTCTCAGCCCAGTCCAACTTCATCACTCGCGCGAGTGGTATCTATAAAAAAAAGTTTCGGCAGTAAGTGCGGGCCCGCAAAACCATAAAATGTGAATATTATATTTTAAAAACATAAACTAAAATCAAAATTTCGTATTAAAAGTGTAATTAACAGTTTATATATATAATAACAGTTCGATAATCATGGAGTGAAGTAAAGTGCGCACGTAAAACCATGTGACGGTTTCAGGAATAATAATCGGCTTCAAATTCAGCTAAGTAGCCATGTATCAATGAGATTTTAATAAGGGTTTTTCAAAATTACTGGCGGAATGGGGAAATCAATTTTGATTTCATAATCATAAAGTATAAAATATTTAAAATGAGATCTCTAAAGTAGCTTTGTGTGTTTGTGTGTGTGTGAGAATATAGTTTTACTATAGTTTATAGTAATAAGAAGGCTGGTTTGCGTTCCCATTATAATTCTAAAAAATGTATTTCAAGAATCTGTTATGGTAATGCGAGTAAGTAAATTAAAAGAGATTCAAGGTAATCAACAACTATTATTCACGTTTTGTCAATTATTAATTCAAATTTTGTCTGTATGATTTTATTAACATGAAATATGACTAATAATAAAGTAATAATAACGTTTAATTATTGATGAACATAAATGATTGTTATTATTTCAGCAACCACATTCTGTTCTCCTAGTTCGCTGAAAAGAACCCTCATAAATTATTTTCTTGCAGTTGGCAAGATGGCGCCCGATGAAATATACAATGTTTGTTAGTGAATTTTATGTGAAGGTAAGTAGCTTCACAATCTCCTTCTAAACCACTGGACCGATTTCAACCAAACTTGGCACAAATATTTTACGCAACGGGAGAACCAACATAGGATAGGTGTTTTTTTCGACGGGGTCCATTGGGGGGTCCTTTGGGGTCTTCCACATCTCCTCCTAAACCACTGGACCAATTTCAACCAAACTTGGCATAAATATTTTATGCAACGGGAGAACCAACATAGGGTAGGTGTTTTTTCGATGAGGTTCTTTGGGGTCTTCCACATCTTCTCCTAAACCACTGGACCGATTTCAACCAAACTTGGCACAAATATTTTACGCAACGGGAGAACCAACATAGGATAGGTGTTTTTTTCGATGGGGTCCATTTGGGGGGGTCCTTTGGGGTCTTCCACATCTCCTCCTAAACCACTGGACCGATTTCAACCAAACTTGGCACAAATATTTTACGCAACGGGAGAACCAACATAGGATAGGTGTTTTTTCGACGGGGTCCTTTGGGGGTCTTCCACATCTCCTCATAAACCACTGGACCGATTTCAACCAAACTTAGCACAAATATTTTACGCAACGGGAGAACCAACATAGGATATGTGTTTTTTTGATATGATCCTTCGAGGGGTCCTTTGGGGTCTTCCACATCTCCTCCTAAACCACTGGACCGATTTCAACCAAACTTGGCACAAATATTTTACGCAAAGGGAGAACCGACATAGGACAAGTGTTTTTTCGATACGATCCTTTGGGGGGTCCTTTGGGGTCTTCCACTTCTCCTCCTAAACCATTGGATCGATTTCAACCAAACTTGGCACAAATATTTTACGCAACGGGAGAACCAACATAGGACAGGTGTTTTTTCGATACGATCCTGTGGGGGGTCCTTTGGAGTCTTAAAAAACTAACTTATTAGATCTGGTTACTATGGCAACCCAATGGAACAGATTCTGTTCTAAATATATTAACGTATTAAATTCAAGACCACGCGAACGAAGTCGTGGGCAACAGCTATTTATTTTTAAGAAACCTACTTTAATTGAACTTTATTAATTAAACTAACATTTTCATTACGTACAACGTGAAACTCCGTAGCGAAGCACGGGTATTCTGCTAGTATTTTATAAAAAAAAGGAAAAAGAGAATGAAAAACAAAAAATAGTGAATAAAATTTGTTAGTTAACAAATAATATGAGCGTAGTTATTGCTATACATAACCCTAAGTCACGCTTATAATTCACAGGTTCGTGTGAAAAACTCTGACCCGTAAAGGTAAGTTTATGATGTTTTATTAATAATAATGAGGGTAAGTGTTTGAACTATCACATTTGACGTCCGAACTAGGGACAAATTTATAATTTAAATAAGTAGTACTATCACATATGATGTGGCACCTGAAAGGATAAAGTATATACCTACAGCGTTCAGGTATATGAAACAGTTCTTGAAAAAAGCGGAATTATGATTAACAAAGGAAAAACAAAAATGATGCCTATAAGAGAAGGGGATCAAAATAAAGAAATAATTAACTTAAAGATTTTTACCTTGTATAATCCACTAGGCGATCTATCTCAGTTTCTTACATACAACATGTTTCGGGGACTAAATCCCCATCTTCAAGTACAGTAAAAAATTATTATTCCCCTAATACATAGGGGTCGTCGAAATGATTAAAATGTTTATACATAAAAACACACACACAAAAATCACTGAATAAATTAACATATAACATAAACACATGAACATGTTAAAAGCGACTCGGTGCACCGGTCGACCTCCGATCGTCAACTAGTCTGTATTCGTGCTTCATTGCTTATCATCAACACGGTATCGTATAATTTATTGGATTTAAATGATAGCTGATCGTTGAGCAACTGCTCTTTATTTACTTTGGATGCCTTGTATATTTCAAACTCTTCTAAAGCATTCAGTAAATGACCTTTATTACAAACGTGTATCGGCTCCATGTTCTCTTTGAATCCAGTGTAATTATGGTTTTCGTTTATGAGGTGGAGTGCTGTGTCGAGTTTTGGAATAACTCGGCTATTTTCTTGTTAATGATGTTACGGTCATTGCTGTACATGTTAATTAATTATCTTAGCCGTGCCGCTATGTTATCATTACTTTCGCTATGTTGATCCGCGCGTGCTCTGGGATCGAGGCGGCATAGTTAAATTTTCTGTGCACACTTAGGCAGTTGATGAGGACCAGCTGCTGGTTTTCTTGGACCTGGTGCTGCAGTTGGCAGATTTCCCGGGGGTGTCCGATGGGGAGGTCTTGTCTCTTATATACCCGTATTGCTGGGGTCCGTTGGCTGAGCTGGTCACCAACACTCTGCGTCGGGGTGGCAGTGTTGACGCTTTCCATGGGGAGGTGTTGAACTTCTTCCTACCCAGTCAACGACGTGCCCAGCTTAAGTTTGATTTATTCTATCCCCTACAGGCCAACGGAGAGGCGTTAGGGGACTTCGTGCACGATATAAGGAAAGCTGCCCATATATTAAGGTTGGGGTTGCCCGAGACGGAAGTCATACAGGTAATACGAGAGGGTCTGAATCCCCAAGAGAGATCCTGGCTGGTTTTCGCAGATCCCCCACGTTCTTTTGCGGACCTGGACCGGTGGTGTGCGCATGCTATGACTGTCCAGGCGAATGATGAGTCCCGGGGAAGAGCTGCCAAAGATGTCCAATACTCAAGTAGTTTATTAGGAAGAGCTAAAGAAGACAAACATGGCGGTTGGAGGAGAACACAAGAAAAGGTAAGAAAAACGGAATGTTCCGGAAGTAATGGAGGCTACAGGGGAGTGGCAAGTGAGAAGACGGTAACAACGGCCACACCGCAGAAAAGAAATGTGTGAATTTAACAGGGGAAGAAAAGGTTATATTAGGGAACAAACATCGGCAAGTAGGGAACCGGTAGCAAGTTATTCCTATTTGGAGAAAAGTGAGACTTTAAAGGTTCCAGAGGAATTACCAGTGCCTAATAGAGTAGTGAATGAAGAAGGTGAAGCAGAAGAAGAAAAGCGGAATAACTTTTGTGGATCAATACAAGAGGACAAGAACACGTCAGTTAATACGGTATTACAGGACTCAGAGAGGACGTCATGGTTGAATCTAGATGCCGCAGAATTTGTTCCGGTATTGTTCGTGAGGGATCCAGATCCTGTAACATCCTCATCATCTACACAGGGATACGAGAAGTCACTTGATGGTGTAGCTTTACCATCGCCAGTAGAAATTAATTTAGTCATTGCACATGAACCTGGACAGCTGGATTCCAGGGCGGAAAATGTTGAGGACGTTGTAGTTGCTGAGAGTGGTGAAGGAGTGGAATCGAAGGAAGAGGCAGAAGAGCGGTCTGCAGATGCTGCACAGAGAAGTATAGTTGTAGATGTTAGGGAGACTGAAGAGTCTGAGGTTGCGGATGGACAAGGGGATGTCCATGCCGCAAGTGTGGTAGAAGTAGATGAGGTAGAAGTTGAGGAGAAATTTGGTGGCAGCGTTGTGGAGTGTGCGAATGAGAATGATGTAGAGTGTGAAGATGTGCAGACGCCTTCTGTAAGTAGTGTAGAAGATTCCGAAGAACGGAAAGAAGTTTCATGCGGACCAGAGGAGCAACTAGAAGAGGATGAGGATGTGCAGTGTTCGGATGGTGGTAGTGGATGTGATGGCGATGATGTTGATGATGAACGTGTTGGTGAAAATGAGATTGGAGAGGAGGTTAGTGAACAAGTTTGTGAAGGAGCCGGTGACGAGGGCGATGCAGAAATCGGTGAGGAGCTGGGAGAAGATGCTGTTGAAGATGGATCAGGCGAGCAACTGGAAGGTGGTGAGGAGGTGCAGTGTCATGAGGTTGATTTGGATTATGGGGACAAAAAAGGGGAAATTGTGGAAGAGGAAGAAAAGGAAGAAGTGGAAGAAAGAGAAGCAGGAAAGGCAGAAGCAGAGGAGTTAGATGATGAGGATAATCCAAATCGGGGTGAAAGTAGTGAGGTAAGTGGCCTTGATTCTGATTCAGAGGAAACCCGCCAGTACAGCTCAACGCGAGATAATTTCTCAGAAAGTGGTGTCCGAAAGGAACGAGTACCTAAGGTCCGTCATAGAAAGGTGAGAAGAAGCGGTTAACAGGTAGCGGGTAGATGTCCCCCACAGTCCCAGTGGTGCTCGTCTACTTCAGGGTTGCGCCCCTGCCCACGCGAGCCTTGGTTTTCTCCAGTCATTCTCCTTTTCGGAGGGAACCATGTCCTTACCCTTAGTCCTCGCTCATGACCTTCAATGATCCTTGCCCCGTTTCATCTTCCCGATTTTCCTACCCCTCCCGTAAAAAAAAAAAAATGATAAGGAGTTAGAGAACCTGTGCACTTAGATTGTGGTCCTCGAGATTGTCAGTTTCCCCTGTTTTGAAAGTTCTGATGGAGAGTGATAGTGTGCTGTTGCTGTTTCGTTGTTTATAGTGGTTGAATTTGTTTATTGATCGTTGTGGGATCCGAGCCATGGCTGGTGGGAACACCGATAGCAACTCGAGTATGACTGTAAGGGTGGTACATTGCTGGGTACCACTGAGTTCCAGTTGGGGCAACCATGTTGCCCTTTTGGAGTGGGGGTGTGCCGAGTTTTGGAATAACTCGGCTATTTTCTTGTTAATGATGTTACGGTCATTGCTGTACATGTTAATTAATTACCTTAGCCGTGCCGCTACGTTATCATTACTTTCACTATGTTGATCCACGCGCGCTCTGGGATCGAGGCGGCGTAGTTAAATTTTCTGTGCACACTTAGGCAGTTCACTTACAGCGCTTGAATTGGACAGTCGTACTCCTCCCGGCAGCAGTGAGAATTGGATCTTTAAATTGTCTATCTGCTATGCATAAATAATCGCTCAGCGACTCTCCGGTAAGTGTATTTAAGGTATTCTACTTAGTATTTGATAAAAAGAATTGTATTTTAACTTAAATCAACGCCGATGCACGGCGATATAAACACGTGAAGTTACCACGTGGGAAGCACAGGTTAATTTCTAATTATTCATGTATTGAATGTTAACACTGGCCTAAGATAAAGTAGTTGCAAGGTATTTATAGAGTTTTTATGTCTGTATATTTTTTTTCTAATTATATCAAGTGGGGCGTAAGAAAATTTATTTTGTTTTTTGGTTGAAACAACGTGCTTATGAACCTGTCTGAGTTTGCAGCTTATTTCGAAATTGCATTAAGTGATTAATTAGCGGACGAACAGTCTATGTATAACTAGTTATTTAATTCTAAATATTTTATTACTGAAGGTAATTTCTGTGCATACTTAAATTTCAAATTTTGTTAATTTAAATCTGAGCATGTGGTAGTGTGTGAGTTATGCTGGAGTCTAGGGGTATTGTGAATTACGAACATTTGAGTAATTGCCCATATATATAATTGTCCAGGGTTCCTGATTTAAGCCGATCTCCTGATTCATTCCAGCTGGTGGCCGATCACCTGCCACCAATGGCATTAAACTAGCGATTCTCCGTCTGAGCCGCCGGGAGGAGGACATGAACTACACGCTGCAATTACCTCAGGTTTTGTGACGGACTCAGCCAGGTGACATTTATACCTTTCAGAAATATTTTTGGGCCGCTACAATGTAGAACTTGTGATTCAATTCCTGGAACAGCTCCAGTTAAATGATTTTGTTTGTGCACGAGTCCAGCGGGACATTTAGTGATTATAACTTTTGTCAGATTCATTTTTCAAATGCTTACGCCCCCCCAGAGTAAGTGTGAACCCGGACGGGGTCATGCGTCACCCGATTTTGCTGTTAAAATTTTCTTTCATTGCAAAAGTGTGCGTGACTTAAGGTTACTGATTTGTAGGGCTGTTAATTATAATTGCATTACTTGGTCAGGCATTTTCTTGATGGTATTCATAGATTTATATGGGTTTTGCTTTTTAAGATTATTTAGAGGTTTGGGGGTGCTTTGACCTGTCATCATCACCTGTCGGTGCAGTCATCCACAGGTTTCTGACTTGTTAAATTTTGTTGCATCTGGTTTGGCGCATGGCCTTGCCTGAGGTCTACCCAATTCTGTATGAACAACTCAAATATGTTTTATCAAGTTTTACATTATAAATTTTTCTTAATTAAAATTGTTCTATACATTTTTTTAGATTTATTAATTATAAATTTTATTATACTTTTTAAAATTATGTCAGCTGCTTGATAATTCAGTAATAAGCAAATTTTTATCATTTCTTTACTGCCATAGCCAGTGCATTAATTGTTGAATTGTTAATATGAGCACACTATCGATTCTTACTTCTCAATTACAAATTTGCTATACATTTTATAAGACCGTGCAGTCATGTTGACCTTGCGATGGCACATTAATATTTGGGTGAACATTCCTAAATTTTGAATACTTCTAATAATGTCCTTTGTTGTAACTCTGTTATAATCCGACGAGTTAATGGATTTTGTTTTAAATGAAAAGTTTTTAAAGCAGGCTGGGTACTTTATCCGTTTACGGGAGTTTGGGATGGGGGTCTTGGTGACAGATACTGGTCTCATATTATCCTGAAGTATGGTGAAAAGATATATATATATATATAGGGTGTCAGCCAGGTGAACATGTGTGTGCGATATATATATATATATATATATATAGGTATGTGTGTTTTATGTGTATTGATTGATGTGGTATTTATGTATATTGATGAGAAATTATTTAACTATGAACTATGATGTTACCTGTTGATATTTTCAGAATGTGATAATGTTTGGGAGTTGATTAAGGTTTTTAAATGAAATTTTTTTAATTCAAGCAAGGATACATTGAATGTCTGAATTTGGTATTGCTAATAAAATTTGTTATTGTTGTTTAGCCTTCGAGTTTAATTGCAAGTCCCGTCATACTGGACCCAGCCCATTTTTGGCTTCTCTAGGCCCTTGCCTAGTTTTAAATAACTTGTGGCCCCTCTTTAAAAAAGAAAGGGGGGTTATAAAGTCTAAAAGATTGAAAGAGGGGTTACAGTGCGTAATTTGATGAGGTGGTTTGGGGTTTCTTTTTTGGTACGTGTTCTTTAAACCTCTCGATAAATTTCCTCCCCGTTTGTCCGATATAGAACTTATCACACTCACTGCACTGGATTCTATATACCCCTGAACATTCCTCCAAAGTTATTGGTTTTCGTGGCTTAAGTATATTTTTTAGATTATTTATGGTCTTGAATGAAACATTTATATAATATATAACATTTATATTTTCCAAAACCGGAATATTTGTATATAAATTGACAATGTCCATCGAGACAAGTTTATAACTAGGTGTAATCTCCAAATCTTTAATTTTATTTATGAATTCAAAGGTGTTTTTTACATTGTGGATATTTTCTAATTTTATGCTGTTTCTTAATAATTTGTTGCAGTTTTTTGGCTATTTTATAATTAGGGGCGGTCGTATAGTTAATCAAAGGTCGTATAGGAATGTTTTGTTTGTGTAATTTGGGCAGTCCCGTAAATTCAGGTGCCTTAGGTTTGATTTGTTTCACATTCCGTCTGGTTTGTGTGTCACGTAAATTTACACATGTATTAATAGCTGAATTTATGGTTTTAGTGTGTTTTTCGGTCGGGTCATCATTTAACATTGTTATGTTATTATCTTGAATGAATTCGTAACATTTATGTATATAATCTGTATTTTCTATAATAACCACTGTGTTTCCTTTGTCTGTTTTTGTAATTGTTGCGTTGTTATTTATTATTTTTTGTTTGATATTTTTAGCGATTTTTAACTCTTTTTTATGTTCTGTGTTATGTGTGCTATTTAACTTCAGGAAAGATTCAACTTATTGTTGATTAATGACCGTGTTTCACACTGAGTGTCTTGGTTCTTAATAAATTTAATTGTAGCCTCAGCATTCATGACTTCCCGGTTAAAGCGTGTTTACTAAAGCGTGTTTACATATGTTGTATGTAAAAAACTGAGATCACCTAGTGGATTATACAAGGTTAAAATCTTTAAGTTAATCATAATAGCGATCTGGAGACTGCAAACAATGTATGTATAAAGAAATAATGTTAGCGCTCTCGTGAGAACATTCCAACATCTGGGAATGACAATATATTTAAAAAAGTAACATAAGAGGCAGAAGTTAACAATAAATTGGGAAACCACTAAAATTGTATTGTATTTTACCATGCAAAAAAGTTTATAAGGAAAAATCACATGAAAAGAAAGATGTAGTAGGTTTTTACACCAATTTCCAGACCCAAACAAACTTTTGGCTATGGGTCATGAATAGTGACAGAAAACCAGAAACTAAAATATATTGCAAATATATATGGTTATTGAGAGTGATCGGAGTTACAAAGGAAGATAGGATAAGAAATGTAAACATTAGAAGAGGTCTGAAAATATGATCTAAACTTGAATAAACAGAAGAAAGACAACTGAATCTGTGTAGAAACCTATAGTGTACAGAGCAGGCAAAGATAGAAATATAACTCTGAGACGCAAGGCTTAAGGGACAAAACAGTAGCAAAAAATATTGTAAGGAAAATGGAAAACATGGGGTGATCCAATAAGATGGCCATGGAACACAAAGTGGAAAAAACTTGTGCAAAATTAAAATATTAGTGAAAATATGCTCCACACCACTGTACAACAACATAGTTTTAAAATATCTATGAAATGTACAAAATAAAGCATAAATTAATATAATTATGAGGAATCCTAATCCACTAATATCAATCATAGAGGTACAATGCACAAACAACACAAACATTTAAAAAGATTTTGATATCATGCTGCTGTATGTACACAAACTTTGTACCCACAACAAACAGTGTAACAAGCTATAAATTATGGTCAGCGAAACTGAAAATAGCAGTCATTAACAAATACAAACACAAACAGCCAAGTAAATGAATCATAAGCTGAGAATAACAAATCACAACAAAGCCAATGACTCAAATGTTAATTTTGTAAACACGTACATTGTCAAATGCGCACATAAGACACACTACAAACTTTTGTACAGGTTCTGTACAAGGAATAAAACTAATACAAAATTATTAAAAAAAACTACAAATTATGACTATCAAATACAAAAATCTTTCACATGATAGTTTCAATCAATTAAAAATATTTAACAGGCATCAATTACTCTCTAAAGCTTCTCAAAGTTTAAGTATCAAAATTTAAGAATAAATTTCTGAAATATCTATGATAAGCTAATAATATTAAAATATCGGTATGGAGAACCATACATGACTTCCATGTTCTAAGATTTATAATTAAAATACTTTTCGAAATGAACTATTTCTATAGAAACTACTTTCTTCAGTCTTAACCACAGTACTGTGATCACTAACGTATACCACCTCACGATAGTGCACTCAATTTTCACTGATGATGGCAGTCGATAGCACTGCCAAAACGTCTGGTTTTGTAGAAAACATTGGATCAAGCCCAAACAGGCCAGGAAGGAATTTTAACAACAAACTACATCTTTGTTGCCGATAACGTAGTACACATGACATATAAATAAAAATTATCCCATTCCCCTTCAACTATAATTTTCATTTATAGAAAATTACCCCCACCCCGTTCAACTAGCCTCTTCATTTATTGATATTTCATCTACGTTTCTACAGTGGATTATTAAGATCATCTTATCAGGATACTTTATTTATCAAAATTAAGTACTTTACTCTTGTTACAACAAAAAATGTTTCACGTAAACTACCCTTTCCCCATAACCACTCTTCACCAAAATCAATAGGCCTTGAGTCCTCTAAAACTCGGGCACATATGTAAAAAATTATTTGATTCTGTTTGAATTTACGGAAGTTATCGTTAAAAATTTCTCTTGTTACAACATAAAATGTTGCAGGTAAACTACCCCTTCCCCTTAACCGATCTTCACCAAAAACAATAGGTCTTGAGAACTCTACAATTCAGGGCTGCATGCAAAACATTATTTGATTCTGTTTACATTTGCGGCTGTTATCGTTTGCCATAGAAAATACCCTTGTTAAAACATAAAACGTTGCAGGTAAACTACCCCTTTCGCTTAACCAATCTTCACTAAAAACAATAGGTATTGAGAACTCTACAATTCAGGGCTGTATGCAAAACATTATTAGATTCTGTTTGAATTTGCGGCTGTTATCGTTTGCCATAGAAAATACCCTTGTTAAAACATAATATGTTGCAGGTAAACTAGCCCTTTCCCTTCACCAATCTTCACCAAAAACAATAGGTCTTGAGAACTCTACAATTCACGGCTGTATGCAAAACATTATTTGATTCCGTTTGAATTTGCGGCTGTTATCGTTTGCCATAGAAAAACATACCCTTGATTAAAAAAAATATCGGTATGGAGAACCATACATGACTTCCATGTTCTAAGAATTATATTTAAAATCATATTTTAAATATGATTTTATTGAAATGAAATATTTCCATAGAAACTACGTCTTTCTACTTATTACATCAGCATTAACCACAGTACTGTGGTCATTAACGTATACTGCCTCACGTTTTCGCACTCGATTTTCACTGATGATGGCAGTCGATGGCACTGCCGGAAAGTCTGGTTTTACAGAAAACATTGGACTACGGCTAAACAGCCCGGGAAGCAATTTTAACAAAAAACTACTTCTTTGTTGCCGATAACGTAGTACACGTATAAAAAATTCTCCCCTCCACCTTCAACTATAATTTTTAATAATAGATAATTACCCCCACCCCGTTCACCTAACCTCTTCATTTATAGATATTTCATCTACGTTTCTACAGTGGATTATTATGAGCTTCTTATCAGGATACTTTATTTATAAAAATTAAGTACTTTACTCTTGTTAAATCATAAAATGTTTCAGGTAAACTACCCCTTTCTCTTAACCGATCTTCTCCAAAATCAATAGACCTTCAGTCCTCTACAATTCAGGGATGCATGCAAAAAAATATTTGATTCTGTTTGAATGTGCGGCAGTTATCGTTCATCATGGAAACATTTTTCTTGTTACAACTTAAAATGTTGCAAGTAAACTACCCCTTTCCCTTAACCGATCTTCACCAAAATCAACAGACCTTGAGTTCTCTTTAGTTCAAAAAGGTATGCAAAAACCTAGTTGATTCTGTTTGAATTTACGGAAGTTATCGTTAGTCATATAAAAAATTACCCTTGTTAAAACATAAAATGTTGCAGGTAAACTACCCCTTTCCCTTAACCGATCTTCACCAACACCAATAGGTATTGAGAACTCTACAATACAAGGCTGTATACAAAACATCATTTATTCTGTTTGAATTTGCGGCTGTTATCGTTTACCATAGAAAAAAATTACCCTTGATAAAAAACTGTTGCAGGTAAACTACCCCTTTCCCTTAACCAATCTTCACCAAACACGACCGGTCTTGAGTACTCTACAATTCAGGCCGGTATGCAAACAATTATTTGATTCTGTTTGAATTTGCGGCTCTTATCGTTTGCCATAGAAAACACCCTTGATAAAACATAAAACGTTGCTGGTAAACTACCCTATTCCATTAACCGCTCTTCACCAAAAACAATAGGTAATGAGAACTCTACAATTCAGGGCTGTATGCAAAACATTATTTGATTCTCTTTGAATTTACGGCAGTTATCATTCGTCATAGAAAAACTTACCCTTGTTAAAATATAAAACGTTGCTGGTAAACTACCCCTTTCCCTTAACCGATCTTCATCAAAATCAACAGACCTTGAGTTCTGTATAATTCAAAAAGGTATGCAGAAGAGTAGTTTATTCTGTTTTAATTTATGGCAGTTATCGTTTGTCATAAAAAAATTACCCTTGTTAAAACATAAAATGTTGCAGGAAAACTACCCTATTCCCTTAACCGATCTTCAACAAAACCAACAGGTCTTGAAAACTCTACAATTCAGGGCTGTATGCAAAATATTATATGATTCTGTTTGAATTTGCAGCTGTTATCGTTTGCCATAGAAAATACCCTTGATAAAACAAAAAACGTGGCAGGTAAACTACCCCTTTCCCTTAACCGATCTTCACCAAAAACAATAGGTCTTTAGTACTCAACAAAACAGGGCTGTATGCAAAAACCTATTTGATTCTGTTTGAATTTGCGGCTCTTATCGTTTGCCATAGAAAATACCCTTTTAAAACATAAAACGTTGCACGTAAACTACCCCCTTCCCTTAACCGATCTTCACCAAAAACAATAGATCTTGAGAACTCTACAATTCAGGGCTGTATGCGAAACATTATTCGATTCTGTTTGAATTTGCGGCTGTTATCGTTTGCCAAACAAACAAAATTACCCTTGATAAAAAAACCATTGCAGGTAAACTACCCCTTTCCGTCCACCGATCTTCACCAAAAACAATAGGTCGTGAGTACTCTACAAATCAGGGCTGTATACAAAAAATTATTTGATTGTGTTTGAATTTGCGGCTGTTATCGTTTCCAATAGAAAAAAAAATCTACACACACACACACACACACACACACCTTTCGAAAAACGGCTTTTTTTCATGTTTTGAGTGTAGTACAATCAGAATCTGCAATAATCTCGAACACGATTTTTTTTGCCATCACCATACTTCCATTTCCTTAAGGAACATGGAAGTAAAAAACGTTGCAAGTAAACTATCCCTTTCCCTTAACCGATCTTCACCAAAAACAATAGGTCTTGAGTACTCTACAAATAAGGGCTGTATGCAAAAAAATTTTTGATTCTGTTTGAATTTGCGGCTGTTATCGTTAGCCATAGAAAAAATCTACACACACACACACACACACACACACACACACTTTGAAAAATGACCTTTTTTCATGTTTTGAGGGTAGTACAATCAGAATCTGCAATTATCTCGAACACATTTTTTTTGCCATCACCATACTTCCATTTCCTTATGTAACATGGAAGTAAAAAGAAAGTTGAACATTCTAAATATCACTTTGTTATAAAATACATAACCCATACTTATGTAAAAAAAGTTTAACTTTAGAAAATTTACCTGTACATGTGCAGCCTTTGCTAACTATTACAAAAAATCATTGCATTGTATTAAATGTGCACTATTATGGAACTGTACAGTACATACTACTTTGCATAAAAATGTATCCAACATAAATCACTCTTGAAATTTATAAAAACGTGTAAGGTTGTAAGTACTAAATTTTACAACTGATGACGACTCCCCTCTTTAAGGACTGTAGATCTGTTCGGATATGAAACATGACTATTACTACTACTACTCTCCAGCACTACAGCCCATGGTGAGCCCTGGCTTCCGCTACGACCCGTCTCCACTCATCTCTGTCCATTGCCCTCAGTCTCCAGTTCCTAATGCCCATCTTTCTCAGATCCTCCTCCACATCCTGCTGCCATCTTCTTCGAGGTCTGCCTCTTCTTCTTTTGCCCAATATCGTTCCACTTAATATAGTTTTGGGCATCCTCGTAACATTCATACGGGATACGTGTCCCAGCGATCTAATTCTAGCTGATTTTATGTGCCTCACCAGGTCTTGTCCACCAATCAACTCATTTATTTCACTGTTATTTCGGATCCTATACATATTCCCTTCCTTCACCGGTCCAAATATCTGTCTCAATATTCTTTTTTCAAAAATTCTTAAGAGCGCTTATATCCTTATTTACGAGAGTCCATGTCTCGGATGCATAAGCAACAACAGGTCTGATCAGTGTTTTATATAACATCAGTTTGGTTCTTGGAGTTAGAAGCTTTGATTTCAGTAATGATTGGTTTGCATAGTAGGCTCTACTGCCGGTTATGATTCTATTTACTATTTCGCTGCTCACGATATGAAACATGAGCATCAATAAAATGAGTTTTCTGAAAATAGAATCGTCCGGTTGAAATTTAATTGAATTCTAATAGGTTGAAAAGGATTTAGAACATATAAGAAATTATGATATAAGGCAAAAATAGTGAGTACGGCCAATAACAGAAATAACACAGATGCATAAGAGATGGAGACACTATGTACTCCGTGGTTTGAATTTGAAAAATGGACCTTAGCCACTAGTAATTTAATTTGTCTAAAAATATAGGCCTTTAGTTCTGCTGAGCAGAAATCAGTAGAAATTTCATGTTCTTTAAACTACAATAACTGTCATTTAGAAAAAATATATAATTTTACAAAATTACAAAAAAAATCATAAAAACCAACAACAGCAAATATTTGTCAATAATGTTAATACCAATTTCCAAATAACCACAGAACAATATCCAAGTAATTTGTGAGAAATTCTTATTTTGGGTACTACTTTATAGTACACAATTTAATATTTCTCAGAGTTAATACAAATAAATTAAAACAGATTACTTTTATGCACAGTCTCTTATAAGAGTGCATGAAGCCGAGAAGTAGAATTCCTTGGTTTATACTCCATCAATTTATAAGGGGCAGAACAATGCACAAAAATTTCATACATAGACATTTCACAAATTTCAATACACAAAATTTCAATCACAATATACATTTCTGAGTGTTATATCAAAGATGTAGAATAGAGTTCCTGCAGTTGATGACTGTGTGTAAAAAAAAAACATCTCAAGGGAACTGAAAATTTTTAAGGAACTGTTATTAAAACACATCACAAAAACAATGTGGGAATGTACAAACAATTCATAGTATAAGAATTTGTACATCTCATGACTATTCACACAAGCACAAGCAAAGTCAATAAATGGATACTTCCAGCAGTATCGTGATTCACCATGGAGATTCTATAATGCTCCAAAAAGAGGAAGTAAACAATTCAAAAATTTTTTTTAGCTAATAAGGCCCTCTCACTTTGTTCACCTCCATTCCATCAAATCTTCTGATTCCAGGTTTTGTCATGTTTCATTACATTTTACAACCATTTCATAAAAGGACATAATAGGCTCTTTTATATATTCACTGTTTTGGTTCTTACATCTCCACATACTGAATAAAGTCATACAGTCCAGATACTGTTTCTGATGTAAAAAACAGGAATGAGCAGCTGTTGTTCTCAAGTTCCTCAAATGTGGAATATGTTCCTCAAATGCACTGAATGTTCTGCCATATCTAATATACTGGTATATTACGGGGTTTAAAAGCTTGTAAACAACTGCCTTTACACATAATTTTGTAAAAATATGACATATGTAATCAAATATATTCCCATAATATGTGCAAATTTTAACAACTATAATTAATTTTCAACATTTACAGTTACTCTGCACAAAGACTGTTTAACTCTGACTTAATAAGAATCTCCTATATACGATGAAAACAGGAACCATAAGCAACACAGTCATAAGAAACAAAAAATCTTCAACAATATGCACCTCTGCAACTACAAGCCTTCAGATATTTGCAAAAACTTACGACCTAAGAGAATTACAAACAAAGAGTTTTTGGCATTAATCAGTGAAGAATCAACAATGACAAAAATGAAGTGACAACAATGGAAATGAGTTCGACAAATGTTAAGAAAGACTCATAAGAATACAATAAGACAGGTTCTGGCCTATGAGGGAATATGAAAATAGAAAACCCAAAACAACATGGTAGGTTAGTGACTGATGGAAACTACAACATACAATAAATATAGAACATGGTAAAAAGACTTGTGAAAAACGTTTTACTACTACAAGGTAACAAGTGTGAGAAACTGAGAATGAGAAGCCATTACTCAGAGCCATGAGAATTGTTCTTATCCATTACCCATTACTCTTAGTCATCAAGAGGTGATCTTTGTTCCAAATGAGAACTAAAAGAAACATTGTTATAACCTTATTTATATACTTCAAGAACAATAGACAACTCCTATAAAGGTAAAATTACAAATAAACAAAGTACATCTTTCTACAAGTCATAACTAGGGGGCGGATTTCTATGATATGTCATATTTTTTTCCCTTGACATTATTTCAGGTTTCAGCTAGATTTAAACTTGATTCCAAGTATTCTGATGAAGATTGATAGGGTTTTATTGTGCATATAATTGCATATTTCGGTAGTTTTTAAGTTTTGTAGCATATTTAGCACTAAAATGCATATTTCAGTTTTATTTTTTGACTTTTCATATGCATATTTAGACATTTATAAAGTTTTACAGAGTATTTACAATAAAAATGGATTATAATGGCATTTTCCCTGTATTTTTCACACAAAAATTAAATTATTCGTTACATAACAAACTGTGGTGTGTTAAAGTAGTAAAAACTTCTTTCAGGATATCCTTAAAATATTTGGAGAAATGGTGAATAAGGTGTGAAATGTCTATGGAAGGCGGATTTTAAAGTACCGATAGGCCTCTATAGTTTGCCTCTGTGAGTAATAATGCCAGGAGGCAGAACTGAAGGAAGGGGGAGGGTTTTTCTTACATTTTGTAAAGTGTTTTTAACTTTCACCTTCCCCTGTAATGGTCATTCACTCATTCCGTGTGTCCGCAGTTTGTTTCCATCATCCCTAGAATAAAGAGTTCGGTGAATGAAAAGTTGTGCAGTTTTATTCGAGAATTTGGCGATAAAATATTTAGTACCGATGGCACTTTTATTTTGTAAGTTGTGTGAAGTTGAAGTCGCCGCTGAGAAACGTTTCACTGCGCAGCAACACTGTAATACAGTAAAACATAAAAACTGCTTACAAAGACAGTCAGGTCGAAAGCAGATAACTTCTATTATTTGAAAAATCTGCTAGTACTTCAACTTCATCTTCCAACACTTCAGAGTTTACGAAGGATCTCTGCAGGGCGATGATTTCATCTAACATCCCATTGAAAAAGCTTAACAATCAAAGCTTGAGACAGTTTCTGGAGAAATATACGAAACATCCAGTTCCAAATGAATCCACACTGAGGAAGAACTATCTGAGTGTGTTACGAAGAGGTGTAAAATAAGATGTAGTGTGGGGAACTATAAAATATGGGTTTCAACTGATGAAACAACAGATGTTGATGGGAGGTATGTTGAAAACATGATTGTTGGTACACTGAAAGAAGACAGACCTGGAGAAATATTCCTCCTAACTGTGAAGTGCTAGAGAGGACAAATCATTCAAGTATTGCTGTCTTATTCAACGTTCTTTGAATATACTGTGGCCAAATGGGGCAAAAAGAGAGAATGTTCTTCTCTTTATTACTGACGCGGCTTCTTATATGATGAAAGCAGCTAAGGGACTAAAGATGTTATATCCGAAGATGATATATGTAACATGTCTTGCGCATGCTTTACTGGGTGAAGAAATTCGCAGTAACTACCCGGATGTGGATAAATTAATATCAAATGGAAAGAAAGCCTTTAAGAAATCACCACTCTTCCTGCAGGCATTTAAAGATGCAGCTCCTTCATTGTCCCTTCCTCCCCAGCCTGTCCTAACCCGTTGTTGGGGTACCTGGATTGAACCTGCATTATATTACTGCAACAATTACGACACCATGTAGAAGATATGAACTCCTTGGACCCTACAGATTCTTCATCAGTGAAAATAATGCAAGATTTGTTTTCATGTTCCACTGTAAAAACTGACCTGGCTTACTTGAAATCCAACTTTGGTTTCTTTCAGAGCAAAATCACCCAGTAAGAAGCTTCAGGTTCTGAAATAAGTGATGCTCTGAATATTGTAAAATACACAGAACAAGAGTTAAAACGTCCAAAAGGAATAGTAGCAGCCAAAGTTCGTGCAAAATTAGTGAGTTTACTGGAGAAGAATCCTGGATTTTTGCAACTGTGTGGCATAAGTGAGATTTTGTGTGGAAATGAACCAGGTTCAAACTTCGAAAATGAATTTTCGCCCTTTAACTTAAGTTTTAAGTACGCCATTACTTCGTGTGATATGGAGAGAAGTTTCTCTTGCTACAAGACCATTCTCAGCGACAATAGGACAGGATTTTCATTTCACAACCTGAAAATGCATGTTGTAATCAACTCCAACAATTCAGCTGATAACGAAGACTGAGATCAGGTATGAATATTTTTAATAGAGGTAGTTGGAAGGAATGGGATTTGAGAAAGTAAAATTATTTAATTACTTTTCTCTCCCTTACAGGGTAGGTGCTGATTTGCAGAATGCAGTTAAATGCATTCATGAATGCTGCATTGTGTGACTATCTTAAAGACACTCATCTGAATTAGATAAATAAAAATGGAACATATACGTGTCATTCATGAAGTCATATTTTGGATTTTATTGGTCATGTTTTAATGTTTTTTAGGTCACAAAAAATGCATATTTCCTACATTTTAGGTCATAGAAATCCGCCCCCTAGTCATAACACAGCACTCGTCAAGAATACCACAAAAGAATATAAAGTGAACATCTTGGAAAAGTCTGGAATATCCATAATCAAAACAAATCAAAAACGTACGTTATTTTATCAAAACAGCGATTCACAAAATCTGTCACACACAAGCTGAAAAACAAACCTATCAGATAAAACTTCATGTCCATCCTCAAATTAAACATTAAAAAGAAATGTGTTCAGTCCTGTGTACCTGAAGATGCAAATACCACATTCAAAGGACACATCTCATAAACATGCTTGATTCTTCTCCACTTTTAATACAGGAATAATAAGCATTTTCTTTCTTCGGTCACTGACTCAGGACTGGTTTTTGTTACCGCCTACCTCCTTGCATATACCTAAATCTACCTGTGATGTGTGTGTGTGCGCGCGCGCGTGCGTGCAGTTTCTCGCACAGGTATGTGGCACCTACAGTTTAACACTGAACAAAAACCTAAATAGAAGTATTATAGCCAAGGATACAATCTTACAGGAAAGTTGAATAGTACCTGCTGTAATAGTGAAGACATTAAATTAATTCATTCTCACCATGCCATAACACAAAGTAATCTTCATGTCCCTTCATCACAAAGTTAAGAGTACTTCATAGTTTTAAAACTAAAATTCTTATATAATTAAGACACTAAAACTTACCACAATATTCTGTGTAGACAGCTTTAGTATACAGTTTTCTTCAACACTAGTTTTATTGTCTGTTGCCTGTACTTTTGTGTCATTCTGGTTCTTAGATGGTCTTGTATCGGATTTACTTTCTTTCCTATGCATGTCCCTCCTTGAATCTGATTCACTTTCTCTTCTATGCAAATTTCTTCTTAAATCGGATTCACTTTCCCTTCTATGCACATCTCTTCTTAAATTGGATTCACTTTCTCTCCTATTTACAGCTCTTCTTAAATCAGAGTCACTTTCTCTTCTTCGCTGATCTCTTCTCAAATCAGACTCACTTTCTCTTCTATACACTTCCCTTCTATGTTGGTCATCTTTATTCCCATTTCTCTGATTACCATTTTTTTGTACTTTCTTGTTCTCTTCTAGCCTACGTTGACTATCTCTTTCACCAACAGTTTTTAGCTCTCTATCTTGTTCTCTTCTTCTTCCATTATGTTGTTCATTTCTAATCCTTGAATCTTTCATATTTTCTTCATATTGTTCTGAACTACTTTTGGAATGTCCTATGGTAGAATTACTGTCTGGGGTCAGAGACCTAGCATATCTAGGAGCTTCTATGTCCATGTCTTCAGGCCTCAATCGTCCTCGACCACGACTGCCAGAGGGCGGTAAAGTCTGTGACCACATTTGAGGAGGTGGAGGTGGCATTTGGGTATATACCATACTGGGTGGTGGCTGTGTAAAGGATGAAGGTGGAGGTACATTTGAGTAATATAAATTAGCATTGCTTCCCTGAAAAGTAACAGAAGAACCATCCCACAGTTCTTCAGAATTGGTTCCAATATACGTAGTCTGCATTATCAAAGGTTCTTGTAAACCATTTTCTGCTATGTATTTCTTCTGTAATCGAGGTGGCAGTGAATCAAAAGATGGGTGAGAGTAATGTTTACTAACTTTTCCACGGCGAGCAAAATGTCCAGAAGGCGGCTTTGAGTGAATTTTGTCATATCCCCAGTTTGAATCTGGCTCAACACTACGTGTATCTCTTATTCTTGTGTCACTGTAACTTGGAGGCAGTGATCTAGGTTCTGATGCCTGACGTATAACCCTGTCATCATCATAAATATTATTAGTTTTGGG
The DNA here is from genome assembly GCA_034769895.1 of Magicicada septendecula. Taxonomy (NCBI): domain Eukaryota; kingdom Metazoa; phylum Arthropoda; class Insecta; order Hemiptera; family Cicadidae; genus Magicicada; species Magicicada septendecula. Next base: position 141,353,184 of record CM068367.1, on the reverse strand, counting down.
TCTTATATATTGTTTCACTGAATCTTTGCTTTCACTTTCACCATCTGTTGTCTCATAACCTGTACTATCATTATTACAAGCACTTTTCAATGCTTCTAAAGTATTGCTTGCAAACTTTATATCCATAAGAGGTGTTGGTTTCACATCATCAATTCCATTCATTCTTATATTCTCATCAATATTCTCATTTCTCCCACTTCCTGGTTTATCACTTCTTTGTCTATTACCAGCTTTTGATCTTCTAGGCCTCTCTGATTTTGATGACAGATCATTAAGACTTCTGTTTATCTCAGAAGTCTCGCTGATATTGCTCACTTCATCTATACTCTGTTTTCTGCTCCTCTCACGCCTTCCAGTAGTATCATTTCTAAAATTATTTCTTGGTGTTTTATTTTTATCACTTTCATTATTTAATCTGTTATCATGTTCAGCATATGCCTCAGCTAAAGGTTTAGGAACATATAATGCAACTTCCGGTTTCTTATTTCTTTTCCTACTATCACTGTTAGAACTATTATTTGTTATTTCAGCACCAATTACATGTCTGTCTCTATTACGCGAACTATTTGAACTTACACTAAGTCTATCAAAATCATCAGTCACTCTATTCACATCACTTTTTCTTGGTGTATTATTTTGATTATATTTTAGGCTATTATTTACTGGTAATCTCTGCTTATCTTCATATCGGCCCAGATCTCTTGGTCCTTCAAAGTCACCATGTCCTCCTGCTGACCTACGCAGTTTCCCACTACCAGGACGATAAATTTCTATCTCAGGTTTTCCTCTTCTTCCACTCGTAGTTGTCATGTCTTCTGGAAAAATAAAATAACGTTAAGTTAATTATATTATTTTAATTGTAAACCAGCATAGTATGAACATTAAAAATAAAACATAGTTATGATGGAAACCACATATCGTTATTAAACACAAGACTAAAATTAATTAAACACGTGTAATTTTATTTTTTTAAATAAATCTATTATTTTACTCGCACTGTAATGCAGCTGTCCTTAACTAATTTAGCCACTTACAATGCAACATCACAGCATGGGTAAACATATCTGTTAATAAAATGTGGCCATCCACTTAAGCAGAAATATATTTCCGATTTAAATGATGTGTCTACTTACTGCAAATAAGTATAAAAGAGGTAATTGACACTTACATATATATAGAAAATCTTTTCAAGGTGTACACAAATACTCTGAGAATATAATTGGCCCACATAAACCAAATGCAGGGCAGACTCATAACACTGTAAGGACTATATCATTTATAAATCTCCACCCTACTGACATCTTTCTGAATTCACATATTCTCAAGGGTTGAGTTTTTATAAATAAATTATTTTTTATGGTTCTGAGATCAGTAAAATGGTTGAGGCTAAGAAGTACAGGATTTGCATCATATTTGTTTTGATGTAAATAAAACAGAGGCAGAACCCATCAATCGCTATGAGAAGCTTATATTGATCAAGATTTAAGCTAATGAAGAACATTCAGCATTATCAGTGTTATCAGAATTATTAGAGAGTTGATAACATGTCATTATACAATAAACATTCTGATTAACCATCACTGAACACAACTCCGGAAATAAGTGCAGAAGTATGCAAAATCATTCTTGAAGAAAAAAAAAAGGCAACTCATCCACAGTGCTTGTAAACTCAATCTGTTGTATGGTGCAACCCAAAATTTTATGGCAGAAAAAATAAATGTGAGACTAACTGCAGCAAAATTTGATCCACTGCTTAACAATGGCAAGCAAGAGCAAGCATCGGATTAAAGTAAAAATGGAGCTTCAAAGCACAGTTTACTCATCCCACATTGGTACCTTCCAACTTCTACCTTTCCCCTTAAATGGAAATTATGGCTAAAAAAGTATAAGTGGAATCACAACACATGCTGAGCAGCCTAACACTGGTGGACTTCTCTGGGTACTTCTAATCATGGAACAGCACCAAAATGGTACACAAGCTCCAGTGACTATTTTTAAAAAAGTAAAGCCCAAGCGATTACTTCGTCATAAACAAATTTCCATTTTTTTATAAACTTATTCTCAGAGTTTTTAGTAGCTGATGTTAAGACAATACACTTAAATTATAAAGAATATATATCCTACATGTTTGAAAAAAATCTACATACTTAATTACAAAACTAAAGTAACCAACAGGCTTAAAAAAGGAATATGCTGTAATAATTCTTCCACCAAAACCCCACATAAGATTTCTCAAAGAAAGTTAAAAAAAAAAACTGCATAAATATCTAAACTTAAAAAAGAAAAACTGTTTCTATAGTTTTGACAGAATCTTCTTCTAATCTCAAGTACATAAGTCATCACCATACTGTAACCCCGCTGAAATCACAACTACATGTAACCCTTCTGTGTTACAACCTTTTCATCTAACTTCCATGTTCCTTTTATCTGGAGGTAAACTATCCCATCCAATCTTACATTTGCTCTTCCAAATTAGTTTTCTAGTATATCTCCCTATTCTCTTATTTGTTTTTCAGAATGTTCTAGATAAATTCATTACATCTGAATGATATGTCATGTAAACTGTATCTTCCTCTTGTAATACCATCCTTATCTCCTTCACTTCTGTTAACACTTTAAAATTAGTTTCCCTTCTCCCTAACTCGCTCTTGACACATTCTGTGTGTAATTCAAAACAGGTCTCCTCCCGACTTCCCACTGTCCAACTCTTAGTTCCATCAAACACTGTACTCCATGCCAATAATTAGCATACTGATTTAAGTTAAAAACAAATTTTATTTTAATTAATTACCTCAACATAAAATTTTTAAACATTATCTTAAAACAATTTCTTACACACACAAATTCTAAAAACTTAAAATGACAAAAAATATATTTAAAATTTATAAAACTAACAGATATTCACTAATGAATAGGAAATATCTGAAGGTTCTAAAGTAAATTTAAAATTAATTTTAATTTAATTTTAACATTAATTTTAAAATTATTAAAAACTTAAACTATTACAAAATTTCAAATTTAAGTTTACAGGCATATTCTCAAATAATGTCTTCTATGATGAAACACTTCAATAAAACACGAGCTGCAAATAGAAAATAATTTACTGAAGCATATGAATAAGGAATACTTGAACCATTTGTTAAGGATACATAGCCAGAACAGGCAAGATGTACAAGTTTGTTGTACAATGCATAAAATCGAGAATACAAGGGATTAAGGGCAAATATAAATATGCAGGGTGGAGGACCTCCACAGAAACTTATGAAGGATTGCAGTTTGGCTAGTATAAAGGGTTCTCAAAAAAAATAATAATAATAATGAACATTACTAGTATCACCAAACACTCAGAATGGTAAAACATCAGAAGAGTGGGAGATCAACATAACAATATACTTTTTCTTCAGTACAGGTCCTTCCACTTATCAATGTGATATTTATTTTAACTGACATTTGTTTCCCTGTTTGTTTGTGTCATGTCATTTTAGTCATAAGCTTTCAGTGCTACAATTTTTTGTGAAAACGAAAAGTTGAAAGGATCACTGTGTATAAAATTTTGTTCAAAAGACATTTGACCATCAATAAACATTCAGAGACAATAGCTCACTAGTTAAGTGACAATATGTTGTATTGTTATATACAGCAAGAATACTTTCCAATTTCAATTTTCCAATAGCAAAAACATAACATTTTTTTACGTTTACATAGAAAAAAAATAATGTAAATATATATTCCTACATGTTATTTACAGAATATATAAGTTACAAAATATTTATAAATTTTTCATTAATTACTATCAAATTGTGGATTACATCATTTGTAAAGTTCTCCAGGCTGCGCACGCACACACATTTAGTCTCATCGTGTTAAGCTCTATTATCTAAAGGCAAATTAATAACAACAATATGTTTTTATTTTCATGTGAACAAAATGAACACAAACTTCAAACAAGCGAACAAAATTATTTTTTAATAATTTCATAATAATTTCAAACAGCATGTATATTGCGTTTTTACCTTCTCTGTTTATATGAAACAAGCTAACAACTACAACATACAGTGATAAGAGGGATTATGACCTTCACAGTCGTATCTATCACACAACAATATCGGACGTCCTACTGCCTTAATCACAATACAGTACTTTCATAAAACTGATTCATTACTTGACTTGCAATCTGAACATTTTTAACAGTTTTATGACCAACTGAGACTATCAAAATTTAAGAATATACGAGTACATAGTACAAAATAAGTTCACCTATGTACTGAATTTTTATCATTCCTCATCAGGAGTATTACGTTCCTGTTTGTATGTGTTTATGTATTAGTGTGGGGGGGGTAGTGCAAACTTAAATTCTATACATTATATTTGGTGTAAAATTCAGCATTGCACATATCTTTTATAAAATTATAAAAATTAAATAAATTTTAATGTTACACTTCAGCTAGTCTTACATGCAATCATCACATATATTCATTATGCCAAGATCAGACATACTCATTACCAGTTACAATCCTGTTCCCTCACTTTTGTTACAGCCACTTTTCTGTTCTAAAATAACCAGTAGTTACTAATCTACACACACAAGTTACTGAATAACAATAAAAATAGTGTTGCTTAATAAACGGATAAACCAAGACGATTGTAAATATCAAACTTGAGAAAACATATGACTAATTGTGCAACAGGAAAACTCGATACACAGCAGATAAATTACCAGTTGCAGAAGTAAACTTTTATGAAAAGCAGCCAGAATGTTAAGAACACAAAGGAAGTCAAATCAATATACATGCAAAATAATGGCTAAGTAATACAATCTCATCTCCTTAATCCTCATTTGTACATGCCACTGTACTGGCTAAGCAACACAGACATATTTCTAACCAAATGTGTACTTCAGTTTCAGTTAAGTAGCTCAACACCCCCCTGTAGATGCTTAGCAATACTGATACAGAGTCACTGATAAAACAATGAGAATACATGGTTGCTTACTTATACATGGTTACTGCTAGCAACAAGATAACTAATCAAACTAGAGGAAACACATGACTAATTGTTGTGCAACTTGAAAACTTGACACAAAATAAGCAACTGATCAACAGCTTTATATTGCCATTTAAAAATACAGCCGTTCCCAAAATCGAAAATCACTACCAATAACTGGAGAAATAGAGTAAACATTCAATAATCCAGCACAGATTTTACAGTTTGCAGACTACCTGTGACAGGTCAGAACAATGTAAAAATTGCTGGAAAATAAAAATGTAAAGAAACAAATTAAAAATAAAATTAAAAAACAATACGGAAATTTATGAAGATAAAAGAGGCTTATTGTATGGAGAATCACAAAACAGTACTGAAATGTGTTGCAGATTTGACTTAGGAAAAAAGAGAACATTCATTACTCTACATTACTTTCAGGCAAATTGTATGCACCGATTGAAAATATCGGTAAATCTTCCATGTTCTAAGATTTATATTTAAATCATTTTCAAAATGAAATATTTCCACAGAAACTACTTCTTTCTACTTCTTGCTTCAGCCTTACCCACAGTACTGTGGTCACTAACGTATCATGTTAGCACACTAGATTTTCACTGATGATAGCAGTCGATGGCACTGCTGAAACATCTGGTTTTGCAGAAAACATTGGATCATGGCCAAACAGCCCGGGAAGGAATTTTAACAACAAACTACTTCTTTGTTGCCGATAACGTAGTACACATATAAAAAAAAATCACCTCCCACTTCAACTATCATTTTCATTTATATAAAATTACCCCCTCCCCTTTCAACTACCCTTTTCATTTATAGATATTTCATCTACCTTTCTACAGTGGATTATTATGACCTTCTTTTCAGAATACTTTAATTATCAAAATTAAGTACTTCACTCTTCTTAAAACATAAAACGTTGCAGGTAAACTACCCCTTCCCCTTAACCGATCTTCACCAAAATGAATAGGCTTTGAGTCCTCTACAACTCAGGCACATATGCAAAAAATTATTTGATTCTGTTTGAATTTGCAGCAGTTATCGTTGCCCATAAAAAAAATTCTACAGCCACACAGACACCTTTCGAAAATATCGGTATGGAGAACCATACATGACTTCCATGTTCTAAGATTTATATTTAAAATCATTTACTAAATGAAATGTTTCCATAGAAACTACTTCTTTCCACTTATTGCTTCAGCCTTAACCACAATACTGTGGTCACTAACGTATACCCACCTCACGTTATCGCACTCGATTTTCACTGATGATGGCAGTCGATGGCACTGCGGAAACGTCTGGTTTTGCAGAAAACATTGTGCTACGGCCAAACAGCCCGGGAAGGAATTTTAACAACAAACTACTACTTTGTTGCCGATAACGTAGTACACATATAAAAATTATTCCCTCCCTTTTCAACTATAATTTTCATTTATAGAAAAATACCCCCACCCCGTTCAACTAGCCTCTTCATTTATAGATATTTCATCTACGTTTCTACAGTGGATTATTAAGATCTTCTTATCAGGATACTTTATTTATCAAAATTAAGTAATTTACTCTTGTTACAACAAAAACTGTTTCAGGTAAACTGCCCTTTCCCCGTAACCGATCTTCACCAAAATCAATAGGCCTTGAGTCTTCTACAACTCAGGCACATATGTAAAAAATTATTTGATTATGTTCAATTTACGGCAGTTATCGTTCGTAATGAAAAAATTTCTCTTGTTACAACATAAAATGTTGCTGGTAAACTACCCCTATCCCTTAACCGATCTTCACCAGAATGAACAGGCTTTGAGTTCTCTACAATTTAGGGACGTACGCACAAACTTATTTGATTATGTTTGAATTTACGGTAGTAATCGTTCGTCATAGAAAAATTAACCTTGTTATCACATAAAATGTTGCAGGTAAACTACCCCTTTCTCTCAACTGATCTTCACCAAAATCAACAAGTCTTAAGTCCTCTACAATTCAGGGAGGCATGCAAAACATTATTTGATTCTGTTTGAATGTGCGGCAGTTATTGTTCATCATATAAACAATTACTCTTGTTAAAACATTAACAGTGGCAGGTAAACTACCCCTTTCCCTTAACCGATCTTCACCAAAATAAATAGGCCTTGAGTTCTCTACAACTCAGGTACATACGTAAAAAATGGTTTGATTCTGTTTGAATTTACGGAAGTTATCGTTCTTCATGAAAAACGTTCTCTTGTTACAACAAAAATGTTGCAATTTCTTTTATGAATTTGCTAACTGCTATAATTTTTTATTGTTCGACTAAGCTTTTCGTCATTACTGACATCTTCAGGTCTTAAACAACCTGAAGCAAATTCATAAAAGAAATAGTAAGGATGGCTGCTAATTTAAATAATACGAAGGAAAAAAAATGTTGCAGGTAAACTACCCCTTTCCCTTAACCGATCTTCAACAAAATCAACAGACCTTGAGTTATCTACAATTGAGAAAGGTATGCACAAAATTATTTGATTCTGTTTAAATGTGCGGCAGTTATCGTTCGTCATAGAAACAATTACTCTTGTTAAAACATAAAATGTGGCAGGTAAACGACCCCTTTCCCTTAACCGATCTTCACCAAAATCAACAAGCCTTCAGTCTTTTACAATTGACGAACGTTTGCAAAAAAATATTTGATTCTGTTTGAATGTGTGGCAGTTATAGTTCGTCATAGAAAAAATTACCGCTGTTAAAATATAAAATGTTGCAGGTAAACTACCTCTTTCCCTGAACCGATCTTCACTCAAATCAACAGACATCGAGTTCTCTATAGCTCAGAGAGGTATGCAAAACATTATTTGATTCTGATTGAATTTACGGCAGTTATCATTCATCATAGAAAAAATACCCATGTTAAAACATAAAACGTTGCAGGTAAACTACCCCTTTCCCTAAACCGATCTTCAACAAAAACAATAGGTCTTGAGAACTCTACAATTCAGGGCTGTATGCAAAACATTATTTGATTCTGTTTGAATTTGCGGCTGTTATCGTTTGCCATAGAAAATACCCCATAAAACGTTGCAGGTAAACTACCCCTTTCCCTTAACCGATATTCACCAAAAACAATAGGTCTTGAGAACTCTACAATTCATGGCTGTATGCAAAATATTATTTGATTCTGTTTGAATTTGTGGCTGTTATCGTTTGCCATAGAAAATACCCTGTTAAAACATAAAACGTTGCCGGTAAACTACCCCTTTTCCTTAACCGATCTTCACCAAAAACAATAGGTCTTGAGTACTCTACAAATCAGGGCTGTATGCAAAAAATTAGATTATTCTGTTTGAATTTATGGCTGTTATGTTATAGGAAAAAATCTACACACACACACACACACTTTTCGAAAAATGACTTTTTTTCATGTTTTGAGTGTAGTAAATCAGAATCTGCAATAATCTCGAACACAATTTTTTTTGCCATCACCATACTTCCATTTCCTTAAGGAACATGGAAGTAAAATGACTTTTCTTCATGTTTTGAGGGTAGTACAATCAGAATCAGGCCTTATCTCGAACACGATTTTTTTTGCCATCACCATACTTCCATTTCCTTATGGAACATGGAAGTAAAAAGGAAAACATAAAAATCAAAAAACAATGAGGAAAAGAAGACTTATTCTTTGGACATTTATATAGAATGGACGACAATACGTTAACAAAGCAGATCTTCAAATATCTGTGGGGGAAGAAGTCATCATCAAGTTGGATTAAAGAAGTCCAAAAGGATTTAGAAAAAAAATGATATAAACGGAGAAGAAGCAATTGAAAGATAAGTTTTTCGGGCAAAAGTGTTAAAAATGGAAGGAGTCCTGGGTAGGAGAGAGAAAAACGCAGGTTCAAAATGAACTGAAGACAGGAAGAAGAGACACAGTGAAAAAATAAAGAACTGAAATTGGCATGTGGTCCTTAGATAGCCGATAAAAAAAAATCAAAAAATTTGTCACAAATTACTTAAAACAAAAGTTAAAAATTATATGTTATTCTAGCTATAAAAATAAAGCAGTACTTTCATTTTTATGTAAATGTGAAAACCATATTATAATTTAGGCCTATAAACTGTAATTGCACAAAAGTCATTTTAACATAAGTTTTAAGAAACTTTTACCTAATGTGACTCCAAAAAAGTATTTGTAGGTTCTTTTTTAAGACTGCCAAATAAAGTATATAGAAAAAAAAAAGAACTTTTGAAAACGGGCTGCTTCTTAAAATGGAGCAGGACTTTGCAGATGGAAGAATAAGGAATGCTTATAAATATCTTAAGCATCTCAGGGAAGGTTATAAACCATCTACAACACTATGTAGAGACAGAGAGAATAGAATTATCAGTAACCCAGAGAAAATTAAAAAGGATCTGGCAAGAATACTTCGATTGCCTCCTTGCTGGTGTGATAGAGGGAGGAGAAATTGTTGCTCACACCCCGTGGAATGCAAACATTGGGGAGATGGAATTTGACCCACCATCAATTCAGGAAATAGAAGAAGCTATTAGTGCCCTCAAAAACAACAAGGCACCAGGAACAGACTTAATTCCTGCAGAATTGCTTAAAGCTGGAGGTACTGATGTGGCAGTCGCACTGCACTCCTTAATTGTGGACATATGGCAAATGGAACTAATGCCCATGGAATGGAATAAATGCATTATATGTCCTATTTATAAAAAAGGTGACAAACTTCAATATAAAATTTACAGAGGCATTTCGTTGCTGTGCACCTCCTACAAGGTTTTTACATATATCTTGAACCAAAGGCTGAGACCCCTCACAGAAAATATAATACGGGAATACCAAGCTGGAATTCGACCTGGAAGGTCTACAATCGACCAACTCTTCTTGGTAAAATAGATACTAAGATGTGGATGGGAACGTGATATTGATGTGTACCAAACTTTTGTGGACTTCAGACAAGCGTATGATTCTATTAATAGAGACAAACTCTACACCATAATGCATGAGTTTGGAATACCAGGCAACCTAGTAAGATAATGCAAGTGACCATGCAGCAGACTGAAGCCCAAGTAAAAGTGGATAGCCAACTAACTGAACCCATAAATACCACATGAGGACTAAAGCAAGGAGATGGGTTAGCCCCAACACTATTTAATATTGCAATGGAATATGTAATTAGAGGTTTGTCAATAAATAGCTCCAATCTGTTAACAAATAAAACTGTACAGATAGCCGCTATGCAGATGACATTAACATCATGTCAAGACAGATCGCAGCAGCTAAAGAAATATTTCTGGAGCTTAAAAACAAAGCCAAGGAAGTTGGGCTAGCCATAAATATAGATAAAACAAAAAATGCTTATCCAAACAAGAAGTGACCGGGTTCATAACAACATTGAGATAGAGGAGGACACAACTGAAGTGGTGGACAATTTCATGTATCTCGGAGTGAACCTAGCAAAGACTGGATCAGAGGAGCCGGAGATCCAAAGATGGACCACCATGGCTAACAAGGCATACTTCACATTGCTGCCATCATTTAGGTCAACAAAAATGAAAATATATAAGACTGTCATCAGACCAGTGTTATGCTATGGGTGTGAGGCATGGACAATCACACAGAAAGCAGCCGACATAGTAGACAACCTTAGAAAGGAAAATCCTCAGACGCATTATAGGCCCAACACAAGAAAATGGCTCATGGAGACTGAGATATAACAATGAACTGTATCAAATATATAAAGAGATACCAGTCTCAAAATTTATAAGAATGCAAAGATTGCGTTGGGGCGGACATGTTATGAGAATGGAGGATGCCAGGAACCCCAAAAGTGCTCTACTGGGTACACGGGAAGGAATGAGACCTAGAGGCAGACCAAGGAAGAGGGGGGAAGATGGCGTTGCAGAGGACGCGAAGGACATGGGGATAAGAAACTGGAGGAGGGCTGCAATGGATAGAGTAGATTGGAGGCGGAGATTGGTGGAGACCACGGCCCGACTTGGGCTGTAGCGCCATAGGAGGAGGAGGTCCTTTTTTATTAAAAATTTAGTGTTCTCTAAAAAAATATTACATTAAAAATATTAGTATTAAAAAAATATTATTTACTGTAATAAATAATACTGTCACAAGTTAATGTAAGTTCAACATGTTGATTTGCTAGGCCTATACAGTATAAGAAACAATACATCATCACTTTTAAAATATACAACTACTACAAAAATGTCTGCACACTGTCCATGATTTTATATTTATTCTGCACCTCTATTACCCCAGATAATCGGCTAATTGAAAAAACTAAACCTGCAGACAACACACAAATAATGAAGTTATGTAATTAGAAAAGGTAACTAAATGTTTGATTGAAAGAACTGTCAATAATTAAATTAAAATTAAATTAAACCTCCGCTCAACAGTCCGTTAAGGACCAAGGCGTACCGCACAGCTTTTGTGTTAGTGTGACGGTGTATGGCTAGTACTACGCGCCACCAGCCGCTAGTTGCGGTATTCACAGCCAGGAGGCGGCGCTGTAGGCAGCGCCTACTCAGTTTGCCTCACGACGCTGAGTGCACGCCGTACGGAACCTCTGCTGGGAATTGAACCCGGGACCACGAGCGCATCAATCGCCCGCGTTAGCCACTAGACCACCTGGAGGCTCCTGTCAATAATTACATTGAATTAAACATGCGATGAATATCCTCCACTGTCACAGTGACCTTTCAGTATTTGTATCGCCTTTACGTATTTAGAAAATATTTTTAAACAATTTGTTCATGTGAACATGCTTTTTCTCAGCATTGGTTTTCTTAAAAAATCTTTTGGTAGAGTATTATTTAAGTAGAAAACTTATCTTATTTGTTGTGAAAAAATTTCAAAGCTGCTGCCGATTTCTAGATTAATGATGCTTTAGTGCTTGCGGCCACAAAAAAAAAGTAGCCAGTATATCACAAATAAAACAGATGTCCATGCACATGAGAATTAACAAATATGATTAATTAAAATTATATGTAAAAAAACAACTACATTTACCCATCACTCACAAGAGATAACAATGAAGATTATAACACAGCAGAAAATATTAATTACACAGGGAGCATGGTTACTTCAAAAACTGTTCTAGAAGCAGTTGTGAATCACACTATTCAAATAATGTTCAATCACGAATGATTAGTCTAAATATACTCTACAGAATCAATTCTCCCTGGTCATTAACACAAGTGGTAAACAGAAGCTTTAATTATATACTAAAACTTACAAAATATAAAACAAACAGTGATAAAAGTTAGTTAAGCCTAACTGTAGAGATAAACACACACACACACACACACACACACACACACACACACACACACACACACACACACAATCGTCTGCACACTAACACACATGTACCTGCACATACATAATGATAAAGAATACTATCCAATTCCTAATGTACTACATTGTGATATGTTTCATTTCTTTTAGATTTATCTATTTAAAGTGTACATTCTACAAATGAATCCCAGCCACTCTTGATATACCTCTGCACACCCTGTTTTTACAGCAGGTGATCAGAACACGTTCTTCACTATTTTCCGATCCATACAGATTGGATGACTTTGCTTTATTTGTAATCTTTTCTCCTCATCTCTTCCTACCTCCATCTTTCTTACTTCATCATAACTTGGTCTATGAACCTTATATAATCATCATCAACCTTATGTATTATCTATTCATCATAACTCCTACTGAATCTGAACCTTTGTCTATGCCTCTTCTGTACTATTCGGGTTTCCAATCTACAAGTTTTTGAACCCTTCCAATATACAACCCCTCTTGGTCTTTGTGTATTAATAAACACTACTAAGTTCTCTCCTTTAATACTTGATCTAGTTTTGAATTTATTTAACTTGTAAGTACCTATTCGTACAACATTTTTCAGCTTCTTGCCTTATCTATTTTGATAGAATCTTTGTTCCTTAGTAAGCAGATTATTGATCAGATAACTAACAGTCACAAAACTAAGTTAGTTAAAAAAATATCGGTACGGAGAACCATACATGACTTCCATGTTCTAAGATTTATATTTAAAATCATTTTCGAAATGAAATATTTCCATAGAAACTACTTCTTTCTACTTATTGCTTCAGCCTTAACCACAGTACTGTGGTCACTAACGTATACCACCTCACGTTATCACACTCGATTTTCACTGATGATGGCAGTCGATGGCACTGCAGAAACGTCTGCTTTTGCAGAAAACATTGGACTACGGCTAAACAGCCAGGGAAGGAATTTTAACAATAAACTCCTTCTTTGTTGCCGATAACGTAGTACACATATAAAAAATTATCCCCTCCCCCTTTGACTATAATTTTCATTTATAGAAAATTACCCCAACTCCGTTCAACTAGCCTCTTCATTTATAGATATTTCATCTACATTTCTACAGTGGATTATTATGATCTTATAAGGATACTGTATTTATCAAAATTAAGTACTTTACTCTTGTTAAAACATAAAACGTTGCAGGTAAACTACTCCTTTCTCTTAACCGATCTTCACCAAAATCAACAGGCCTTGAGTCCTCTATAATTCAGGGATGTACGCAACAAATTATTTGATTCTGTTTGAATGGGCGGCAGTTATCGTTCGTCATAGAAAAAATTACCCTTGATAAAACATAAAACGTTGCAGGTAAACTACACCTTTCCCTTAACCGACCTTCACCAAAAACAATAGGCCTTGAGTCCTCTACAATTCAGGGATGTATACAAAAAATTATTTGATTCTGTTTGAATTTGCTGCTGCTATCGTTTGCAATAGAAAAAAATTACACACACACACACACGCTTTTCGAAAAATGACTTTTCTTCATGTTTTGAGGGTAGTACATCAGAATCTGCCATTATCTCAACACGATTTTTTTCGCCATGACCATACTTCCATTTCCTCATGGAACATGGAAGTAAAAAAGGACAGAATAAACAGTGCTTTAACATTATGGCATTAACTAACAGTAACTTCTGACCTGTATGTTATAAAAAAAAACTCCTCTTAAACATACAGTAAGCACAAGCTTTACTTTCTTATAGGTCAACTACAATATATATTACAGTAAGCCAATATTAATTTCTAAAAAATCGGTATGGAGAACTATACACGACTTCCATATTCTAAGATTTATATTTAAAATCATTTTCGAAATGTAATATTACCATAGAAACTACTTCTTTCTACTTACTGCTTCAGCCTTAACCACAGTACTGTGGTCACTAACGTATACCACCTCACGTTTTCGCACTCGATTTTCACTGATGATGGAAGTTGATGGCATTGCCGAAACGTCTGGTTTTGTAGAAAACATTGGACTACGGCCAAATATCCCGGGAAGGAATTTGAACAAAAACTACTTCTTTGTTGCCGATAACGTTGTACACATACATATCAGTGGCGAAGTTACATGGAGGCAATTGAGGCAATGCCTACCCTAAAAATTCTGTAGAATAAAAATTATAAATACGTATGAACTACATAACGTAAAGATTATACATTGTTACTGGACTGTCAAATTTATTAAACCGAAACGTACTTTATTGAGCGACCGCTACATGGTGACAGGTGAGATTCGGCATAGCTCGTTTAAAGCGAATGAGGCAACCTGAACTTGCCTCAGCATTTTTTGTATACATCGTATGTAAGAAATGTAGTGGTGAGATAGGGAAGTGAAGGGAGGGGGGATTGTCCCGCGCTGTACACATAAAGCGTTGAGGCATGCCTCACTTCTGTGGTCCAAACAATTAAGTTAAAGTGCCTGTGTTGTTTCTAAGTGTGTTTATTTTATGCGGTTATTAAAAGTGTCACTGTTATTCCGCTGAACTAACAGATGATCAAGATTGTTATTTGAATTATTTGTAACATTAAACATATATATAGAAACTAATCAAGTTTAAAAATTTGAAGTTCAATCAGTTGTATTATTGTGTATGACTAATACAAGGATTGTTCAATAGAAACACGTATAGAGCTGTAAAGCATTTTATATTCAACGATTTTAAAAGAAGTCTCCAATAACATTAAGACATGAGTTCCACTGTTGCGCTAACCTGTAGATTCCCAGCTAGTAAAATTCTTACGTCTGTTTGTGGAACCATTCGGTTACAGCAAACTCTACCTCAGCGTCCGAGTCCTTTTAGTGATTCCTTAAAAAAAATTTAAGATAAGATTTTTGCCTACCCATTCATAAACTACTAGCTTCGCCACTGATATATATAAAAAATATACACATAAAATTAATGGCTTGTATAAGTTAATGATTGATCTCCATTAAGTAGTGCTCAAGTTTCCAAAGTTTTAATATTATGATGTCCGTAATTAAAACATCAGAGCAGGTTTAGTGTGAATGGGGGTACACCGTGGACAAAAATTTTCAACATTTCCTATTGAGCGTTGCTTAGAGTAAAGCTGCGAATCTACAGTGTACGTTTCACAGAACAAACACAGAAAAAGACGGAGCGCTCCGAAGTCACTCATGGACCCTCAGCATCTTGCAGAGGGTTCATTCCCTAAAGACGAAAAGTCTGTCTATGAACCGTTCCTCTGTAAACACGTGCAGTTACACTGCCCAGCGATCCACAGGAAGCAAATCGCTATCCACGCTGGACACTTTTTCGGCTTGCACGCGTTATGTTGGTATGGGTTTTGGCACTTACCATTTAAAAAGCGTGCAAATGTAAGAAAATAAACATGAGTGAGGCCAGAAATAACACGAATTTTGTGTGTGTGTGTGTGTGTGTGTGTGTGTGTGTGTGTGTGTGTGTGTGTGTGTGTGTGTGTGTGTGTGTGTGTGTGTGTGTGTGTGTGTGTGTGTGTGTGTGTGTGTGTGTGTGTGTGTGTGTGTGTGTGTGTGTGTGTGTGTGTGTGTGTGTGTGTGTGTGTGTGTGTGTGTGTGTGTGTGTGTGTGTGTGTGTGTGTGTGTGTGTGTGTGTGTTCCCTGCCTTTTTATTGCGGTAGTCATAATAATAAAATAAAATGGAAACGTAAACATTACATAACTGAGATATGCTTGCCTGCCACGAATGATATTGATGTTTGTAACAAAATTTTCTGTTTGTACATTTTGAGTGTAAATTAATCCATTATACTATTAACTCATACATGATTTACATTAAAATGAAAAATTATAATTTTATTGCCTGGCAACAAAATTATTTTATTTTTAACAATTACCATTGTTTCAAAAAGTTTAAATGAATTTTCAAGTACTTTACTGTTGTTAAAACGTAAAAGGTTGCAGGTAAACTACCCCTTCCCCTTAACCGATCTTCACCAAAATCGAAAGTCCTTGATATCTCTACAATTCAGGGACGTATGCAAAAAATTATTTGATTCTGTTTGAATTTGCGGCTGTTATCATTTGCCATAGAAAATTACCCTTGATAAAAAAACGTTGCAGGTAAACTACCCCTTCCCCTTAACCGATCTTCACCAAAATCGAAAGTCCTTGAGATCTCTACAATTCAGGGCTGTATGCAAAACATTATTTGATTCTGTTTGAATTTGCGGCTGTTATCGTTTTGGTAAACTACCCCTTTCCCTTAATCGATCTTCACCAAAAACAATAGGTCTTGAGAACTCTACAATTTAGGGGTGTATGCAAATAATCTTTTGATTCTGTTTGAACTTGCGGCTGTTATCGTTTGCCATAGAAAATACCCTTGATAAACCTTAAAACGTTGCAGGTAAACTACCCCTTTCCCTTAACCGATCTTCACCAAAAACAATAGGTCTTGAGAACTCCATAATTCAGGGCTGTATGCGAAACATTATTTGATTCTGTTTGAATTTGGGGCTGTTATCGTTTGCCAAAAAAAAAAAAATTACCCTTGATAAAAAAAACCCGCTGCAGGTAAACTACCCCTTTCCCTCAACCGATCTTCACCAAAAACAATAGGTCGTGAGTACTCTACAAATCAGGGCTGTATGCAAAACATTATTTGATTCTGTTTGAATTTGCGGCTGTTATCGTTTGCCATAGAAAATACCCTTGTTGAAAAAACGTTGCAGGTAAACTACCCCTTTCCCTTAACCGATCTTCACCAAAAACAATAGGTCTTGAGAACTCTACAATTTGGGGGTGTATGCAAATAATCTTTTGATTCTGTTTGAACTTACGGCTGTTATCGTTTGCCATAGAAAATACCCTTGTTAAAACATAAAACGTTGCTGGTAAACTACCCATTTCCCTTACCCGATCTTCACCAAAAACAATAGGTCTTGAGAACTCCATAATTCAGGGCTGTATGCGAAACATTATTTGATTCTGTTTGAATTTGCGGCTGTTATCGTTTGCCAAAAAAAAAATTACCTTAGATAAAAAAACGATTGCAGGTAAACTACCCCTTTCCCTCAACCGATCTTCACCAAAAACAATAGGTCGTGAGTACTCTACAAATCAGGGCTGTATGCAAAAAATTATTTGATTCTGTTTGAATTTGCGGCAGTTATCGTTTGCCATAGAAAAAAAATCTACACACAGACAGACACACACACTTTTCGAAAAACGACTTTTTTCATGTTTTGGTGTAGTACAATCAGAATCTGCAATAATCTCAACACGATTTGTTTTGCCACCACCATACTTCCATTTCCTTAAGGAATATGGAAGTAAAAGTATCTAGTTACTATGTGATTCACTTGTTTACATCCAACATATCTGATCTCTTGTTTGGCATGTGTGTGCCCGCACACACTAAAGTGCATGCCATACTACTTAAACTCTCAGAATGAATTACTATCCATCACACACACACACACACACACACACACACACACACACACACACACACACTGTAAGCTTTATAGAGCACTGATCTCAAGTGCCCAAAACATATGGTACATATAAGGCTAAGCATTTCCTGCTCTTATAAACAACAATACTCTTGACATAAACTGTTGCAATGCTGAACTTAAAATATAGGTCATAATATCTATACTCACGGACAAAAAATTTAAATATTCTTTATCATTATTTACATTTCAATAATTGGGATAAATTATAGATCAATTACTGAAATGTTTTTAATACCTTCTTCATAACAAACAATGTAGTCCCGCCATTGTTTGGCATAAATTCAGGATGAAATATTACAAATGCATAAAATATACAAACAAACATAATCATGAAATTATTATCTGTATACATACACTAAGTTGGCGTCTGGGGCGGTTGTGAATGCCAGGGGATTACCCGGGCCAGCCGCCAGGTAGTCGCCGGCCCAGACGCCAACTTAGTGTATACAGATAATAGTAATACTGTAAAAACATTAATTAATGTTTGATATATTTTATATGGAACATAATAAATATTTTATGTTCTTTTAAAAATGCTAAAATTTCACTGTAACATATACAGCATACCTAAAATGATGTAACTTTCATTAACACAATGATCAAAACACAATCATTACCACAAATTTTCACTAAAGGTGTAAACAGCTTGAACACACACACACACACACACACACACACACACACACACACACACACACACACCACACACACGCGCGCGCGCACGCACGCAGCTTTCAAACATATATTTGCAAATATAAACAGATCACTAAAACTGTCTGCAACATCCATTGTGTTGCCAATTTAAATGAAGTGAGACATGTTTAACACAAACACCATCTGTGGACTCTGCCAAATTATATTATCACTCTTAACAGGTTTAGATTATTGTAATTAATTAAATTCACTACCCAATGACTGCATCAAGTTTTACTATAACCATGATTCTTTTAATAAAATGTATCGGTCATTAGTTACTGTATTTACTTAGCCTATTACTCTAATCAGTATCTTATTAAGACTAAAGTAAATATCGGTATGGAAAACCATACATGACTTCCATATTCTAAGATTTATATTTAAAATCATTTTCGAAATGAAATATTACCATAGAAACTACTTCTTTCTACTTACTGCTTCAGCCTTAACCACAGTACTGTGGTCACTAACGTATACCACCCCACGTTTTCGCACTCGATTTTCACTGATGATGGAAGTCGATGGCATTGCCGAAATGTCTGGTTTTGTAGAAAACATTGGACTACGGCCAAATATCCCGGGAAGGAATTTTAACAAAAACTACTTCTTTGTTGCCGATAACGTTGTACACATATATATAAAAAATATGCATAAAATTAATGGCTTGTATAAGTTAATGATCGATCTCCATTAAGTAGTGCTCAAGTTTGTAATTATGATGTCATTGTAATTGAAATTGAAACATCAGAGCAGGTTTAGTGTGTATGAGGGTTCACCGTGGACAAAAATTTTCAACATTTCCTATTGAGCGTTGCTTAGAATAAATCTGCGAATCTACAGTGTACGTTTCACAGAACAAACACGCGGAAAAGAAGGAGCGCTCCGAAGTCACTCATGGACCCTCAGCATCTTGCAGAGGGTTCATTCCCTAAAGACGAAAAGTCTGTCCATGAATCGTTCCTCTGTAAACACGTGCAGTTACACTGCCCAGCGATCCACAGGAAGCAAATCGCTATCCACGCTGGACACTTTTTCGGCTTGAATGCGTTATGTTGGTATGGGTTCGGCACTTTCCATTTAAAAACCGTGCAAATGTAAGAAAATAAACATGAATGAGGCCAGAAATAACGCGAATTGTGTGTGTGTGTGTGTGTGTGTGTGTGTGTGTGTGTGTGTGTGTGTGTGTGTGTGTGTGTGTGTGTGTGTGTGTGTGTGTGTGTGTGTGTGTGTGTGTGTGTGTGTGTGTGTGTGTGTGTGTGTGTGTGTGTGTGTGTGTGTGTGTGTGTGTGTGTGTGTGTGTGTGTGTGTGTGTGTGTGTGTGTGTGTGTGTGTGTGTTCCCTGCCTTTTTATTGCGGTAGTGATAATAATAAAATGGAAACATAAACAGTACATAACTGAGATATGCTTGCCTGCCACGCACGATATATTTTCTCTTATACATGACTAGCAGAATACCCGTGCTTCGCTACGGAGTTTTACGTTGTACGTAATGAAAATGTTAGTTTAATTAATAAAGTTTAATTAAAGTAGGCATCTTAAAAATAAATAGCTGTTGCCCACAACTTCGTTCGCGTGGTCTTCAATTTAATGCGATAATATATTTAGAACAGAATCTATTCTATTGGGTTGCCATAGTAACCAGATCTAATAGTTTTTTAAGACCGCAAAGGACCCCCAGAGGATCGTATCGAAAAAAACACCTGTCCTATGTTGGTTCTCCCGTTGCGTAAAATATTTGTGCCAAGTTTGGTTGAAATCGGTCCAATGGTTTAGGTGGAGACGTGGAAGACCCCAAAGGACCCCCCAAAGGATCGTATCGAAAAAAACACTTGTCCTATGTTGGTTCTCCCTTTGCGTAAAATATTTGTGCCAAGTTTGGTTGAAATCGGTCCAGTGGTTTAGGAGGCGATGTGGAAGACCCAAAAGGACCCCATCGAAAAAACACCTATCCTATGTTGGTTCTCACGTTGCGTAAAATATTTGTGCCAAGTTTGGCTGAAATCGGTACAGTGGTTTAGGAGGAGATGTGGAAGAAACCTTCGCGGACGTGCGCACAACAACTCACCGAAGTTTCATCGCAATCGGATGAATGGTATAGGAACGCATACGGGACAAACAAAGAAACATTCATTTTTATATATAAGATGTAAACTATACCACTTACTTGACATAAACCGTGATAGCTAAGCTAATGTACAACATATATGTATTAATTATACACATAAATGTTCCTCGATAGACACTCTATCTATTGGCGAAAACTTGAATAAAATCCGTTCAGTACTTCCTGAGATTAGCGATTTCAAACACGGAGAGCAAACGGACCGACATTACTTTATACTATGTACAGATTTACATTAAAATGAAAAAATTATAATTTTATTGCCTGGCAACAAAATTATTTTATTTTTAACAATTACCATTGTTTGAAAAAGTTTAAATGAATTTTCAAGTACTTTACTCTTGTTAAAACGTAAAAGGTTGCAGGTAAACTACCCCTTCCCCTTAACCGATCTTCACCAAAATCAAAAGGCCTTGAGTCCTCTACAATTCACTAACGTATGCAAAAAATTATTTGATTCTGTTTGAATTTGCGGCAGTTACCGTTCGTCATAGAAAATACGCTTGATAAAAAACGTTGCAGGTAAACTACCCCTTCCCCTTAACCGATCTTCACCAAAAACAATAGGTCTTGAGTACTCTACAAATCACGGTGGTATGCAGAAAATTATTTGATTCTGTTTGAATTTGCGGCTGTTATCGTTTGCCATAGAAAATACCCTTGTTAAAAAAACGCTGCAGGTAAACTACCCCTTTCCCTTAACCGATCTTCACCAAAAACAATAGGTCTTGAGAACTCTACAATTTAGGGCTGTATGTAAATAATCTTTTGATTCTGTTTGAATTTGCGGCTGTTATCGTTTGCCATAGAAAATACCCTTGTTAAAACATAAAACGTTGCTGGTAAACTACCCCTTTCCCTTAACCGATCTTCACCAAAAACCATAGGTCTTGAGAACTCTACAATTCATGGCTGTATACGAAACATTATTTAATTCTGTTTGAATTTGCGGCTGTTATCGTTTGCCAAAAAAAAAATTTCCCTTGATAAAAAAACCGTTGCAGGTAAACTACCCCTTTCCCTCAACCGATCTTCACCAAAAACAATAGGTCGTGAGTACTCTACAAATCAGGGCTGTATGCAAAAAATTATTTGATTCTGTTCAATTTGCGGCAGTTATCGTTTGCCATAGAAAACACCATACTTCCATTCCTTAAGGAATATGGAAGTAAAAAATCTACAGACACACAGACAGACACACACACAGACACTTTTCGGAAAACGACTTTTTTTCATGTTTTGAGTGTAGTAGAATCAGAATCTGCAATAATCTCGAACACGATTTT
Organism: Magicicada septendecula; assembly: GCA_034769895.1. NCBI lineage: Eukaryota > Metazoa > Arthropoda > Insecta > Hemiptera > Cicadidae > Magicicada > Magicicada septendecula. Next base: position 141,331,282 of record CM068367.1, on the reverse strand, counting down.
TTTTGCCATCACCATACTTCCATTCCTTAAGGAATATGGAAGTAAAAAGAACAAATACTAATCACAAATTAAGTTTTTTCTAGTTTTTGAGACCACAGTTTATTATTTTTTAAGATTGGAAAAAACTTAAAAAAATTATAGTACTGAAATTGAACGGCTACTGTATTTTTGTAGTATGTATAGTAAATGTTTAAGAAAATAAATTCACACAAAAATCAACATATAATAGATATTTACCATATATCCGTCGTGCGACTTCGTTTTTCTCGTCTTATTTTGACGCGTTTCGGCAACGAATTGCCATCTTCAGAATCTTAATCACTCATATGAGATCGTTAAAAAATTAAAACCCTAAAATCATTACGGTAAAAGTGCACTTTTACGATATTGGAAACTCACAGAAGCGAACATGAAAGTTTATGTTTCTCGAGTGGACTATATCGATCGACTGCTTTCGCGTGGACAATATCGATCAACTGATTCACTGTTTATATAGCCACTGATAAACCTGTTTTGCTTATTATAGCCCATATGTACTGTGACATTTCATTTACTGGCGCCCGTGTGCAAGTATTGCCGTGTCGTACAACATGTTATGTGAAAATGTAAGTTTATCATTCAAGACATAATCACTGTTGATTTTGACGGCTTTATATATTTCGTATTCCTCAAGCGCGTCCATGTATTTTCCTTTCCTGCAGCAATGCAAAGGCTGGAAATTTGTCTCAAAATCACTGTAGTTATGATTACATAGTATCAGGTGCCTGGCAAAATTAGATGTTGTTTTATGTAATTCCCTTCTGGGAAGATGTTCGTTATATCTTTCTTCAAATGGTCTGCCTGTTTGGCCTATGTAGAACATGTCGCATGAGCTGCAATTCATCTTGTATACGCCGGTTCTTTTTCTTTCTGGTATACTGTTTTTTCGGCTAAGAAGTCTCTGAATGTTGTTATTTGTACGAAAGGTTACAATTACATGGTGTTTCTTGAGTTCGTTAACTAGAATATTTGGTAAAATGTTTGTGTAATCTGCAGATATGTATTTATTAACCGGAAGTGTGTTATCATTGTTCGACTTTTTTAATTTCTTCTCTTTGTGTTTACTTATTAATTTATCCACTAATGAACTTTTATATCCGTTAGCCGCTGCTATGTGCTTGATGGTATTAACCTCTTCAATGTAGTCTTTTTCGCTTAACGGTATAGTTAGCAATCTATGCACAAAACTATTGTAAGCTGCCATTTTATGCGAGGTGGGATGATATGAATCGGCATGAATCGTGACGTCCGTTGTTGTGGCCTTTCTATAGATTTTAAATTGAAGTTTTCCTTCGTTTTTTAAAATGGTTAAATCTAAGAAATTTAATTGATTTTCTTCTTCTATTTCAGATGTGAATTTAATCTTATGGTGTATGCTGTTTATGTGACTATTTAAGTTTTGTATTTGTCTTTTTGTTCCATTAAATATCATAAACGTATCGTCAACGTATCTACAATAAAAAATGATTTTATTCTTGTATAATTTATTCGATATTATGTTCATATTCTCATAATAATTTAAATATATATCAGCTAATAGTCCTGACAGTGGCGAACCCATAGCCAGACCGTCATCTTGTGTAAAAAACCCGTTGTCAAATGTAAAGTAATTTTGTTCCAAGACGACTGTAAGTAGTTTTATAAGTTCATTGATTTTTTGCATGCTAAGTTGAGCTACTTCCTTTAAATTGTTATTTACAATTTCTATAGTTTCCCTCACGGGGATATTAGTGTACAAATTAGTTACGTCTAACGATACTAATTTATATTGTGGTAGTATTTCTATCTTTCTAAGTTTTTCAACAAACTCATAACTGTTCTTTATACTGTAATTATTTGCTATCCTGATATTATTCTTAATTAAAGTCACTAACAATTTAGCAGCTTTGTATCCGGGAGCTGTGGTGTAGTTTATTACTGGTCTGATTGGTGTACTTTCCTTGTGGATTTTAGGTAGTCCTGTGAATTTTGGTGCCGTGGCATTAATTGGTTTTAAATATCTGCGTGTTTTCTCATCTAACAAAAAATTACATTGATTAATGGTGTTATTCAAAGTTTTTACATAAGCCTTTGTGGGATCCCGGTCTATTTTCTTAATATTATTATTATTTATGAAATCAAATACCTTTTGAGTATACTCTCTTTTCTGCATGACCACCAATGTGTCACCCTTATCTGCCTTACTTATAATTGCATCATTTTTCTCAAGTTTACTTTTTATGGTTTTAAGATTCATGATATCCTGCTTATATTTACTTTTTAAAAAATTGTTTTGACTTTTACATTTATTACTATTAATTGCGTTATTGAGTTTGTTGTTGATAAAAACCCTTGCTTCATTCTGTGCAACGGAACCATTTAATCTTTTAATAGCAGCTTCAGCATTAACTACCTCATGGACAATTTCGTTTGTCGTATTAAATCTTGGTACATTATATTTCAGACCTTTATTAAGCACGTTTATTTCTTGGTTAGTGAACTCTATGTTGGTTGTATTCGTTACACGTTCATAGAACACATGTTTACAATCTATTGGTCTATTTTCTTTTTTATGCTGAGTAAGATATAGATTTCGTATTTTCTTATTATGGGTTAATACTTTATGATAAAAATAATTGGATATTAAAGCATTAATTTTGGTCATGATAACATCTATAACTGCAGGGTGAATTTCCTTTAACATTTCTAAATACAAAGCTGCTAAATTGTTAGTGACTTTAATTAAGAATAATATCAGGATAGCAAATAATTACAGTATAAAGAACAGTTATGAGTTTGTTGAAAAACTTAGAAAGATAGAAATACTACCACAATATAAATTAGTATCGTTAGACGTAACTAATTTGTACACTAATATCCCCGTGAGGGAAACTATAGAAATTGTAAATAACAATTTAAAGGAAGTAGCTCAACTTAGCATGCAAAAAATCAATGAACTTATAAAACTACTTACAGTCGTCTTGGAACAAAATTACTTTACATTTGACAACGGGTTTTTTACACAAGATGACGGTCTGGCTATGGGTTCGCCACTGTCAGGACTATTAGCTGATATATATTTAAATTATTATGAGAATATGAACATAATATCGAATAAATTATACAAGAATAAAATCATTTTTTATTGTAGATACGTTGACGATACGTTTATGATATTTAATGGAACAAAAAGACAAATACAAAACTTAAATAGTCACATAAACAGCATACACCATAAGATTAAATTCACATCTGAAATAGAAGAAGAAAATCAATTAAATTTCTTAGATTTAACCATTTTAAAAAACGAAGGAAAACTTCAATTTAAAATCTATAGAAAGGCCACAACAACGGACGTCACGATTCATGCCGATTCATATCATCCCACCTCGCATAAAATGGCAGCTTACAATAGTTTTGTGCATAGATTGCTAACTATACCGTTAAGCGAAAAAGACTACATTGAAGAGGTTAATACCATCAAGCACATAGCAGCGGCTAACGGATATAAAAGTTCATTAGTGGATAAATTAATAAGTAAACACAAAGAGAAGAAATTAAAAAAGTCGAACAATGATAACACACTTCCGGTTAATAAATACATATCTGCAGATTACACAAACATTTTACCAAATATTCTAGTTAACGAACTCAAGAAACACCATGTAATTGTAACCTTTCGTACAAATAACAACATTCAGAGACTTCTTAGCCGAAAAAACAGTATACCAGAAAGAAAAAGAACCGGCGTATACAAGATGAATTGCAGCTCATGCGACATGTTCTACATAGGCCAAACAGGCAGACCATTTGAAGAAAGATATAACGAACATCTTCCCAGAAGGGAATTACATAAAACAACATCTAATTTTGCCAGGCACCTGATACTATGTAATCATAACTACAGTGATTTTGAGACAAATTTCCAGCCTTTGCATTGCTGCAGGAAAGGAAAATACATGGACGCGCTTGAGGAATACGAAATATATAAAGCCGTCAAAATCAACAGTGATTATGTCTTGAATGATAAACTTACATTTTCACATAACATGTTGTACGACACGGCAATACTTGCACACGGGCGCCAGTAAATGAAATGTCACAGTACATATGGGCTATAATAAGCAAAACAGGTTTATCAGTGGCTATATAAACAGTGAATCAGTTGATCGATATTGTCCACGCGAAAGCAGTCGATCGATATAGTCCACTCGAGAAACATAAACTTTCATGTTCGCTTCTGTGAGTTTCCAATATCGTAAAAGTGCACTTTTACCGTAATGATTTTAGGGTTTTAATTTTTTAACGATCTCATATGAGTGATTAAGATTCTGAAGATGGCAATTCGTTGCCGAAACGCGTCAAAATAAGACGAGAAAAACGAAGTCGCACGACGGATATATGGTAAATATCTATTATATTAATATAAGCGACTTGGAGACAACTAACCTAAAATGTATAAAAATCAACAGTTCCTCTTTCCCAGCCAATAAAAAAATTCTTACCAATAGGTAGGAAAGACAGACAATTCAGTGCATTGATAGAAAGTGACAATGTTTTACCTTTTGCAGAAATCATGGATGACATAGACATCGCATAATTAGTTATTTGTAACATGCAAGGAGATTAAAATAACAAAGAATGTATAGAAGAGCCAGTCACAAAATTTATACAAACAGAGTTTTCAGAATCCCTGATTAATGCATAAAGTGCTTTGGAGAAATACTGAGAGACTGGAAAAATTTAGGAATTTAATAAGTAACGTTTCTAAATAGCACACAACACAAACCAAACAAAAACAAATGATTGTTTATAGTTCATCAGTTAACAAAATATCGGTATGGAGAACCATACATGACTTCCATGTTCTAAGCTTTATATTTAAAATCATTTTCAAAATGAAAAATTTCCATAGAAACTACTTCTTTCTACTTATTGCTTCAGCCTTAACCACAGTACTGTGGTCACTAACGTATACCACCTCACGTTATCGCACTCGATTTTCACTGATGATAGCAGTCGACGGCACTGCAGAAACGTCTGGTTTTGCAGAAAACATTGGACTACGGCCAAACAGCTCAGGAAGGAACTTTAACAACAAACTACTACTATGCCGATAACGTAGTACACATAAAAATTATCCCCTCCCCCTTCAACTATAATTTTCATTTATAGAAAAATACCCCCACCCCGTTCAACTAGCCTCTTCATTTATAGATATTTCATCTACGTTTCTACAGTCGATTATTAAGATCTTCTTATCAGGATACTTTATTTATCAAAATTAAGTACTTTACTCTTGTTACAACAAAAAATGTTTCAGGTAAACTGCCCTTTCCCCGTAACCGATCTTCACCAAAATCAATAGGCCAACTCAACAATACAACTCAGGCACATATGTAAAAAATTATTTGATTGTGTTTGAATTTACGGCAGTTATCGTTCGTCATGAAAAAATTTCTCTTGTTACAACATAAAATGTTGTGTGTGTGTGTGTGTGTGTGTGTGTGTGTGTGTGTGTGTGTGTGTGTGTGTGTGTGTGTGTGTGTGTGTGTGTGTGTGTGTGTGTGTGTGTGTGTGTGTGTGTGTGTGTGTGTGTGTGTGTGTGTGTGTGTGTGTGTGTGTGTGTGTGTGTGTGTGTGTGTGTGTGTGTGTGTGTGTGTGTGTGTTCCCTGCCTTTTTATTGCGGTAGTGATAATAATAAAATGGAAACATAAACAGTACATAACTGAGATATGCTTGCCTGCCACGCACGATATATTTTCTCTTATACATGACTAGCAGAATACCCGTGCTTCGCTACGGAGTTTTACGTTGTACGTAATGAAAATGTTAGTTTAATTAATAAAGTTTAATTAAAGTAGGCATCTTAAAAATAAATAGCTGTTGCCCACAACTTCGTTCGCGTGGTCTTCAATTTAATGCGATAATATATTTAGAACAGAATCTATTCTATTGGGTTGCCATAGTAACCAGATCTAATAGTTTTTTAAGACCGCAAAGGACCCCCAGAGGATCGTATCGAAAAAAACACCTGTCCTATGTTGGTTCTCCCGTTGCGTAAAATATTTGTGCCAAGTTTGGTTGAAATCGGTCCAATGGTTTAGGTGGAGACGTGGAAGACCCCAAAGGACCCCCCAAAGGATCGTATCGAAAAAAACACTTGTCCTATGTTGGTTCTCCCTTTGCGTAAAATATTTGTGCCAAGTTTGGTTGAAATCGGTCCAGTGGTTTAGGAGGCGATGTGGAAGACCCAAAAGGACCCCATCGAAAAAACACCTATCCTATGTTGGTTCTCACGTTGCGTAAAATATTTGTGCCAAGTTTGGCTGAAATCGGTACAGTGGTTTAGGAGGAGATGTGGAAGAAACCTTCGCGGACGTGCGCACAACAACTCACCGAAGTTTCATCGCAATCGGATGAATGGTATAGGAACGCATACGGGACAAACAAAGAAACATTCATTTTTATATATAAGATGTAAACTATACCACTTACTTGACATAAACCGTGATAGCTAAGCTAATGTACAACATATATGTATTAATTATACACATAAATGTTCCTCGATAGACACTCTATCTATTGGCGAAAACTTGAATAAAATCCGTTCAGTACTTCCTGAGATTAGCGATTTCAAACACGGAGAGCAAACGGACCGACATTACTTTATACTATGTACAGATTTACATTAAAATGAAAAAATTATAATTTTATTGCCTGGCAACAAAATTATTTTATTTTTAACAATTACCATTGTTTGAAAAAGTTTAAATGAATTTTCAAGTACTTTACTCTTGTTAAAACGTAAAAGGTTGCAGGTAAACTACCCCTTCCCCTTAACCGATCTTCACCAAAATCAAAAGGCCTTGAGTCCTCTACAATTCACTAACGTATGCAAAAAATTATTTGATTCTGTTTGAATTTGCGGCAGTTACCGTTCGTCATAGAAAATACGCTTGATAAAAAACGTTGCAGGTAAACTACCCCTTCCCCTTAACCGATCTTCACCAAAAACAATAGGTCTTGAGTACTCTACAAATCACGGTGGTATGCAGAAAATTATTTGATTCTGTTTGAATTTGCGGCTGTTATCGTTTGCCATAGAAAATACCCTTGTTAAAAAAACGCTGCAGGTAAACTACCCCTTTCCCTTAACCGATCTTCACCAAAAACAATAGGTCTTGAGAACTCTACAATTTAGGGCTGTATGTAAATAATCTTTTGATTCTGTTTGAATTTGCGGCTGTTATCGTTTGCCATAGAAAATACCCTTGTTAAAACATAAAACGTTGCTGGTAAACTACCCCTTTCCCTTAACCGATCTTCACCAAAAACCATAGGTCTTGAGAACTCTACAATTCATGGCTGTATACGAAACATTATTTAATTCTGTTTGAATTTGCGGCTGTTATCGTTTGCCAAAAAAAAAATTTCCCTTGATAAAAAAACCGTTGCAGGTAAACTACCCCTTTCCCTCAACCGATCTTCACCAAAAACAATAGGTCGTGAGTACTCTACAAATCAGGGCTGTATGCAAAAAATTATTTGATTCTGTTCAATTTGCGGCAGTTATCGTTTGCCATAGAAAACACCATACTTCCATTCCTTAAGGAATATGGAAGTAAAAAATCTACAGACACACAGACAGACACACACACAGACACTTTTCGGAAAACGACTTTTTTTCATGTTTTGAGTGTAGTAGAATCAGAATCTGCAATAATCTCGAACACGATTTTTTTTGCCATCACCATACTTCCATTCCTTAAGGAATATGGAAGTAAAAAGAACAAATACTAATCACAAATTAAGTTTTTTCTAGTTTTTGAGACCACAGTTTATTATTTTTTAAGATTGGAAAAAACTTAAAAAAATTATAGTACTGAAATTGAACGGCTACTGTATTTTTGTAGTATGTATAGTAAATGTTTAAGAAAATAAATTCACACAAAAATCAACAGTTCCTCTTTCCCAGCCAATAAAAAAATTCTTACCAATAGGTAGGAAAGACAGACAATTCAGTGCATTGATAGAAAGTGACAATGTTTTACCTTTTGCAGAAATCATGGATGACATAGACATCGCATAATTAGTTATTTGTAACATGCAAGGAGATTAAAATAACAAAGAATGTATAGAAGAGCCAGTCACAAAATTTATACAAACAGAGTTTTCAGAATCCCTGATTAATGCATAAAGTGCTTTGGAGAAATACTGAGAGACTGGAAAAATTTAGGAATTTAATAAGTAACGTTTCTAAATAGCACACAACACAAACCAAACAAAAACAAATGATTGTTTATAGTTCATCAGTTAACAAAATATCGGTATGGAGAACCATACATGACTTCCATGTTCTAAGCTTTATATTTAAAATCATTTTCAAAATGAAAAATTTCCATAGAAACTACTTCTTTCTACTTATTGCTTCAGCCTTAACCACAGTACTGTGGTCACTAACGTATACCACCTCACGTTATCGCACTCGATTTTCACTGATGATAGCAGTCGACGGCACTGCAGAAACGTCTGGTTTTGCAGAAAACATTGGACTACGGCCAAACAGCTCAGGAAGGAACTTTAACAACAAACTACTACTATGTTGCCGATAACGTAGTACACATAAAAATTATCCCCTCCCCCTTCAACTATAATTTTCATTTATAGAAAAATACCCCCACCCCGTTCAACTAGCCTCTTCATTTATAGATATTTCATCTACGTTTCTACAGTCGATTATTAAGATCTTCTTATCAGGATACTTTATTTATCAAAATTAAGTACTTTACTCTTGTTACAACAAAAAATGTTTCAGGTAAACTGCCCTTTCCCCGTAACCGATCTTCACCAAAATCAATAGGCCAACTCAACAATACAACTCAGGCACATATGTAAAAAATTATTTGATTGTGTTTGAATTTACGGCAGTTATCGTTCGTCATGAAAAAATTTCTCTTGTTACAACATAAAATGTTGCACGTAAACTACCCCTTTCCCTTAACCGATCTTCACCAAAATCAATAGGCCTTCAGTTCTTTACAATTCAGGAAAGTAAGCAAAAAATTATTTGATTCTCTTTGAATTTACGGCAGTTATCGTTCGTCATAGAAAAAATTACCCTTGTTAAAACATAAAACGCTGCAGGTAAACTACCCCTTTCCCTTAACCGATCTTCACCAAAATCAACAGACCTTGAGTACGTAAAACTTCAGGACTGTATGCAAAAAATTATTTGATTCTCTTTGAATATGCGGCAGTTATCATTCGTCATAAAAATAAAATTACCCTTTTAAAAAATAAAACGTTGCTGGTAAACTACCCTTTTCTCTTAACCGATCTTCACCAAAATCAACAGACCTTGAGTACTCAATAATTCATGAAGGCGTGCAAAAAAGTACTGGTATTTGATTCTCTTTGAATATGCGGCAGTTATCATTCATCATAAAAATAAGATTACCCTTTTAAAACATAAAACGTTGCAGGTAAACTACCCTTTTCTCATAACCGATCTTCACCAAAATCAACACGCCTTGAGTACTCTATAATTCAGGAAGGTGTGCAAAAAAGTATTTGATTTTGTTTGAATTTACGGCAGTTATCGTTCGTCATAGAAAAAATTACCCTTGTTAAAACATAAAATGTTGCAGATAAACTACCCCTTTCCCTTCACCGATCTTCACCAAAATCAATAGGCCTTCAGTACTCTACAATTCAGGGATGCATGCAAAACATTATTTGATTCTGTTTGAATGTGCGGCAGTTATCGTTCGTCATAGAAAAAATTACCCTTGTTAAAACATAAAATGTGGCAGGTAAACTACCCCTTTCCCGTAACCGATCTTCACCAAAAACAATAGGTCTTGAGTACTATACAAATCAGGGCTGTATACAAAAAATTATTTGATTCTGTTTGAATTTGCGGCTCTTATGGTTTGCCATAGAAAAAAAAATCTCACACACACACACACACACGCACATTTCGAAAAATTACTTTTTTTCATGTTTTGAGGGTAGTACAATCAGAATCTGCAATAATCTCGACCACAATTTTTTTTGCCATCACCATACTTCCATTTCCTTATGGAACATGGAAGTAAAAATAAAATGAACATCAGTATGCAAGTTCCAACAATACTGATGAAGTATTAATAAAATATTACAAAATTATCCTGTAAAAACATGAGCTTGTATTTTAGTGTAACAATTCAAAAATCTCAACATGATCACAAAAAAAACAGTGCTAGTGTACTTTAATTTTTCAAAATACAGCTCAATCAAAAGAAATATGACATGATCTATTAACGTAGTTATGGTAATACAAAGTTCTACTAGTCTCTCAGTACTCACATCTATTTATTGAATTACTTTTAATAATAATAATAGTTTTAAGGCTTCTTAGAATGTTATTAATTTTCTGGTCACATTTACTCGCAGATTTGCATGTAATACGTATGTGACGCATAAATCTACATATACAATGTTCTGTTGTTTGCAGCACATCCTATTTTACACTCTTGTGATCAATGTGTTAACATTTACAAACAAACATCAAAAGGGAGAGACAGACCACAGAAGAAAGCGGCAAACAAATTTTAATTTTCTTACTTTTCTGATAGTATAAAATATGTAAAAGATATGACCCATTTTATTACACATATTTAAAAACATTTTTATACAATTTAATTTAGGCCTATATCTGTTTACAAGCAAAACACAAAACATGTACACAAAAAAAAACATTCGACATTATTAAAAACATTACTTTCTTCATATTTATTTGAAAGTAATAACAATAAATAGCGAAAAAGATTAAAAAAAGAGCATGAAAAGAAAAATCGTATAATATAGATAGATTTTAGTGAAAATGTAATTACACTCATTTAACTGGCAAGTATTTAAAAAACACAATAATATATGTTGCATAATATATAAAAGTAATTTTTTCATCTTTGAAGAAATTTTACAGTGAATTTTTATATTACAAATAAGTTTGCAAAATTCTACTTTCAAAATAAGATGACTATATTTTTAATTTACATCAAAATGTAATTAAATCAAAACTAATATCATCAAAATGTAAGTGGCACAAACAGTAAGGAACGTAATTATTTTTCACATCATAGGTACATTATAAAACCAAAAATAACCTACACTACTATCAGGAGATGACAGATGACAATTTAATCTGTGTATTTGGAGCCATTCATTCTGTGGGACACCTTGTGTTGTGTGTGCGCGCGCGCGCACGCGCGCGTAGTGAAGTATACAAGCAGAATGTTCATGGCTTGTTACAATCAATCCTACCAACAGTCACTTTACTGCGACTATGTCAACTTTTACTGGGGAGTATTTAATTTTCTCAGTAAGCTATGTTTCCCTGTATAATCTCACTAGCTTAGTTAAAGGATGTGAAATATTAGATATTGATGCTGAACGCGACCTGTGATGTTTACCGACATAAGTGGTCAGCAGGGACTTCAATGACATATTTTTTAATTCATACATTTGCAGTAATTCATTCCTGACTAATCCCTGCTCCACATGAAAACATGGGATAGTTTACTTGGGTTCTGTATAGGCCTTTATAACATTTGTATGTATATGAGTAGTTACTTCAGAAATTCTCAATGTACATAATACACATAAGACAATTTATCATTACAACTTCTTCTGACGAAATGTCAGTTCGTGTGAATTAGTATTTAAACTGCATAGAAAATGTGATTATTAATTACACAATTTCAGTATATATGTACTACTACCTGGTAATAACCTAATTAATATGCGGTTTTCATGAGGTCCTTGAAGAACTCCTTTGTGTGGCTTTACTGTATTGCTTTAATTTAATTAAACAGCTAATATTAACAAAGTATTTTCATTGCTTTCTGCCCACTTTTGTAAACATTGTGGCTTATCCATAGAATTTGGTTATCCTTGGCAATCGCGCCACCCAATTTCGTGATAATCGGGATTTTACTGTACTTAGAAAAGACTTCCCATCTATTCAAAGCTGAAAACTGAAACTGATAACAAAAACAATATCTTTACTACCGTAAAAGCACTAGGCATACTATTGAAATTACACAAAGAAACTCAATAAAATTATATAGGGTTTCATGCCCTAAGTCAATAATGCATACAGACAATGCAAAAAGTGTCTTTAATATGTTTTATTTGTTCAAATGTTTGTATTAGGTGTACTAACGATTACTTTAAACAGAACCATTAACTTTACTTAATTAATTATGTTCAATTAACCTTTTACAAAAAGAAATACTGGTTACATTTAAGACATTGTTTTCTAAGGAACTTTTGTAACTATCATATTCAATGAACATTTTTATTAAAAAAATGTATATAATTCTTTTTTATCTGTTTTATCACAATTTTGTTTTTCCCTAATATGATAAAACATTTGCAAATATACACTTTTACTTTCAAAACTTCCTGTACCCTTAAAAGGGCTAATCTGAAAGTCTTAGATGAGTTAACCTCAAAATTTCATAAATGTTTACATTTATCTAATAAAAAAAATAACACTCCATTAAAATTTGAATTAGGCCTATATCCTATACATTCACATTCAGAGCAGATATAAATACTGATTAACAGGTTAATCCATGCAGTAAAAAACAATTAGCAAGGTTAGGCACATGCCTTCATACTATTTTACGCTCTGGAAGAACAATTATCTTTAAAATTACTTTTGAAAAACTAAAGTTACTTCATTACATATTATATAAACTATATTTTTAATTATTTAATTTTGTATAAATTTATTTTATTGTTGATTCTCTTCAAAATAACCTAAATGTACTGCACTGTTTTTTCACACACATATTTTCGTTAAAAATGAAAATTCTTTAAATCACTTCACAATGTAGCAGGAAATTATTGTTTCTTCTAATCACTTGTGTCAAAATAGTTTTGTGACATCATTTCTGTTAATAAAAAAAAAACTAATAACCAATTTCTGTCAAAACAAATCTGGTTACAAAGTTGAAATGCTTGATTATCAAAAATGTATGCAATATATTGTTCTATGACTAACACAGATGAGGTTTTATTTAAAATTAAACAAAATGTCTACAGATGCGTTTAGTTTATCACCTACATTCAATTATTTGTTCTACTGATCTCAAATAAAAATAGTAATACAAAAATCTTAAAAATCAGTTAATTCAAGACTACATACACCAGCATGAAATACTAACGTTAAAATTTCATCATATAATTTTTGTTGAAACTAAAATAAACTAGATTAAACAAATACTCTTTCTACTGTATACACAGTATAACAAATTTTCACAAAGAATAAGTACTTTAAGATAAACACAATAAGCTACTGAAATCTATTCCCGAGTCTCTACATGTTAACCTATAAATAGGTAAGTTTTTGTTTGTTTGTACTGGATAAGAATTAACAAAATGCTAGTAAATGGACAACAAAAAATCCATCCAGCAAGAAAATGTCCGATAATCGAAAGAACAATATAATTCAATATACCACGTATATTAAAAAAATATAACCTTGTTTAAAAGTAATTTTAGCGCTTCCTATTCATAATAAGCTTAGTTATAAAAAGCCTATATGCAAAGTGTAGAAGCAAAGCAAGTAAACAAGTACTGACTTACAAACAACGTTCTACTACGCAATAACTGGAATATTTATAATTCACTGAAGAATAGAATATAAACATTAAAAGATATGTTAACGTAAATTAAAACTTACCAGTTGATATATTTCTAGACAACCTTCCTTGACGTCCTTCCTCAAAATCTGCCATTATGCGCCAAACTATACAAGCAATGGTTAGGCACAACAACAACTTCAGTCCTATGGTTCCTTAGTATATTTAAATTATGGTTGGAAATTGGTAGCATTTTTTGTATACTTCGTGAAACAATAATATTTACATTAAATGCGTAAATATTTATCATTAACGTGTCTATGAACTGATGTTATTTACATTCGTTAAAAAACTTGATTTTCAAATGAAGAACAACCTGAATAAAATACCGGTATATAATGAACTGTAAGAACACATTAACTAAACTAAATAAACAATAACAATTCATCAAATCAAAAGTGAATTTTAAATGTATTTGCAGTAGTTTAATGAATAATTATAAAATATTATGAAACGCTTTCATGAAAATGATGTATTCTTATGCAACAAACGTGAACGTGACGGCAATCACATAGTTTTCATAGCGCGAAATTCAAAAGTCACAAGTAAGATCAAAGTTTTTACAACTTTACGAAGAAACGAAACAACAGTAAATTTAATGTAACAGTATTCTGTTTCTTTCGCTGTAGGTACTGTGTGTTATATTCAGTAACAGATGATATTTCCATAAAACTATAATAAAATGGCTAAAGGTCCAGAGTTTGTTCAAGTAATGAAAATGTAAGTTTACATACCATTGTTTTTCAAAATCACATTCGAAATGAAATTTAATAAATACTTACTGAACGTGGAACAACACGTATTGTTAGAGTTAGAGTTTGTCTTAGGTACAGAACTTAACACAATTCAACAGTTTGCTATTCACTACAACTTTCACTAGAAACAGCAGCCATCTAGCACTTTTATATTCAAACAATATAAAATATTTGGAATTTTAGTGACTTTGTTGATTGTAAATATAAACGATTAATTTAAATACACACATTTTTTGTATAAATATAAAATTAAAAAATTAAGCAGCATATTTTTAAAAATCTTAAAATAATGTGATACAATTAAAAGCTAAAATTTGGCAAAGTTTAATTTTTAAGCTCTTGGGAATGAATATTTCTTTATCATCAACACTTGAACAAATAACCAAGAACAATATACATGGCTGTCTCATGGAATCTTATTAGAACCACTATCATTACTATTACTACTATTAAATTTTATAGAGAGTAGCCTATATATGTTATTAAAAAAAAAAAAAACAAAGAGCATTACTTGAAACACTGTGTTCTAGATAAAAGCATTAATATATGCACTGAAAATCTCTGTATTGTCAAGCCTAAAAAAGTATGCAGGAAAAATGTTAATAGTTCTTTTAAAAAATTATAAATATATTAATATGTACTTCTATAATTCTACTTATTTATTTATAAATAAATAATGCATATGATTTTTCAGAGAATGTCCACGAGATATTCTTTGTTGTAAATTTTCTCCAAGCAAGGAATATATGGTTGTAGGCTCAACCAACGGCTTAATTTCCATATATAAAGAAGGAACTGGAGAATTGTTTCATTCCATATTTGATGCAAACAATATAGATAATGTTATCACTTGTGTAAAATTCAGATCTGGGACTCCAAAAACTGCTCAAGATGTTTTTGTTAGTACAGGTAAAAATTAAATGAAACCCCACTAGACTGAGCTGTTTGGTAAGTGACTCTGATGTTTGATATATTATGTGTTAGGAGTAAAATCATGTGTAAGAACCTCCACCAATCACGTTACAGGAATTCATTCACATCACCAAAGTGATGGGCTATAATGGTACTCAGTTGCATTCTCTTACCCAGATAAATGTGTCATCAATTTTGTATTGGGGCAGTCCCTGGTAAACATAAAGCTTCCTGTGTATGGTTGGCAACGTCACAGCAAAATGTCAGACTCACTTACTGAATGACTGTCCAGTATCCAATAAAATAAAAATGCATTGTACTTGATGACTTTCTGATCAAGTGATTTATTGCCAGCTTTAAGAGGAGATCTGAGGATCTGATCCCATTGCTATGCCAATGCACAATCACAAAAACTACTTACAAAGTTCAGTAACTTGATTTTTCAGAGTTTTAATTATTTCAAATAGTTTTATATAGTATTGAATCCCTATTGTATTTGAATTCTTTTGTCACTCAAGTCCAGTAGAGGGCCAGTTATCTGAACTAACTGAAACTGATGGGACTTCAGATACTCAAACACATAAAATAATTGTAATAGAATGTGTGACCATATGCAATAGACCATATAATGTGTTTAAAACATACTAAGGCAGTGTAAATATTGTAATTATATTTTATTAATAGGTGTACTAAATATAAATATTTAGTATTTAAGTTTTATTGAGTATATAAATTTTGTTATATATTCAAAGTACACCTTAAAATCAGAAGCCCCTCCCAACCGTTTATTCACATCAAGTACTTTGCCATATTGTAAAGGCCCTAATATTCGTTCACCTGACTTATACTTCTGAATGGATCAAACAAACAGCATTTTATTTATGGTTCAATGACCATCTTAAAGTTTTTCTTTCTTTCAAACTGTCATCACAATCAAGTTTCCCATGTACTTTAAGATGACTTCTTTATTGGTGTTTATTTAACTTTTATTGTGACCTTACCAGGATTACACAATTTTACCAAAGATCAACACACTTCCCCACCTTAAACATCTCTTCAGAATTTCTATTTTAGTTATTACAGTTAAAACATAAGATTTCATTTTAGCAAACACAAAATATATATAGCCTATTAGAAAAACAAAACTGAAATGGCAACAAATAAATGCCAAGAAACTAAAAACAAATTACTCATTCCAATTCACAAAATACAGGTCAAAACAACGGTGAGGTTATTCTTAGTCTCATTCGTATAGTCTAGACATTAGCTAGACATGATTCATATAACTCAACTCAGACATATTCACATACACACTAGTCTAAAACTTATTTGCACCTTCCACATTACTGGTTATATAAAATGTCTCATGCCTATTATTAATTTTTAAAAACCGATAGGTACATATTATGGTTATGATTCATTATAACCACCTCTACTGCCAATATGTATCTTTTTACTGTCACTGATTTATTAAATTGTTTATTCATCTCCTGTCTGAATACTCAAGAATTATTGGTGAATTTCAAAAAATAATTAAAAAGTATATTATCTGTTTCACTTTTGGTAACATGAAATGACAATTTATTGACTAATGTTAAATTGTATTAGTAAAATAATAAATTTCTTCTCAAAGTAAACTCTGTATTTTGTTATGCACCTTATGTATGCTTCACAATCTTACATGATCAGAGGTTTAAATACGTATTCATGAATTTAAACTGAACCCACTGAATGTAGGATGTTCTTGATGCCAGAAAACTGATTCCCTCTTAGATTGCTGAAATAAAACTAAATGTAATTTTTGTGTGATGGCAACATTTAACTTCTCCCTCACACAAATTTATAAATGTAAAGAAACCACAAAATAAGTGATAGCCTAAAGTAATGTGAATACATATAAGAAATGATAATGTTGAAGCTTTTATAGCCAGTGTTATTGGTAGTTGAAAAATACATACTAGAGAAAAATGGAGTTTATGAAATACACTGTGCAGAATGCGATGATATTTATATCAGACAATGTAGTCGTGCTCTGAACCATCGCATTTCTGAATATAAGAAGGCGATTTTAACCAACACAGCCAATACAAGTTTTGCAGATCATTGCTTACAACACAATCACTTCATAGATACAAAAAACATAACACTACTCCACAGCATACAAAAAGGTAAAAAAATGGATTTGTTAGAAATTCTAGAAATTAAAAAAGCAATAAAAAATAACAAAAATTTAAAAATGAACATACTGAATTCTTTTAATAATATATATAATACTTTCACTATGAACTTACTGTTGTCACTTCCCAAACGTTTCGAGATGTTGTTTCTCTTCTTCAGTGGGTTTAATACTGATGTCGATTACAGAATAACCGTTACGGAAAAATGGTGTGTGTGGTGGGGGTTGATGGCGGGAAGGGATTGGCGTTAAGGTTCGAATTATGTGTGTGGATCAGTGTGTCAAATAGTGTATGTGATTTGTAATGTATTTGTTCATTTAATATGTTGTTTGGTTGTAGTGTGTGATATCTGTATATTTCTGAATTCTTTGTTTCCCCTTTATTAAAAGCTGTTATTTAGTTTAGTTTGTTTTACATTTTGCATTCAGTTTATATTTAGCTTAGTTAATTTTATATTTTGCATTCAGATTGTATTTAGTTTTTACAAACACTTGACCTTCCCTTAGCTCCTGCAACCCCCCCTCACCATCTTCACACCTCACACATGTTCCAATGCACGCCCTAAACAGATGGCCACCACCACCCTTACTTACATCCTCTGTTTAGGTTTTCATTCATCTCTTTGACAATGGCTTAAGAAGTCGAAACAGCTGTCAAAGTACATTTAAGATTAGAGAACTGAACAGTCTGTCATAGTACACTTAGTGTCTAATTTATAACTCAGTTTGTCGTATAGTCTGTGTTGGCTGCTTTGGAATTCATAGTACCTGTAGTTTGTATTGAGATTTTAGTGACAGTAATAATTCTGACAGTGTAGTGTCAAAGTAATTGTAGTGAAGTGACAGAAAATAATATGATGATATAGTATATTACAACGGTACACTTTGCTGTATTTCATGTAATTTAACTTGGTGCTGTGTTTACACTCATATAACATTACTGAGACTGTATATGTATAATTGGAGTTCAGGTGTAATTATAATAAGAGTAGTCCTTTTAGGAATCGTAATATGTTTTCATTTATTACATCAAACAAACATAATAAAAATAATAGTATAATAGTAATATTTACTTCGCCATAAGAAATTCATTATCTATCATTTCAATGTTTCTTTGATTGCCGTACATTCATCATAAAAATATATTTTATCTCTTATGTCTTATATTATCAATTCTATATAAAACATTTCTTATTCATAATATAAATTTTCGACTACTCAGTCTGAATGTGTGCTTTATAATTGGTAATATTTACCTTCTTATTCTTTACTTGAGATACCTTTTATGGCTTTATAATCATATTAACAAAACTAATTGATTTTTTTCAGTTACTTTACTTTATGTGCTTTCAATAAAAAAATTTAACTTATTAAATCAATGATTAATACTCCAAGCAAGGATTTAAATTATCTTTACATTAACTGTTCATTCATTAAAGAAAAAATCATTAAAAAAATTCTGATTACAATTGAATTACATTCTCTTATCTCTATCTACATAGTTATTCTTTAATTTTAAAATGTTTTTATTAATGTCTTTCAATGTGTATTCTGTGATAATTATAGATTTGGTTTTTCGTCACCTCAAGTTCTGCAGATTGTCCCATGACCTCCAGTGATCTGTTGGTCCTCTCCTACTGGATGTCCTCTTGCCTTTTCTGGTTTCACTGATCGTCCTCCCGTCTCTCGTCCTTCATGGTCCATCGGCTGGTGTAGATTGTAATGACGTGTTGCTCTGGATCAGCTGCTGTTGTGATAGAAACAGTCTCTATTGCTCTGCGTATCGTTCCTCTTCTAGATGTTCTCTCGCCATCTGTCTAGAGTTGATGTTCGTAGTTGTAGACTGTTTGTAGACGTCCGACGATTTTAGTTACGGTACTTTTTATTTTTGTTTTTTTATTACTACTTGAAATAAAACATTTTCCATAATACTTTACAGTTTATGATATAAAAATCTTGTTGCTGTTAGACATAGCGTCTAACTCTGTCCGAAGTAATTAAAAATTCGCGTCTTAGACGGACATAGTGTACCGCCACGACTGAAGACTGTTAGAGAGAGAGTTTGGCTCTCCTGGGCTCGTATTTATATTCACCAAGAAAACCACACCTGTTGGCTCAGGATTATTCATGTCAAAAACTGCCCACGGCGTCAGTGTCCCCACTCTCGTCTCATTTCACATATTCGCACTTTTTCGCCAATCACACTGCTTAATACGGATTTCAAGGTGATCTAATATTGTCTAATTTAATTACACACATGATATGTAATTATCATAATGATCGCATCATTAGTGTAATTATTATACTTTAAAAATCGCACAGAATTCGCACTGATTGTCAGAATTACGTAGAATTCGCACTGCACATGTGTCTGATTTTTACGCATTTTTAGAAGTTTTTACACTCTTTCTAATATTTATGGTTTGCTTAAAATTAAATACAATCTTAATTTAGCATTTATTTGGGGTGAGGCTGCAAACTTTCAGGCTCGAACAGGCTTCACGCACATACTCTATTTACTTGTGTACACACATACAGCGGTAATCGCGTGATGTTTCTTGTTGATTCCTGTTTATAAGCCAGCTTCCAATTTCACACCTGCTCGTCTATTATGTATTACTAAAATTAATTTAAATATTTATTTTATTTCATATATGCGCATTACAGCCTATGCTTGTATTGTCACAATATGTAACTATAATAACTCAAATGAGTGGCCATAAAAAAAGAAAAAATTATTAAAGTGGTGTTCACCAGACTGTTTTAAATATGTCCACATATTTACAAAAGAAACATCCACAACTATTGAAGAGAACTGTCAATAAAAAATTAATTAAATCCTGTTGAACTGGTTTGGAGACAGTTAGAGAACTCATCGTTTTACAGAACATCCAAGACATAATTGATTAGTGCATTCAGTTCAGTTAGTTAAATTCACAGGGAAAATTACTGCAAACATGTTGGTAAAACTGAAGAATAAGTATTGTAACGGGACAGAATGGGATGATGGATTTTAATTTAATTTCAAGTGCGACGCACAAGAGTTACCCACACAGGGCCTCAATTATAACAATAGAAATTCCTTGTCGGGGCACCTAGTTGCACGTTCGGTCTGTCTGCCCTGCAATAAGCTACGTTTTCAGGTGCTCTGGAATGTCCACGATTGCGCGGATGCTGGCTCGCGCCTGTAAATAATCACGTACTCGGCTAGCTGGTCAATTACAGTGAATATACTATACATTGTGTGAACTAATTACTGTGTGACGTGATGCCCTTTTTAGCCAATCACAAAGCAAGCTGGTCAGCATGAAAGCGCCTTGGCCATTTTGGACGCTGGTGTTTGGCGTCTGTCGTCTTCCAGTAATCGAACCGCGCGGTTCATCATAAAGGCTCGCGAGCCAAAAATTTATTAAAACGTAATAAAAAACAAAAAATGTGAAACAACTAAAGTAAAACAGTGAGCTTTAACATTTTGATGTAGTGAACACATTTAAATAACAGAAACTTTACGGACTAAAACAGTGCACAAACAAAACGGATGAATTACAACATCTGGCATCCAGGTCGGTAAAAAAGGAAGTAACTATATGTAAACTCTTTTTAAATAAATATAAAAAATTTCAAATTAAAAGAGCTCTAAATTATGGGGTAATAATATGAATGAATGTGTACGTATGAGCAATTACTGGGCTGCCTTTATTTAATCTAGGTAATTATTAAGCAATAGTTAATAATTTAATAAGGAAAAATTAATGTGCCTAGATTTAGTGTAAATTCACACAAATGCTAAATTTTGTATGTTTATGGTAAATGGGGTCTCGGCCTCAAAACTGAAATCTGTTGAATTAGAGTTCTGAAGATTATTATCAAACGAAGTTATATTATTGTTTCATGAAAATGCTTAATAAAAATGTTTAATAAAAGCTGAGTTAGTTAACAAGAAATGAGAGTCGAATACATTAATGAGGTAAACCCTAAATCACGTTTATAGTCCACAGGTTCGTGTGAAGGACTCTGGCCTACACAAGGTAAGTTTGTTTTATAATTGATTTAAATGTGGTAAATTGAAGGTAATATAACAGTATGGACAGTAGATGAACTGAAATATGCAATATGTACTTTGACAGTCCAACTGACAAGCAGTGGTAGGCTAGTTCTTTGGAAACTAACAGCAGCAACAATGAGTCTGAAATTGTTGGAATGTGTCTCTTATAATCGATTTCCAGTAATTCGTAAATGCAGTGGTGAGTCATTTGTTAGTACCTTATTTACTAAATGATAGGTGTATATAATTTTTTCTCTTTCCTTTAGACTTTCATACTCTTATACAAATTATCTGAATTAAATTCTTGGCTTTTGTTGTCAGTAACATGCCCAAGTATTATTAATGATTTGCAAACACTATTTTGATACAGAACACTATTATTTTGGATAAAAGTTTAAAAAATTTACCTTATTGCCTGTGCCAGCTTTGCTCATTGCAAGCTTCATCAGGGGCTGCTGCTACGAGTGCTCTCAGTTCTGTGTCTGGAGATGGCGCCATTGAATGAAAGATTATTTTTGTGTATTGTGTTCAAATAGTATATGTCATTTAAATTGTCTGTTCATTTAGATGTTGTTTATAAACATTTTTGGGCATTTGTATATTTCCATTAGCGTCTAGTTTCCATTCCTTTGTGTTTATTACATGTAGGATTTCCATTTTGTTTTGATGTTTTTATGCTTCATCCTGTCTGGTATGTAGAATTTGTTACATTGTGAGTAGTTTAATTTGTAAGTGCCAGGTAAATCAAATTTGTTTAGCTGTTTATATGTGCTTTTAGACAGTGTGTGTTCTATCTTGTTCTACATTCTATATGCAACGTTGTACCCAGCTTTTTTAAATGTCTGTTCTATATTTTGTTCATGTGGTTGTTGATATATGTGAGTATTATAAATTTGTTGTTGTTTTCTGTCTATCTGTTGTTTGTTTTGGTTTTGCATAGGAGTTTGTTAAGTATTGTGTGAAGGAACGGAAAAAGACACACCGGGTCACCACTCATACTTGACAAGGTTTCATGTAACCTGACTATTGGTTGGGTCCTATAAAAACATGGTGGCCGTAATGACATTAATAACAATTGCGGTAGTGGTGTTCAGTGTTGGAGAAACAGCAACAGTGGAGAATGTTAATGATAATATTGATGACAACAGTATTGGCAATTGGAAGTGTTTTAAAACTGTTTTTTATAAAATTTACTATTGCAATAATTATAATAGCATGATTAAAATGAAAATAAGAATAATGTAAAAACATTTTATCTTACAGATACACAAGGTTATGTGAGGTTCTGGAATTGTTCTTCAGGTGAAATGATAAGTGAGGCAAGAGAAAACCGGCAGACGTTGGGAGCAGCTTTTCAACCCAAGACAAAGAAGTTTATTACCTACGGAGACAATGCTGCATTGCATCTTTATGATGAAGAGACAATGAAAGTTGAACAAGTTTTTCAAAGAGGGTAGGTTTTATTAATGACAAAATTTGGATTTTTTAACAAGCAAAAATTTCAAATACTACTTCCTACTTTGCAAAAAAAAAAGAATTTCAGTAATTCATTATATATCTGGAACTGGAAGGTTGGTGCATATAAGAAAGTGACAAATTATGAAACTCAAACTGTTGCTTCAATTATGAAGACTTTGTTTGTATCATAATTTTGTTCTTTCATTATTTATTTAAAACTGAGCAATTCCAGACTCTTCCCATAACTTATCAGTACATTCACTGACCAACACTTGTACACAATCTGACCTTTTTTATGAGGCTTATGCTCATACACTGCTACAACATCTCTTCATCTTTTTCTGTCTAACACAAATTAGGTTTCTTTTGTCCTTTTCTTTTTTTATATCAAATTTTGACTAGAAGTGTTATTCCTCCTTTCACAAGGTCTTGTTATGCATTTAGGTGTGGACCTTATTATTATTATTGTAGAGATTTGATTATCCAGTATAAACATTATCAGTATTTCGTCAAACAACCAAATTTTCAGGATAGTTGAATAATAACATCAAAATACAAAATAAGAAATAATATAAAACAAAAATAGAAAATTACTGGCACATAACCAACAAAGCCAAACACATAATGACACACAAACAAAAGGCCTACATGAGACAAATCCGACCATCAGCCCCTACCCTCCAAGCGCTTCCCAAAATCCATAAAGAAGAAATTCAGATCCACCCCATTATCAATTACCACAATGCCCCTGCTCATGGGTCACCCATATCCAGCGTTCTAGCAGAAGTCTTCCTCCAACACTTAGAAAAAACAAAAATCCTCACAAACAATCACAGACACTCACATAAAATACTATATTGGCACAGATACGTTGATAACATTCTAATACTATACAGGGGAAACAAAAGACAATGTTCTTGGATTTCGTTGTCCATGACGTGTCCGTTACTTAACTAAATATCACTATAATATTGACGACTCAGAACACTAAGTTTTTATAAGTAAAAACTTTACTTCTTATAAGGTAAAACTTTACGTTTTTACTTATAAAAAACTTAGTGTTCCGAGTCGTCAATATTATAGTGATATTTAGTAAAGACAATGTGAACAATTACTAACGCACATAAACAAAATACATAAAAACATAACCTTTACTGCTGAATATGAACACAACAATAACATAAACTTCTCAGACCTCTCCATCACAAAACTTGAACACAAGCACAAATTCAATATATACAGAAAACCGACTACAACTGACACACTAATACACAACTCCTCCAATCACCCAATACAACACATACTAGCTGCCTTCAGAACCATGAACATAGACTTAACAACATCCCCCTAGATGAAAAAGACTACAAAGATGAACTAAACATGATAAAATATCTAGCAGAATCCAACGGATACGACAGAACAATAGTCAATAAACTCCTACACAAAACACAAAACAAACAACAGACAAAGACAGAAACAACAAATTCATAACACTAACATACATCAACAAACAAACTGAAAAATAGCCCACAAATTCAAAAAAGCAGGATACAGAATTGCTTACAAAACTACTAACAAAACAGAACACACACTATCAAAACACACACACAAAGCACAAAACAAATTTGATCTACCTGGTGTTTACAAACTAAATTGCTCAGATTGCAACAAATTCTACTTAGGCCAGACAGGACGTAGCTTCAAACAAAGACACACAAAGGCACTCCACTCCACTGCAGAATCCACCTTTGCAAACCACCTCATTGAAGGAACCACACATACAAAAACATCGACAATAACATGAACATTTACATGTACACACAAAAGGCCGAAAACTAGACACTCTAGAACAATTGGAAATATACAAACACACGAAAACAAATAAAAACGACATCCTAAACGAACAGACGCAATTCAAATCACACGCATTATTCGAACATATCACATCCCACACACACAACATCGATCTTTCGAAAATCAATTTCGTCGCCAACAACAAGACGAACAGTGCTACCAGCGGCAACCTCTGAAGAAGCTTTTTTAAAAGTGAAAACCGGTTCAGGATATAAGGTAAAACTTTTATGTTTTTACCCATAAAAAGTTTTGTGTACCGAGTCATAGTGAAATAATTATATTTAGTCTTTAACACAGTTTTGGCATATAAGTCAATAACAGAGTTGAATCTATTTGTTGGTCATACCAGATCATTTTAGTTCAATTGTTCAATTTTAATTTTGAAGAGGATATTTTCATGCTTTTTGTATTTTACACATGATACTAAGCTGTGTAGGATCCCTTCAGCATGTTGAATGTAGTCAGATCATCCTTAAATAGACATTTTTGTCATTTCTTACAACCTGGCTTATCTACTCTTTCTCATTCTTCAGAACTTTTTTTTATAATGACTGTTTAAAATCACACCTCCTCAACAGGAAATAATTTCTTCGTATTGTTTAAATTAGCAGCCATCCTTACTTTTCTTTTATAAAATTGCTAAACTGCTATAATTGTTATTATTTAGACAAAGCTTTTCGTCATCAGTGACATCTTCAGGTCTTAAACAACAATTATAGCAGTTTAGCAATTTTATAAAAGAAAAGGAAATAATTTCGTCTGTACTATACAGTATGCAAGCTTAGATCAACTAGAAATTCAAGCAGAAATTATCTACACTATAAAAAACTATTTAGGAAAAAATATTATTCACTAGAAAACAAAATTTCATAAGTCATACTGATTTTCAGTTAGCACATGCCAGTGTGCAATTTAAAAACGGTCTTTCAGAATACCAATGAGAGTCTGGCAATTTCTTTGCTTACATACCGGTATGTGTTTGGTCATAGAATCTATCATAGGTATGTAGTCTAAATTTAATGTAATGTAAGCTAAGTACAGAAGAGGTCAACTGTCATAAAATAGATTACACGGTAGAAACCGAATCCAAGTCTTACCAGGTAGTGGTAAGCCAACACTACTCACACAACTCTCAGTACACCGTGGTCACTTCTTCTTCTTCTTAATTAGATATATCGTTCATTTTTGTTGTTGTTGTTATTTTTAGATTCATTTGTTAGCCTATAAAATTGAATCTACATGAAATAGTTTACAGGTTCTGTTATCTGTAACCATTTTACAACTCTGAAATAAATTAATCTGACAAATTGACTACAAATTATTAAAAAAAACTAATGACTTATTGATGTGATGCCCTATTTTATTCTAGTTGTGATATTTTGGCCAAACTCTATTTTGAGCCATCTTCAGTGTTGATTGTTATGTAACACTATATGTCACTAAAATTCACAGACTGTTTGTTTATACGAAACAACTGTTATGTCAGACTGTTATGTTTATATATTCATAAGTACAATTAACTGTCATCACCACCTATGTAAATAGTTGAATCTTGAATCTAATAGAATCTTAACCACCTGTCCACTGTTATGAATGTTAATAGAGGCCCCGGGTAATCAGATATTATCTGTCAAAATTTTGTACTCATTCAAGTGATGCTTAACTGTAATGTAATGTCGTAATGCTTTAACCACATGACCATATTACCAGGCACCTTGAAAGTTATTATGAGTATTTAATACACAGTAGAGTCCCGATAATTTGAGTTAGATGGGGTAAAGAATGGTTAAGGTAATCAAAAACTTGGATTATACTGAATTATAATAGTAAGTATGACATATAATATAGAAAACAAATTTTGCAAACATTTAAATTAAAATGCATATATTTTGTTGTTGATAACTTTGGAGAAAAGCCACACATGTCGTTTATAAAAGCTTCAAAGGGTCTTTGCTTCTAAACATTGGAGCATTTTCTTGCTGACATATCATATAATCTTTATAACCGAGGACCTCAGTTAGGATAGTATGTGACTGTCATTCAATACAGTTCAGTTTCAAAGGCTCCATCATTGTTACTAACCTTGCCTCCTTGTTCAGGTCTCATTTCTTGTTTCTCACCCTCTTTAGCTTGTTAATTCTGTTTTATGCATTTCTTTGAACTGAACATGCTTCTAGAGTTGTCATAATTTTTTCTTCCTCATTGTCATAATGTATCATACACGACTGCCTTACATCACATCTTTTTGGATCAGTCTAAATTAACATACACTACTGAATGTATTACAAACATGAATTTATGAACAAGTTTGTAAACATAAAGATTTTGTTTAATGAATTTTTAAAAAATGTTGAAATGCAAAAAAATAACATGAAGGTAAAGTAAAATAATTATTAAAAACGGTCAGATTACATGATAGAAAATAGTATAATTAGATATTATATTCTAAAGTGACACAAGCTTCCTTTCTATTTATCGACTTGATAAATACTATTTACTTACCGACTATTTACTAATACTACCGGTATTTATTATACTTATCGACTATTTAGCAGCTTAATACAAATTCAGTTATATTGTAACGTTACAAAACGTCACAGTACCACAAAACCCCAAATTGAACACTCCTAAACATTCAGATACCACACGAAACAACCAAGTATAACCTTTGAAGGAGGAAAGAGATTAAATACCAAATTAATTTAAAAGAATAAAGTATAACTCCTTAGTAAATGAACATGAATGCTAAAGTAATGAAGACAAACCGACGTATAGACTAGACCAAATGTGACTAAATAATACCCAATAGATTAGGATAGTGAGTAGATGAATTATGAAACTATGCAGAGAACAAAATCAGGACAATCCAAATATAACTTGTAAAGGAGGTATGACAAGTAAAAATAAATAAGATCAAATGAATCATAAAAAACAATTAAGGTTATAAAGTAAAGGAGAAATAACATAACTCAACCACTATAAATAAAGAAGAGAGTATCTACAAGATAAAGAGAGTAGAAAATAGAACTCCAAATTGAAGGAAAAATAATTATTAAAATAACAGACAAAACATACTAAATGACATGACAATAACTTAGACTTCAATTAAAAAGTTACCCAAACAAGATTAGGAGAGTGAAGTAATAACCATATGATTATGAAATATATGATAATATAGAATATAAAATAATAAGATTGTATCTTATCTTCAAAAAATATAATTAATTTAACCAAATGAATATCAGAAAGAACTGATGAATAATTAAAAATGTACTTAGAATATAAGACAAACTGGACAATAGTGATCAGAATGATAAATAATAAATAGTACTATGAATAAATAAAAATAAGGTATGAAAATAACTAGTAAAAACAAAGACATGTGAACTAATTTTTGTCAGTGAAAGTAAAAGGGGACAACCTAACCTAACGAGCAGTGAATTTACACTTGTAAATACAAAAATATTTATTAAAAATGATATAAAACTATTATATATTGTACTTAGATGAAACCAGATAACATAAACAACATTCTAAGACAGATATTAGGTCATCAAGATGTTGTAATTATTGTAATTAATGTAATTAACATGATGAATATGATATAGTAGAAGAGACTAACATTGTTAGTTGCTTAACGCTCTCGAAAATTTCTAGAGTTGGTATGGCAAGCTAAGTGATGCTGGTAAGGAGTCGGAATATGTTTTTGAATGAAGAAGTGGACTGTAGATCTGAGTTAAGTAGCGTTTATTGCAATATTATGAAGAAGCGCAGGCCCACTCAATTACGTTCGGCGTACATAGCCAAAATACAAATATGCGTGGCGTAAATTGCTAAGATACATAATGTATAGAAGAGAGAAACAATTGTATGAGAAGTTACACTAATAAATTTACATTGAACCGATGAAAGGCTGAGTATTAAGTAACTGATCGCAGCAGCTGGCGACGGATGCTGTACTGCGACGGATGATGTAAGTGCGTGGGCTGATTGCGCGTGAGCAAGTAAGCAGATACAATGTATTAACATACTGCCCGCCCAAAATCATATTATGATTTTGACATAGTTTACAGTAAAAAACAAGATTACTCAAAAACACACAAGTATACATTAATAAGTTGCAAATTGGAAAGATGTGATAATACATGATACATGAATATTGGCATAAATACAAATACAATATAAATAAAGGTAAATACATTATTTATCAAATGTTGTAAACAAATAAAATACATAAAATACTTGAAAACCTTATACATTAAATAAATTGGCTCTTGCATAACGTAAATAGTCTCTGACATAAGAAATTCGTAAACAACAAAATTAATTAAGCTATCAGATAAAATTTAAAGTAAAACAAGGCAATTTCTGTGCTGAAAAGATACAACCTAACGCTTATGTTAAAAATAAGGTGCTTATACAAATAACTTTAACAGTACCGGGGGACCGAGCTTAGCTCGGTTTCAAATAAAAAATAATTTTTTTAATAAGATTTTACATTTTTCTTTTACATAACAAAACAAAAACAGATTTGCATTTTACAATATTAATTTAGAAATTGGAAATGAATTTTATGAAATTGGGAAACTAAAATAGTAATCTTATAACTCATCATGTAGGTTAACAAACATAATATATTTTTAAAAAATATATATAGCAATATATTTAAAAATTTAATTTTGTACAATATTTTATAAAAAAAGTCATGTTGAAATCATCCAAGTTGTCTGGAATGTCCAAAAAAAGATGTTCATCATCAGTATCCATTTGTAGATTATTCTGTACATTATTATTAGAATCAATATCATTCAATGTTTCTTTCCACACTATATTACGAGTGTGTCGAGGATTATCTTGTGGTAGAAGAACTTTTAAACTGCCTTTCCTTTTAACTCGGGAAAAAGCGACGTATAACATTCCATGCATAAAAACTGGTGTTCGTAAGTCAACACCAACGTACTCAAATGTTTGACCCTGGACCTTATGAGCTGTCATAGAAAATGCCGGTCTTACGGGAAATTGATATCTTTGTATGGTACAGCCAAGTTGACCTTTGTTAGAATCCAATGTAATTCTTGGGATATGTACCTCTCGACCCGATTTTTCTCCAGTAATTATCTTAGCTTTGATAATTTTATTGCACAACTCTGTAATATTTAATCTAGTTCCATTGCAAAGCCCTTCTGTAATGTCTAAGTTTCGTAAAAGCATTATTATAGTATCCTTTTTCAACTTAAGTTCATGTGGCAGTAAATCGGCTATGTCAACAGAATTAAGGAAATCTGAAGTGAATTGAAGAGCTTCTTCTGGTTGATCTTTTAAAGAGTCATAGCTGTGATAAATTTTGATATCTCCAGGTAGTTTTTCAATGATTTCAGCATTCATTTTTGTTACTCCTCTGTTCAAAGGAGCAATTATAGCTCTGTCTTTCATATCTTGAAATCTATTATTAGTAATACAGTTTCCAAAGACTTCATCAATTAGATTTCCATTAGAAAGAATATCTACTGGTAGCTCAATTTCGTCCATATTATTTACAGGCAACTCTCCATTCCTGACCTTCAACAAATATTCAGGAAAATCTCTGCTCTGGATCTACACGCATATTTTCATTCAAAGAAAATAGATGGAAATGTTGCCAAAGGTTACTTCTTTTTATGCATAGATCTATCAGTTCACTTTTGTTGGCACGTTGTTGAACAGGCAAGCACTGTCGAAAATCTCCTCCAAAAACAACAATTTTTCCTCCAAATGGTAAATGTGGATTGCCCAGAGCGCGAAGCAATTGGTCCATATTATGCATTCCATACTTAGGTAACATGGGTGCTTCATCCATTAAAAAAAACTTAAACTTGAGCGAGTTCCCTGCCTTTCGAAGATCCTGGTTTTATATTTGAAACAGATTCAGCAGTTAAAGGAACTGTAAGTCCAAATGTTTTGTGGGATGTTCGACCATTAGGAAGTAAGATAGACGCAATTCCAGTGAACGCCATGCACTTTACATTACAATTTCTTCCAGAAAGAATGTGGAATAGTGTCTTATAAATAAAAGTTTTTCCCATACCACGAGGTCCATCAATAAAAAAGCATCTTTGCTCAGACTGACCTTCAGCAGCACTTAAAATTTGATCCACAATTTCTAATTGCCTTCCTCGAAGACGTTGGTACATGCTTTCCCCCAATTTTGCATATTCGTCAACGTTTACTATTTCTTCATTCAACTGATTTTCGTAATTTCTATATTGTCCATATTGTATCTCTGTACCCAGAAGTAGAAATTTCGACCTTCTGTAGCTTCTGTGTTCAATTTGTAAACAATGATCCGATAAGCTCTTTTTATCGCTTCTTCAATAGAAGTGTTATTTACGTCTGGCCTCTCTAATAAAGTCTTCGGCCAATTCTTCTTTGAACATATCCCATAAAGCCTTAGGATTTTCAGGAGCGCCAAGAATAAGAATTTGTGTGATAGTGTTCTCATTACTGAAGGCATTTTTGACATGGCAGATTCTCTCAAACCTTCGACCCATTGTTGATCATCATATGTTAGTCCTCTAGCTAGGTAGGCTTGTTTATATGTAGCGTATCTTGTTCCTTCTACCAATAAAAGGTCATCGAAGCTTGTAGCATCCTTGACATGGTAGAGCAATAGCCGTAGATGGTAAAGTTCTGGTTGCGAAACAAATTTTATGCTGTGAACTCTACCACTAACTCGAAGGTGCCTGACCCTGGGCTGCCATTCACTGTTACTTCCTATCCACCTAAAGTGCTCTGGCATCTGCCAATAATAATAATGTATTTCTTGTTGATTTTCATTGTGGACTTGATTTTGTTGTTGCTGCTTTGAATGTGAATTATGTCTAAAGTAAGCTTCTAAAGTTGAACCTCTTTGGCCTACGTCAGCTAAATCTTCCTGCGTCTGTTCAATATTTGCCATTCGATATTGTCCAGGTAGATGAATATCTAAACATTGAACAGTGTGACTTTTTTCTGAATTTCATAGCCAAAGAGACTCCAGCATGCCTCTGGAGGTGTGATGCATCAACCTTGCACATATGTTTCTGCTTCATTGTAATTTAATGTTCGTTGATCTTGAATTACCTTGACAAATGCACAGTCATGTCCCTTGTAAACATATTTATAAAGATATTTAACTGCTTTTATACTACCAACGTATTCTACATTAATATGGCAATTAAATTTTTTAAAAGGTAAGCATTATATGAAGCAACATGGCGATTGTCTCTTGTTATTCTTCAACCTTGACTATCCTTACGATAAACAGCATGATGATGTGAAAAGTCTGGACTGTTTGGATCCGTTCTCGAATCATAACGACATCGATAATTGGCTTTTTCATCTTCAACTAAAGATGTAAAGTCTTTGAATGATTTTGGAAATCCGAAGCGACACTTCATTTTTCCATCTTTATTGATCATACGTGGAGCTTCTTGGTTACGTTCTCCACACGGATTATGTATCATCCATTTAATCATCAAATCTCGCAGTATTGGGTCGTCGTCAGGAATTTCAGCAGAAATCAAGTCATCAAGCTCCTCGACGTTATATATTTTGTCTTGAGAAGACATAATCAATAGCAAGTGCATGGAGGGAAGACCTCGCATTTGAAATTCTAAAGTGTACACATAAGCTGCAACTTTACCAGAAATTTGTTTTTTATCCAAATCATCAATTAGGTCATGACATTTTTTTTGCGACCCTTGTAACGAGGTCAGGTCTATCTTGACCTGGTTGATTTAAAAGACTTTGATCATGGAATTGTATTCTTGCTGCTTCCTTAATTTCTGACCAATCAGGATTGCATGTCATTGTAATGAAATAATCCGGCGATCCTAGATGACGAACTAAGGCCATAGCATCTTCAAAATGTTCAGCGTAATATCTTGTAGATCCAGGAAATGAAGAAGGTAATACAATTTTTTCCCCAACAGTAGCATTTTTTTGTTCAGCAAGTTGGTTTGTGAAATTGGTAACTGAAGCGTAATTATCAGCA
Source organism: Magicicada septendecula (assembly GCA_034769895.1). Classification (NCBI taxonomy): domain Eukaryota; kingdom Metazoa; phylum Arthropoda; class Insecta; order Hemiptera; family Cicadidae; genus Magicicada; species Magicicada septendecula. Next base: position 141,298,359 of record CM068367.1, on the reverse strand, counting down.
AGAATGTTTTTTGATTAGCTTTAATCCAATCAATTCGATCTTTTATAACTCTTATAGCAGTATCAACGAGGTACTGTTGAAAAAGTTTACCACCATAATGTAGAGCGTTAAAATTTAGGAGACGCAGATCAGGACTTCTTACAGGATTCTCGAGTGGAAGAAATTGAGCAAAATGTGGCCGAAAAGCAATTCTATATTGAGCCAATTCAAGTCTTGTAAGGTGACGATGACTCGCATACGGAGTTCTTAATGGTAGATCTGTGGAATATCCAAAAGTACCTTTGGGATAAAATAGAGGGTAAGTGAGTGGCTCAACCCGTTGGTCGATGTTCCTCATTGTAACAATGGATTTACCTCTCTGTCGAATAACTAATTCATTATCTGAAAAACTCTGATCGGCATTCAAAGTGACTACGGCGCAAACATCATTTTGGAATGGAATGTTATACCTTCTGTGGTCTGCACCCTCGGGCAACGCAAAGAGAAGTTTCACGTAAGGTGGTTCAGTTCTTTCCTCAGCAGCACGCTGGTTCACTTCTTCTTCAACCTCTCGCATCATCATAAAACCTTGTACAAATAGATTTTGTGAGAGGATAATTCCTTTCAACAGGTTCATTAATGGGACACTAATTCCATTATTTAGTGGAATGTTAACACGTTCATTGACATCATCTTCATTATCGAGGAAGTACATCTGTCCATATCGAGGTCGTTCAAACTCTCCTTGTGAATTTTGAGTTGGATGAGGAGCCATGTTAATTTTATGATAAACATTCCCTGCTGCAATAAACGTATAAATTCCTCGATTGTTTATGGTTCGATTATCATCCACAGTGAATGAAGCCATTGCAAAACATGCATTTAAATTACGTATTCTTTTATGAAATTCATCATTTAATGGATGACAATGAAGAAATAGTCGCACCAACTCATTTGGAAATTTAGGTGGATGCAGCTCAATGCGGCCATGCAAACAGCAGTCTCCGAAAGAATTTCTGTGGGTTCGATTGCTAACACGTTCTTCTGGAAAATGCAAAGCGCCACAATGCAAGCAAGCAACATTAAAATTTCCTAATGTGTGATTGGATACATCAGAAGTGACAGCTAATTTGTATGTTCATAAAGGGTTCAATAGCAGAGCTCTTTGACGTCTTTCATTCCGGCGACGTTGCTCCTCTAATCGCTGCTGACGTCTTTCTTCATTTTCTTCAGCTCTTCTTTGACTTGCTCGTAATCGAATGATTAGAAGCCGTTGAGCTCTTTGCTCTGGTGACTCTTCAGCTCTCCTTTTACTTGCTCGCAATCGATCGTTTTCTTGCCGTCGTTCATGCTCTTCTGTTAATTCTGCCAATCTTCTGCGTTTATTATTTATCTCCCTTATTTGCTCACATAATTCTTGCGACTGGTAATCGTTAAGCTCCCTTAATACTTCATTTAGTCATTCATACAATCATTTTTGGCACTCCGCACAGGTCTAGAAGTTGATGCCTGATTTTCATGAATGACGTTGTTAGTATTATTTTGAGGAAATTGTATTCGGGCATTTATTACTTCGGGAAGGGGAAGGGGTCTTGAAGTGGATGCCTGATTTTCATAAATAGCATTGATAGGATTATTTTCAGAAAGTTCGTCTCTGACATTCGTTATTTCCTGAAGAGGCTGTGGTAACTCATTTTCTTGCTGTCTTTGTTGCGGTGGCAACAAAGTTATTAAAAATTCGCCGTTTAGGAGGTCGTCCGCGAGGCATCTAAAAAATAACATTTTCAAATTGATTTTTTTCTGCCAAAAATATTTAAAAGCACTTGAGCATAAGACTGGAAGTACAAATAATGTTGCACAGTGTCCAATGCTTGGTGGGTGTGCACAGAATAGTAATATGTAACCTAAGGTGATGACACTTACCTTCTTAAAAAACTATATAAATTACCAACCGAGCAAGAATTTGAGTCGCTTTTCACTTGCACAAACACTGTAATGGTTTTTATTGTAAATAGATCACTGAGCAGAGAAAAATTGCAATTATTTTTTTATTTTACTGAGCAGATCTAACACTAAATAACTGATTGGAATAAAATCACTGTAAAAGACAAAGAAAATGATCACACAAATCGATTAATTTCTGAAATAGCTCACCTATAATTTTCAAATAAATCTTCGAATAAACAAACAGACACAACGTTTTTGAATAATAATGTAATGAAATTTCGGTAATGTAAAAATTTCGAGAAAATTCCTCGAGCCGTTACGGGAAAAAAATTTACAGACGGACGGACAATTATTGCTCGTCTCAACTCTTATTTTGTTTATTTACATTTATTTACATTTATAAATCGCAACAGCTATTTATTCTTCTTCATATATAAACATGTCGATACTGTGCCGTTTGCATTTATCGACGGTTTCTGTAATTTATTTATCTGTATGGTAAGAAAGCTGGTTAGAAATTACAGTTGCCTAGCAATTAATTGTCGCGCGGTATTGGTCCCGCGATATTTTAAAATAAAGGCCTTCAGATGTGGCCCTTAGACGAATTTTGCGGAAAATGAGACCGAGTCCAATCGATTACTGGTGTAAAAATACCCTTAAGTACCAACTTCCGAGAAAATTCCTCGAGCCATTTCGGAAAAAAAATTTACAGACAAACAACTATTGCTCGGTTAATAGTATAGGATATGTTTGGTAAATACAAACATTAATCTTTAACAGAAAACAAGAAACATCCTTTAATTTATATAACGAAAATGTCCTCAAAAAACTGGCTAAATATAATGCTACAATAATAACGACATAATAGTAAATACAGTAATGGTAGACCAATAATTTAAAGATACATAACCATAGTGAATACAATAGAGAAAAACATAATAAAGTACATGCATATAATATTATAGTATGCATACAAGTATTGATATAATGATATCACAATCAATGATACATAACAATTGACACAATAATTAATAGTACATAATAACATTATAATAGTCACAAAAGGTTCAAGAACATAATGATGATACATAAAAACTCAATAATAAATCTTTAAAATAATACGATGCACATCCAATAAAAAAAAAACATGATAAATCTTCGGAATAATGATGCATGACAATGCGAATTAGTCCGATTCCACGGGAAGTGGACACAGCTTGTGAATAGGTCTACGCAGGATACTGTGAGCAGTACGGACGTCCGCAACGCGTACTAACGAATCCTGCCCTACATAAGTCTGCATGATAATACCACGTTCCACTGCAATGGTGGTGTATTGTCTTCTAGAATGAGGACTAGCTGTCCTGTAGACAAATTTTTAAAATGCCTTTTCCATTTGTTTCTCTGCTGCAGCTGATGCAGGTAATCTCTAGACCAACTCTTCCAAATAGAGCGGGTAAATCTCTGCAGAAGCTGCCATCTCCCCAAGCGACCCATATTTACACCCGAGTAGTCGGGTTCCGGGAACGTGGTAAGGGGGAAACCTACCAAAAAATGCGCTGGAGTAATTAGAATCAAAAGGACGGATGGGCCACGCTGAAGGTTCCTTTAACAACCAGTAAGGACCATGCCACCATTGCTGGTGGCCGTGTAACAAACGGGGTAAACAGCCGCGGGATAAAATGTCCGCGGGATTATCATGCGACGCGACATGATACCAACTGCCCTTAATAGTGAGCTGCTGAATCTCCGAAACGCGGTTGGCTACAAATACCTTCCACCTCGACGATTGTTGGTGAATCCAGTGAAGGGCAATCGTGGAATCAGAATAAAAATACAGCTCGCTGAAATTGTAGGTCACAGCGTGGACAACCTTATAAACCAACAGCGCTAACAATAAACAGGCGCAAAGTTCAAGGCGAGGTAAAGATATCTGCTTTAAAGGGGCGACTCTTGATTTAGAACACAATAAGTGAGACAAAACACTGTTGTCGGAATATACCGTACGTACATAAATACAGCATGCGTAACCTTTTACTGACGCATCGGCAAACCCGTGTAATTGAAAGGAAATAATTGACGAATTACATGAATCCTTTATAGCTCTCGGGATCCTAAAATGAGTGTCTGAAATCAATTGAGCGTAAAGCTCGGCCCATTTAATTGCTAATGAGTCAGAAAGCGGGTCGTCCCAGTTTGTACCCGAAGACCAAAGCGTTTGCATAAAGTGCTTGCACCAAAACGTAATAGGCCCAATCAGCCCCAACAGGTCGTAGATACCAGCGATGACCGATAAAACCTTTCTTTTGTTGAATACATCAATTTTAAAATTCCTTTGGATATTGTATACGAAGCTGTCAGTATGAACGTCCCACTGAATGCCTAAAGTGCGGATGGTTTGGTCCTTGTTGAAATCCAGGGACGAATTAGTATAAGAGGATGTTATATTCCTGTCATTAGAAGACCATCTGTGAAGAGTGAAGCCGTAGCGGCTTAACAACTCAGAAATGTCAGTGTTCAGTTGGGTTAGGACTTGTGAGCTATCGGAACTGGTAAGGAGATCGTCTACGTAAAAATCGTTAGCAATGACCGAGCAGGCCAGGGGGTACTGAGTACTATTTTCCTGGGAGATTTGTTTTAAACATCTAGTGGCCAAAAATTATGCACTGGCAGTCCCGTATGTGACTGTTCTCAGAGCATAGTGTTTGAGTTCCTTGTGGGGAGCGTCACGCCAAACAATTCTTTGTAAGTATCAAAATTCTCCGGGATACCAAAATTTGGCGATACATTTTCTCGATGTCGGCAATGAAAGCGTAATGATGGGTTCTAAATCTGGCCATAATGGCGAAAAGATCCTGCTGGACCATAGGGCCAACCATAAGTGTGTCGTTTAACGACAAATCGTTGGACGTTTTGGCCGAACCGTCAAAAACAACGCGAAGCTTGGTGGTTGTGCTCGTAGTCTTAACGACACCATGGTGCGGTAGATAAAAAATGTTTGACTTGTTAACTGATAAATCATATGAATCAAGCGGAGACATATGGCCAAAATTTAAATGTTCTTGCATAAAACTAGTATACTCCTTGTGTAAAGACTGGTTTTGCCTAAATTTGAGTTCAAGGGTTTGAAACCTGCGAACCGCTCCGGGAAGAGAATCGCCGAGGCACTCTGTACTGCGGGGTAGCGACACAACAAACCTACCACTATCGTTACGATAGGTGTTTGCAAGGAAATGTTTTTCACACTCCGTGTCCTGAGCTGAGGGAGTACGGCACGAAACATCCTCCAACTGACAGAAGGTTTTCAATTGTGACGAGATAGCATTATTGTCGTCACATGCAATGAACGAAGAGACCGGCTTAGTCATGTCTACGTTGAAGGGTAAATTCCCGGCGAGTATAAACCCTAGCTTTGTTTCGTGTATTATCGGGAAGTGCGGACTGCGAACAAATTTAGTCGGCTCAATCAACTGCAAAAAATACTGGTGCCCCGAGTAATATGTCAATTTGTGACGAATGATTAAGTTGCAGGTCAGCTAAAAATATCCCCTTAGGAATTTTCAACAATGCCATGTCAAAGGATTCTGTTGGGAGGTTATTTGTGATTCTGGGTAGAATAGCGCAGTGGACATTTAAAGTGAAATCCTTATAGCGTGAGCTTAGGCGCACTCGTGTGCTAAAATTGGCTTGACATAGTGAGTTATTTATGCCCGTGATAGGCAGCTCGGATTTGTTTAGTTTTAAGCCCATGCGGCGGGCGAAACCCATTGTACAAAAATTCGCTTGCGACCCTGAATCCAGCAGGATTCTTACCGGGCGCTTGTTACCGGCATGATCAGTGGTGATGCATACGGCGGTGGACAATAAAATCGATTTGTTAGTTTGTAGCTTCAGGGAGCATTGCTTGTTGCTCCTGTTGGTCGAGTTATTTATGGAAGCGTGGATCATGGTTTGATGCCTTTTCGAGCATGTTTTACAGGAAAATTTGGAAGGGCAACGCGAGCTTTGATGGCCCGAACGCGTGAAATTCAGGCAGAGTTTGTTGCTTATTAGAACCTCTCTACGTTGCGTAGGTTGTAAAGCTATGAATTGTGGGCATTCGAGCAATATATGACTACCACGACACAGCTGACACAATTTATTGTTTGTTTGAGTGTGTATCAGTGACCCAGTGAACTCCGCGCGTTTAGCCGAATTGCGATAAGAGCTCTTATCGCTAACCTGTCTGCCGCCAGAGAACCAGTCGGAGCATTTACGTTTTGCAACAGCTGACGTCTTGCGTTTAAAAATCTAATAAAATTATCATAAATCGGAAGCTGTTTTTCACTTAAAGTTTCCTTCCACAATCTGCACGTACGCTCATCAAGCTTTTGGGCGAGAAAATGCACAAAAATAAGTTCAAACGTGTTTACAGATAGGTTCAATGAGTTCAGCGCATTTATATTAGCGGTGAGCTCATCTATAAATTTAGAAATGCTGAGCACGGACTCCTGTTGCATGTGCCTCATGCCCAAGACATTAGCCGCATGATACGTGGTAACAATCAATTTACTGTCATACCGGGCCTTTAACAAGTCAATGGCCACCGTGTAATTTTCGTGCGTGATAGGGAGCGATTTTATGACATTCAGCGCCTCATCCCTTAATGATAAGTGAAGTAATGAAGTTTTTGGATGTCAGTCAGGTCTGTTCGGACATGAACTAACTCCAAAAACATATTGTAAAAATGTTGCCATTCAATTATGTCACCTGCGAAACAGGGTAGCTTAATCGGTTGCAACTGAATGGGAGGCGTGCTGAATGTGACTACTTCGGATTGACTTGCTGCCTTCCTGCTCATCTCCTCGGCATGGTCTATTAAATTTTGCAGCTTACATTCTATGCTGCATAAGTCATCTTCGGTCTGAACCCTATCACTCGCGGATGTAAAGTCAGAGTCCTCAGACTCAATTTGTGTTTGAATTTCATCATATTTGGCTGATAGCTCCATAAGGTGGCGAAGCTTTATTTTTAGTGCATGATGGTCATGCGTATCATGATCGAAATTGTCTGCGTATGTATTTATGCGAGATATAGAGGCCTTGATCGTGCCACGTTTCTTGATCAGCGCCTTCATATCCGTCATGATTGGGTAGGAGAAAAAATTTAAATAATAATACAAAAAAACCAAGTGAACGCAAAGCGATGAGCAAGACCAGGTAGGAAATCCAAATTATAAAGTCACGCAACGACACGGTAACTCTTACTTAACACATCTTAAACTAGTTCTATACGGTAATAAATACTGATCTAGGCAGTACAAACAATATAGCAGTATAATCACTAATGATGTGAATGCCTTTGAAAGGTATGACTTACAATTAAAAAATGCTTGTTGAGATCGCAAAAAATTACAAGTTTATATTCAAATGAAACTGATTTAAAAAGACAATTATATTATTATTTTTAATACTGCTTCGTTTACTTTAATGACATTGAAAAATATGCAAATCATGCAAATTGCAAACTAATATAAAACATGAGTTTATAGTCACTTGACATGGTACTTATCGGCATGTTCTAGAAGGCATCAAGCTTGTCGAAACCTTGGTAGTCCTGTCAGGTACCCATGAATTGATGATGCAGATACGGTCGCTGCCTGTCAGGTGATGTCCGATGCGGTAGAATCCTGTCTAGATAGGCTGCTCTGGATTTTCCCACATGCTGAATGCCACGTGCTGATGGTGCTCAACTGCTGTAATGATGCTTCAAATGCTCCGGTTAGCGAAATATGACGTCCCCAAGTCGTGCAATACGAGCTCCAATTGTAGTGATAATTAAGGAGTTGCTGACTTAAATTATGAAGAAAAAATGCTGATAGGCCTGCTTAATAAACTGATCCATGAAACGAATTGTCCATGAAATGAGTCACATCCGTAAAATGCATTGTGTGTGGATTTTACATCCATAAAATGAATCATATCCGCGGCCCGGCGGACCATATGTTGCCGCTGTGGACGAAAATGCTGTCGCAGGACAAAAGTGCGGTCGCTTGTGGGCCGAAAAGGTTGTCGCTTGTGGACAAAGAATGGCGGTCGCTTGTGGACCAAAAATGTTGCCCGTAAGGGTCAAATAAGATCCGGGTTCGGAGGACCATATGCTAGTTGCTTAACGCTCTCGAAAATTTCTAGAGTTGGTATGGCAAGCTAAGTGATGCTGGTAAGGAGTCGGAATATGTTTTTGAATGAAGAAGTGGACTGTAGATCTGAGTTAAGTAGCGTTTATTGCAATATTATGAAGAAGCGCAGGCCCACGCAATTACGTTCAGCGTACATAGCCAAAATACAAATACGCGTGGCGTAAATTGCCAAGATACATAATGTATAGAAGAGAGAAACAATTGTATGAGAAGTTACATTAATAAATTTACATTGCCGCGGCTAGCAAAAAAGGAAGAGTGCAGTGCACCAATGAAAGGCTGAGTATTAACTAACTGATCGCAGCAGCTGGCGACGCGTGCTGTACTGCGACGGATGACGTAAGTGCGTGGGCTGATTGCGCGTGAGCAAGTAAGCAGATACAATGTATTAACAAACATTGTACATTAAAAACCCACAGAATTACCAATAAAAATGGAGAGTAAATACTATCAATATAACCAGTGATATGTAAACTAACGATTGATATGTAAACCAATTACTAATTGTCACTAAATTAACCAATAATAATATATCTAATGAACATGACCTGTGGCAATAAGATGCAAGGTTCATTAGGTATAATAACCAGTAAATAAGAATGTCCAGATGGAAAAAGCTGTTGTAAAAATTAAAGGGAACTAAGATAGTTAATTATGAAAAAGAAATTAACAGAATAACAATTGTTTCATGTAGAAATAAGAATAAATAACAAGAGGATCAGAATCTACTGTTTGGAGAACGTCTGAGGAGAGACTGCGACACTCATTATCAGGAAAGTTTGAAATTTATAACCATATTCATTTGATCAAATTGAGCTCAAAATTCTAATTAAAAAAATTGTACAAGAACTCATGTGATTTTAATGATAATATACAATAAAAAGGACACATCTTAATCAAAAGTAAAGTAACCAAAAGTTGATAAGGTTCTTTAGAATTAAGTATGAGCTGTTATAGACTATTAAAATTCAATCATTATATTGTAAGAAATAAATCTAACTCATAGTGCTATAAGCCTAATGAAGCCTAGAACCTAATTATATGTTTTATTCGCAACTGAATGTTTTTAACGTTAAATAATTATAGCAAAGGACTTGGAATCCATTGTATTCAATATATGTCATATCAAAATATCAATTAAATAACTATGGGACATATTTTTATAAAAATATTGTAGTCGAATATAAGTTAAAAATATTAACTTTGTTAATCATGAACAGAATTATGCCTTGTGAGATGTCTAAATGCTTAACAGGACATATGCCAGATGATGGTAAAGCTAGATTGGAGCTCACAAGTAGCATAAAGAATTATTAACAATTGTAAGGTATTGTAATTGTTTTAGGTAAAAAGTTTGGCATCAGTTTTATAATCTCGTACCCAAAAACCCACGCTTTGAACAGAATTAAATTATTTTGACAACACGGGGTGATGAGTTAATAATGGAATGGTCGACATTCCAACCAATCAAAACGTGTATATCGAGAATTCCTTCAATAGCACAGGTAGGGACAGCGAGAGAGAGAGAGAGAGAGAGAGAGAGAGAGAGAGAGAGAGAGACGCACAAATTTTGGACAGTTCTTAATAAGTTTTAATGCCATACGGATGACAAAATCCGCGCACAATTAATTCGCCAGTTACCCATAATTCAGTGTGTTACCGAACGTAAACACAGGGCATCCTAACCTTCAAGAAGTGAAGTAAATCAACTTGGAGTAACAGTGTAGTGAAGAGTGTTGTAATGATAAATCAATGAATGCTAATTAAAAGTGAATAGTGAATACAGTATAACCATTTTAGAAAAGGAATTAAGGAAGTATAGTGATTTATAAAAAATACTTAAATAATTTATCACATGATATGACTATACTGTTCGAACTTATTGAACATATGTAACTATTGTCAACACTACACAAACAACAAACATTATTAATATAGTAACGTTTACCTTTGTATAAAATGTACGTTAATTGTAAATTGAGGTTAAAAATGAGTGAACTCTTTAGTCACATGTTAACCTCCAAATTTTACGTCAACGTTCAGACGGACTTTATTGTATTAGATTAAGGATTTATTCAACTCATAGTGTAATCACTCTCCTATTATGATGTTTTAATATTAATAATCAGCATTTTAGTTTCGTATTTGTAGTTAAAAGAACCTGATTGTAAATAAATAACTTAAATGATTTTATCAACAAAACGGTGGACGAACCATGTTACCAAACCTGAGACATGAGTTTCCACAAAGTAACTGACTGTTGTAAAGTATAAATAATTGAATTAATTGTTGGAACAAAGGATTACTAATCCAATAATACTATGAATAAATCACCTTTTAAACAACATTGATGGAGTATGAAGGTAGTTTATTCCGTCAAAAGCTTTTAGTGGTTTGAGTGCAGGTTATGTTTACCCCTGGAGTCAGTGGGTAGCAACCATTGCCCACTGAAGTGAAGCAGTTCAAATCTTTTATTACTTATCACTGACCATAACTTAATGAATAGTGTTGTCACCAGTGATGAAACTACAATCGAAGTAAGTATTTATTTAGATCAACAACATAGTTATTAATAACCACAACAGAATTATTTATCACACCAACATTGATTGATGATTACTGCGGGTGGGGTTAATACATAAGACAATTGAACTTCAAGCAACTTAAGCATTGGGACCGTTTAATCAACTTATTCCATTTGTGAGGCATTTAAATAATTAACAACCAAATATAATTCACCATAATAATATTAATTACAAATAAACCAATTCTATTATAAATTGACGAATCATAACGACAGAGAAAGGAACACAGCATTCGAAAGATTATTTAATAATATGCATGATGAAATGGAACCAGTACATTTTTAGGCATAATTGTTAAGCTGTATGTGCGGGTGTGCTTACATTATTGTACCTTATATGTTAATTTTGGATATTCAAGAATCTGCTGTAAATTATTTTCTTATTGTTCAAGGACAAAGCCTGAGACAGCCGATGGTCACACATCTAGAATATTTGATGCAATTTTTCATCCACAAAGCACTAATGAGTTCATATCTGGAGGATGGGATAACACAATTCAATTCTGGGATGTTCGACAGCCCAACTCTATACGATACGTAACTGGGGCTCACATTTGTGGAGAAGGAATTGACATACATAGACAAGGCAGAGATGTAATAAATTATGTATATTAATATACTGCTTTATATAAGCTATATTGTTATGAAACCAATATTTAAAAAAGTGAATATTCACTGGAAATTGTTGATAACTCTGCTGCATGTGAAAGCTGTATTTATTATTTATGATGGTTTTACACATGTGTAAAACGATAAAATTGTGCTTGTGTAATGGAAAAATTCATAATTTCTTAAGGTGTAGGCATGAACTCTGCAGAGATGAAGCCCACAATGGAAAGCGGTATTTCAAGTTGTTTGAATTTCTAAATAAGTAAAAATCAGTTGGCAGTAACTAAAATAAGATATAGTAATTCAGAATGTTACATAAATGTAATATATCTAATTATTTACATGAATTATTGTAGAATCTTTTGGAAATAATCTACTTTGTTCTATAAATCAGAATTTGTTCTAAGCTCTATAAGAACTAATAACAACTAATTTAGTAATCACAAATCACTACCGGTAGTTATTAAATTTATGTGGATTGGATTTCTGAATTCAAGTATCTCTAACTTAAATAATATGTTGTACAACTAGACACTACCATATAATCACAACACACAGGCAACCATATCAAAGGGTTGCTATGCCTAAAGGTTGGTTCACATTATACAGAACATCACAACATGGCACAACATGACGGTAACACAGAAAACATGTGTATGTTTATAAACACTGGCAGGTAACACTAGATACTACTGATGTCTGAAGCTAAAAAATCACAAAATCTGGAGCAAATTTATAGAGGGGATGAACAGGACTAGACCCTCCCTAGGGTTGAAAAATTTGGCAAAATTTGTTAATCTCTTAATTTTTAGGCTGTTTTATTTTATTTTTTCCAGCTATGTACACTTAATATAGTAGTAGCTATTTTTACTTCCATGGTTCCATAAGGAAATGGAATTCCATATTTTAATGGCGAAAAAAATCGTGTTTGAGATAACGGCAGATTCTGATTGTACTACCATCAAAACATGAAAGAAAGTCATTTTTCGAAAAGTGTCTGAGTGTGTCTGTGTAGAATTTTTTCTATGGCAAACGATAACAGGCCCAAATTCAAACAGAATCAAATAATTTTTTGCATACAGTCCTGAATTGTAGAGGACTCAAGACCTATTGTTTTTGGTGAAGATCGGTTAAGGGAAAGGGGTAGTTTACCTGCAACATTTTACGTTTTAACAAGAGTAAAGTGCTTAATTTTGATAAATAAAGTATCCTGAAAAGAAGGTCATAATAATCCAATGTAGAAAGGTAGATGAAATATCTATAAATGAAAAGGGTAGTTGAGGGGGTAATTTTTTTTATAAATTAAAATGGTAGTTGATGATGGAGGAGGTACATTTTTATAAGTTTTATATGTGTACTACATTATTGTCAACAAAGAAGTAGTTTCTATGGAAACATTTCATTTCATTTTAACAAAATTCTATATTTTTACTTCCATGTTCCTTAAGGAAATGGAAGTATGGTGATGGCAAAAAAAATCGTGTTCGAGATTATTGCAGATTCTGATTGTACTACACTCAAAACATGAAAAAAAGTCGTTTTCCGAAAAGTGTCTGTGTGTGTGTCTGTGTGTCTGTCTGTCTGTCTGTCTGTCTGTCTGTAGATTTTTTTTCTATGGCAAACGATAACTGCCGCAAATTCAAACAGAATCAAATAATTTTTTGCATGCAGCCCTGATTTGTAGAGTACTCACGACCTATTGTTTTTGGTGAAGATCGGTTGAGGGAAAGGGGTAGTTTACCTGCAACGGTTTTTTTTTATCAAGGAAAATTTTTTTTTTTGGCAAACGATAACAGCCGCAAATTCAAACAGAATCAAAAGATTATTTGCATACATGGTAAAGATTATTTGCATATTTGTTACCATCTTCTGTCTTCATAGATAACAGATAGCTTTTCAAATGGATGCATTCTTCACCAAAGCTGCTTTCTATGTCGGAATCATAAATGGCTCGAAGTTTCTCTGCAGCATCATAAATTTGAGGAGCTTCTAGTTTGGTGATATTTGAGAGAAATGAAAATATTAAATTATATTCTTTGTAGACATTAACTCTCTTCTGTAACTCAGTCTGGAGAGTTTGTATGATCTTGGAATATGAAATTTCCATTCGCCTCCAGATCTTGTCATGTTCCAAGTCATCTGATTCATCTGATCCTAGTTCTTCTTCAGGACTTTCTGGTTCCACTTCTCATTCAGATGATTCATCAAAAATCGCCTACTTTTAATTTGACGTTTTGGTCTTGAAATCTCAACAGCTGAAGAAGAAGGAACTGATTCCAGACTCCTGATCTGATTAAGTTTCTTTTCAGCTGAATCTCTGTGATTGGGGAAACAGGTCTGAAGCTCAGTTAAATACACTGTAAGAGAGTCGTACATTTCAATAACAGTGGAAATGTCCATTTCCTGAGCTTGCAATTTTTTCATGACTTTGCCAAATTGTTGAAGAATAGAACCCCACACTGATGTCATGAATGCTACCTCAATGCTATTTAATTTCCTAAGAAGACCCTCAGCTTGACATCTACCTTTACCCGTTTCATTTTCTGAATGCAGAAACCACTGCTTTCCAATCTGCATCCAAGCTCTTGCAAGCATCCTCATGTGCACACCATCGTGTTGTTGACAGTGATTTCAATGTCATGGTTACAGAATCAAAAAATGTTTCCAAGATATTCCATCTCCCTGTAAAATCTGTGAAGTAATTATATAAACTTTGCAATAACTCAAAAAACCATGCTGCAGCAATACAGCATTTCACTGCTTGTGAACCAACTAGATTCAGTGAGTGAGCTGCACATGGAATGAAGAAAACAAGAGGATTTCTTTCCTTGAGTCTTGCTTGCAAGCCAGAATATATTCCAGACATGTTGACCACATTGTCATATGATTGACCTCTACAGTTATCAACTTTCAGACCATGTTGTTCTAAAGAATTCATTAGTGCTTCAAAAAGCTTTTCTCCAGTATGGCCTGTATTCATAAAACACAGAAATCTTTCAACTGAGAGCCCACAATCAGTTACATATCTAACAACTACACTTAACTGGTATTATGAGGTAAATCTGGCGTAGAACCTACTATGACTGAAAAATATTTAGAAGAAATAACTCTTCATTGCCTATTTTTTCACTCACTGACTTTCCCATAAGATGTATTAATTCTTCATAAGTTGCTGGTGACAAGTATGATGTAGATCCTTTCCAGGATTACCGAACCGTGCAATATGGTCAGCCAGAAAAGAATTGTACTCTGCAATTAATTCCAAACACATCATGAAATTTCCATTTTTCACAGAGCCAAACTTCTCTTCGTCTCCACGAAATGTTAAATCCCTAGAAGCTAGTTTTTTAATTTCTTGGATTTCGTTGTCCATGACGTGTCCGTTACTTAACTAAATATCACTATAATATTGACGACTCGGAACACTAAGTTTTTTATAAGTAAAAACGTAAAGTTTTACCTTACAGCCTAAACCGGCTTTCACCTATAGAAGGCTTCATCAGAGGCTGTCGTTAGTAGCGCTGCTCGTCTTGTTGTTGGCGATGAGATAGTGTTTCGAAAGATTGAAGCTGTGTGTGTGTGTGTGTGGTGAGATGTGTTCGAATAATGCGTGCGATTTGAATTGTGTCTGTTCGTTTAGGATGTCGTTTTTATTTGTTTTTGTGTGTTTGTATATTTCTAATTGTTCTAGAGTGTCTAGTTTTCGGCCTTTTGTGTGTACGTGTAGTATGTTCATGTTATTGTCGATGTTTTTATATGTGTGGTTTGCTTCAATGAGGTGGTTTGCGAAGGTAGATTCTGTAGTGTTGTGGAGTGCTTTTGTGTGTTCAATGTATCTCTGTTTGAAGCTACGTCCTGTCTGGCCTATGTAGAATTTACTGCAATTTGAACAATTTAGTTTATATACACCGGGTAGATCGAATTTGTTTTGTGCTTTGGGCATGCGTTTTGATAGTGTGTGTTCTGTTTTGTTAGTAGTTTTGTAAGCGATTCTGTATCCTGCTTTTTTGAATTTGTGGGCAATTTTTTCTGTTTGTTTGTTGATGTATGTTAGTGTTATGAATTTGTTGTTTTCTGTCTTTGTCTGTTGTTTGTTTTGTGTTTTGTGTAGGAGTTTACTGACTATTGTTCTGTCATAACTGTTAGATTCTGCTAGATATTTTATCGTGTTTAGTTCGTCTTTGTAGTCTATTTCATCTAAGGGGATGTTGTTAAGTCTATGTATCATGGTTCTAAAAGCAGCTAGTTTGTGTTGTATTGGGTGATTGGAGGTGTTGTGTATTAGTGTGTCAGTTGTAGTTGGTTTTCTGTATATACTGAATTTACTCTCCACTCCAAGCGCTTCCCAAAATCCATAAAGAAGACATTCTGATCCGCCCCATTATCAACTACCGTAATGCCCCTGCACACAAACTGGCAAAATATCTAGACAAAATTATTAGACAACACACACAAATAGACAACAACATTGCAGTAAAAAACAACACTGACCTAGTAACAAAAATAAAAGACATACACATCCCCCATAACGCCACATTAGCCTCCTTTGACATTAAAAACCTGTACACAAACATCCCCATCTCTGAAACAATCACCATCCTACAAAACAAACTCAAACAGAACAACACACCAGACGAACTTATCAATGAAATAACAGAAACTCTGAACATTATCACAAAACAAAACTACTTTACTTATAACAATAAATACTACACACAGAACGATGGCCTACCCATGGGCTCCCCCATATCCAGCATTCTAGCAGAAGTCTTCCTCCAACACTTAGAAAAAACAAAAATACTCACAAACAATGACAGACACTCACATAAAATACTATATTGGCACAGATACGTTGATGACATTCTAATACTATACAGGGGAAACAAAAGACAATGTGAACAGTTACTAACACACATAAACAAAATACATAAAAACATAACCTTCACTGCCGAATACGAAGACAACAATACCATAAACTTCTTAGACCTCTCCATCACAAAACTAGAACACAGGCACAAATTCAGTATATACAGAAAACCAACTACAACTGACACACTAATACACAACACCTCCAATCACCCAATACAACACAAACTAGCTGATTTTAGAACCATGATACATAGACTTAACAACATCCCCTTAGATGAAATAGACTACAAAGACGAACTAAACACGATAAAATATCTAGCAGAATCTAACGGTTATGACAGAACAATAGTCAGTAAACTCCTACACAAAACACAAAACAAACAACAGACAAAGACAGAAAACAACAAATTCATAACACTAACATACATCAACAAACAAACAGAAAAAATTGCCCACAAATTCAAAAAAGCAGGATACAGAATCGCTTACAAAACTACTAACAAAACAGAACACACACTATCAAAACGCATGCCCAAAGCACAAAACAAATTCGATCTACCCGGTGTATATAAACTAAATTGTTCAAATTGCAGTAAATTCTACATAGGCCAGACAGGACGTAGCTTCAAACAGAGATACATTGAACACACAAAAGCACTCCACAACACTACAGAATCTACCTTCGCAAACCACCTCATTGAAGCAAACCACACATATAAAAACATCGACAATAACATGAACATACTACACGTACACACAAAAGGCCGAAAACTAGACACTCTAGAACAATTAGAAATATACAAACACACAAAAACAAATAAAAACGACATCCTAAACGAACAGACACAATTCAAATCGCACGCATTATTCGAACACATCTCACCACACACACACAGCTTCAATCTTTCGAAACACTATCTCGTCGCCAACAACAAGACGAGCAGCGCTACTAACGACAGCCTCTGATGAAGCCTTCTATAGGTGAAAGCCGGTTTAGGCTGTAAGGTAAAACTTTACGTTTTTACTTATAAAAAACTTAGTGTTCTGAGTCGTCAATATTATAGTGATATCTAGTTTTTTAACTACAGAAACAACTCTTTTTAGTACATTTCTCCAATATGTAACTTCATGTTCATGCTGGCTGAGCAATCTTTTGTCAATTCTGTTCATCTCATTTCCTCTACTTTTCAATTTTAACAAGCAGTCTCTGTGAGAAGCAGAATTTTCATGTTCGGCTATTCTTATGCCAGCATGGCTCCAATCATTGAAACCAGATGTTGCAAACTGAGATGTACCACCGAATAATTTGCATGGGGCACAGAACAGTGATCCTTGGATGGGAGAATAAACAAGATATTCACGGTTCATAATTCCCATTTACTAAAATCCTATGGAATAGTTTCTTGCTGCAAAACCGTTGTGTTCCATCAGCATATCGCCGCGAGGACTGTGAAAAGTCAGCATCTTTGTTTTGATTAATACCATTTTTTATCAAATAATCCCGAGTGTGGTCAGTGTTTTCCCAATAGAATGGATCATTACTAGGAATAGACACTGCAAAATCCACTTCTGTAGAGAGCGTAGCTTGTTCCTGTACTTCGAGATTTTCGACTTCCACATTGTCTTTACTGTTTTCCACTATAATTTCACCCGAATTTTCAATTTTCAGGCCTACACTGTTCACTTTTGTTTTCACCACTGAAATATGAGTCCAGTAGAGGTATTTTCTGCAAAATTTTACTCTCCCTCTGTCTTTTTTCCTCAGCTTTCTTGCGATATGCAGCACCACTTAACCTAGATCGCCAATCCATACCGTCCCTAAGCTATTATATCTTAACGGAAAAACCTATAGAAATACTGTTTTGTAGATCATTTAAAACTGAATAATTCACTGTCAACAGTTAAAATACTCGGCGTATCGTATAAAATGCCTTGATTTTGAAAGTTAATAACAAGTTGGAACCACGTGGAACGATGAAACGCCAACTTAACTCTGAAATAATAACAACATACACACCAAAGAAATGGTGCACTAATAGTACCATACTACTTTAATGCCAGAGCCAGAACGCTAATCTACTTCAGGCTTTATAATGATATGAAGCGATGTTTTTTTTTAACCAGCTATATTTTGCCGCCCTGTGCACCTGCACATGTTGCACATGCCTAAATACGGCCATGATTGTATTGTTAGAATAAGTTTAGGAGACACTAATTTAACAAATGCCTTATTTCAACATTAACACAATGAATTATAAAACGACAGTTAAATACGCAGCGCGTGCAAATACTGTAGACATTTTATTGAAAACCAATTTAGCTGTTCGCCCTCTCCCAGAGTTAGAAATCGAGCAGGAGCATCACGCGCAACAGAATTCTTCTCCAGATATAAGAATACAGTTTATGACATGTTCTTAAACAGGTGCGCTACAGAGTATTCCTCCAGTGAGAATGCGGACGTAACAATATAAGGAAGATTATACAATATACAAGTAATATAATGTTAGAACAAGAATAGGTGCCTATGAGCCTATGAATAAATTATGAACCTGAGGAACGCTGGGTAAATTGGCTAGATATATAGTATAGATATCTATATAACCCAAATACCACTGACTGACTCACTGATCACGATATCTCTGAAACCACTGAATGGATATCAATGAAACTTTGAACATAGCTTCATCATAGGTCTCAGGTGCTCACTAAGAAACGGTTTTAAAAACTTTCACTCCTAAGAGGCAAAAAACCAAATACTGAAATTTATCGCGGGAATTGCATACTTTGTAAATGAAGTGGTTGACATCTCAGTTTACTGGAAACCCCGACTACATTTAGTCCTGAGTTTTTAATCATTGTTTTAAATTGAAAAAAACTTCATTGTTTGCAGGTTCTTATAGTCGAGAAAATTTAGAAGTTCAATTAATTAATAAATGTATGTCCTTTTTTTCTTGGAAATGACTCTAACGATTTTCTCGAAATAAATAATAAATAGCTGTTGCTAT
Source organism: Magicicada septendecula (assembly GCA_034769895.1). Lineage (NCBI taxonomy): Eukaryota > Metazoa > Arthropoda > Insecta > Hemiptera > Cicadidae > Magicicada > Magicicada septendecula. The sequence continues at coordinate 141,279,188 of CM068367.1, read as the reverse complement.
GAATGTAAATAAACAAACTAAGAGTAGAGAATTTGTACAATCTATCTAATCCTATACTATTAAGCGAGCAATAATTGTACAATTACGTACAACGTGAAACTCCGTAGTGAAGCACGGGTATTTTGCTAGTACATGTATAAAATAATATATCGTTCGTGGCAGGCAAGCATATCTCAGTTATGTAATGTTTACATTTCCATTTTAGTATTATGACTACCGCAATAAAAAGGCAGGGAAGACACACACACACACACACACACACACACACACACACACACACACACACACACACACACAATTCGCGTTATTTCTGGCCTCATTCATGTTTATTTTCTTACATTTGCACGGTTTTTAAATGGAAAGTGCCGAACCCATACCAACATAACGCGTGCAAGCCGAAAAAGTGTCCAGCGTGGATAGCGATTTGCTTCCTGTGCATCGCTGGGCAGTGTAACTGCACGTGTTTACAGAGGAACGATTCATAGACAGACTTTTCATCTTTAGGGAACGAACCCTCTGCAAGATGCTGAGGGTCCATGAGTGACTTGGAGCGCTCCTTCCTTTTCGCGTGTTTGTTCTATGAAGCATACACTGTAGATTCGCAGCTTTACTCTTACTTTTCCAAAGTTTTATTATTGTGATTACCGCAATAAAAAGGCCGGCAGGACACACACACACACATAAAATTCGCATTATTTCTGGCCTCACTCATGTTTATTTTCTTATGTTTGCACACTTTTTAAATGGAAAGTGCCGAAACCCACACCAACACAACGTGTGCAAGCCGAAAAGATGGACATCGATTTGCTTCCTGTGGATCGCTGGGCAGTGTTGCTGTATTAAAGCAATTAATACAATCTGTGTACTTATTTCTATTATGATATGAGAATTATAAACTAATATGTGCATGTGTGTGTGTATGAAAAATATATAAATACTTTTCTCCTTTGGAAAATTGTTTGCCCCTCCTTGAAAATATTTTGACCTCACTGATGGCTAGTTATTTACTAGCCTGTGTGGAATATAGCGTTATGACATGGATCAGAATGGTGGGTGTTAAACAGGAGATACAAACATATTAAGGAAGAAATGTTTTGCTGAGAAATTTATAATTATACGGGTGAACAGAATAGTCGTTCTTGCACAAACATACTGCAACGAAACAAAATGTTACAAAAGAATAGTAAATAATAGTGGAATCCGATCGAGAGAGGAAACAAGAAATAATAATTGAAAACAAATTAAAGGAAACCTAGTTGGTTTGACTTATTTAATATTATCAAGAAACCCAGAAATAACCCAGTAGAATAGGGCAGTAAACAGACAAAAATTAAATAAATAAACCTAGTAGGCCTAATCAACTTACCCTGAATAACAACCAAACCCAATAAAGAGTACCTAATCATAAATTAAAATTGTATTAACAAAATTGTATCGACATATTTTAAGGATAGAAAAAGGGACACAAACCTTACAGTTATATGAGTGACATAATATAAATAGTGACACAGACTACTGTTAAACAGTGTTAATTATTTTTGTATGAAAAGTGTTTTATTGTTATTATTAGACAGAATTTTAGTTTATCATACAGACAACAGTTTAGCAGTATAAATAAACTAAAACTGTCAAAAACAATTATTATTATTAAGAGTTTTGTTATATGTTATAAGATTGTATGTCACCAGTTAATTTATGTAAATATATTTATCTCAGGTAGTCAAAGTAGAAATTACAATCAACCATAACAAATTGTTCCACCACATATCATAGAAATTCAAATTAATAAGCTTTTACAGTTATAAACTGAGGCATGTTTAGTATCAAATTGTTTATAATTATCTAATTAATAATTGTATAAACATTGCATGTATCATTAGAGTATAATAATAAAATTATCTATTAAGGGTAATTTATAAAATATAAAGTAGGTAATGGGTGTTGATCCTATAACATTTAACCTGTACATAAATGACCAATCAAAATTTAAGAAATTTGTATGAGTTCTGTGACTAAAAAAGAAGAAATAACACTTAATTGTTAATTGTGATGGAAAACAGTTGAATAGTGCGTGTCTAGATGTAATTAAAAAAATATAAAAAGAGATAACCCGTTTGTGAAAGAAGATCTGAAAGACCATCATCGAAGATAATAATCCTTCCACTACAATTTTCATGAACAAGTAATACACACAATCAAGAAAAAATATTCAGAATAAACCAGAAAACCTTCAGAATATCGTCTAGATGTGTAAAGTATAATTTGACAATATTTTTATCCAACAAGGAACAACCACTAGACAATATAACAATTTACACTAACACTAATCACTAGTAAACATTTTAAAGTGCAAACAAATTCAATATCTAAGCGAACAGTGATTACAAGGAAAACATTTATTGTACACATTAATAAACTACATTATTTTCTGAGATGGACAAATAGCCATGATGTTGACGTTACTCTAACCTACATGCTTTTACGAAGCGTATTGAATATCGTCAAAACTTGTATGTAACTTAATATATAATTTTTGTAATTTTTTAGATTATAAGTAATATATTGTTTGTAAAGGTACTCTGTATTATTAATTAACATGTAAAGGAACTTTTCGTAGCAGGCACAAGAATTCCCACGAAATATATTAAAATTAGTTAGTTATTAAATCCTGAGATAAATATCGATTGTGACAACCGTATGTATCGAATGGAATTTTCCAATAATTTGAATTTATGTTACAGAGATTAAACCATTATGTTATTAAATCATATCCATGCGTTATTATTTCAGGAACGTAATATATTATACCATTAAGATACTACGGGTACAAGGGTCGTATTATAAATTGGCGCACCAACTAGTGAGGCTGAAATTAGGGAATATTAGGTGAAGAAATTGAAACAAGCAAATTAATTTCCTAATTTTTAGCTGGCGACTGCTATAAGTTCCAAGAAATAATAAAGATGCATAAAAGGGCGTCGTCACTGAGACGGACGAAGGAGGCAGAGAAAGAAGTCAGGATGGAAGAGAAAGAAGTAACATCGGTGGAGGATGTGGAGACGGTAGCAAGAAAGGAAGATAGGGGAGACCCGAATCTTATAAAATTAATGGAATTAATGAATAGTATGAGTGAAAAAATGGATAGAAATAAGGAAGAAACGAATGACAATTTTAAGAAGCAGAAGGAAGAATTCACTGAAAAATCAAGGAAACAAAATGAAATTTTGAGTCAAAACTTATTAAAACAAATGGAGGAAAAATTCGATAACATCAAGGAAGATAACAGACAAACGAAGGAAGATTTGAAGAGCATCAAGGAAGATCACAGACAAACAAACGAGAAAATAGACGGTATGAAGGAAGAGATTAACGAGAAAATAGACAGTATTAACAGGAATACAGATGAAAACAACAGACAAATGAATGAGAACTTGAGGCAAATTAATGACAAATTCGAAGAGAATAATAAAATAATGAATGACAAAATAGACAGCATTAAGGAAAGCAATAGACAAACCAATGAAAAAATTGACAGTATTAAAGGAAGTACTAACGAAACCTTAAGGCAAACTATAAGTGACAATAATAACCAAATGAAGGAAGAATTCAGACAAATCAATGAAGAGAATTTAAGAAGAATTAACGGTAGAATTGAACAGGTCAATGATACAATTAACCAGAAGATGGACAAAATCGATGAGGAAAGGAATCAAGAAATAGCTGACACTAATGAGAGATTGAGAAAAGCTAACGAAACCATTATACAAAATAAAGCAGTAATAAATACCAGAATAGACCAGGTACAAGAAAATAGTCGTATTCAAATAGAAGGAATACAAAAGGAACAAGAAAATTTAGTAAATTTACAGAAACAAACCGGAGAAAGGTGTGACAATATTAACACTACGGTGAACAATTTAACTGGTCAAGTACGCCAAAATCAAGAAGAAATTGAGTTAATTAGAACCAGACCAAATAATATTACTCATGTTTCCACAAATGAAACCAGAGAAGGAATTAATTTCAAAAATTATCGTAGAAACCCCATGGAATTCCTGGCTAGAATCGAGGAACATTTTAATAAACATCGAATAACTATCTGGAGCTCGATTAGAGAGATGTTGGATGAGCATTTTAGGGAGATTACGGACAACTGGTGGACAGCAACCAGGAATGAGATAGTGGACTACGCTCAATTTAAAAAACTGTTTAAAGAAAAATACTGGTCCGAAGCGATACAAAATATTATAAGGGACAACATTTGTCAGGGAAGATATGATGGAAATAGAGGTACATATCCAACTACTTACTTCTGCGGAAAGGTATGTTTGGTGAAACACCTAGAGCCAAGAATACCAGAAGAATCCCTAGTAACTAAAATGGCATACCATTATGACACAGGAATTGCCAGAGCACGCCTGGGAAGCCAGATTAAAACAGTCCACGCAATGGCTGACTTATTAGAAAATTATGAACACGAGGGTTACTACAAAAGAAGCAGACAACGAACTGATCAGTGCGGTTCAAAAAATAATAACCATGGTATGAATCATAATCAATATAATAACATGAATAACCGGAATAGTTATGTCAACGATCGTAGTTCCAACCAAAATTTTACTCCAAATAATAACCAACAAGCAAACTTCAATCGAAACCCAATTAACAATAATAGTAACAACAGGCCCAATCAAAATTACCATCCGGGTAATAGAAATAATAATAATTATAATAACTACCGACCAAACCAAAATTATAATAATTTTAGGAGTAACTCAGGAGTTAATAACAATAATAATCAGGGTAATTATAATAATAATCATCCGTACCGACCCCGAATAAATTATATCAGTGCTGAAGAAGGGGATTACTGGAGATACCATCAACCTCGGAGGAACAGTTTTAATAACAGTTATGATCAAAGAGGAAATCCCAGAGGGATGAGTCACCATTATAACCGAGTAAGAAGTAGAAGCCAGGAGGACTTCCGAGAATCAAGGGGAAGTGAACAATTAGACAACCGAGAGGTTGAACAACCAGGAACCAGGACACCATTCCAGGCAAATCAACATTCATGCCCGGAAAATAATCATGATAGCCTTACTTTAAACGGAGTGAGGCAGTAATAAACCCTCGCGACCCCTTACTGCTACTAATTACTGGGTACAAAAACCGCCAAATTCAAAAACATAGTAATAACAAATTACTACCAACTAATTATGAAAAACTAATTATGGAAAATAAAAGAATATTGAATTACAAAAACCACCAAATTCAGAAACATAGTAATAACAAATTACTACCAACTAATTATGAAAAACTAATTATGGAAAATAAAAGAATTTTGAAGTATAACAATACCAAAGTTTAAGGACGGATAGTCAAAATCTTACTATTAATTACAATTATTATTTGAAAAATCTTCGAGAAGAACTGTTGGAGGAAACGGTGACAAGTAGAATCAACCAGCATAATGAAATTTTATACATAACCGCTCAAATTGAAGGAATTCCTACACGAATAATGATAGATACTGGTGCAAATGTATCACTTATTAACGACGCTGAACTGGAGAGAATACAGAAACAAAGTAAAAATATAATACCTACCTTACCTGTCAATAATGTTATTTTAATAGGTGCCACTGGGCGTCAAAATAAAACAGTGAGAAAACAAGTGTCATTGGAAATAGAAAGCAAAGGTGTTACAATTAATATTATATGTTTGGTCGCAATCGGCCTACCATTCGAATTATTAATCGGATGCGATATGCTGAGGAAATATTCAGCCATTATTGATTTGAGCAAGGAGAAGGTATCCTTGAACTCAGAAGGTGTTATGTGGACGGCAGAGTTAATAGGAAGCGATGGTGCCCCTCTGAACCGTACCCATCACCAAGTTAGGGAATTAAATTTTTTAAAGAATGACACCCAATGCAGAAAAATAATCTATAATATGACAAATGAAGACCTGTGGAACAGTAAATTACAGGAGATAAGAGAGTTTAGGCACCAAGGCACAAATAATTTGACAGTAAAACAAGTAGAAGATCTCATTATAATATATAAGAAGTATAAACATGTATTTTCAGAAAAACCAGGAAAAGTAAAAAACTATCAGTGTAGAATACAATTTAAAGAACCAGCAGAATTCCACAGAAAATCCTATCCTATACCATATTCATTGAAGGAGGCGGTTAGAGCTGAAATTAATAAAATGTTGTTAAATGATATAATTGAGCATAGCCAATCACCATATACTAGCCCAATAGTAGCAATTCAGAAGAAGAACGGGCAGGTTCGACATTGCTTGGATGCCCGAGAAATAAATAAACATATAGTAAATGATCGCACGTCACCTGGAGAGATAGAAGAAATTCTAAAGAAATTTCATGGTACAAAATTTATCAGTACCTGGGACACAGTTTGTGGTTACTGGCAGGTGGAGTTGCACCCGATGAGTCGAAAATATATGGCTTTTATTTTCGAGGGTAGAAACTACCAGTTTAAAAGATTGCCATTTGGATTAGTCAATTCGGTAGCAATTTTTGTACGATGTATGGATCAAGTATTGGGTCAGGAAGCGCTACAATTCACCACAGTTTATGTAGACGACCTGTTGATTACCTCATCCAACTGGGAGGAACATTGTTACAGGGTGGAATATGTATTGAGTAAGTTAGCAGAGAACGACATAACACTAAAACTCGAAAAATCCCAATTAATAGCGAAGGAGGTTCAATTTTTAGGTTTCAATTTGACTGAACAAGGTATTTCCCCATCACAAGAAAAGGTTACTGCAATCCAGAAGTTCCCACAACCAAAGAATAAGAGGCAACTCCAATCCTTCTTAGGACTGTGTAATTACTACCGGAAGTTCCAACGCAATTATTCCGCATTGACATCTAAATTTCAGGAACAGCTGCCTTCCAAAAACAAATGGACATGGGGACATGAACAGGACGCTATACTACAACAGATAAAGGATAAATTCTTAGAGACAGTAATCCTTCATCATCCAAATTTTGATCACCCATTCTTTTTGAACTGTGACGCAAGTGATGTCAGTCTTGGGACGGTATTGTACCAAGAAGACACAGAAGGAAACCATTTAGTCATCAGTTTTGCCAGTCGTGTGTTAAACCACTGTGAGAGAAGGTATAATGTTACGGAAAAGGAACTATTAAGCATAGTCTTTGCTTGTAGTAAATTCCGAACGTACATTTTGGGATATCCTGTAACTGTCAGAACAGATCATAAGTCCATCTCATTTTTAAGAAGTTGTAAGCTGAGTCACGGAAGGCTTACAAGGTGGATACTCGCCTTGCAGGAGTATAATATCAAATGGGAATATATTCCAGGGAGTCAAAACGTGATAGCAGACGTGTTATCTCGAATAAACCTGGACACCCAGACATTTGAGGGTGAGAAAGAAAGGACTATCAAGGTGTACAACATTCTCAAAAGTAGATCTGATTTGGAGGCATTATTACAAAATATCAAAGCTAATCAGTTATTAGACTCAAAATTAATAAAAATCAAGGAACGTATGGCGAACCAAAACTCTTCAATAAACCAATTCTATTGTGAACAAGAAGGAATTTTATTTATAAAAAATACATTGAACCAAGAAGACTGGAAAGTAATCATTCCCAGAATCATGGAGAAAGACCTAGTGTTGAAATATCACATAAGATACGGACATATGGGTGCAGTAAAAGTAGTGAAAGCATTGGAGGAGAATTGTTACATTAAGAACATACACAGGAAGGTACAAAATTATATAAAACCCTGTCATATCTGCCAATTGGTCAAAATTAATAATGAACGAAGGGAAGGTGTAATGATACCTATATCGTCAGAACAAAAATTGGAAAAATTATTCATTGATATATGTGGACCATTTCCTAGGAGTGAAGGTAGAAGCCGGTATAAATACCTTATAATCATTATGGACCACTTCACCAAATTCACCAAATTGTATCCAATCAGTCGAGCAACTACGCAGAAAATTCTTGAAGTAATAACTACTCAATACATTCCAAAAATAGGAATACCTGTTTCAATAGTTACAGACCATGGTACACAGTTTCGAGGCAGAAAATGGAAGAACACATTGTTAGAACTGAACATCAAAAGCTATAAGACCTCCGTATACCACCCCAGTAGCAATCCATCAGAAAGAATACTGAGAGAGGTTGGTAGAATCTTAAGAACCTATTGTCATCAACAACAAAGGAAGTGGCCTGATTACTTATCAGCCACAGAAAATGTTTTAAACTTGGCTTATCATCCATCTATAAATTGCACTCCATACACTGCCATGTATGAAAAACAACCACCCAGAGAGATCCAAGAATTGATTAAATTTCCTAAGTCTCCACTGTACCAATTTAATAAATTAAAATTCTATAATCAGGTGATGGAAAATCTGGAAACACGCAGAAATAAATACCAGAAAATAAAGGGTAAAATAATTAAATATGAAGTAGGAGAGAAAGTTTTGTTAAAGAACAGGGAATTGCCTAGCACTCTAGAAGGGATATCAAAGAAATTATTATTACTATACGTTGGACCCTACACCATAACAAAAAACAACAACAACACGTACGAATTAACCGACCCCATTTCAAAGAAGATCAAGGGCAATTATAATCAACAACCCATGAAAAAATATCATGAGGAAGAAAAGGTAAAATAACATAAGTAATTATGTCCTCACACCTAATGAAGTGTTCAGAAATAATTACTTCTGAAGGGAGGCAATTTGTAACGAAACAAAATGTTACAAAAGAATAGTAAATAATAGTGGAATCCGATCGAGAGAGGAAACAAGAAATAATAATTGAAAGCAAATTAAAGGAAACCTAGTTGGTTTGACTTATTTAATATTATCAAGAAACCCAGAAATAACCCAGTAGAATAGGGCAGTAAACAGACAAAAATTAAATAAATAAACCTAGTAGGCCTAATCAACTTACCCTGAATAACAACCAAACCCAATAAAGAGTACCTAATCATAAATTAAAATTGTATTAACAAAATTGTATCGACATATTTTAAGGATAGAAAAAGGGACACAAACCTTACAGTTATATGAGTGACATAATATAAATAGTGACACAGACTACTGTTAAACAGTGTTAATTATTTTTGTATGAAAAGTGTTTTATTGTTATTATTAGACAGAATTTTAGTTTATCATACAGACAATAGTTTAGCAGTATAAATAAACTAAAACTGTCAAAAACAATTATTATTATTAAGAGTTTTGTTATATGTTATAAGATTTTATGTCACCAGTTAATTTATGTAAATATATTTATCTCGGGTAGTCAAAGTAGAAATTACAATCAACCATAACAACTTGTTCCACCACATATCATAGAAATTCAAATTAATAAGCTTTTACAGTTATAAACTGAGGCATGTTTAGTATCAAATTGTTTATAATTATCTAATTAATAATTGTATAAACATTGCATGTATCATTAGAGTATAATAATAAAATTATCTATTAAGGGTAATTTATAAAATATAAAGTAGGTAATGGGTGTTGATCCTATAACATTTAACCTGTACATAAATGACCAATCAAAATTTAAGAAATTTGTATGAGTTCTGTGACTAAAAAAGAAGAAATAACACTTAATTGTTAATTGTGATGGAAAACAGTTGAATAGTGCGTGTCTAGATGTAATTAAAAAAATATAAAAAGAGATAACCCGTTTGTGAAAGAAGATCTGAAAGACCATCATCGAAGATAATAATCCTTCCACTACAATTTTCATGAACAAGTAATACACACAATCAAGAAAAAATATTCAGAATAAACCAGAAAACCTTCAGAATATCGTCTAGATGTGTAAAGTATAATTTGACAATATTTTTATCCAACAAGGAACAACCACTAGACAATATAACAATTTACACTAACACTAATCACTAGTAAACATTTTAAAGTGCAAACAAATTCAATATCTAATCGAACAGTGATTACAAGGAAAACATTTATTGTACACATTAATAAACTACATTATTTTCTGAGACGGACAAATAGCCATGATGTTGACGTTACTCTAACCTACATGCTTTTACGAAGCGTATTGAATATCGTCAAAACTTGTATGTAACTTAATATATAATTTTTATAATTTTTTAGATTATAAGTAATATATTGTTTGTAAAGGTACTCTGTATTATTAATTAACATGTAAAGGAACTTTTCGTAGCAGGCACAAGAATTCCCACGAAATATATTAAAATTAGTTAGTTATTAAATCCTGAGATAAATATCGATTGTGACAACCGTATGTATCGAATGGAATTTTCCAATAATTTGAATTTATGTTACAGAGATTAAACCATTATGTTATTAAATCATATCCATGCGTTATTATTTCAGGAACGTAATATATTATACCATTAAGATACTACGGGTACAAGAGTCATATTATAATATTAAGGAAGAAATGTTTTGCTGAGAAATTTATAATTATACGGGTGAACAGAATAGTCGTTCAGGAAATCAGAAGACAAATGGAAAGAAAGAAATCAAGACTCGATTTAAAAAAAGAAAAATGTCTAGTATAGTATTGACAGGAAAGACTTTGATAACACTATATACATCCCTCGGCCCCTCGCAGCGTGAGTCCAATTTCATTACAGGAATCAGATCGCAGCTACCTTTAGCTAGCTCTTCGTTCGACCTACAGACATTTTATCCAAAAGTACAGTCTTTCCTCACAAAGGTTGAGGATAGTCTTAATCCACCTGACATAGTGGTACCATTTTAGCTGATACGTAATTTCTTCAGAACTCAAGCATCCACTTATTTAATTAATATTTAAATGATTTTAAATATAAATTTTAGGACATGGAAGTCATGTATGGTTCTCCATACCGATTTTTCAAATATACAAACAGTTTTACAAACTGTAACTAATTTTCTACACTGGTCATTATCATCAGCATCTTCACGGATTAAACCACGGATGTTTCTTTAGTCTCAAATAGGCAAAGATTAGAGCTGGTTACTCCAGGCTTCCTTGGACGTCCCACACCTTTCCGTCCCCTTGGCTTATAGTTCCAGAGTTGTTTGGGGATGTGGTAGTCATCCATTCGGCAAAGATGTTTCCACCAATTCAGCTGATACTGGGTGATTCTATCTAGTATACTCATAATATTCAGTTCCTGCCATATATCTGTGTTTCTTCGATGATCATGGAGAGTATACCCTGCCATGTGCCTGAGAAATCTCATTTAAGCCACTTGAATGCGATTGGCCTGGCCTTTTGTTAAAGTCAAATTCTCAGACCCATAAAGAAGTGTGGGAAGAGCCACACCTTGTAGAATTTTAGGCGTGTTCCTTTACTTGCTGACTTAAGGGTTCGCCTAATGGTCCTGCACATAAGGTTGAGCTTATGCAACTTATTCACGTCATTGCTTGCATTTTCTACAATGGTGTACCTATAATTACTCAGTGGGAGTAAATATTCAGTATTTACTCCCACTGAGGAAGAGGAACATAACCTCGAAACGTATGGGGAAGTGATAAAGAAAGTAAGTTCATATTGTGAAAGTATATATATATATATATATATATATATATTGTAATAATACAAATTTAATAAATATAGATGTGTGTTGATGATATAATAAGAGATTGTGAACTATGTGACTCCGATGCAATCAAGCCCCTCTCTTTGGGCTAGCCAATTTGTAATAAATTAATAAATAAGTTGTAAGTTGTAATGTGTTTAATTGGTGTGATTGGTGTGGCTCTCGACGTCTTACTGGCCTAAAACACTTCCTTAAGTTTCCCAGCTGGTCGAGTCCCAATGGTAGCAAGACCGGTCGAGTAGCGTAAAGTTGATGAAGGAATATATATGTTCAGCTTCGCCGAAAGTTTCAAAACAAAATTTATTGTTTTGAAGGAAATTTAAAAAAAATTATATTTATAAAAAAAAATAATTAAAAAAAAAATTTTAATTTTATTAATTAATTAATTAGGATCAATTAATTAATATAGGGCTGTGAAGTTTTAAACAGTGTAATGCTCTTCTGAAAATTTTTATTAAAGTTTTAGTATAATTTAAATAATCTATCACCACTCATAAGACTGTCTGTAAACCAATCGATACTTGTTTACCTTTTTATTTTTTAGGTTATCTTCACTTACGGGTGGTAAAGTCCTTGTAGATTATCAATTAGAATTATATTATTGGTAATTAGTATTATTGAAGAAATAAAGAACTATTAAGTATTGAAAAGTATTAATGTTTTTTATTAATTAATAGCAATATTGACTCTTATCGATTAGTATCGATTCTCAGGATATCGAAAAAAGTTACAAGTATATGATATAAAAATTATATAGGGTTCTTTAAACAGCCAGTTATTACCAAAGTCAGAGAAATCGGGCTAATATTTAAAAAGTATAACGTTACAATCAAATTAATAGTTATTAATAAACACAGACATTGAATAATAATTTGTAAATATAATAATTGTTTTCACCAAACAGCTGAGTTGTACTAAGAAGAAGGCACTGGAATCGTCAAAGCAAATGGCCGCCGTCAAGTTGATCAAAATGTTGCTCGTTCCTGCAGTGTTCCAAATAATGTATTTTCTGGCAAAATTCCTGTTCTTGTCTCTGCAAATCTCTTGTTAAATGTTGTGTAGTGACTGGTGTAGTGATTCTGGGTTGTATTTAGTATGTCTGTGTAATTATAAGTCAAAACACTTTTCCCAATTCCGACACTAATTTGGTTAATGTGTTATACAGTTTTCTGGTGTTTTTCAGAGTAGAAATGTATTGTTTAGTGTTAATTAGTGTTTCTTGATCGTTTTTGTCACAATGTATAGGTTCTGGAAAGATTTTATAATTCACTCCCGACTTTACAGTAACGTACTGTTCGCCACTAAACTTCACCTTTGTAAGATAGGTTAGATCGTCACAAAACTCTCGTTTATGTTATCCGTTCAAATACCAATAATCAACTAACTGTTTCATTTAGTTTCAATTAAACTCTTAGCCCATATAATATTATACTTAACATTGTTCAAATATTTTTCACATCCTGTGTACACTTTTACATTTTCACTATATGAATGCCTAAACTTTGGTTATTTGTCAATTTTATTCACTAGATTTGATTTAAATTAATCTTTCAGTTCATTCTGGTTATTTTCAGATTAAATAATGCCATTTTATAGTGTTTTCTGTCCAAAAAATAGTAATTTTACTTTCAGTTTGGTATACTCTGATAAGTCAAAACATTTCCAAAATTTACTTCCTGTTATAATGTAAATTCAGCCATTTTATCAGTTATATTTAATATTAATAATCCTATATTGTATTAAAAGGTTCATATTCCCTTATTTTCTGGTAGTTAATTGAATTAGTTGTATTCTGAAACATTATTCTGGAATATATGACTCCCATGTCTAAATTTCTGAGTTTAGTCATTTTCATTTTTATTTATAATTCTGAATATAATTTATTAAAATCTTTCTGAATGGTATGTGCAATTATATGGCTTGATCTCAAGCTTATTTTGTCTAAACCCCTTTTGTTTATTCGCATTTAAATGATTAATTTCTCTGTTTTGATGAAGTTTGGTTTCCATTCTTTTGGCCTATGATTTTTTAACAATTTTTCTTACAAAATATTTTACAAACAATATATGATGTGTGATACCCTCTCTGACTTTTACATATAGTATTATAAATTAAACATGTTTTCAAATTACACAAAAACAATTAGTATTGGTTACAATACAAATAATAGTTAAACAGAATAAAGAATATTTTTTTTTTAAATAAATGGTTGTCTTCAAATCAGACATTTTGCAACAAAATTCCCATTTCCAACATGGAAATATGGTTTACAACAAAGGTTTTGTACTAACTAACATCTTAATTACTCTCTACTATTTACAAGTGGTAACTATTTTTATAGTTCTGATGTTAGTTGTTTCAGACCCAAACAAATGGCCTTATATCTAAAACATTTTTAAACATTCTTCTACTATATACATAAAAACCTTATATTTATATTCTTATTTCTAACTATTATTATAAGTAGGATTCTACAGTTTTTATACCGTCTTTTATACATTGTCTTTGGGGAATTGTACCCTGTCATTAACAAATAAATAGTATGAACCGTTCAAAAAGCACTATGAAATCTGTTTTTCTTTTTCCATGTAAAACAAAAATGTTATTTTAAACAGATTCATGTCTTATGAACAACATATTGTCACAGTACACATTTTAAGTCATTGAAAAATGCATATTTCATTGCATTCAATGTTTGTGATTGCCAAGAATGAAACACAAGGTTCATTTTTTATAATACCCAAAACTATCACTGGTTCACTTTGCACTTATATTATGTTAATGCTAAATGGTCGTATAGTCTTATTAACATAATAAATTGGTTAGCGTTTTTTCAATGGAGATTTGTTCCATGGGTACTATATTATTGTTTCATCTTAGTTCACAGGAAACTTTTACTTTATACACTCCTCTCTCTTAAATTTATATACATGTGGTTTTTATTTCGTTATACTTTTATTTTTAGATATTTATTTTGGGGATATAGGGATTTGGGTGTCTTTTATAAGAGCATGACATCTTCTTCAGGATGCTGCCCTCTTCTTCTTTCTTCAGTCTTCTTTTCTCCTGCCTTCTGGGACTGGTATCTTCTCCATCTTCTTCTTGATGCCATCAGGTTTCTTGGGATCTTCTCCATCTTCTTCTTTAATTCAGAAATACACCACCTGTATTGTTTGGCCTTGGCTTATTTTAGGGTTTCTATTCTATTTATTCTCCCTCGTTGTGGGTTTGGTCATATTCAGTACTGCTTTGTTATTTACTATTTTACCTTCCTGGGTTATACCTTGAAAACCTTTGGTTATGAGACTGGTCTTGGATGACTCATCACTAGTAACTCCTTTTATTTTAACTTGTATTTTCTTTATAATAATGATTTCTTTCCACAGTTGCTATGAATTAATCTTTTTATATTAAACTTAGTGCTTTCTTCCAAATTTAAATATTATAACTTCATTATTCTAATGATCAATTGCCATTCAATATTATGCATACATCTGTCACGCTACAGATTGCTCTCCTCCAGAAGTAATTATTTCAGACATGTTTATGGATGAAATAATTTCTTATGATAATTTCATCATTTCTTATAATTCATTTTCTTCTCCATTTTTATATCGACTTTTTTATATTAGAGTTTTATTAATATTATATATATGGTTACTTGTCTTACTACTGATCCTTTTCGGATAGTTAGTGTCTTCTGAGATATATTATAATTGTAATACATTTTCTTTCTATATCAACTTCGTGTTGTATCCTTGGGATATTAATTCCCTAACATTCCCTATCACGTGGGCTGGGGCAGATCAGAGGGGCACTGTACGCTACTTCTCTGCTGGCCATACACCACTTCTATAAATTGAGTACAGAGGCATATCCATCCCTGCTCAAAAACATAATGCTGCTGGAATTATCTTCAGTCAGTCATCGAATAAATAAATAAAAAGTAGTCTCATTTTCGACTAATAAAAATATCTTTGGATTCTCCACTTCGTAGTCTCTCAGATTATCTCACATTTTCTATCTTAATAAATCTTCATAATCATTATTATACTCATTACATATATATTTTTTCAAAACTCTTAACTTGTCTGATATATTTATTTTTATTATGGTTGAAAACCTTTCTTTTAATAATTCTGGTTACTGTTTACAGTGTAACTCTCTTTCTTCTTCATCTGAATTCTCTTTATACTTTCTTCTGGTTACTCATAGTATTAGTATGGTCTTTATATATAGTCTTTCTTATTCATTATTTGAATGGTCTTAATATATTATATTTAATTTTTTAACTTTGTATCTTTACATTAGATATACAGGTTGTTATATTGATCATTTTATTTAAACATTTTGGTTCTTTCCTTTCTCTTAGAAAGTTATTAATCCGCCTTCGCATTCATTAGCATTAATTCATTTATATTATATTTCATGTGGTATTTCTTCTCTTTGCATTTCATATAGGTCTTATTATTATCATTGGTTCAAAATCATCTTCTCCATATGTTTGGTATGAGTTGTTCTTCTTTGCTCTTAATTAACTGTTTTCATTATCGTTTCATAAGTAATTGGTCTCTTTGCTTCCAAATTTTTTCTTCTCTTGCATATTACACTCTTTTTTGTTATTCTTCTCTACTCCTTCAAATGTTAGGTTTTTCCACATTTATTCTGGATTCACGTTAATTCTCTTTTCTGAATTAATTACTTTATTTTCTTCTCAATTCAATCATAATTGACACATAATTATTTTTTGGAACTTGGTTAGTTTTAATGTAAAATTCAAACTATTCTTTTTATTTAATTGAAAAATATTTCTCATAAATCCTTGTAATATGTTGATCTTATCTTGTTTCAAAGTTCTGACGTTCTATCAACATTCAAATTCTGTTTAATTCATTTATTCCCAGAATTGTTTCATTCAGAATTGTTTATAGTACTGTGATTTTACTATTATTTCTGAATGTTTTGGTATTTCTCCAAATTCAAATTCTTCTTAATTATTTACCATAAAGTTTTCTCACAAACTTAGTTATAGTAAGTTGGTCTTACTTTATTTTTAAATTTTTTGTATATTAACTTCAAAATTCCTTTCTTCTTAATTCTTCCAAAATGTTTTTCTCATAATTCAGTGGTAGTAAGCTGTGCTTGCTTAATTTTAAATTTTTTTTAAAATTAAGTTCAAAATTCTCTCTCTTTCTCTTTCTTCCATAAAGTTTTGTTCTAAATTATCAGGTTGTAGTAAGAAGTACTTACTCAATTTTAAATTTTTTATAATTATATTTCAATTCAAAAGTCTTTCTTTTTCTTTCTTCCATAAAGTTTGTTCCAAAATTATTAGGTTGTAAGATGTTCTTACATTATTTCCGAATTTTTTAAAATAAAAATTCTAAATTCCTTCTTTTTATAATTCTCCGAAATGTTCTTCTCAAAATATTAGGTTGTAAGATGTACTTACATTATTTCCGAATTTTTTTTTAAATAAAAATTCTAAATTCTAAATCTCACAACTCATTCTTCATAATATTTCTTCATAGAAGCTTGATTGTACACTCCTTTGATTTTTCCTGAAACGATTTCCCTCAACTCATATGTGTTGTTATGCTTATCATTTACCACAACATATGGGCCATTGTATAGTAATAGTAGTTTTTTGGTTATGCCTTCTAAGGTGCTAGGCAGCTCTCTATTTTTTAGGAGGACTTTTTCACCCTCTTTATATGTTACAATTCACCCTATTGCCTTCTGGTATTTGGCTTGCCGTTTTTCCTGATCTTCTGCTACCTTATTGTAAAACTTCAACTGGTTGAATTTTCTATTGTTGTTCGTTGGAAATTCAATGATTTGTTCAATGTCTCGGGGAGTCGGCTTCTCATACATGGCTGAGTATGGTGGAATTCCTATAGCTGGATGGTGGGCATAATTTAGGAATGTTTCTGTCGCTGCTAGGTACTCTTGCCACTTTTTCTGTTGGTTGTGACAGTACGTGCGCAATATCCTACCCACTTCTCTTAGTACTCTCTCAGCCGGATTGCTACTTGGGTGGTAGACTGATGTCTTATACGTTTTGACCCCAAGTGCTAATAACGTGTCTCGCCATCTCCTCCCCTTAAACTGTGTACCATGGTCGGTAATAATAGAAGATGGTCTACCGATCTCTGGGATATACAAATCAATAATCACCGCCAAAACCTTTGCTGTTGTTGCCCGATTAACCGGATATAGCTTTATATACTTGGTGTAGTGATCCATTATAATTACCAAGTATTTGTATCTGTGTCGACCACCACTACGGGGAAATGGCCCGCAGATATCCAAAAACACTTTTTCCAGTTTTGTGTTGGAAGTTATCGGTATCATGATACCCTCTGTCTTTTCATTGTTTACTTTTGCACATTGCCAGATCTTACAGGACTTGATGTATGTTCTCACCTTGCGGTTGATATTCTTGATCTTACAATTTTCCTCTAGAGCTTGTATCACTTTTAACGCTCCCATGTGACCATACCTGACATGGTAATCGATGATGACCTCCTTTTCTATTTGGTGCGGGATTATCACCTTCCATGTCTCATCGTCCAATGCGGTTTTTATGAATAAAATTCCCTTGTTAAGGTGGTAATATCTAGAAATGGTTTCATCATTGGCTTCCAAATGACTCACAATGTTTTTCAGCTTAGGATCAGACTGCTGATGGATTCTGATGTTTATTAACAAAGCTTGTAAATCGGCTCTGGTCGTGAATATGTTATAAATTTTTACTAAACTCTCCTTCTCTCCCTCGAAAGTCTGATCTTCCAGATTTATACGTGACAACACATCCGCTACCACGTTCTTCTTTCCTGGAATGTATTCCCATTTCAGGTCATATTCTTGTAGGGCGAGTACCCACCTAGCCAATCGGCCGTGACTCAATTTGCACCTAAGAAGGAACGAGATGGATTTATGATCAGTTCGTACCGTGACTTGATATCCAAGAATGTACGTCCGGAACTTGCTGCATGCGAACACCACGCTCAACAATTCCTTTTCTGTCACACTGTAGTTCTTTTCGCACTGGTTCAGTGTGCGACTAGTGAAGCTTATTACCAGATGTTGTCCCTCCTCATCTTCCTGGTATAATGTCGTTCCTAAGCTTAGATCGCTAGCGTCACAGTTTAGAAAGAACGGTTTATTAAAATCTGGGTGACGAAGTATCACACTCTCCAGAAACTTCTCTTTTATCAATCGGAAAGTAATATCTTGATCTTCACCCCAAGTCCATTTGTTTTTGGCAGATAACTGTGGTTGAAACTTGGCGGTCAACTCGGAATATCGGCTCTGAAACTTCCTGTAATAGTTACAGAGTCCGAGGAAAGATTGCAATTGTTTCCTGTTTCTTGGTTGCGGGAACCTCTGAATTGCCTCCACTTTTTCCGCTGATGGGGTAATACCTCGGTCGTCTAGGTTGAAGCCTAAGAATTGTACCTCGCGCGCTATGAATTTGGATTTCTCCAACTTCAGTGTTATATTGTTCTGCGCTAGTTTGTTTAGTACAAATTCCACTCTGTAACAGTGCTCTTCCCAGGTTCCGGATGTAATTAGTAAATCGTCAACATAGACGGTGGTAAATTGGAGCGCTTCTGGTCCCAAAATCTGGTCCATGCATGCCACAAATATGGCGACAGAATTGACAAGTCCGAAGGGCAGTCTCTTGAACTGATAATTGCGCCCTTCAAAAATGAACGCTACATACTGGCGGCTTTGTGGATGCAGCTCTACCTGCCAATAACCACAGACCGTATCCCAGGTGCTAATAAATCTAGTACCATGAAAACGTTTTAAGATTTCTTCTATTTCTCCGGGGGAAGTTCTGTCATTCACAATTGTCTTATTTAACTCACGCACATCTAAACAGAGCCGGACTTGTCCGTCTTTTTTCGGAACAGCAATAATTGGACTAGTGTAAGGTGATTGACTAATCTCAATTATGTCGTTTTCTATCATCTTGTTTATCTCTGTTCTCACGGCTTCTTTGAGCAACTGCGCTATTGGATATGACCTCCGGTTAAACTCTACGTTTTCTTTGAAATGAAGTTGGCACTGGTAGTTTTTTACCTTCCCTGGTTCATCAGAAAACACCGCCTTGTATTTCTCATATATTGCAATTAGACGATCAGCCAGATGTGTTGGTATTTTCTCGTCATCGCTACCGCACTGGAAATTCCGTATTTCTTGGATCTTAACTGACCATAAATCCTCTCCTCCATTATTGTATATTATGGGTTTAGAAAGAGGGCTGTTTCTAATAACATTTATTTTACGAAGTTGTTGATGTATAGGGCTGGGAAGTATAGTTGCGCTTCCTACCAGATCTGCGGTCCATGTTACTCCGTCTGGGAAAAGTGATACTTTATTTAAATTAAGATCGATTACTGCCGAATATCTACGAAGAATATCGCAACCGACTAAGATGTCAAATGGTAATCCGGTGGCGATTAAAAATTCCATGTCTAAAGCTATATCACGGCTAACGACACTTAAGGAAACTTGCTTCCTGATGGTTTTATTCTGGCAGCCAGTTGCACCTACCAATACAATGTTGTTGACTGGTAACATTGGCAAAGTTTTACCACATGTACTCTGTATTCTCTCCAACTCATTGGAGTTTATTATTGAAATATTAGCTCCTGTGTCTATCATTATTTTAGCGGGAACTCCTTCCACCTCCGCTGTTATATAAATTATCTCATTATTACTGTTGCTGAGACTCTTCTCGTTCTCTTCCAAAAGTTCAGTTCGTATGTCTTTCAGATAATGGTTACATATAATAGTGATGTTTTTATGCTGGTTTTCTTGTCGCAAATCATCCTTTTCTAACCCAGGAAGTATAAGCAGTAACGGGTCATCGTTGTTGATTACTGCCTCCTCTCGTTTAAAGTATTCTGGTCATTGTTTATATTATTATTGACCGAGGCATCGTTCGGGAAACTCTGGTTTGTTTCCTGACGTTCTGTACTCTGGTTGATGTTTAACGCCCTGTTCGGTTGTCTGCCAAGATCTTCCAGGCTGGTACTTCGTCTTTCCTGTTCGTATCTTGGGCCGTCTCGTTCCGCACTCCTCCATCTTCGGTCGGCGCCGTGGAAGCTGCTCCTCCTCGGTTGATAATATCTCCTAGGTCCGCGATCTTCTGCTCTTATAAAATTTACCCTAGGGCGCGACACTCGGTTATTACTATTGCTATTATTATTATTACTAATATTATTATTATAGTAATTTCGGTTAGGTGGGTAAGGTCTGTCACCATTTTTGTTGGGATATGGATTTCTCTGACTGTATGTAACATTATATTTTGTTGATAAAAGTGGTTTCTATTATTTGGGTAGGGGTTGTTATTCCTCACGCCGTTAAAATTTCCGTTAAACTGGTTATTACGCGGCTGGTTGTTAGGGCCGTCGTAATTACTGGGCTGGTTCCGGTTATTTGTATGGTTATTGCCGTTATTGGGGTAGGTAGTCGGCCTTGCTTCTGGTCTCTCATTTCTCTTTCTGCTCTGCCGATAATACTCTTCGTTCTCGTATTCCTCCAATAACTCGGTCATTCCCTGGATCGTCTTGATCTGACTACCTCTCCGGGCCCTGATAATGTCCTCATCATAGTGATAAGATATCTTATTCACTAAACATTCTTCTGGGATTGCTGGCTCAAGGTGTTTTGCCATACACACCTTCCCCAAGAAATATGCCGTCATACTGCTACCTAACTGTGACCTGTATCTTCCATTACAAATATTGTCACGGATCAAGTTCTGGGTGGTCTCAGACCAGTATTTTGTCTTAAACATTTTCCGGAACTGTTGGTAGTCGGATATTTCACTCCGGTTGGCCATCCACCAATTATCTGTTATGTCTCGGAAAGACTCGTCGAATATCTCCCTGCTATGGCTCCATTGAGTAATTTTATGCTTGGTCAAATATTCTTCTACCCTGGCTAGGAACTCCATTGGCTTGCGTTTGTATTACCGGAAGTTGAGCCACTCTCGGCTTTCGTTGACGGGCAATCCAGTGAAATGAGTCGGTCTGTTCCTTATTGCTTCCATCTCCTCTCGGCTTTGTCGCACCTGACCGGTAATACTAGCCACGGTCTCTTGTATATCATTACATCGTTCTGTGACCTGGTTGCGTACTTTTCCGAATTCTTCTTGATTTTCCTTTCTCTGTTCTTCTACCTTCCTACGACTATGTTCTTCAATATTTGTGAACTTGATGTTCACCACTTCTTTAAACTCATTCACCTCCTTTTCGGTCTGGTTGCACTTTCCATCAATCTCTCGAATCTGTCGATTGACCATTATATTTTCTTCTTCCATCTTCTTATCCATCGCTTTTTTGTTAACCTTGATTTCCTTATTCATTTCTTCTCGCAACAATTCCATTCTTTCGTCCAGTTTGTCCAAATTCTCCTGATTTACCTCCCTTAACTCTTCTCTTAGAATTTGATTGTCCTCTCTCAATTCTTCCAATTTCTCCCCCATCTTCTCTTCCAACTTCCTGTTATCTTCTTTCAACTCTTCCTTCAATTGTCGGTTGTTCTTCTCTATCTTCTTCCTGGTTTCATCTATTTTCTGATTAGTATTTTCAATTTTATTAATCAACTCTTCTTTAGTCGCCTTGAATTCTTCCTTGAACGATTGGTTGTCTTCCTTCAATTCTTCCATGTTCTTGTTCATCCCAGTCAACTCTTCTTTTGTGGATTGATTATCCTTCTTCAATTCTTCTAACTTTCCTCCCATCCTCTCTTCCATCTTCTTGCTGTTTTCTTCCATCTTCTCTTCCATCTTCTTGCTATTTTCTTCCATCTTCTCTTCCATCTTCTTGCTGTTTTCTTCCATCTTCTCTTCCATCTTCTTGCTGTTTTCTTCCATCTTCTCTTCCATCTTCTTATTTGTGCTTTCGATTTTATTTCCCAGATCTTCCTTTAAAGACTGGTTATCACTCCCCATTTTCTTACTATTCTCGTCCATTTTCTTGTCCATCCTCCCATCTTTTCATTTATTTTATTCAACTCTTCCTTCAAGGACTATTTGTCTTCCTTCCTTTCTTTATCATTTTCTTCTTTTGTTTTCATGAACATTTCCATTAATCTGTCTATTTTACTCTCTTCCGTTACTTTGGATTTTTCTATATGTCTTTCCTGGACATTTACTTCCCCTGTCTGAGTAGGCATCTCAGTTTGTTCCCCTGGTTGTTCAGGTTGTTTGGACAACACCGGCGGTAATGAACTCTCCGCATCTACTGGCGTTGCCTCCTTATTGTCCATTTCCAACTCTATTTCTTTTTCGGCCTCCGCCGCCCGTTTCTTAGATGTCGCACGTCGTTGCATTTTCCCTTGAAATTCTCTGGCTTTGTAGCTGTTGCCTAGCTCCAACTAGTGATTGGGCAGAATTTATTGGCCTTCCAATCGCTAATTAAAGCCCCACGTTGGGCGCCAATTTGTAATAATACAAATTTAATAAATATAGATGTGTGTTGATGATATAATAAGAGATTGTGAACTATGTGACTCCGATGCAATCAAGCCCCTCTCTTTGGGCTAGCCAATTTGTAATAAATTAATAAATAAGTTGTAAGTTGTAATGTGTTTAATTGGTGTGATTGGTGTGGCTCTCGACGTCTTACTGGCCTAAAACACTTCCTTAAGTTTCCCAGCTGGTCGAGTCCCAATGGTAGCAAGACCGGTCGAGTAGCGTAAAGTTGATGAAGGAATATATATGTTCAGCTTCGCCGAAAGTTTCAAAACAAAATTTATTGTTTTGAAGGAAATTTAAAAAAAATTATATTTATAAAAAAAAATAATTAAAAAAAAATTTTAATTTTATTAATTAATTAATTAGGATCAATTAATTAATATAGGGCTGTGAAGTTTTAAACAGTGTAATGCTCTTCTGAAAATTTTTATTAAAGTTTTAGTATAATTTAAATAATCTATCACCACTCATAAGACTGTCTGTAAACCAATCGATACTTGTTTACCTTTTTATTTTTTAGGTTATCTTCACTTACGGGTGGTAAAGTCCTTGTAGATTATCAATTAGAATTATATTATTGGTAATTAGTATTATTGAAGAAATAAAGAACTATTAAGTATTGAAAAGTATTAATGTTTTTTATTAATTAATAGCAATATTGACTCTTATCGATTAGTATCGATTCTCAGGATATCGAAAAAAGTTACAAGTATATGATATAAAAATTATATAGGGTTCTTTAAACAGCCAGTTATTACCAAAGTCAGAGAAATCGGGCTAATATTTAAAAAGTATAACGTTACAATCAAATTAATAGTTATTAATAAACACAGACATTGAATAATAATTTGTAAATATAATAATTGTTTTCACCAAACAGCTGAGTTGTACTAAGAAGAAGGCACTGGAATCGTCAAAGCAAATGGCCGCCGTCAAGTTGATCAAAATGTTGCTCGTTCCTGCAGTGTTCCAAATAATGTATTTTCTGGCAAAATTCCTGTTCTTGTCTCTGCAAATCTCTTGTTAAATGTTGTGTAGTGACTGGTGTAGTGATTCTGGGTTGTATTTAGTATGTCTGTGTAATTATAAGTCAAAACACTTTTCCCAATTCCGACACTAATTTGGTTAATGTGTTATACAGTTTTCTGGTGTTTTTCAGAGTAGAAATGTATTGTTTAGTGTTAATTAGTGTTTCTTGATCGTTTTTGTCACAATGTATAGGTTCTGGAAAGATTTTATAATTCACTCCCGACTTTACAGTAACGTACTGTTCGCCACTAAACTTCACCTTTGTAAGATAGGTTAGATCGTCACAAAACTCTCGTTTATGTTATCCGTTCAAATACCAATAATCAACTAACTGTTTCATTTAGTTTCAATTAAACTCTTAGCCCATATAATATTATACTTAACATTGTTCAAATATTTTTCACATCCTGTGTACACTTTTACATTTTCACTATATGAATGCCTAAACTTTGGTTATTTGTCAATTTTATTCACTAGATTTGATTTAAATTAATCTTTCAGTTCATTCTGGTTATTTTCAGATTAAATAATGCCATTTTATAGTGTTTTCTGTCCAAAAAATAGTAATTTTACTTTCAGTTTGGTATACTCTGATAAGTCAAAACATTTCCAAAATTTACTTCCTGTTATAATGTAAATTCAGCCATTTTATCAGTTATATTTAATATTAATAATCCTATATTGTATTAAAAGGTTCATATTCCCTTATTTTCTGGTAGTTAATTGAATTAGTTGTATTCTGAAACATTATTCTGGAATATATGACTCCCATGTCTAAATTTCTGAGTTTAGTCATTTTCATTTTTATTTATAATTCTGAATATAATTTATTAAAATCTTTCTGAATGGTATGTGCAATTATATGGCTTGATCTCAAGCTTATTTTGTCTAAACCCCTTTTGTTTATTCGCATTTAAATGATTAATTTCTCTGTTTTGATGAAGTTTGGTTTCCATTCTTTTGGCCTATGATTTTTTAACAATTTTTCTTACAAAATATTTTACAAACAATATATGATGTGTGATACCCTCTCTGACTTTTACATATAGTATTATAAATTAAACATGTTTTCAAATTACACAAAAACAATTAGTATTGGTTACAATACAAATAATAGTTAAACAGAATAAAGAATATTTTTTTTTTAAATAAATGGTTGTCTTCAAATCAGACATTTTGCAACAAAATTCCCATTTCCAACATGGAAATATGGTTTACAACAAAGGTTTTGTACTAACTAACATCTTAATTACTCTCTACTATTTACAAGTGGTAACTATTTTTATAGTTCTGATGTTAGTTGTTTCAGACCCAAACAAATTGCCTTATATCTAAAACATTTTTAAACATTCTTCTACTATATATATAAAAACCTTATATTTATATTCTTATTTCTAACTATTATTATAAGTAGGATTCTACAGTTTTTATACCGTCTTTTATACATTGTCTTTGGGGAATTGTACCCTGTCATTAACAAATAAATAGTATGAACCGTTCAAAAAGCACTATGAAATCTGTTTTTCTTTTTCCATGTAAAACAAAAATGTTATTTTAAACAGATTCATGTCTTATGAACAACATATTGTCACAGTACACATTTTAAGTCATTGAAAAATGCATATTTCATTGCATTCAATGTTTGTGATTGCCAAGAATGAAACACAAGGTTCATTTTTTATAATACCCAAAACTATCACTGGTTCACTTTGCACTTATATTATGTTAATGCTAAATGGTCGTATAGTCTTATTAACATAATAAATTGGTTAGCGTTTTTTCAATGGAGATTTGTTCCATGGGTACTATATTATTGTTTCATCTTAGTTCACAGGAAACTTTTACTTTATACACTCCTCTCTCTTAAATTTATATACATGTGGTTTTTATTTCGTTATACTTTTATTTTTAGATATTTATTTTGGGGATATAGGGATTTGGGTGTCTTTTATAAGAGCATGACATCTTCTTCAGGATGCTGCCCTCTTCTTCTTTCTTCAGTCTTCTTTTCTCCTGCCTTCTGGGACTGGTATCTTCTCCATCTTCTTCTTGATGCCATCAGGTTTCTTGGGATCTTCTCCATCTTCTTCTTTAATTCAGAAATACACCACCTGTATTGTTTGGTCTTGGCTTATTTTAGGGTTTCTATTCTATTTATTCTCCCTCGTTGTGGGTTTGGTCATATTCAGTACTGCTTTGTTATTTACTATTTTACCTTCCTGGGTTATACCTTGAAAACCTTTGGTTATGAGACTGGTCTTGGATGACTCATCACTAGTAACTCCTTTTATTTTAACTTGTATTTTCTTTATAATAATGATTTCTTTCCACAGTTGCTATGAATTAATCTTTTTATATTAAACTTAGTGCTTTCTTCCAAATTTAAATATTATAACTTCATTATTCTAATGATCAATTGCCATTCAATATTATGCATACATCTGTCACGCTACAATATATATATATATATATATATATATAATAATTGTCCCTTGAATTTTTGTGCATCTGGTGGAGCCAGATAGTGTAGTAACAAAGTTGTATTACCTTCTGCATGGGTTAGTAGAGAAAGAGTGAAATGGGGTGAGAGAGAGTTGTATGTTGATCGTGAGATAAAGTTATTTAAGGTTGATAGAAATCATAAAGAATTAGTAGAAAGGTTATATGTAGAGAGAGCTGGTAATTATATTGAAATCTTACCTTGTGTTGAAGCTGATATAGCAACAGTAGATGATGATGTTGTTAATGATGAATTTATAACTTACCTAGTTGTGAAAGATTATACTAAAGGCGACATGACTATACTCGATGGTGACACGTTATATGATATAATAATCTGGATTAATCCTGTTAATTATGATGATATTGTGGAAAAATATGAAAAATTAAATAATCATTATATTGATAGAGATAATATAATGTATTTAATAAAAAATGATTTGTGTAGACCTAAGATCAGAGTATTATTCGATGATGGTGGTTAAACAGTTGTTGGTCATGAACATTTAATTATGTGAATAGTGTGGTTTTGAAATGGATTGTATTAGGAAATGATTTGTGGTAAATGATAACAGATATAATAGATATTTACCATATATCCGTCGTGCGACTTCGTTTTTCTTGTCTTATGACACGTTTTGGCAACGAATTGCCATCTTCAGAAATCTTAATCACTCATTAGAGATCGTTAAAAAATTAAAAATACCAAAATCATTACAGTAAAAGTGCACTTTTACGTCATTGGAAACTCACATACGCGAACATGAAATTTTATGTTTCTCGCGTGGACTGATTCACTGTTTATGTAGCCACTGATAAACCTGTTTTGCTTATTATAGCCCGTGTGTACTGTGACTTTCTATTTACCGGCGCCCGTGTGCAAGTATTGCCGTGTCGTACAATATGTTATGTGAAAATGTAAGTTTATCATTCAAGACATAATCACTGTTGATTTTGACGGCTTTATATATTTCATATTCCTCAAGCGCGTCCATGTATTTTCCTTTTCTGCAGCAATGCAAGGGCTGGAAATTTGTCTCAAAATCACTGTAGTTATGATTACATAGTATCAGGTGTCTGGCAAAATTAGATGTTGTTTTATGCAATTCCCTTCTGGGAAGATGTTCGTTATATCTTTCTTCAAACGGTCTGCCTGTTTGGCCTATGTAGAACATATCGCATGAGCTGCAATTCATCTTGTATACGCCGGTTCTTTTTCTTTCTGGTATACTGTTTTTCCGGCTAAGAAGTCTCTGAATGTTGTTATTTGTACGGAAAGTTACAATTACATGTTGTTTCTTGAGTTCGTTAACTAAAATATTTGGTAAAAGATTTGTGTAATCTGCAGATATGTTTTTATTAACCGGAAGTGTGTTATCATTGTTCGACTTTTTTAATTTCTTCTCTTTGTGTTTACTTATTAATTTATCCACTAATGAACTTTTATATCTGTTAGCCGCTGCTATGTGCTTGATGGTATTAACCTCTTCATTGTAGTCTTTTTCACTTAACGGTATAGTTAGCAATCTATGCACAAAACTATTGTAAGCTGCCATTTTATGCGAGGTGGGATGATATGAATCGGCATGAATTGTGATGTCCGTTGTTGTAGCCTTTCTATAGATTTTAAATTGAAGTTTTCCTTCGTTTTTTAAAATGGTTAAATCTAAGAAATTTAATTGATTTTCTTCTTCTATTTCAGATGTGAATTTAATCTTATGATGTATGCTGTTTATGTGACTATTTAAGTTTTGTATTTGTCTTTTTGTTCCATTAAATATCATAAACGTATCATCGACGTATCTACAGTAAAAAATGATTTTATTCTTGTATAATTTATTCGATATTATGTTTATATTCTCATAATAATTTAAATATATATCAGCTAATAGTCCTGACAGTGGCGAACCCATAGCCAGACCGTCATCTTGTGTAAAAAACCCGTTGTCAAATGTAAAGTAATTTTGTTCTAAGACGACTGTAAGTAGTTTTACAAGTTCGTTGATTTTTTGCATGCTAAGTTGAGCTACTTCCTTTAAATTGTTATTTGCAATTTCTATAGTTTCCCTCACGGGGATATTAGTGTACAAATTAGTTACGTCTAACGATACCAATTTATATTGTGGTAGTATTTCTATCTTTTTAAGTTTTTCAACAAACTCATAACTGTTCTTTATACTGTAATTATTTGCTATCCTGATATTATTTTTAATTAAAGTCACTAACAATTTAGCAGCTTTGTATCCGGGAGCTGTGGTGTAGTTTATTACTGGTCTGATTGGTACACTTTCCTTGTGGATTTTAGGTAGTCCTGTGAATTTTGGTGCCGTGGCATTAATTGGTTTTAAATATCTGCGTGTTTTCTCATCTAACAAAAAATTACATTGATTAATGGTGTTATTCAAAGTTTTTACATAAGCCTTTGTGGGATCCCGGTCTATTTTCTTAATATTATTATTATTTATGAAATCAAATACCTTTTGAGTATATTCTCTTTTCTGTATGACCACCAATGTGTCACCCTTATCTGCCTTACTTATAATTGCATCATTTTTCTCAAGTTTACTTTTTATGGTTTTAAGATTCATGATGTCCTGCTTATATTTACTTTTTAAAAAATTGTTTTGACTTTTACATTTATTACTATTAATTACGTTATTGAGTTTGTTGTTGATAAAAACCCTTGCTTCATTCTGTGCAACGGAACCATTTAATCTTTTAATTGCAGCTTCAGCGTTAACGACCTCATGGACAATTTCGTTTGTCGTATTAAATCTTGGTACATTATATTTCAGACCTTTATTAAGCGTGTTTATTTCTTGGTTAGTGAAATCTATGCTGGTTGTATTCGTTACACGTTCATAGAACACATGTTTACATTCTATTTGTCTATTTTCTTTTTTATGCTGAATACGATATAAATTTAGTATTTTCTTATTATGGGTTAATACTTTATGATAAAAATAATTGGATATTAAAGCGTTAATTTTGGTCATGATAATATCTATAACTGCAGGGTGAATTTCCTTTAACATTTCTAAATGCGCTTTATAAAGATCCGTATTTAACCTGTTTTTCTTTTTGTATAATTGTCTAATTTCTTGTGTTAACCACATTTTTTCTGTTATTTGTTTCGTCTTGAGTGCCGCCGGTGTTCTTGAATTAATATTTATGCGTGCATATTTTGGTATGATATTCATTTTTATACACATTTTATTAAATTTAATGTTTTGTGCAACTTTTAGCATTTTGATTTTAACATTTTTGTATTTATAGACAACACTTACCTGACGGGCTTCAATATAATACATTTTAGGTTAGTTGTCTCCAAGTCGCTTATATTACAGATAACAGATAATAATTTTGGGTGATGATTATTTCAATAAGGCATTGGGTCAGTCAAAGTTAATTTTAAAGGGGTGTTAGACAAAATAAGAATTTCTGGAATAAAGGTAAGACAGAAACGGAGTATTAGTAGGGACACAGTAGTGAGAGTGCATGTAGGTAGAGAAAGTGAGAGTAATGTAAAGGAAGAGTAAATAGGTGATAGTGAAATTTTTTAGTGAGGGTGATGTTGTAGGGAGTGATCAACGGGCGTCGTTGTGGCAGGTGATTGAGAAGTTTCGAAGAGTGTTTGCCGAGATTCCAGGGAGGGCAAGAGGGTATGAATGTGAATTGCAGGTAAGGGAACACACATCCTATGTACAAAGAGGGTATCAGGTATTTTGTAGAAAGAGGGAAATGATTTAAGTGGAATTAGAGAATTTATTGGAGATAAATATTGAGAGATTGGTGTCACCCTATGCAAATCTGTTAGTGGTTGTTAGAAGGAAGAAAGGGAATAAGGTTATATGAATAAATGCCCATTCAATAAATCAAATCATTATGGATGACTGAGAATCACCCAAACTAATTAAGGATGAAAATGTTAAATAGAATTTCATAGTGGAAGTGTAATAATAAATGAAATGTGATGTAAAATGAATGTTGATATTAAATTTGAATTTTTGGAGAATCTAATTGTATAAGAAGTGGTAAATAATTAAAGGTTG
Organism: Magicicada septendecula; assembly: GCA_034769895.1. Classification (NCBI taxonomy): domain Eukaryota; kingdom Metazoa; phylum Arthropoda; class Insecta; order Hemiptera; family Cicadidae; genus Magicicada; species Magicicada septendecula. The sequence goes on along the minus strand of CM068367.1, from coordinate 141,248,487 downwards.
AGTATTAACAGGTTTAATTGAAATTAAAGTTTCGGAATGTTTGGAAATTTTATTCAGATGCAACTGAGATGTTTATTTTAATGTAATGAAGTTTATGTTCACTGTGAGTGTTTACTATGTTTTATTATGTTATATTATCATAGTGTGTGTGGAAGGAGGTTACTAAATTATTAGTAACGAATTAATGAATGTTAAATATATTGTGTTGATGATGTTGATCTGAGGAGACAACTAAATGATTTTGTATTGAGTTAAGAAATATTATGACAATGGAAGATGATTGACATTTTCAAGTAGATAATTTGTTCTGATGTAGTTGATTTAAATATGTTTTGTTCTATATAAGAATTTTATAAATTGATTTAATTGTTTTGAAATATTAATTCGATAAGGGAAGGTATTTGTAATGTTGTAATGGGAAATGTTTATTTAAATTCTGATAGAATCAGAGAAATATTTTGAATTTTGGGAATAAGATGTAACAAGAGACGGGTATGAAGAATGTCGATATTGAGGCTGGATGTTTGTATTTTGTTATAATAAATATTGTATTCATCTATATGTTAGGAGTTAAGGAAAGACCAGTGCACAGCTAAGGGGAAACGGATCAGTTAGGGATATGGTACTATGAAAGGCCACTATTTGATTCTTAATTTGATGTTTCAGTGTCTGGTGATGCTGTGGAGGCGGTCCTGAGCTGGCCAGCACGTCAGACCAGGAGCGTCAAGTGCCTGACTGGCCTTGCGGTGTTGGGATCTCGAGAGAGAAGTCCAGTAAGGTCATTCAGGTGCAGTCACAGTCACTAGACCAGGGGTAAGTTAACTTTTTTTTTTATAAAACGTAAAGGGGGTTGTGGTGACATATCCTGGCTGATCCCTTTAGGAAGTATGAGTGTGTCAATGAGAGTTTTTATGCTTTGGCATAAAACCTTTCATTGAGGGGGTCTTGTAACGGTACATTTTAGTCCACATAGTGGTTTGGGGAAAAACAAATATAAATTTTATTGTTCCTTCAAAAGCAGAAATAATAATGGTAAATTTTTGTAAAGTTTTATAACAACGTTGGCAAGTGCAGGAAATTGTATCAAGGTCAACATTGTATACGCAAAAACAACAGCTATAATTAGCCAGACGAACTTTCACCTATTATTATGTCACCAAGCCAAGCCTGCAAATACGTCACAAGGAATGCAGTGCGTAATTTGCCTCGCCTTAAAACGTGTTCGTCATATCCAAAAGACAATGAGACTTGGTCACGTGACACCCCTACCACCTCAGAAAAGAACGTAATACATTGCTTCTCAGCCTGCAGTCATCTTTAGTGCGAATAGCACGTAAAAGTTCCGGAACGTAAATCGCGGGTGCCCACAACTAAAAATGTGAATACCGCAAAGTAAAACAGGTTAATATTTTGATATATTTTGATTTAAAACAGTATTATACCAAAAAAGTAGAGACAGTGAGAAAATTTGCAGTAAATTGACAATTCAGCCGTAAAATGTGAAAGTGAGAACTGCGAAAACAGCAAACAGTGTAAGCCACAAGTTGACGCCTGGGGCGTCAAATTTCTACGCATCAGCAGGGAAGTAGACATTTCAAAATTATTTAAAATACTGGCACTTTTAAATTGAGCTCAATAAAAAAGAATGTACCATGTGAAATTGCGTGAGTGTGTGTGTGGAGGTACCTTATTAATCTAAAAAATAAAAACACTGGTTTACGTTAAAAGAAAGTAGTTTAGTAAGTTTCAGCATCTGTTCAATGTTTAACAAGTTAATTTGAAATAATATCTTGAAGAAAAGTTGATGTTGAAGGAAACAAAGTATTGTATTCATGTTTTGATCGTAAAAGTGTAAGAGATGGAGGGAGTAATTTTGTCATTGTCATCAATATATAATAACAAAAATAATGAATAAACACAAGTTTGCAAAATACAAGTAAATCTGAGGTAAATCATTTCAAAGCGACCATCTTGTTATTTCAGCTTGTCTAAGTAGAACCATGGACCCGGTAAGTATATTATATGTTGGCAATAGACAACATGGTGGCTACTCCAGCCGAAAGTGTAAAAACATAAAGTTTAGTTGTTATGAAATTTGTAAAAGTAAGTAAAATAAAACATAACAAAACATATACTCTACTGCTGTGTAATACGAGCATTGTGTAATTAGAAATAATTGTTACCGGATTTGGCAATACTAGCTTTACTTTTAGATGAGGCAGAAGAAAAAGTAACTGAAGCAGAACATACTTGGGCCCATGACATTAAAAAAAAACAAATTTTCACTATATTTACTGTCTGATAAATCAGAAAGGTGTTTGATGATTCGCAAACATATTCAATCAGTTGTTCACAATTCATATTTGACAATGTACAGGGACAATATATAATTATACAGCTCACAGTATTATTGTAGACACAGAAACAATGCATGTATACAATAAACAAAACTAGTATACTTATACACGTCACTACAAAGTCAAGTGACTGTGATGTGTCGTGTTGCTAGCTCCATTCGCAGTAATCAGCAGCTACAGACATGTTTCACATGAAGAAATCTATTATTTAATTTTTGTATAATTTCACAGTAATATTTAGTCACAGGCAGATCTTTTGTTATTTTCAAAATTCTTAATATGGGCAGATGTTAGTTACGCAGCCCACCTCTTGTTCATACTACAAATTTGTATCTCAAACCTTGTAAAATCTTGCATTTTTTCTCCATGTATCCATGTACCATATCAAATACTATGTACTGCACTTTTTCAACTACAGAATTTTTAGATAAATTTTTAATGAAATTTTACCTTTGTCTTCTTTTGCTTTTATGTAAGCTTTATCAGAGGTGGCTGCTAGTGCACTCAGTTCTGGTGCTAGAAGTAGTGCTACTGTTTGAAATTGTTTCCAGACCTTTGCTGTATGAGTGTTATGTTACAAGAGTATATGTTATTAAACTGTATCTGTTCATTTTGGATAAACAACAGCCTGCAAAATCCACTTCTTGTATTATAGAGAGCACTGTCTTAAAGTTCTACGGAAAGCTATCCCTACCAAACTGAACATGAATTTACAAACTAAGCTTGTAATGGTAACCATTAAAATGCAATTAATTAATCAGGATAATCTTTCTTTGTTATTTAACATTACTTATCACAAGATATGTTGCACAAACTCTAGAATATCATTTTCTTGATGCTTGACTTTTTTTTTTTTAATCCAGATTTCAAAATTTATGAACAAAACCAGGCTTACTAACATATACAAAGACACAATGACATGATGTGTGTGAAGAAGGCAAAACGAATACTAATGACAGTTTGTCCTAAATGGTGATTCACTTTGACAAACCGTGTACTTCATATGTATGTACTTGATATGTATGGACTTCATATTTTTTATATTATCAGATTATGTATCAACTACATTTTACAAGCCAAATAATTTTATTATTGAACAAACAAAGCAGGTTCACAGTTTTAACTCGATGTTTTGGCATTTGTCTGACTATCTATCTTTCTGATTGGGGTATGTCTTATATCACTTAAATGCATCAACCAATTTTCATAAAATTTAGCATGCATGTCCATACCTCTAACTTACAAAGCCCTATTGTTTTTGACAGTAATCCCCCAATCTCAATATATACTGGTAAAACATAGGGTAGCAGAGGGCAAACAGGACCAGACCCCACCCCTGGAGGGTCGAACAAGTTGATGAAATTTTGTTAATCTTTTAATTTTGGGGGTTTATTATTATTTTTTCAGCTGTATATGCTAATATAATAGTTACTCTTTTTTAAATATATTATTACACAGCATTAGCATATACATTTGAAATACAAAATATAGGAAAATCAATTCAGTCAATAAGTATCTTGTAAACAATGTTTCAGTAATGCGCATTTTTATTGTGTTATTACCTGTTTACTTTAATGAGACTAATTATTTCCATGTTCCATAAGGAAATGGAAGTATGGTCATGGCGAAAAAAATCGTGTTCGAGATAACAGCAGATTCTGATTGTACTATCATCAAAACATGAAAAAAGTCATTTTTCGAAAAGTGTATGTGTGTGTCTGTGTAGAATTTTTTCTATGGAAAACGATAACAGCCGCAAATTCAAACAGAATCAAAAATAATTTTTTGCATACAGTCCTGAATTGTAGAGGACTCAAGACCTATTGTTTTTGGTGAAGATCGGTTAAGGGAACGGGGTAGTTTACCTGCAACGTTTTACGTTTTAACAAGAGTAAAGTGCTTAATTTTGATAAATAAAGTATCCTGAAAAGAAGGTCATAATAATCCAATGTAGAAAGGTAGATGAAATATCTATAAATGAAAAAGGTAGTTGAGGGGGAGGGGGTAATTTTTTTTATAAATTAAAATGGTAGTTGATGATGGAGGAGGTACATTTTTATAAGTTTTATATGTGTACTACGTTATTGACAACAAGAAGTAGTTTCTAAGGAAACATTTCATTTCACTTTAACAAAATTATATATTTTCATTTTAATTTAAATCATGTATGAGTGAAAATATATCGTTCCTGGCAGGCAAGCATATCTCAATTATGTAATGTTTACTTTTCCAAAGTTTTATTATTGTGATTACCGCAATAAAAAGGCCGGCAGGACACACACACACACATAAAATTCGCATTATTTCTGGCCTCACTCATGTTTATTTTCTTATGTTTGCACACTTTTTAAATGGAAAGTGCCGAAACCCACACCAACACAACGTGTGCAAGCCGAAAAGATGGACATCGATTTGCTTCCTGTGGATCGCTGGGCAGTGTTGCTGTATTAAAGCAATTAATACAATCTGTGTACTTATTTATATTATGATATGAGAATTATAAACTAATATGTGCATGTGTGTGTGTATGAAAAATATATAAATACTTTTCTCCTTTGGAAAATTGTTTGCCCCTCCTTGAAAATATTTTGACCTCACTGATGGCTAGTTATTTACTAGCCTGTGTGGAATATAGCGTTATGACATGGATCAGAATGGTGGGTGTTAAACAGGAGATACAAACATATTAAGGAAGAAATGTTTTGCTGAGAAATTTATAATTATACGGGTGAACAGAATAGTCGTTCAGGAAATCAGAAGACAAATGGAAAGAAAGAAATCAAGACTTGATTTAAAAAAAGAAAAATGACTAGTATAGTATTGACAGGAAAGACTTTGATAACACTATATACATCCCTCGGCCCCTCGCAGCGTGAATCCAATTTCATTACAGGAATCAGATCGCAGCTACCTTTAGCTAGCTCTTCGTTCGACCTACAGACATTTTATCCAAAAGTACAGTCTTTCCTCATGAAGGTTGAGGATAGTCTTAATCCACCTGACATAGTGGTACCATTTTAGCTGATACGTAATTTCTTCAGAACTCAAGCATCCACTTATTTAATTAATATTTAAATGATTTTAAATATAAATTTTAGGACATGGAATTCATGTATGGTTTCGCCATACCAATTTTTTCAGTATGTATCAGACATTTTTCAGCCACTTTAAAGATAGCAATGTTGATTAGTCTTTACTTGTTTTTTCTTTTGTATGGAGCCAACTCGACCTGCCCCCTGGACTAAAGTCTAGACATGCTACTGGTAGAGGGCTAAAATATGGGGGGAGGCAAAACTTTTGAAAACAGCCCAACATGACCTTATGGGATATCAAATTGAAGAGAATTTTAACCACAATCTGAATACAGTGTTTGCCTTGAGTTTTTTATTTTTGGGGGTGCCACAAGGCAAAAATGGGCATTAACATTTTGAAAAATTGTAAAAGTGTGAGTGAGTTCTGCAGCTCAAGGAGCTTACTAGTCGTAACAGTTGTTTGTTAAAGAATTTTAGTCCTTTCCATAATGGTTTTCTATTCAGCTGTTAATTCAATGACCAAAATGAGTCCTCAATTTTTACTTGACCATTTGGCATTTGTCTGTCTATCTGTTTGGGATATGCCTTAGCATAACTTTTGAACTCATCAAGTTTAGTAAACTCATCAGGATTTTAGTAAAAGTTGGCAGGTGTGTCCACACTTTTATCCTACAGAACACTATTGTTTTTTTAGATTGATTCCCAAAAAAATTAGGGGGTGGGAGGCAAATACATGAGGTAAAATTTTTTTAATTTCAAAGCCCATGTGTGGTATCAAATTAAAGGGAGTTTTAACCAATACATGAATTTAACTTTATTTTTGAAAATTTAAATATTTTTGGACTCCAGGGTCCAAAAAGTTGATGCAAATTTTGATAAATCACTAATTCCAGTGGGATATCAAATGAAAGGGAATTTTAACCAAAATCTGAATGCAGCGTACAGTTTTGGAAATTTCAAAATGTTTTGACTACAGGGATCAAAAATCTTAAAACTTATAAAAATCCAGCTGGGTGTCAGATTCAGAGAATTTCAACTTGAATCCGATTGTTTGGAATATTTAGCATTTATTGTATGATTATTCTACAATTGTTACTTTACTAAATAAAAATTAGGGTAATCATGATTATGTAATTTCTATGATAATTGAAAAATTATTTACTGTCAAAATTTATCCAATAATAAATGTGCTTCATTCAAAATATGAGCAAGTTCTGCAGCTCAGGAAGCAGCACAGTATTAGTAGTGTTGATAACAGAATGTCAGTGAAGTCGGTAATGTAATCAAGTTTCAACAGTTTATCTTCTTCTTTCACTGTATTCTACTCGATCCACAATAAAATCACTCATTTCACATCTTGCAGTGCCATCTGTTTAATCTCGTGTAATCTGTATGAGCCCACATTTAAAGATATGGCTTCAATACTTATATTTTGCTAGTCACAGTTTGCTGTTGATATCTGAATAAATATAAATTCAGCAACCAATATTAAAAAAAAGAGGAAGAATAAGAATAATCTAAAATAAGCAATTCATTCCTTCTCTCTCTCTCTCTCTCTCTCTCTCTCTCTCTCTCTCTCTCTCTCTCACTCTCTATCTACCTATCTATCTCATACACACACATTTCTTTGCCTTCCTCTTCTTCTCTTACTGAGTGATCATGGGGCCCCCAAAAGCGCAGGACCCAGAAAAGCAACCACACCTGTCATACACACCAAGAGCGCTACTGTATGTGACCTATTACAATGAGGTGGTTTACAAATATTGCCTTCATGTGTTCACAGCATCTCTGTTTGAAGTTGCATCCTGACTGGCCTATATGGAATTTGTTGCTCTGTGACCAGTTTAGTTTGTAAATAGTTTGTAGTATGTGTTTTTTTGGATTACTAGTAACTTCATTAGTTCTGTTTTCTATGTGGTTATGTATGCAATGTTGTATCCTGATTCTTTTAATTTGTGGATCAATTTTTCAGTGCGGTTGTTAACGCTCACCTACATTAACAAAACTCCTATATTATTCTGAAAAAATTGTCTACAAAGTGAAAAAAGCAGTCTGTCGATTTACAGCCTGCAGATGTAAATACCTTGCAAATACCAAACTCCCTGTCATTTTTGCATGAGCCAGAGAAAAGTAGTTATTTATTATACCTCATAAAACAACTTACTTGACCTTATAAACTATTAAATCAATAAAACTAACAACAAAAATAATTTTTTTTAAATAAACAATGTAACAACGATTTTTCTCATTTGTTTCAGATAGTCACATGTTCTTATCAGAAGGATAATGCTCTGCAGCTCTGGCACTACAAAACTGGTAAACTGTTAGCAAATTTGCTACCGGATGGATATAAGTCAATGGTATAGCAAAGATTTCTTTTTTCATTAATGTACTAGGCTATATTTTAGCATTACTATGTACCAGTAACTACGTATAATTTTATGGAATTAGCTGATCTAGAAATCAACTTTTTCCATACTAATTCATACCATTTGCTACACTATAGTTTGTGAAGATAGAAAAGGATTAATTTGAACAAACACAATTTTAACCATCTTTCAGAGACTTTAGTAAAACCAGCCCATCTTAGTATTAGTGGTCTGCCAAAGGTGGTTTGCTGGGCAAAGCATAAACATAATGACTAACACACTGTTAGTTAACTCTCATGCTAATTTCATATATAAAAAGAAATCTTACATAAAATCATATTTCAACTAATACATATTTTAAACTAGTCACCAGACAAATGTAAAAATTATATTTATTAATATTAATATTATAACTTATTGTAGTTCACTGAAAGTCTATGAAAACATATGATTCTTTATTGCAAAAGAACAAACGTAAAATGCAAAATTGCCATTTTACCTTTTTTTTTAACTAAAGATGTGAGAGATTATGTTTCAGCTCTTGCAGAGCTTATGTAATTAAAATGCTACACAAACAAATAGACATACACACAAAAAGCAGACAGTGTACACAAAAATGCTCACCCACCCACAGACTTCGTTTACAATGTATCCAAACACTGGCTTTTCTCTTAACTTGTTACTCACATACTGTTGCGCATTGGAAGCTCTTGAAAATCTTAAGTTGTTCCAAAAACGCTATGTAGAAAAGGCTGGGTTTTAAACGAAAAGAAGTGGACTGTAATTCTGTTGTATGATATGCATTTATTGAAACGTTAAATTTTATAGACCACTGTCGACACGTGCGGATGTTTTGAGGCCATAACGCCCGTAAAATTAGCTTTGAAAGAAGTCGCAGTCCATAGTAAATGGACGCAGGTTGTCTGAATAAATTAGTGAGTACGATACATGAAAATAATTAAGAATGATCCAGAAACCGCGGTTGGAAGAGAGATTTTTGACGAGAGTACAGCTCGGAGTCTGGTTAGAAACTAAACCTAACTTGTCTACCGTCAGTAAAGCTGACTGCCGGCAGCACTTGATAAGCAAGTGACGTCATCCGCGCGTGTCGCATTGCAGTGGTACGGCGCACAGCTGATAAATAAAGTACAAAGTTTGAACATACTGCCCGCTCAAAATCGGGACGATTTTGTAAATTAAACATTAAATTAATAATATAATAGTTAGCTTTACATGGCAAAAATAATACAACAATTGGCGTATTGGCTACAGCGCAATGACATAATAACAATAATATGATTAACATGATAAATTCAATTAATAATTATAAGGTACATAAGAAATCAACCCTTATGCAAATAGCAAGGGTAAACTGACAGTAAAATTACCCAAAACATAATAGTAACACAGTACACATAATAATACAATGATTAAGTAGACGTTGATCTTTCCCAAATAATACCCATTGACATTTGCAAAGCATTATAATAACAAGTGATAACACCATAAAAAATATAATAATTGCACCATGATATTGACACAACAAACCCCAATAAAATTCATAATATATGACCATTAGAAAATACAATACATACATAGAATAATTGATACCATAAGTAACACTTGTAGTTCTCGGAACTTTGAATATATAAACGTACGACAATACAACAACATCCATAAATAATTGATAGTACAATGAGAACACAGTCACTATTGCAATAATAGCTATCGGCACGTAATAATAATACTTACAACGTTAATGACACAATTGACTTGTATGCTCGCCCCGGGGAATGTACCGGGCGTAGTCCAGGCAATGTGACAAGTTCACAATCCTAGTGCGTCTCGTATGGCACTCATACGACTAGTTTGTTGCCACCAGAAGGGGGCATAATTTGTGGATGGGTCGGCGTAAGATACCTAGCGCTGTGCGAACTTCTGCTACGCGTACTAAGGAATTTTGACCCGGAAAAACATTAGTAATTACCCCACGCTTCCACTGTAGTGGGGGGGGGGAATTATCATCCAAAATGAGGACAAGCTGTCCGACATTCAAATTCCTTAACGGGGTGCGCCATTTGTTGCGCTGCTGCAACTGGTGCAGATAATCTCTAGACCACTGTTTCCAGATGGTCTGTGTAAATTTTTGGAGCAGAAGCCATCTGCCCAAATGACTAGCATTGCTTTGGGTATAGTCGGGTTCCGGAAGTGCAGTCAGTGGAGCACCGACCAGGAAATGAGCAGGAGTTAAGGGTTCAGGGTCTCTAGCATCGTCGGACACAGCATATAAAGGGCGTGAATTAAGGCAAGCCTCAATTTGAGAGAGAAGAGTAGAGTATTCCTCAAAATTCAAGATCGTACCGCCTATTACGCGACGCAAATGATATTTAACACTCCTTACACCACTTTCCCACAAACCACCGAAATGAGGGGCTGAAGGAGGGATAAAGGACCACTTGATACCACGGAGACCGCAAAACTCCTGAGAAGATTGCTCAACTTCCTTTGAGTTTAAAAATTTGTACCAATCATATAAGGTGTGGTTGGCACGACGAAAATTCGTACCATTATCTGAAAATATCTGCGCCTTTTTAAAGCCGCTATAAAGGCGTTGGAAGTGAGATCCGACACCAATTCTAAATGGATGTCCTTTGTGCACATGCATATGAATAACGCGATGTATGCCTTGGACGTGGACTTTGAGCTCTGCCCGCCATGGCGTAAAAGTACAGGACCGGCGTAGTCCACGGCCGACTGGGAAAATGGCCTAGCAAGTGTGACCCTAGAAGGGGGTAACTGACCTAATAGTTGATTCGCGCCTCTAGCCCGGAAACGAAAACAAGTGACACACTTATGTATTACTGAGCGGATATAAGATTTGTAGTAAATGATCCAATATTTGTGCCTGAGCGAAGCTTGAGTTGAATGCACCCCAGCATGCAACAAACGGATATGTTCATACTCAATTATTAATCTCGAGAGACGAGAGTGCGGGTGCAAAATTATTTGGTGTTTACTCGCGTAGTTAAGTGGGGAGAATTGTAAGCGTCCACCCACTCTTAAAATGCCTGATTCATCCAGGAAGGGGTTGAGTGCAAGAATTTTACTGCTGCGAGGAAGGCAACGATGTGCCTCAAGTTCCTTAACTTCTATGCCGAAGTGCAACTGCTGAGATTGCCGGACAAAAAACAAAAGTGTGTCATACAATTCTTGAGCAGACAAAAAGGACGTGGCCCTGTCAACAACCGGGAGCCTAGAGTTGCGAATAAATCTGCGGCAATATGTGAAGACGCGAATGAGCCTAGTAAGGGATAAATAATTTTCAACATAGCTATGTGTTGAGGATGCGACAATTAGTGAGGTTTGAACCTGCTTGCGACGTTCCTGCTCAAGGTCGGGGTAAGTACAGGGAGCATGAATGTCGAAGGCGCTAACGGGCCATGATGCTGACTCATGGGCTAACCAGGACGGACCATGCCACCATTGAGTATGGCAGTGCAAACTACGAGGGAGGCAACCGCGTGATAAAATGTCGGCAGGGTTGTCAGTTGATACTACATGATGCCAAGTTCCCCTGCTGCTAACAAGACGCTGTATTTCCGCGACACGGTTGGCCACAAATACCTTCCAGTGGGAAGATTGTTGATGTATTCAATGCAACGCTTTCATCGAGTCCGAATAGAGATATAGTCCGTCAAAATCGTAGTTGATGGCGTTTAAAACCTTGGAAGTTAATTGCGCCAGCAATAAACAAGCACAAAGTTCAAGGCGTGGTAGCGTTATCTGTTTCAGCTGAGCGAAATCTCTTTTAGATTTAGCACACAACAAGTTTGACGATATGGCGCCGTTCGAATAGACCGCCCCCACATAAATGCAACACGCGTAACCTTTAGCCGAAGCGTCGGCGAATCCGTGAAGCTGTAATGAACTAATTGGATAATTGTTCGAACTCTTAACCGACCTCGTAATCTTAAAATGAGTGTCGGAAACTAATTGAGAGTATAGTTCTAGCCACTGATTGGCTAATGACCCAGATAGGGGTTCGTCCCAATTTGTGCCCGCCAACCACAACCAATGTTTGCAGCAAAATGTGATGGGGGCAATAAGACCCAGCGGGTTGTTAATCCCAGCAATGACCGACAACACGCTTCTTTTGTTGAACACGGTCGAATTATCATCACCCCGAACGGTATATAAAAAATTATCCTTATCAACGTTCCATTGGATTCCCAATGTACGCACGTTTTAACCTTTGCTGAAGTCATGGGATACTTGGGCGCGAAGGGCCATAATCTTATGGTGGTTAGAAAACCACTTATGTAACGTGAAACCATACCTATTTAGCAAATTCACGATCTCGCCTTTCATTTTAGCTAACACGTTCGGATCATCCGAACCCGTTATAAGATCATCTACGTAAAAATCATTGGCTATGGCCATACAAGCTATAGGGTAGTCGGATTTATTTTCGTAGGCTATCTGAGCCAGACAACGTGTAGCAAGGAAGGAAGCACTAGCAGTGCCATACGTAACCGTCCTTAAAGCGTAATGTTGTAATTCCTTATGCGGCGCGTCACGCCAAACGATGCGTTGCAAGTTTGAATCCTTTGGGTTAACCATGATTTTACGATACATCTTTTCTATGTCTGCAATAAGTACGTATCGGTGGGTACGGAACCGAACCATTATCGAGAACAGATCCTGCTGGATCGTAGGACCGACCATTAGAGTATCGTTGAGGGACAGATTATTTGTGGTTTTAGCGGAGGCGTCAAATACCACGCGCAATTTAGTGGTTAGGCTGGAGTCCTTGAAGACTGTGTGATGGGGCAAATAAAAAATATCTGAGTTGTCAAGCGACAAACCGTAATCATTAAGTGGAGACATGTGACCAAGTTTCAAGTATTCACTCATGAACTCGCTATAATCCTTGTAAAGGATAGGGTTCTGCTTGAACTTGAACTCTAGCGATTGGAACCTGCGGATAGCTCCGCGGAGAGAATCTCCCAAATGGGATTTATCCGACCTGCGGGGCAGGGATACCACGAATCTCCCTTCGTGGTTGCGGATAGTGTTTTTCACAAAATGTTTTTCACACGGCGAGTCCTCAGAGCAGGGTTCGCGACTAGAGACCTCCTCCAACTTCCAGAATTCTTTTAGTTGCGAGGAAATCTGACTATCATCCTTGCAGACCATAAAGGACGAAACTGTTTTAGTTATGTCGACGTTGAAGGGTAAATTACCGGCCAAAATAAATCCTAACTTAGTCTCCTGAATTATAGGAAAGTGCGGTCCGCGCATAAATTTAATGGGTTCAATTAGTTGGAGATAATATTGAGCGCCGAGTAGTACATCGACTTGCGACGAGCAGTGTAGGTGTGGATCAGCCAAGAATATGTGCTTGGGTAAATTCAAAGAGGCAAGATCGAATGACTCCGCCGGTAAATCATTAGTTATACTGGGTAGTATGGCACAATGTACGTTTAACGTAAAGGGTTTATAGCGAGCATGTAGCTTTACCTTTGTACTAAAGTCAGCCTGGGAAAGCGAGTTGTTTATACCCGTGATGGGCAGTTGCGATTTAACCAATTGAAGGCCCATTCTGCGAGCGAAATCCATTGTGCAAAAGTTTGCTTGCGAGCCAGAATCCAGTAAAATTCTAACGGGTAATTTTCTACCAGCCTTATTAGTGGTCATACAGACGGCGGTGGATAACAATATTGATTTATTTGTTTGTAACTTTAGTGAGCATTGGTTATTGATGGAAGATCCGTCCTTGTTGGGGACATGAATTGTGGTGTGGTGACGCTTAGCACATTTTTACAAGAAAATTTTGATGAGCATTTTGAACTTTCGTGACCCGGACGAAGGCAATTTAAACAAAGTTTGTTTTTACTATGACGTTTCTTCTGTCAGGGACAGAAAGCGATGTGAATTGTAAGCAGTCGATAATTCTATGTTCGCCGTTACATAGTCTACATAAATTGTTTCTGATATGAGAATGAAATGCCCCCCTAGGAGCGCTTATCTGTTTAACTGCCTTGCGATAAGGAGACTTATCGCTGTTATTTAACTTGCTCGTTGAGGTAGTCGCGTTATCAATATTTTGTAACAATTTTCTGCGTGAATTTAAAAAATTCATAAAATTATTAAAGTCAGAGAATTTATGTTCCGACAAACTCTCTTTCCACAACCGGAAAGTGTAACTGTCAAGCCTTTTAGCTAAGTAATGTATGACAATAATTTCGAATGTGTTAACTGGCAGGTTGAGATTGTTTAAAGCATTTATATTGGCTGAGATTTCATCAATGAATTTAGATATGCTGACTTGGGATTCTTGTTGAACCAATGGTACGTCCAGGACATTCCCGACATGGTGGGCGGAGACAATTAGCTTACTGTCATATCTATTCTTCAACAGATCGATAGCCACCGCGTAATTCTCATGAGTGATTGGTAATGACTTTATTACGTTAAGCGCCTCGCCATATAATGACGAGTGCAAATAGTGAAGTTTCTGTATGTCCGTCAGATCGGCTCTGACGTGAATTAGTTCAAGAAAAATGTGATAATAATGCTGCCACTCAATAATACTACCCGCAAACCGTGGTAATTTGATCGGTTCCAACTGAATGGGGGGTGTTTTAAGATGTTTACTTTCAGCATTAATTAATGGTTTCTGGTTCATATGCTCAACTTGCTCCAGCAGGTGTTGCAATTTACACTCTATGTTACAAAGATCATCTTCCGTTTGTATCCTATCACTCGCTAAAGCAAAGTCCGCTTCCTCGGATTCGATTTGGGATTGAATCTCATCGTATTTGGTGGATAATTCCATCAAATGTCGAAGTTTTATTTTTAGCGCATGATGATCGCTGGTTTCCAAATCAAAGTTATCCGCGAAAGTATTTACGCGGGATATTGAGGCTTTAATTGTGCCTCGTTTTTTTATTAGAGCCTTTACATCTGCCATTATTACAATTTAAGAAAAAAGAAAAATACTTTGGAAGAACTTGAGCATAGAGCATGTGAACCATAAACCCAAGTTTTGATAAATCTGAATACGTTGCGGTAGCTAGCGATCGTTATTTATATGAACATAATACTTGCTAGAATATATGCTTACCCTCTCTATTAATCAAACTTTGTTGGCAATTAAAAATTATTAAAATCATGAATTTAAATGATAGTAACATATATTTTTATCTTTGATGTTTGAACTCACAATGAACTGCCAACCACTTACTAACTTGTATTGTGTAATGATGGTGTGTGTTTATACAAGGGTGTTAAAAAATAACTGCTAAATGTAAAATATTGCTTGAAATGTTAAGTATGAGTAAAAAGTTCATAGTCACGTGGACGTTGCTCCAGACGTGATGAAGCTGGCTTCGATCCCGTTGCTCGATCCTGTTAGGAGCTGTTGCACCTCCTGTCTCTACTGGTCAGATGACGCCTTATGTTGTAGCCCTCCATAATTTAAAGCTGTGGAACTTTTTTACGTGAAATCGCAAATCCTGTCCTGCCGTGTCCCGTCGTCTCTGGTCTACTGCTCCGCCGAATCTTGTCGTGTTGATTGTGATGTAATTTACAAATATGGTGTCGCTCAGGACGAAAATGGTGTCGCTTGTGGACGAAAATGTGGTCGCTCAGGACCAAGAAATGCCCGTAAGGCCAAAGTAATATGCGGTCGCTTGTGGACCAAGAAATGCTGCCCGTAGGGCGAGAATAAATCCGGTTCGGTTGGACCAAAAATGTTGCCGTTTTTGGGCCAAAAATATGATATCCGTCCCGTGAGGACCAAAAATGTTGTCACTGCGGACAAAGAAATGCGGTCGCTTGTGGACCAAAAATAAGAAATCCTGCCCGTGAGGACCAAAAATGTTGCGCATTGGAAGCTCTTGAAAATCTTGAGTTGTTCCAAAAACGCTATGTAGAAAAGGCTGGGTTTTAAACGAAAAGAAGTGGACTGTAATTCTATTGTATGATATGCATTTATTGAAACGTTAAATTTTATAGACCACTGTCGACACGTGCGGATGTTTTGAGGCCATAACGCCCGTAAAATTAGCTTTGAAAGAAGTCGCAGTCCACAGTAAATGGACGCAGGTTGTCTGAATAAATTAGTGAGTACGATACATGAAAATAATTAAGAATGATCCAGAAACCGCGGTTGGAAGAGAGATTTTTGACGAGAGTACAGCTCGGAGTCTGGTTAGAAACTAAACCTAACTTGTCTACCGTCAGTAAAGCTGACTGCCGGCAGCGCTTGATAAGCAAGTGACGTCATCCGCGCGTGTCGTCACCATTTCACATTGAATGAGGACTTGAAGCCTTTCAATATCTCCAACATCATCAAGTCCTAAATGACATTCAGATGGAGACACTGAAATGCCTCATCCAGTATAAAGCAGTTGATGGTTTGGCAACACTCTAAAACAATATAATAATAAAGACTTGGTTAAACTTTGTACTTGTTCAAACTTTGTACTGTAACATCCGCATTGCAGTGCATGCAGTGACGTCATTTCTCCCCCGCTAATCTGCTGCCGGCTTGGATTCAAGCTAGCAACAGTCAAAGTTAGTTTAGTTATTTGCAAGACTCCGGACGGAAAACTAGCCTCAGTTTGCCAGCCGCGGCTACATTATTTTCAATATTTCTAAATTTTAGCATAATTATCATGCTCTAGTTACTTGGCGATCTCGGCCTCTACACACGATTATGGCTTTCAATATTTAATTCTAACTTATTTATCAGGCATTTATGCTGCGCTAGACTGCACACGCCTGCAACTATTTTCTAATAATTTTCAATAAATAATTAATTCTAAAAACATATACAGTCCACTTCGTTATTTCATTTCTCACCAGCTAACTCAACAACTAGCGTTCTAAGACTAACTTAAGATTACTTCGAGAGCGTCTAAGACGCAACATTTTTGGTCCACCAAGGCCGGATCCGAATCGTGATTCGGCCTAAGATTTCAGATATATTTCATTTAATGGGCCCAAACAACGTTTGGTTCAAGCCCGAACACTTTCAAACTTTAGATTGCTGGCCGTTGCATGCCTTCATTGTTCTAAAAAAAACTTCATACGTGACATTGCAAGATTCTGCAGAGCATCATGTCTGAGACAACAAGACACTACAAGTCATCATCATTTGTCGCACAGCAGCGAAATTCTAGAACCTCAAAATTAAACGGAGAGCTACAGCTTCTAGCGTCACCCGACCAGCAGAAACAAGAGTTGCGCCACCATCGAACGGCCTGCCGAACAGGATCATCAAGGAAGCAACAGGATCGGAGCCATCTTGAACACGCCGGGATTCACAATCCACGTGACTATGAACTTGCATTTCTCATAATTTTTCATTTATAATTTTTATGTACAGCAAAGTCAGTAATATTTTAGCACAGATTTAATAACATTTAATATAAAATCATTAATAATTTTTACATAAACAGAAAATAGTGTCCAGTGGCCATAAACTTGTATTTTTACCTAAATTTTCATTTACGCAGCTGTACTATAATACATTCAGAAACTGAAGTGATGTGATAATGCTATATGTATATTGTCACTTTGAATGATTCATATTTTCAATAACTTCCATAACAGTTTTTTAAAGAAATTAAGTATCTATTATAATAAGTAATAGATTAAGTTGCATACCGATCACTGGCTCCGCACCATATCAGGATTTAGTAAATTATTCAAATTACAACAATTGTTCACCTGCTCTATATTTAGCTATTGTTTTCTAATCACATTTTGCATTTCAGTCATGGCTGATGTGAAGGCGTTAATTAAGAAACGGAGCACAATTAAGGCTTCTATATCCCGTGTAAATACCTTCGCTGACAATTTCGATCTGGACATAAGCGATCACCATGCCTTAAAAATTAAACTCCACCATTTGATGGAATTGTCCGCGAAGTATGACGAAATTCAGACCCAAATTGAGGCTGATGATTCCGATTTCACATCAGTAAGTGACAGGGTTCAAACAGAAGATGATCTATGTAATATTGAGTGCAAGCTACACCATTTATTAGAGCAAGTAGAGGAGGTGAACAAAAAGCCATTATTCAAGCTGAAGTCACACCAATTAAAACCTCCCCTATACAGTTAGAGACAATTAAACTGCCCTGCTTCTCAGGCAACATTATTGATTGGCAGCATTATTATAATATGTTTTTGGAACTAGTACACGTCAGAAATGACCTGACGGACATTCAGAAATTACACTATTTACACTCTTCATTAAGGGACGAAGCGTTAAATGTAATGAAATCTCTCCCAATCTCCCATGACAATTATGCGGTAGCCATTGATCTATTGAGGGCCAGGTATGACAGCAAATTAATTGTCTCAGCCTATCATATAGGGAATGTCTTGGGCATGAAGTCCATTCAGCAGGAGTCCATGGTTGGCATCTCCAAATTCATTGTCGAAATCACCGCGAATATAAATGCTTTAAATTCATTGAGTTTACTGGTAAATACCTTTGAAATCATTTTCGTTCAATATTTAACGCAAAAACTTGATAGCCAGATGTGCCGACTGCGGAAGGAGGGCCTACCGATGAGCGATTTCCTAATTTCAATAATTATATTAAATTTTTAAACAGTAGAAGGCAATTAATGCAAAACGTCGGTGCCGCGACCAGTTCAGTAAGCAGAATACAAGTTAGTGATAAGACTCCCTATTGCAAAGCTATTAAACCGGTTGATCTTACTAGGTCAACATTCCATTCTCATATCAGCAACAACATTTGTCAGCTGTGTCGAGGTAGACACCGCCTCTCTGAATGCCCACAATTCGTGGCTATATCTCCCCTTGAACGAAAAATATTTTAATTAAACATAAACTCTGCTTAAATTGCATACGTCCAGGCCATGATCTCACACACTGTCCTTCCAAATTTGCTTGTAGGACATGTGCTAAACGCCACCACACAATGATCCACATGTCAGGCAATAACCCCTCGGGTAGAGGCAACAATCAATTTTCACTGAAACTGCAAACAAACAAATCTATTTTATTATCCACCGCTGTCTGCATGACAACTGACCATGCCAGTAGGAAGCACCCAGTAAGGATTTTATTGGACTCAGGATTGCAAGCTAACTTCTGCACCAAGAGTTTCTCACGTCGCATGGGTCTAAAACTAACTAAATCTCAATTACCCATTACCGGTATAAACAATTCCTTATCTCAAGCTGACTTCAGTACTAGGGTAAGGTTGCATTCTCGTTATAAGAATTTTAGTTTGAACGTACATTGCGCTGTGCTTCCCAGTATCACGAATAATCTTCCTGCGGAATCGTTTGATATCTCATCCCTAAATTTGCCAAAGGGCATATTCCTAGCTGACCCGCAACTGAACTTTTCTTCGCAAATCGACATATTGCTTGGTGCCCAGTATTATTTACAATTAATTGAACCTGTCAAATTCATCCGTAGCCCACATTTTCCCATAATACAGGAGACAAAATTGGGATTCATTCTCGCGGGTAACTTGCCTTTTAATGTCGACATAACAAAACCTGTCTCATCATTTATAGCATGCGAAGACAATAATGCCATTTCTTCACAATTAAAGGACTTCTGGCAATTGGAGGACGTTGCTGCTCGTGCTCCCCCGGTTGAGGACTCGGAATGCGAAAGTCATTTTGTCGCTAATACTTTCCGCAATAATGATGGTACAGGTTCCCTGCTTACGACTCACTGCAAAAGGTACCTGGCATCATGTCTCGTCACTTGACAACCCTGCCGACATTCTAGCGCGTGGTTGTCTCCCTCGGGTTTTACACGTCACCCACAATGGTGGTATGGTCCATCCTGGTTGTCCCATGAGTCATCATCATGGCCTACCAGTGCCTTTGATGCCCATTCACCCTGCACTCATCCTGATCTTGAGCAGGAACAACGTAAGCAGGTCCAAACCTCATTGATTGCCGCTTCATCTACGTCTAGTTATTTTGAAAACTACTCTTCGCTTTCAAAACTCCTTCGTGTATTTTCGTATTGCCGTCGATTCATTCGGAACTCTAGGCTCCCCATAGCTGATAGAGACACTTCCTTTTTAACTTCCCATGAGTTACATGGTACACTTTTCGTTTTTATTCGCCAGTCGCAGCAATCGCACTTTAGCATCGAAATCAAGGAACTCGAGGCACAACGCTGTATCCCTAATAATAGTAAAATTCTTTCACTTAACCCTTTTCTGGACAATGCGGGGATATTACGCGTGGGCGGATGCCTTCAGCATTCCCAGATTACCTATGATAGTAAACACCAAATCATACTCCACCCGCATTCTCATCTCAGCAAATTAATCATAGAAGGCGAGCATCTTCGTCTACTACACGCTGGGCTACAATTGACTCAGTACTCTCTACGGCAGAAATGTTGGATAATTAATGATAAATCTTATATACGTTCAGTAATACACAAATATATCACTTGTTTTCGATTCCGTGCTAGAGGCGCAAGCCAATTATTAGGACAATTACCCCCTTCCCGGGTTACACCTGCCAAGCCATTTTCTCAATCTGCAGTCGACTATGCCGGTCCCGTATTTATACGTCATGGCGGGCAGCGTTCCAAATCGACGTCAAAGGCTTATATTGCTCTATTTATATGCATGGCCACTAAGGCCATTCACCTTGAACTAGTCTCAGATCTTACCTCAGACGCTTTCATAGCAGCCTTAAAACGGTTTATAGCTCGTAGAGGTATCCCCGATCAGATATTTTCCGACAATGGTACAAATTTTCGTCGTGCTAGTAGTACACTTCACGAATTATACAAACTTTTTCAATCTAACGGATTTGAACAGATCACCCAGGATTTTACCAATGCCCAAGGCATCAAATGGTCCTTTATTCCCCCCTCAGCACCTCATTTCGGTGGCCTGTGGGAAAGTGGAGTCAAGAGTGTCAAGTTTCATTTGCGGCGCGTTGTCGGCAGAACCATTCTTACGTTTGAGGAGTATTACACTATCCTAACTCAAATAGAGTCCTGCCTTAACTCACGCCCCTTGTTCGCCATATCAAATGACTCTAGGGACCCCGAACCTTTAACTCCAGCGCACTTCCTGGTTGGTTCTCCGCTCACTGCACTCCTGGAACCTGACTATTCCAAAATCAAAATTGGTCGTCTGGGTAGATGGCAGCTGCTCCAAAGATTCACCCAGTCTATATGGAAAAGGTGGTCGAAGGATTATTTGCACCAGTTGCAACAGCGCAACAAATGGCGCATCCCGTCAAAAAATTTGGCTCCCGGACAACTCGTCCTTATTTTGGATGACAATTCCCCCCCCCCCCCCACTGCAGTGGAAACGCGAGGTAGTCGCTAATGTCTATTCGGGTCAGGATTCAATAGTGCGCGTCGCGGTTGTTCGCACTGCAAACGGTATTCTACAAACCGGTATAGATGGGCAAACGGCCCATTCATAAATTATGTCCACTTCCAGTGGCCTCAGACTAATTGCATGAGCGTTCATGTGACATGCATCATTGTATCGAACCTTTATCATGCTTTCTATTTGTTGTTTTTATTGTATCATTATCATGTCTATTGTATTACTATGTATCATTATCATGTTATTATTTGTTATTGAATTTTTTGTGATCATTATTATACTATTATGTACCGTTAATTAATTATTATGTCAGTCATTATGTATTATGCATACTCATACAATCATATTATATATTCTTACATCAATTATTATGTCAATCATATTGTTATGTACTATTGAATCTTTGGTGTAATTACTCAATTGTTATGCATGTCAATTATTATGTCTTTATTATTGTATTACCATATTGAATCAGTTTTTGAAGATGTTTTTCTTTTATACAAATTAAGTGTAAGGTCATTACGCACGTTTTGTTAAAAATCAAATGTATTTATTTACTGGACATATGTTAATGCTTCAAGAAAAATCATATTAGTTATATAAGCACTTTTATTTTTCTCATGAGTTTTTATTTTGTACATTTTTTAGCACAGAAATTGTTTTGGTTTGCTTTTGAGCTTTTCTGATAGCTTTAATTAATTTTGTTATTTACAGATTTTTATATCAGAGATGATTTACTTAAAAAAAAAGGGTCAATTTAATGTATAAAGCTTTCAGATATATTGTATATTGCCTTTGAATATAACATTTGATAATAATTTGTGATGTACTATTCACACAATGACTTAAGCTGCAAAATCGCCCGATTTTGTGCGGGCAGTATGGTTAAACTTTGTACTTGTTCAAACTTTGTACTGTAATATCCGCATTGCAGTGCGTGCAGTGACGTCATTTCTCCCCTGCTAATCTGCTGGCGGCTTGGATTCAAGCTAGCAACAGTCAAAGTTAGTTTAGTTATTTGCAAGACTCCGGACAGAAAACTAGCCTCAGTTCGCCAGCCGCGGCTACATTATTTTCAATATTTCTAAATTTTAGCATGATCATCATGCGCTAGTTACTTGGCGATCTTGGCCTCTACTTTATTTTAACCCCGCTTTCTCCTACTTATTGATAATAGTCAAATATTCAATTTCCAAATTCCTTCTTCCCTCAAAACTAAGACAATTTTTAAATCTTCGCAAGAAATAACTAAAGTGATTTATTCCTTTAAATAACTCTCCATCCAGTCGCGTACTAACACATGTACTGTAACGTTCTTGTTACTACTATATACCATATTGTACTTTACGACACCGGAACACAAGTATTTTAGGTAATAATCGTACAAACTATTTACCCGAGCCTAAGCTAGCTTTCGCCTGTATCATGCTTCATCAGAACACGTCATGGACAAAATACAAGAGTTCTTGTTACATAGCGACATGTAGCTCAGTAAGATTACTTACAGGTTAAGGTTACTTTCTCGGAGGGAAGTGTCCCTTGTGAATGTGATGGTACGGAATTTGTAAGGTTGTAGCCCGGACATCTTGTATCGTAGAACACTAATTACGTACACTGTGTCGACCACTCAACTGACCTCGCGCCCGTGTTAATCTTTGTCAGAGCGGTAGTATTAATGCTATTACTATTATTATTATATTATTCTAATTAACATCAAACCTTTTACCCATTTTATGGTGTGGCATCTTCAGTGGCAAAACTGAGCGGTAGATATCTCTTAAAATATTCCTACAACGGCCTGCAAGTGGCAGTATCCGATTTATTTGCCTAAAACCCATAAGGTTTTATCAGATATTAGTCAAATCCACATCTAGTAAACAGCTAAGTGAAAAATACTTACCGGTATTCTTGTTGTATGGTTGTTGGCGCAAATGGTTGATGAAACCTGTATCTCTTTGTATAAGACAAGTGAGAGGAGAAAGAGCAAATTAAAACATTTTTTTCTGTTGACAACGATTTATTGATATTTTTGTTATTGATATTATTGTTGTAAAGCCCTTAAAAATTTTAAGAGTGGGTATGCCACCTTATAGTATAAGCAAAAAAAAACATTCTATATAGAACACAAAACGGTATTGTTAAAACCGAAAACAATAAGGTAAACCAAATGAAAGAACAAACTCAACTTACCATTAATATCAGAAGCCTGGGTGTCGCCTGGTGAGACTTTTCACTATTAACCCTAAAGTCTCCCAGACTCGCCTCAATTGCCAACATTCGTAGATGGAAACTCACGTACAACATACGAACTGGGGGCACTTTTGCTAAGTTGAATAAATTTCAGTTTCAGTTGTGCGTTTCTTTCAGTTTATTTATTGTTTTTCCTATCTTTGCCTTTAACGACATCTTTACATTTACAAAGACTTTTGTCTCTATGTATTAAAACCGTTCGGTTTAATTATTATCACAACTTTTTCAAATAGGCTATCTCGTTTCTGTCCAGACACGTACAACCAGAACCTCTAACTCTGCTGCCTGTCCCTGTAGGCCTATATTTATGAGTGTAAGGCAGAGAAAATTAAACACAAAAACTAGACACCGGCCATACTAGCACCGTACAATTTATGCTCATGTTTTCTAATCACAGTGATCACAGTTACTGCAGCGGGTGTGTCTAGAATTATATACGGAACCATTGCAACTGTACGTGCATGCGCGCACACGTACACCGACCACATAAACCACAGACAGCCACACCAATAAAATCAGTATAAACAATAATTATCCGCGTTTGCGGGTAATCTATTCTGTTGGCTTGTGTGCCAATGAATTCTATTGGTAGCGTATAAATCTGTCAGCGACTCCTTTGTGATATATTGTGTTGCTGGTACGCAGTTGCTAAACCACGAAGTTGGTATTTTAAAATCCATCGTCCCTATTGCAAGTGTACGTATAAATATTTAATTCGTTTTCACCTGCCATGAAATTTTCGCAATAGGAATGTTTTCACTCGAACTCGAATGATTCAAAGACAGATATAAAAATGTGGATGGATATTTGCATTGTTGTGTATGTAACAGACATCGGGTTTTCTTAATAACACCACTGGTTGGGTTTTTAGGTTACGTGAAAAATTACGATTACACCATGTATTGTGAAAATTTTATGATTTAATATATCTAATCTCTCTGGTGAGGTTCGAGCGAGTTGTGAGCTGTTGAAAAATATTTAAAATTCGTAGATTCGGCTTACCTCTTTAAACATTTTCCAAATTTGCAAGAAAGACTGAAAGTGGAAGCTGGTTCCCTTAGGAAAACACTGTTGGATGAAAATAGGGACTACGAAAATATCGATCGATAATTTTGAAAAAAAAACGAAAAACCTTGAAAACCCATATCTTGATTAACATCGACGACGTGTCCTAGAAATATGATGGACAGAGAGAACAAGGTGGGATTTTATACTTAAAAAACGATAAGACCATATCACGAGCCCTTCCCTAAAGTCCTTTTGTCGGGAATGCACCCCTCTTACATGCTGACCCGGTTCAATATGAAATATGTTAAATTACATTGGTCTGTAATGCCTTGTCCCAAAGTCTTGTGAACTGGGCGGTTGAATGAAATTACTAACACTCGCCGTCAATGTTTGATAAAAAATTAATACATATACATGTGTGTGTGTGTGTGTGTGTGTGTGTGTGTGTGTGTGTGTGTGCGTGCGTGCGTGCGTGCGTGCGTGCGTGCGTGCGTGCGTGCGTGCGTGCGTGCGTGTGTGTGTGTGTGTGTGTGTGTGTGTGTGTGTGTGTGTGTGTGTGTGTGTGTGTGTGTGTGTGTGTGTGTGTGTGTGTGTGTGTGTGTGTGTGTGTGTGTGTGTGTAGCCTGCAGGGGCCGATACAGGTATGGGCAAACTGGGCAATTGCCCAGGACGGCAGATTGTTAGGGGCGGCATATTTACCACAAAAAAAATACATAGTTACTGTATGGTCTCCAGATCACTGTATATGATTAAATAAATAATTACCTTATTTTATCCACTAAGTGATCTTCTTTATATTTAAAAAAAATATATATATAAATTAAATGACTTCAGATAATCGTACTTTATTTTAACCCCGCTTTCTCCTACTTATTGATAATAGTCAAATATTCAATTTCCAAATTCCTTCTTCCCTCAAAACTAAGACAATTTTTAAATCTTCGCAAGAAATAACTAAAGTGATTTATTCCTTTAAATAACTCTCCATCCAGTCGCGTACTAACACATGTACTGTAACGTTCTTGTTACTACTATATACCGTATTGTACTTTACGGCACCGGAACACAAGTATTTTAGGTAATAATCGTACAAACTACTTACCCGAGCCTAAGCTAGCTTTCGCCTGTATCATGCTTCATCAGAACACGTCATGGACAAAATACAAGAGTCCTTGTTACATAGCGACATGTAGCTCAGTAAGATTACTTACATTCTTCTCAAAATCTTTACTTGATCGCGGAGTAAACCTCTCACGTGCACTATATAAGTATAGAAAATGTCACGGAGTTCGTTACTGGAGTAACTCGAAATAAAATTGCAGATTGTCCCAAAGTGGGTCAATCAACTGGGACAATTATTAGGTTTAAAATACCCAAATACGTCAGTCGACTTGCAATAAGCTGACAATGACGATTCGAGTACTTATTATATTTATTGTCGTAAAAGAAATTAAATATATGAACGTATATATTTCTCTCAATTTTATTAAACAAAATATTAAGTACAATTTTCAGTCGCGGATCGCATTAATCTGAAGACTGTTGTTCCTGGTCCTCTATTTATAGGGATGACCTATAAAACTGTCACCGTTGCCGCTAGAACATTTCCAAAAATTATTATCAGTATGGTTCTTTACTTGCATACCTTCGCAGTTTATATACACTAATGTTTTCCTATCTTAAATATTACATGCTATTTTATACTTTAATTAACTCTATTTTATTTATAAATTAGCGTATTATGCAATTACGTAAATCTTTTGAAATTTCTAGAAATATTTGAATATTGATTACACGAGCTTTATCTCAAATATTTATATTTGTCTTATGTACAATTTCAAATCAACATACGCCCAATTACAAAATATCAATATTGCGTTCATTAGATTTAAAACTAAATTTGCTGAGACACTATACTAAGTATACAATAAACTTTGAATTAACTAGACTTTGACTTATCTTTGGTAATGGATTTGCTGAAGACGACTACTAAACATTTTTTTTCAGAATTGTCGGTCTGATGAGTTTTTTAATCAATTACTTGTAGATGCTAGAGAATTAGCTGATGAGATTGACGCTGAAGCAAGTTTTAAAAACACAATTAGACATCGGGCAAGATCTAAAAAAAAACAATTTGATTATGAAAGCCCTGACGAGCCCATAATGGACGCAAAAGAAAAGTATAAAATTGAATTTTTTTCCACACTTTGGACTGCGCTATCAATTCCCTTGATTTACGTTTTTCGCAAATCAGTGAACATCATACATATTTTTCATTTCTGTACGACATTCAAGGTTTAAAGAAAATGTCTAAAGATGAATTGATAGCTCACTGCAAGGACCTTGCATTGATTCTAACAGATCAAATTTCATCAGATATTGATGGAGTGGACCTTGCAGATAAGCTATCTGTTCTCTCTACACTCCTACATGAAAAACTTGCGCCCAAAGAGGTTTTAGAGTTCATAATAAAATTAAACTTTGGACCCAACATAGCCATTGCGCTTAGAATTCTTTTAACGCTGCCAATAACTGTAGCCAGTGGCGAGAGATCGTTCTCGAAATTAAAAATAATAAAGAATTATTTAAGGTCAACCACGACACAAGAGCGACTTAGTGGTCTGGCCACTCTCGCAATAGAATACGATGTATGTCATAAAATTGATTTCAAGCAAATACTGAAAGAGTTTGCTGAAATAAAGGTTAGGAAAAAGGTATTTTAAGTTTGTGTTTAATATTTTGAAAACTTTTTTTTTTATATTCAATTGTTATGTTTTTATATCTTTCAGGATATTTTATAATTGAGTTATTTTTATACATAGTCTATATTATATTTTTTTTTGAAAATTTTATTTTTCGTTCTTCTACATTTCTTATTATTTCAATATTTCTCTAAATGTTGTATAAAAGATTTCTAAAACATTTTTATTTTCGAAAGCTAAATATTTTTTAATACAACACTGCATGATGATGTTATTTTTTGTATCTTAGGATGCAAAACCAATAAATGAATACCTAAAATGTGTTTTTTATTTCGTGGAATAATTTGGTAATCTCTTCACCTAGTATGGGGCGGCAAACAACCGTTCTGCCCAGGGCGGCAAAATTGCTAGGTCGGCCCCTGAGTGTGTCCGCGCGCGCGCGCGTGCGTGTCCTTGTTTTGTGTGTTCTTCTTTTCAATACCTAACATTTTAAAACCTCGAGTGACTGAACTCGCTAATTACTAATAGCCAGAAAGTGTGTTTAACTTAAAGCTTGTTTACAAAAATGTGTACAAGCTGTGGCGCAAGTGGGGGTAGGCCTATAAAGAAGTTGTCTAGTTCCATTATTGTTAGGCATTTCAAATCTGATGATGAGCTGTGAAGCTTGAAAGCACTAATCGGAATAATTTTTCTGTACTGGTGCAACAGTGTTAATTCATTTGTGATTATAACCACTAACACAACTTTATTAATTAAATATTTTTATAAGAGTTGCTCAACATTTGTTCAACCTTCATATTGGAAGGTAGGTTTACTTTAGGGGTTTTCCTCACTTTGCAACAAAAATGCTCCAGCCAGTTTGAGGATGTGCAGTTACCTCTTTTTGTTGGTCAGGAATTGATTTCATCTTATAAGCATAGAAGAAGGAGAAAAATTGGTATACCAAAGAGAATATGGTTACCATAATAGGCATGTGTGGCTATTACCTGAAGTGAAGAAAAGTTAATTATGAAAACTGCATAATAGTGGTTCAGTGACATGGTTTTGATAGTTATTAACACCCCCCCCCTAGATGTATAAAAAAGGAAATGTCAAAAATAATAAAAATGTACTCACACAAATCAAATTAAATAATTAGGCTAACCAGATAGACAAGTATGACTATTTTTAAATGTGGTGTTTTGTCATCTTACAAATACAAAATATAGTGTATAAATATTGCTAGTTGTGCGATGACTGAGGAATAGTTTGAATTTTGATCTTAGATTTTGAGGTATGCCCACTTAGCGACTATGAAAGAGGTAGTCTTTGAATATTTATTCATCCCAAAACATATCCAACTTGGTTTACAATATTTACAGTGCAGTATGGTACTTTATTTCACAGGATCTTAAGCAATTTCTATATTAAACAGATTTTTTGATTGGTATGTTGTATTACCATTTCAAAAACAAATCAATAACTAATATCTTAAATTTAATGAAGAAAGTTGTGTTAGTGGTTATAACCACAAACAGAATTATCACTGTTCCACACCACTATACAAAAATTATTCCGATTAATAAGATATTTCTATATAATTTTTCTATAGTGGTGTGCAACAGTTCTGTTTGTAATATCTTAAAATGTGTCCATATATATGTATATCTATAAGCAAATTCACTGTTCAGAATGGCATTTAAAAGAACTCTATTGAGTTACTATTTAGTGATTTGTATGTAACTTCAATAAAATTTGTGGCAGCTAACCACATACTTGCACATCCCATAGTGCAATTTTGAAATGTTTATTTTTGCAACCTGTAGTGCCAATTCTTCTGTAAATCATTGGTTCATTTCTGTTGACCAATTTAATTCTATTTTCTGCAAATGTTTAAAGACATGTAGGCTACTCACTAAGGCAAAAATTAAAAAAAATAAACTAATATAAAACGTTTAACAGTATGCAGAAGATGGGGAAAATTATGCTTATGTTAAAATATAAGGTAACATCTTTATTATTTCATGATTTTGTTAAATTTTAGATATCCATTAATATAACCATTATGTTTCCACACTTACCTTCTTGATTATAGCAAAATAAAAAGTAAATAATGAGTTCTTTTTCTTTAAATTTTTATAGTTTTATTCACAATACCTAAACTACTCCCCAGAATCTGCCAGAGTCCCCCTAGTAAAGAAATCCTAACTGCATAGTATGATATGATAGTATCTGATGTTTATGACTCCCTACAGTTTTAATCAGTATTTTAGTAAGTTAGTAAATAAACACATTTTATTGTATCAACTAATTATTGTAGTAAATAATTATAAGTATAATACTACTGACTCGGAACACTAAGTTTTTTGGTAAAAATGTAAAATTTTTACCTTGTATTGGTAGGAAAATTTTAAATTTTTACCAACAAAATCTTAGTGTTCCGAGTCAGTAGTGTTATACTTATAATTAGTCAATCAACGGACACATCATGGACAACAAAATCCAAGTAATAAATAATTTAAAGTTGAACATTTTTTTACAGTTATACTGTGGCAAGTTCATGGGCACTGATTATATTATCACTAGTGGTTCAAATCCGAGTATGCTTAGAATAGTATCTACCAAAACCTATACTGTAAGTATGAGTAAGGACACACACACACACACACAAACAAAGTGTTGTCAGAATGAAAATTTTTATCACTGCATAAAATCTATTATCATATATTCAGGATAATTGTGTGTTTTTAATGAAGACACCAAAAACACAACCCATTACCAGTTTTCTACTAAAATACTGCAAAGTTACTACCACTGGTAATTAGCTTATATTGCATTTCATACAAAAAATTATTCAGTATATGACTACACTAATTTCATAATTTTTTCAAATTACAAATCTGACAAATCTGTCATTTAAATCTGTGTTTAATTCTCTTATATGCACTTCATGTAGTAGACAAATTGGCTAATATAGTTCTCAGTTCTTTCTCAGTTACTTTCAAGTTACTGTGACTGGTTAGTTTGTGTTCTCAGATTTTCCTAAGTAATTTGTTGCTGCAAGTCTAATGCAGATGTTCAAGCTGAATTTTTTTTATTCTTCCATTTTACTGTGAATGTTAACCATGTCCTAAACGCCACTATTCCTCGATCTATCTGCAGGTCTGTACCTTCCATCATGTGAAGGATGTCATTTCCATAACTTGTACATTATCATTGTATAATTTTTTCAACATCCAAGATATTATGTTGTTTTCATAATATTAAATTATTAAATAATCTCAACCAGCGTTTATACAGATTTTGCAATTTATTTCTTCTCTCCTGTGCAATCGGAATTACACCATCTGGCATTTCTCGCAATTTAGCTTCCATTTCAATCTGTTTCCATTTTAGCTTCAATTTCTCCAATCTTCTTGTAAATTGCAGTCCTTCATCACTTTAGTTACTCCACATTCTGTGGCCTTATTTTTTTCTGTATTGCTGCTAGTTTTCTTTTAGACTCCCTTTCTTCTGGTATTCACCTCACAATTCCATACCATATTAGTTTCTTAAGACAAGCATAAAAAAAACACACTTTTCCCTTGTAAACACTCTTTACAGATGAAAATGCTATTACATTTGGTGGTATTAATATAACAAGGCACACATATTTTTGTAATACTGGCAATCCTCATGTAACCAATTAAGATAAATTGTATCATCAATTTACAATAAATGACTGCTGATGCATGTTCTTATTGGACCTATATTCACTGTTAGACTTAAAGGTGATAGTTGAATGTAAGCAAAACCTTGGAAAAGGCTGGCATAAAAGTCTGCTCTAGAAACTGTCACAAACACCAATGCCAGCATCTGTTGTACCTCTTATACTCTAGTTCAACCTAGTTTCATTTATGTTATTTAATTTTATGGTGAATGTTAAACTTGACAAAAACATCACTATTCCATGATCTATCAGTATGTCTATACTCTCCATTATATGAAGGAGTCCCATTTCCACAAATTGTGTACATGAACCTTGTATAATTTGTTCAACATCCTAAGATTCAGTATGGTCATAATATTAAATTATTAAATAAATTCAATCAGTGCTTATAAAGATTTTACAAATTTTTTTCTTCTTCTCTGCAAGTGGAAGCAAGTGTGGACGGTGAGCACTGATGGGCCATAGTCTCAGGTTTGTCCTCTCATCACTAGCTTTCCTCAAGGATCTGTCCTCACCCCTGTTCATACCATCTGTCCACAGATGACCTACCAATGTATCCCAGGAGTCAATTAATGGAACAAAGCAAGTATAGATGCCTGTTTCCCCGGCAGGTTAGCATAACTATTACTGGACATAACATTCTTCTGGACTGGCTGCAGAAATGGGCACAGAGACCATGTAAACAAATCTTAAGCGACCTGCTGCTTTACATGTAAGTTCACTTCCAGAGGGCAATTCCTCTTCTTGGAGGGGAACCCACTCAGAGGGCTGAACTGGTGAAAGACCTTGGTGTTTGGCTAGACCAGTGCCTTAACTTAACAACCACCTGACTGATACCCTAAGAAAGGCTTGAAATGTCATAGCTAAACTTTTCCCTGCTTTTGTGGAACAGCTGCATGGCTGTCTGCAACAAAATATCATTGTATCCATTGTTCCTAAGAACAACAATCACCTATGCACTGCTGCCCGCTTGGTGGTCTCTCCAGTTGTCCACCAAGAAGTGTAGGCTGGCAGCATTTCAAAACTATATGCTCCAGGTTCTCTTGGGAACCTCGTGGTGTATCAGAAATGACGTTTTATACATTGGGGCCCCTCCATCCTTCCCTAGAGGATTTCCTGGCAATTAATCTATTCCCAAAAGCTGGTGAATCTTCCTTCCTGCACATCCATCAGCTAAACAGTATGGTTATTGCACCGTCCCTCAGCATCACTATGTCAAACACCCTCATTGCTACTTGACTCCACCATAGTATATTCTTCATATGAACCATAAATTATTCGACCACCATCTTCTTAATCTCACATATTCCATTGCCTGGCACAAGCCAAGTAACATCAGATGGTGCCAGCTTCCTTACATTTGGCTAGCTCAATGTCTACACCAGAATTCAGCAACCGAAGAGATGCTTTGGCTGTGCTGTTACCTGCACATGGGAAATAGCGAGGTATGCAAAGTACCTCTTTGTGGGAGCCAACTGCCTCAGCGTGGCAGCGCATCAGTCCAGCCAAAAAAGCTGTACCCGAGGCATGGAGTCAAGCCACAGCAATTTAAACACAAAAATCCTTACTTGCATCCCCTATCGTGCAAAGGGGATCCGCATCTTACCCTTGTACTGTAAACACATGACTATGCTGCACCGCAAGAAACTGGTGTTTATCGAGTTCCTACTGGGACAACACAAAGAAACCCCCCCACACAACTTCTGTCTGTCTGTCAACACGAATTCGAGCAACAAGAAACCTAATATCTAGCACATACAGAAACAACTAACTTACAGATTTACCTGAAAAACTGAGCCAATTAAATCGTTAAAAATTTGTGACTTTCCAAAACAAAACAATACCCGTTGTTTTCATGTTGTTTGTTATAATGGCTGGAATCCTGTATACTAAAACATGCAGTATTTTGCTAAAGTGACTTTTAACAGTGGAACATTTTGTTTACAGGCATAAACATTCTCTCAATTTAAGAACTTGCGGTTATCAAAACTTTTGTAAATAGTCTTGGTGACAAGGAAAAGGCAAAGGCATACTGTGGTCTGTCCAATGATGCGAGGATGAGAATAAAATTAAATCAATACAATTAAATAAAATTAAATTGGAGAATAAAAGCAACATTGAAGTATTGAATTATTTCTGTTACAAAATTGTAACTCTTCAAAATTTCTTTCAGTTTGTCATGACTACAACAGAAATATGATTAATTTTGTTTGTAACTTAGACTTACATGTAACACATACATATTTCCCAGATGAAAGTAGCATTAGCAGAGACAATAGAAGAAAAATTAAAAACTAATGTGCGTGTGTGTGTGTGTGTGTGTGTGTGTGTGTGTGTGTGTGTGTGTGTGTGTGTGTGTGTGTGTGTGTGTGTGTGTGTGTGTGTGTGTGTGTGTGTGTGTGTGTGTGTGTGTGTGTGTGTGTGTGTGTGTGTGTGTGTGTGTGTGTGTGTGTGTGTGTGTGTGTGTGTGTGTGTGTGTGTGTGTGTGTGTGAATATCTATCCCCTCTGGAAAACATTTGCCCCTCCTGACATGTGGTTCTTGCTACGGACCTGTCACTTCCACAACAGGATATTCCACTAATGACATGATCATATACATACTGCTATCACAAAGAATCACCATGTCATTTTAAATGAGCTTATCATTTGAATCAAACAATTCCCAATCAGTGGATTGACTAAGGTTAAATCGTATGTATGATCAATTACCAACTTATGCAACTAAGATTGTATTCTGATATGTTTTATTTACGTTTAATGTTATAAAAAAAGTACATCAACAGTATTACAAACAAACAAAAATTAACAATTGTTTAACATACTGCTGCATGGCGAATATGTTTACAGAGTGTGGCAACATTCATGGGTGCGTCAACAGGTATATATAGTATTGACTATTTCGTGAAACCAGCTCACATGCAGAAAGACAAGCATTATGCTGCAAGAGTACTCATTCCAATTGGGAAAATATTACTCGAATGTGATGTAACATTGTAAAAAAACAGACATCAGAGATTTGTAAATAATACAGATGATATTAAACTCATTGCATGAATCATTGAAACATTTACGATTGAAAAGATTGTTTTCATAATTGTCAGTATGATTATTATAATAGTAATATAAAGTATTAGAAAGCAAACAGTAATAAATAAAAGTTTTTATTAAAAAAATGTATATATCAATAATTAAATATAATTAATTCACTACCAACTCGGAACACAAAGTTTTTTATTGGTAAAAATGTAAAAGTTTTACCTTATAGCCTGAACCAGTTTTCGCTTTTAAAAAGCTTCTTCAGAATCAATAATTGTATTGGTTATTAAACTTTCACTTGTGAACTTACTTTGTTTCCTCCCATACGCATTTCGGCGTGATGTGCGCCTTCGTCAGCGGTGTGAGACAGACTGTCAGTAACTTGTAACGGTTTTTTTGTTGGTAGGTTGAGTGGGGGGGGTGGAAGGGAATTGGCACGGGGATCCAAATACCAACAAAAAAACCGTTACAAATTACTGACAGTCTGTCTCACACTGCTGACGAAGGCGCACATCATGCAGAAACGCGTACGGGAGGAAACAAAGTAAGTTCACAAGTGAAAGTTTAATAACCAATATTAATTTAGTGCTGTGAAAAAAGAAGATGAACTATCAAAACATCAATAATTGTTTTTACCTATATCTGAAATGACTGTGTGAGACAGATAGTTGTTAATGTTTCAGACCAAACATTTCAGATGTAGCTGTTAAAGACTCTTATTCAGTAGCATATCAATTATTAATCATTAGCATGGGGAGATTATTGGTAATGATGGGGGGGGAGGGGTTGGCAGTATAGTTAATGTTATGAAAAGCTGGTGATTGGAATTGGCATCTAAAATGATAACATACATCATAAATATTTAGATTTGTATTTTTCTTATTAAATTGAGTTTCTATATGAAAAAGAACACTATTTTTGGGTTTAACACATATTTCATTACTACTAACACCTTCAGCACCATGTTTTGACCCACACTATTCTACTACTCTACTCGTTAAGGTTAAATAACCTACCAAACCAGGGCCGCCCCAGCGCTTCTGCCGCCCTGTGCAGTATTTATGAGTGCCGCCGCTCCCTATTTTAACTCTGAACACATGTTCTAACGCACACTAGACCTACTCTAAAGATATGCCAATTGCCTTCAAATGATGACTAGGAATGTTTGCGCTCATTTTCAGGTTTATGTTCTCTCGTTCACAAGTTTTCAACTCTTCGTTAAACTCTGCTGACTTTATACATAAAGTAATTCTTACTGATCTTACATATTGTGATGAAATTAAGTGATTCATTTTATTTTTTCCTCAATTTCAAGACTTAACATCCCGGAATCTGTCGCCCTGGGCGGTAGCACAGTTTGCCCCTCCCTGGAGCCGGGCCTGTACCAAACCTAGGCTCTTGGTCTTCTTCAGCCTATCCAAAAAATGGTGACATTAATTATTCCATATAACTGACACTCCATTGTATATGAAATACCTAATATTAAAGAAGAGGTAAAAACCAAAAATGTTGAAGTAGCAGAATTTTCAGAGTATCAAGAAGTACTGCAAAAAAGCTCATTAAATACAATTATCTAGCAAAATACAGGTACCTGTATTTTATCATTTATAGACTGACCACAGCTGCTAATCCACCTCCTATTTTCTTAGTCAGTTATAAAATCTAAGTATAATTTCCATAAAGCACTACCTTATGTAGTAGAATGTAATGTACCTTTCCAGCAGGTGCATTAGAATTAAATGGGTTAGAATTAGCATTAAATGGGTTCAAAGATGTCAGATAAATTTATGGCAAATGAACAAGGGTGTTGCATAGCATCAACACTTCCATTTCTTTTACATTTGTGAACACTTGAACATAAGTACAGACTATTATATGTCTTTTTTCTAGAATGAATTTAGTTTACTTAACTTTCCAGTTTAATTAAAATTTTCAATTTATAAAATTGCTAACTGCTATAATTGTTTTTATTATTTAGACAAAGCTTTTCGTCATTACTGACATCTTCAGGTCTTAAACAACGTCTATCAACTGTACGTTGTAGGCTTTTATACTTTAGGCCCCTCCCCTTATGTCATCGCCCCTCCTATTGGTTCTAGCTGCTACCGCTCTTCACGGGAACTTTGTCTACCTTTTTCCGTTAGGCATTTTTCTAACGTCCGTCAAATTGTTTTAAGAATCTCCCGTTAATTTCTTCATTCTTGACTTATAACCTTTTGCATTTCGTCATTTTTTAGTGTATTATTCTTATTATTTTAATTTATTTTTGTTTATTGTTTAATATATAATAAAATATTTCTTCATTTGTAAAATCCACTTTTATATTCATTAATTTATTTTTATCTTCTTTTTTAACTTTAAGTATTTCTAGTTCTTCTATTAATTTTCTTTTTTCCGGATTGTTTTCTATTTTTATTATTTCCATATTTTCCTTGGGATTTATGAA
The DNA here is from genome assembly GCA_034769895.1 of Magicicada septendecula. Taxonomy (NCBI): domain Eukaryota; kingdom Metazoa; phylum Arthropoda; class Insecta; order Hemiptera; family Cicadidae; genus Magicicada; species Magicicada septendecula. The sequence continues at coordinate 141,212,226 of CM068367.1, read as the reverse complement.
TTTATGGCCTGATTCGTTGAAATGTCTTGCATATAGTGAGTTCGTTACTCTAACCCCTTCTCCTTTTGCGTGTTCATTCATTCCAATTTTAAATTTTCTTCCAGTTTCACCCAGATATATCTTATTACATTCCCCACATTTTAATTTGTATACGCCGCTTTTTTCTGTTAATGGAATTTCTTCTGTTTTATCATTTTTTATATATTCGAATACATTTTTCGTTTTCTTTATTCCTATCTGTATTTCATATTTTTCGAAACATTTTTGTTTGATATCCTATGTATGTTATTGCTCCTTTATATTTCTTTTCTTCATTTGTTTTTTCTTTTTTGTTATTTTCTATTTCTTTATTTTCCTCTATTTTCTTAACTATTCTATTAATTATTTTAGGGTTGTAATTATTATTTTTTGCTATTTGTTGTATTTTCTTTAATTCTTTTTGTTTGAGTTCTTCATTTTCTAGATAATTTATAGCTCTATAGCAAAATGAATTTAATGCTGCCATTTTATAATTTACTGGATGATATGATTCTTGTGGAATTATTAAATCTGAGTATGTTTCTTTCCTATATATATCGAATTTGAGTTTGTTATCTTCAATTTTAATATTGATATCCAGGAAATTAATTTCTAATCCTCCAATTTCTTCTTGAAATTTTATTGTTTTTTCTATGTTATTTAGTTGTTCCGTAAATTTTTTAAATTCATTTACTTCACCTTCCCAAACTATTAGTATGTCATCTACATACCTGATCCATTTTTTAATTCTTCTTTCTTTATCTATATCTTTTAAAATTTTGATTTCAAAGCTATTCATGAATATCTCTGCCATTAATGGTGAAAGCGGTGATCCCATTGGTAATCCATTTTCTTGTATGTAAAATTTGTTATTAAATCTGAAGTAGTTCTGGTTTAGGCATAATTCTAATCCTTCTATTATTTCGTTTTTCCATTCTACATTACTTAATTTGTTTTTCTTTATTATTTCTACTGTTTTTGCTATTGGTATGTTGGTGTACATATCTTTTATATCTAATGACATTAATTTTGTCTTATTTGTTATGGTAATTTCTTTTAATCTTTCTATTACCTTTTTACTATTTTCTATGCTGTGGATTTCTTCTTTTTCATATGCCATTTTGATTCTTTTACTTATTTCTTTTGATATTTTGTATGTTGGCGAATCTATAAATGATACTATAGGTCTTAATGGCATTTCTTTTTTATGTAACTTAATTTGACATCTAAATTTTGGAGCTTCAGGATTATGTTCTATTTTTTGTTTCTTTTGCAATTCTGTTAAATATGTTGTCTTTTTTATCAATTTCTTTGTTTGTGCTTGAAATTTACTTGTGTAATCATATTTTATTTCTTTATATGGTCCTTTTTGTATAAATTGTTCTGCTTTTTCGATATAATCTCTTTTGTTCATTACCACTGCTGTGTTACCTTTATCGGCTTTTATAACTATCAAATTGTTCTCCGTGATTTTCTTTTTTAATTCTCTTATATTTCTTTTTATTTGTGTTTCGTTTTTATTTCTTACATTTTTGTTTTTCTTACATATTTTTTCTACTATTTCTTTTGCTTCACTTCTTAATTGTTTTTTAGTTTCTTCATTTTTTATTTTATCGATTATTTCTTCACATTCTATTATTGTATTTTCTTTATCTATGTTTGTTTTTGTTGCATATTTTAAACTCTTCCCTAATAATTTATGTTCATTTTCTGTAAACTTTGTTTCTGTTAAATTTAATAATATTGGTAGCAGCTAGAACCAATAGGAGGGGCGATGACATAAGGGGAGGGGCCTAAAGTATAAAAGCCTACAACGTACAGTTGATAGACGTTGTTTAAGACCTGAAGATGTCAGTAATGACGAAAAGCTTTGTCTAAATAATAAAAACAATTATAGCAGTTTAGCAATTTTATAAAAGAAAAGTAAGGATGGCTGCTAATTTAAACAATACGAAGAATAAAATTTTCAAGTTGCAGTGTTTGCCAATTTATTAAATGTCTGTGAAAGACCTTGAACCTGTCACGTAGATAAACTGTGGGCTTAAAAAAATATATGTAGTCTCTATGGAGTTGAAAATGTAGTGGCTCGTGCCACATGCATTACAGTTGGAAAAATAACGGTGTATACTTTATTCTTCGTGTTGTTTAAATTAGCAGCCATCCTTACTATTTCTTTTATGAATTTGCTAACTGCTATAATTTTTATTGTTCGACTAAGCTTTTCGTCATCACTGACATCATCAGGTCTTAAACAATGTCTATCAACTGTACGTTGTAGGCTTTTGTACTTTAGGCCCCTCCCCTTATGTCATCGCCCCTCCTATTGGTTCTAGCTGCTGCCGCTCTTCACGGGAACTTTGTCTACATTTTTCTAATGTCCGTCAAATTGTTTTAAGAATCTCCCGTTAATTTCTTCATTCTTGACTTATAATTTTTTTTTTTTCATAAAAAAAATTATAAGTCAAGAATGAAGAAATTAACGGGAGATTCTTAAAACAATTTGATGGACATTAGAAAAATGTAGACAAAGTTCCGGTGAAGAGCGGCAGCAGCTAGAACCAATAGGATGACATAAGGGGAGGGGCCTAAAGTATAAAAGCCTACAACGTACAGCTGATAGACGTTGTTCAAGACCTGATGATGTCAGTGATGACGAAAAGCTTAGTCGAACAATAAAAATTATAGCAGTTAGCAAATTCATAAAAGAAATAGTATACTTTATTATTTGCTGATAAACTAATAGTGCCATACAAACATTAGAGATACCTGCTACATGACTAGGAATCTTCAAGAGTACTAAATAGGGACTGCAACTAGTGATAAACATTAATAAAAGAGTGCATGTGTCGGAAGGAGATGGCACAGAGGAACTGGATCTTGTCAATGGAAATATTGAATTGTGGTACATTTAAGTATCTTGGTGTGACATTCCAGGTGTGGCAGCAGTATAATCAATTATGGACATGTCAGACAAAACTGCTAAAGTAATATATCAACAGTGTTTTACTGTTCTTTCTAATGCCAGACAGTATACCCTAAAAATATCTTGGGTGGCAGGCCACCTCCACTGAGAGGATAACCAGTGTCTCAAAGTGAAGATGTAAAGAAAGAAGAAAGACACATTGAGAATTCCCAAGAAGAAAAGATGCCTGAGAATTTCAGAGAAGATTCTGGAAGAATGCTGACATCCCACAAGCAATTCCAGAGACCAGAAAAAATCTGAACTTCTGGCTGTCATACAATTTCATGAGATTCATAAACAGGTAGAATTCACTTGATTCAAAATCTGTCCATAGGGAAAATCCCTGAAATAACTTGAACAACTCTGTGTCATGCATGTGGGAGACAGTTGGAGCACTGTCATACACCAAGACGTTACTAGAAATCAGTAGACCATATCTTCTTTATTATGTATACCATGCCATAACTTTCACAAAGTTAGGCAGTATGTTTCTGCATTGATTACTAAAATTTGTACCATGTGACAAATTCCACTAACACAATATCTTGACGCTCCCACAAAATGGGCTCCTCTTTTTGCAGTAAGAGGTGCCTTGAATTTCTTGGCTTTTGGGAATCCAATATGCTACTATTTCAGTGAATGATATTTCCTTTCTAGTGTCATGTGGGAAACCTATGTTTTGTCACCAGTGAAAAACCTTACTTAAAAATGAACCAAACTGCTCCAAATCTCTCAAGACTGCTGACAAGTGTTTTCTTTGTGAATGTCCACTGGCATTCTTTTCAGTTTTTGTAGTGAAAATTTTCAATCATGCAACAAAGATCTTAAAACGTAAATAAATTGAAAGGGAAATCAGAAATAACGAATCATTTTCAGAATATAACTTTTCTTTAACATTGCGGCTACTACACTCCTTATCACAAATATTATATACAATATTCATAACTTCTAGTGCTGGTTTTATAATAAGTAATGCAGAACCTTAGGACCAACAGTCAGAAGGTAAAATATTAATAGGTACATTTATATATACATTATTCACATATGTCATTGCTTTTGAGTGAATTGTATGTATATTAACTATATTAGACTTAATGTATCTAATTAATTAGACTTAATTTGCGTTAACCAGTGTTTAACTACCATAACGTCCATCCCAGTCTGTTTACAGGCCTTGCATATCTCTACTGTGTAGTTGTTTAATAACACCAAACCAAGCCAGATATTTTATTGGCCTGTAGCTGCATAATCTGGAGTAAGTGAATGGTAATGAAGGGAGGGAGACAAGCAGCACCTCAATGTTAACTTGCTGCCTAGTGAACACAATTTTATCTTGTGTGACTGCATAATAAATTTGTTTAAGTGTTATAAAATTTAATTAAGAAAGTTGTGTTAGTGGTTATAATCACAAACAGAATTATCACTGTTGCACACCACTATAGAAAATTTATTCCGATTAGCGCTTTCAAGCTTCTCAGCTCATCGTCAGATCGGAAATCTGATTAAGCTTGAAAGCGCTAATCGGAATAATTTTTCTATAGTGATTTAGACAATCACTTATAGTATAGTAGTCAATCTATTAATTTCAAAATTTGGTAGTAAACTTGTGTGGTCAAACACTTATCACCTTCAAAGAAACAAATTTACTGGCCAAATTTCCGAACTGACAAGACAATTGATTGTTTTTTAAATGTAAAAACCAACTCATAGTGATCTTCCATATGAATTTTAAAAATTCCTACTTCATTCTTGAATGGAAGAAAGTAACTGCGTATATGTCATCGCCACGACCAATGGAAATATGCACAGAGAGTATTTTTAACATTGAAAATGTTTATAAGGATGTGTCGTACATTTGAAAACGACCACTGGTGCGTGATCGAAAATAGGAACCAGTGAGTTTCCATAGAAACTACTTCTTTGTTGTCAATAACATAGTACACATACAAAACTTCGCTTATGAATGCGACTACATTTAACTTATAATCTGTACATTGGTAAATGAAGAATGAATTTATTGATTGGTGAATGAACATAAATATATATATTTTTTAGATTTATTGAAGCATTTTCAATGACCTTCTCTGTGCATTGCATTTGTGCAATGCCTGTAAATTTTTTCTGGACACCTCTTCTACATTAAGTTTAAAAATTCATAAAATTTCAGTACAGTCTAAAAGTTTTCTCAATCAGGTGTCTTAACACAATACATCAAAGAGGAATAAATAAATCCCTATCAAAATCATTACTGTTACAAGTGACTGACGGTTTAAAATCAGATTATGTTGTTATTATCATGTCCTAATCTTTATCCTGGACATTAACCATTGAATCATCTTTGATAATAATCTGCAAGCATTGTAGTCTGCAATCATTCATAAGATCAAGTCAACTGGTTTTCTTGCTTTTTATGATATGAAACTATTCTTGGTATTTATTCACTTTTCATAGGACTAACGATTAAGTATATTGCATAATGTTTTTTGTGTGGTGGTAAATGCTTATCACTTTCATTTATTAACTTGTTTTGAGTGACTGTGGACAATGATTAGTACCACACTGAACGTATAGTTCAAACAATTAGTTTAGATGCAGGCAACAAAAGTAATCTGGATTAAATTTTGTAATTGTCTTACAAGGCGATGTTCCTCTTTCCAAGTAACAACTACCAGAACCTGCTTAACTGTCTGAGCAATAATTAAATTGCAGCTAATTGACTTAAAATATATAAATTTAGCCTATAAAGAATGAAATCACAGGAGAAGATCAAAATAATGAGCATAGTAGCGGTATCTCTGTGTCAGGCTCAGAACTTTTCACTGTACCCTCATATTCCTGTACAAAGGAATATGAATATACAGTGAGGGTACAGTGAAAAGTTCTGGGCCTGACACAGAGATAGCGCTACTATGCTCAATATTTTGATCGTGTCGTGTGATTTCATTCTTTGTAGGCTAAGTTTAGATATTTTAAGTCAATTAGTTGTTTAGTATTAGTTTGACAGTACATCGTGAAAATGCCTCAAGCAGGGCCAGTTATACACTGTTCATTTGAAAGGGTCAACTGCAACCGATATAAAAAAGGAGCTTGATTAATCAGTGGGGGACTCGTTCTCCATCAGATACAATGGTTAAGCTGGTTTGCTGAATTTAAAATGGATTGGACAAGTACAACTGACGACTCAAATGTTGGACGACCCATTGAAGTGACTTCGCCACACAAAAAATAGAAAAATTCTAGAAAATTATTTTGGGAGATGTAGAATGAAACTGAGTGAGATAGCAGAGACTGCTGGTATATCAACATAACATGTGTACAATATTTTATATGAACACCTGTGTATGACAAAGCTGCGCATTATGTGGGTGCCGCGTTTGCTAACAGTTGACCAAAAACAGTGTCAAAAGGATGTTTCAACTGATTGTTTGGCACTCTATACGCACAATCTGACTGAATTTTTGCGTTGATTCATAACCATTGATGAGACTTGGATCCACAACACTCTTGAGATCAAACAACAGTCAAAACAGTGGTCCGTGAAAGGGGAACCAACTGGAATGATGGTAATGGAAAATCCTTCTACTGATAAGGTTGTGGAAACTGTTTTTTGGGACACACATCAATGATCTTTATTGACTACCTTAAAAACAGGAAAACAAGTAGTAGCGAGTACTATTCAAACCAACTGCACCTTTTAAATGAAGACATCTAGAAAAAACATCCGCATTTAGTGAAAATGAAAGTGCTGTTCCACCAAGACAATGCACCTTCTCACACATCAATTGTTGCGATGGCTAATAACAAAGAATTGAAGTTCGAATTGCTTCCTCACCTACCAAACATACCCTATTTAGCTCCGAGTGACTTCTTCTTCTTTCCTTACCTCAAAATATGGCTCAGTGAAAAAGATTTGCTGATGACAATCAAGTCAGCGATACTGTAAATGGCTACTCTGAGGACCTCAACAAATCAGCTTAACAGTCTGACATACCACTCTAGAACATTGTTGGAAAAAGTATATAGAGCTAAATGGAAATTATGTTGAGAAATAATGTAGATTAGTCCAACAGGTGTTATTCTTGTATTCAGGCCTGGAACTTTACACCCTACCCTCGTTCAACAACAGCACATGAAAAATTAGAAAGAAGATATTCAACTGTTCCAGCCAGTAATCATTTTTTTCCCACAATAACATTTCCACAAAGGATCTCAGAATTACTAATGAAGCAAGAGGATGTCAGAAATCAACAAAAAGTGCCATTTCGTTTAACCGCACAGGTGTTCCAGATTCTCATAATCAAGAGTTGAATTTCAGAGTTTACTCTAATAACATTCTTTCACTATGATATATTAATGATATAATATGTTTCCTGATTCACGCATGACATGGGACATCCAATCTTGTCTTCCATTATGTCAACATTTCAACTGCTCTTCCTGTACCATGTCAGAAAACATTAAAGTTCATGAAAAAAATATGACCTTGTATACCTCTATAGCCTCTTGGACATCTAACATGAACACAAGTTCTGATACCGTAAATGGTCAGTGACAGTTTCATACACCAAAGTCTGTGGAATTCAGAAAACTCTTATGAATGAACGCTGAAATGTTACTCCATACAAATGTTTTTGTTAATCCTACATACCAAATCATCACGCACTGAAGCTGGTCATGAGCTTTGAGTTTCATTGTTTCATTCATTCACACTGTATTAAATAGACCTATATGACTTCATCTCGTAACCATGCCATCGTTCGTCACAATTTCACCATACACTTTACAAATCTTGTAACACTGCATAACCCCAGGCGACAGAAAATTTGAAATCCCACGCCAGTAAAAAGAACGCATTAAATCTAGAAGCCAGAGGTCCAAGTGTGTGAGCGTGTACATAAGAAAAAAGTAAATTAAGAAAATATTAACCAACTGTGTAAAAATAAGGTTTTCAGGAAAAATCCAAGAGGGCAGTTGCCATCCGGACTGACAAAAGGAGGGAGAGATATCGATCAAGAATGAAGGATATGTGGGAGAGAAGGAAGAGAGAGGAGAAGAAGGAAGGAACCAGTTGAACCAAACGTAGTCCACAGTGGCTCAAAAAAAAAAAAGCAGTGTAAAAAGATGGCAATAAATTTATTCAGATGGGCAATAAACAAATTGGTATGTTAAAATGAAAGTGAGGATACCACAGTGTGACAAATAGTGACATTGACTCGCATAGTCAGGATAGTGTTTGAGCAAAAAGTAGTTTGCTATTTACCTTACAGCGAAAAGTAGTTTGCTATTTACCTTACAAACAAAAATATCTTGTAAGCAATTGTAAAGAAAGTGTTCATGTTGAAGGAACAAAATGTTTTATAGCCATGGTTTAGTAACTATTTGTATTTAGAGAAAGCAATCATAGAAAAAGTTTCTGTAATAAAACATTTTCATACTCTGTACACAGAGGCGGATTTATGCGTAGGCAAAGTAGGCAACTGCTTACGGGCGACAGAATTTGAGGAGCGGCAAATTTTGGAAAGGTGAAATTTGACAGCCGTTATGTTGTTTTTATACCTAAGAGATGTTTCAAATTCCGCTCCATTTTGTCCCATTATGATAAGAAACTTTTAAAAATATATATACCTAAGTTGAGTAACTAAGTAAAGTTACTATTAGCTTGGTAGTATTACGAATACTAGGTAGTATTATGTAAGTAGTAACTATTACATAAAGCGAATAGTTCGTCATTTACTTCTGATCTGCATATGAAGTACATAATTTTTTCATAATTACATTGACATACATTATGTATGTGATACTTCCATTATATTAATTAATTATTTAACTATTAATTTGTTTACATTCAAATTTAGAACATCCTTTACCAACTCTGTAATTTGACATGAGTGAGTGTCAATAGATGCCACTAACTGGGTAACAGTCATAGGCTGTGAGCATAGCATAATTACATACCCAACTCTGACCGGCACTGCGTAAATTTTTGGCGTGCTATGTATTTCTGCGTAAAGTGTAAGCCGTCTGATCACATTTTCTTTACCCCACCATCGCCCTCTTTACTTATTAGCACATTTTCCTTTAGTTATTATTCTTTAGTTCGTTAATTGCAGATGAAACATCGGAAGTAACATTAACAGTTGCTTTTGTGCACATGGTTTATTATTGGTTGGTATTTATACTAACATTTATCGTACAAAGTATAATATTTAAACATCCTTCAACACAACACGGTGTAGTGGACACAATTTTGAGGTTACTTGACGGTACTGATTTTGATTTTTATGCAGCACAGAAAATAATGCTAAATAATTGTAATTTAAGATGGGCCTGACAGATATTAATAATTTTGCCCATCGAAAATCACGACGTAAAGTTTAAAAATTATTTCAAGGACTATTGTTACAACTCTCTTTATCTTTTTAATTTTGTACCAACTTGTATATAAAATTGTATTAAATTGTTATGTTTTAAGTTCAGTTAAAATGTTTTAGAATAAACAGGGCTACAGTAATTTAATTTGTTATTGTAATCTTCCTAGTATGTTATGTAAATTTTTCTAGAGTAATGTATTAAGAAAAATTGTGAAGAAAATATTATATAAAGAACAAATTTTAGGCTAACAAAAATATGAAGGATTGAATTAAACCTGTAAATGCACCCCTCCCCAACAGAGATTTATGGGAGGGTGGCAAATTTATAGTGCCTACGGGCAGCAAAATGGTAAATCTGCCTCTGTCTGTACATGGATATGTAGTAACGTAATACGTTGTGGTTCGAAAAGTTTCAGTACTTGTTAGGTTTGCCAAGAAAAGAATTCATTTTTCCTGGTAAATTCATTTTCTAATTGAAGTTCTGAAAAGGGATGTATTCAGAAACCAATTACCGTTTGGAGTCCTAGGGTTGTTCTATTGACTTAAACATATTTAATGCTTAGTAATTAATACACATAAATCAGTGGCAAGGTGTGGATCTGAACCTAGGGGAAGTGATAATGACCTTCTTCATGCACTGTTACATGTTTTACATGAGTTTGTACCAAACAATATTTAACTGTGTAATTGTGTGAAAAATGATTATGAGTTTATTCGTTATATATTTAAATAGATGCCAATATTGTGTACAGGATTTATCTTATTATTTGTAATTTGTTTGGCAGTCCTTCAACCTTTGCTTGTGAAGTTGTCAATTATAAATATCGTATTAAAAAGATTGTTTCCACAGTGAGCAGTTACAACTTCAGTTTGCATAGTAGTAAATTAATGGATTAGTCTTAGCAGTGAAGCACATAGAGTGGCCACTTCCACTCTATTGAATGATTGAATGAGACACAAGTAAAACATATTACAAATATCGGTATGGAGAACCATACATGACTTCCATATTCTAAGATTTATAATTAAAATAATTTTCGAAATGAAATATTACCATAGAAACTACTTCTTTCTACTTACTGCTTCAGCCTTAACCACAGTACTGTGGTCACTAACATATACCACCTCACGTTATTGCACTCGATTTTCACTGATGATGGAAGTCGATGGCATTGCCGAAACGTCTGGTTTTGTAGAAAACATTGGACTACGGCCAAATATCCCGGGAAGGAATTTTAACAAAAACTATTTCTTTGTTGCCGATAACGTTGTACACATATATATATATATATATATATATAAAATATGCATAAACCTAATGGCTTGTATAAGTTAATGATTGATCTCCATTAAGTAGTGCTCAAGTTTCCAAAGTTTTAATATTATGATGTCCGTAATTAAAACATCAGAGCAGGTTAGTGTGTATGAGGGTACACCATGGACAAAAATTTTCAACATTTCCTATTGAGCGTTGCTTAGAATAAAGCTGCGAATCTACAGTGTACGTTTCACAGAACAAACACGCGGAAAAGAAGGAGCGCTCTGAAGTCACTCATGGACCCTCAGCATCTTGCAGAGGGTTCATTCCCTAAAGACGAAAAGTCTGTCTATGAATCGTTCTGTTGGTAGGTCACTCTCTATGGAAAGATTGTGTGTCTCTAGAGATGGATTTCCTTCAACTTTCTCATCAAGAACTTCTGTCATGGCCTTAGCGAAGTTTTGTGCTGCACTCAAGAGTTTGATAGAACTGGTTTTGGGCGTTTCTCAAATTCTCTTGTGCGGTGGAGACCAAATTCCATGACTGTGCATAATCCAGGTCCTAGTTTGTAAGTAGTCTGAAGGTGGTGTTGTGATCTTGAAAATTAGCAGACCCGTCATTGCAGTCAGTATAGATTCGAATGAAAGAAACTTCTGAAGCAGGCTTTTTTCCTCGTTCCTTGTCTTGGGGCTAAAATCTGTGAAGTTAGCGATAATGGAGAGTGACACAACCAATTCCATGTATACAGATTTTAGATTATTTGTACCTTGATTAGCTTGAAAGTCTTCACATTCGGCCCAGGTATTGTATTAACCAAATATTTGATAGGTGGCATCACTTTTAGATCTCCATCTGGTTGCCCCAATTTGACTCAATCTTACATTTGGATGTTGTTCCAAATAAATATTCAGTCTTTTGTAGGATTCTTTGATAAGTACTTGGGTTTGCTGTAGTAGACCGAAAAAAATATATTGTAGAAGTTACGCATTGGGCCGTATCTGTCATTACAAGGTTCAGAGAGTGGGGATAGCACCACGTGTGAATGTGGTTTTGCAGTTCATCTTGAAGTCGACTTGAAACACCTCTGTACTGACCGTTCAGGTTTGCAGCCCGATCAAATGAGTTGGCGATGCAGTTTTTGACATCAAGTCCTGTGGTATTCGAAATTTCAAGGAAAGAGTTAAACAAGTTTTCCCCTGTTGAAGACTGTTAAGGTATGGGTAAAAATAATGAATAATTTCAGGAGCAAACACACGCTTTATTGAAGGAACAGTTTAGTAGCAAGTATACATAAAACGGACACACGAAATACACATTACAAGAGCACATTTAAAACTGAACCGAACTGGTCGAGTGCATCTCTGTTTATATAGAAAAAAGCTTCCAGATCTTTCCTTTTATTTAAAACTTCCAGAACATTACTTTTCTAGACCTCACAGTAAACACGCATGTGTGCGGGTTGAGGCTCCACCCAGGCAGCTCGACCGCCCACCGCACAATACAAACTTTCACTTCTACAATGACAGGTATATTTATTTAAAAGTGAATGTAGAGTTTTCTAGTATATTCTCAACGCACTCCCTAAAACTCTACATTCTCACAATCACATTAATTTAAAAAAAAATTCATTTTTACTCTTAAGTCCAAGTTTAGATCTTAAATAAACAAACTTTGGTTTTGACAAAGCTTTCGTAAGTATATCAGCGACTTGTTCATCACTTTTAACATAATGTACATCAATTTCTCCATTTTGAAAACAATCACGTACATAATTATATTTCACATCAATATGTTTTGTCCTTTGATGAAATTCAGGATTACTTATAAGTTTTAATGCACTCATATTATCTATATATAAATCATATTTATCAGTCTTACAATCGCATTCATTAAATAGCTTCTTTAACCACATTATTTTAGTTGTTGCTAATGCTGCACTTACAAATTCTGACTCGGTTGTTGATAATTATACAGATTGTTGCTTCTTACTTCGCCAAATAATTGCAGCATTTGCATACATACAAGCTACGCCAGAAGTTGATTTACGTGTAACTGTATCGCTAGCATAATCAGCATCACTATAAGCTTTAAAGTTGCCATCCTTACAATATAGTAATCCAAAATCAATCGTACCTTTTAGATAACGTAAAATTCGTTTAACAATTGACCAATGAGCTACACTTGGTTTGTCTAAAACTCTAGATACAATATTTATAGCAAAACTTATGTCCGGACGACTTACAATTTGCAAAACCATCAAATTGCCGACAGCTTCACGATAAGGTACATTACTTACAATAGTTTTTGATAAATATTCATCATGATTACAATCAATTGGCATGGATACAATATTAGCTTTTGACATATTAAACTTTTCTAAGATTTTGTTAATATAAGTACTTTGATGAATGAAAACAGACCCATCATTCAATCTACAAATTTCCATTCCAAGATAATTAGTAACTTCTTTAGTACTAGTAATTTTAAATTTTTTACTCAAATCATCAACAATTTATCAATCAAACTTTCATTTGAAGCTGCAATAAGTCCATCATCAACATAAATTGCTAACAAGATCTTATTATTATTTTTGTTATATATGTATAAACATGGGTCACCAGTACTTTGACAAAAATCTAAATTTACAAGAAAATTAGTGAAGTGCTCAGTCCAGCAACTTGGTGCTTGTTTTAAGCTGTATAAACTTTTCATTAATTTACATACGTGTGAGCTTCCATCATCAAAACCTTCAGGTTGTTTCATATATATATCTTCCTTTAAGTCACCGTATAAAAAAACCGTTTTTATATCAAATTTACCGATATGTAAATTTTCACGAGCAGAAATACTAAGTATCAATCTTATTGTATCAAAGCGAACAACCGGACTAAAAGTTTCTTTATAATCTATATCTTTCTGTTTCGAATAACCTTTAATAACCAACCGCGCTTTATAACGTTCTGTACCATCTGGATTGAGCTTCTTCACAAAAACCCAACGATTGTTAATCACCTTTTTATCTTTTGGCTTTTCCACTAATACCCATGTCTTATTTTCATACAAAGAGTTCATTTTGTCCTGCATTGCAGCTTGCCAACTATCTTTTTCTTTACTTGTAATTGCTTCGTTATAATTAGATGGTAACTTTTCAGCAATAAACGTGATCGGACATCCATAGTATTCTGTAGGTTTTAATTTTGTTCTATCGCGCAATTGTCGTCCAGTTTGATTGTTATCGCTATTTGAAGATTGTAAAGGTTCTCTTTCTTCAAACTCATTTGATTCATTTTTAAGTAAAAGTTCATTATTTTTAGGAGTTATAATTTCATTTTCTTCAGTTTCTTTACTATTATTGTTCAAAGAATTCAAAATCATTGAATCAGCTAATACTCTTTCAGGTTTAAAAAGTACATCTCTACTTATAATGACATCTCGCACTTCCGGAACATATACACGACAACCTTTACAATCCTCATGATATCCGACCAGATAACCCCTCATCGATTTTTTATCAAGTTTCTTACGCTTTTCTTTTGATATATGTACATAACACATGGTTCCAAATATTTTAAATCTATCAGCAGTAGCTATTTTTCCATTCCATAACTCATAAGGAGTTTTATTATTTTGTTTTGTTGGGCCTGTTCTATTAATTACATGTACAGCAGTATTCATTGCTTCTGCCCATAAGAATAGAGGTAAGTTTGAATTTGAATATAACATTGATCGAGCAGCCTCTACAATGATTCGGTTATCGCGCTCTCCAATTGAATTTTGTTCAGGCGTATATGGAACATTAATCAAATATTTTATACCTTTACTATTTAAAAAAGAGATCACAGCTTTATTATCGTATTCTTTACCACCATCAAAATGAATTTCTTTAATATTTGTTGCAAATTGATTCTCAACCCCGATACAAAATGATTTTAGTTTTTCTATTACTTCAGATTTTTCTCGAATAAAATGAATTTCTCTATAAGTTGAAAAATCGTCTTTAAAAGAAACAAAATATAACTTTCTACCGAGAGACTCTACTTCCATAGGACCACAAACGTCAGTATAAATTATTTCGCGAGTTTTAGTGGCACGATCGATCTTCTTGTGAAAAGGCAATCTATGATTTTTGCCATAAGCGCAACCTTCACAAAAGAAATTTTCATCCGTAAATTTTATATTTAGATTTTTCAAAAAATTCTTCACATGTTTTACATTTTGATGGCAAAGTCTTTCGTGCCATAATTGTAAAACATTACCGTTGGCAATGCTCGATCTACTCTTTTCTTCTACCACGTTACATTCTTTTGGAATTAAAGTTTGAATGTCTAATTTTAGCAAACTACCAGGCTCATATTCGGAACCAGTTACAAGAATTTCATTACCATGCTTTAAAGTACATCTCGTAGCATTATGTGTTATTTCATAATCTATACCCCTTTTACCCGCATATTTAACAGAAAACAGATTATACATTGAATCAGGAAGACCTCACAGTAAACACACATGTGTGCGGGTTGAGGCTCCGCCCAGGCAGCTCAACCGCCCACCGCACAATACAAACTTTCACTTCTACAATGACAGGTACATTTATTTAAAAATGAATGTAGAGTTTTCTAGTATATTCTCAACAAAGACTGTACACACTTCAAACCAATAATCCTTTCTTTTACTTCAGTTTCAAACACATACCTCAACACAATAACACACTGGTCGAACCCAGACACATCCGTTGTTGTGTCCATTAGCACTGAGAATAACTTGGCCTCCTTTACTTCATTATCTATTTCTTTCTGGATCAACATTTTCATGATGTTAATTATTTTATTAACAGTTGGTTTGGTGAGAAATGTTACTTGACCACCCCTTCCTCTCCATCCTTTCTTGGAACTCGTCTTTGAAGTTTCCAATGCTGATTTACTCGTGATAGTAACACTTATCACATGGTTTTCCAGATTTGATGTTATACGCGTAGTTACATATCAAAAGAATTATTTCTAAAAAATTCCCATGGTTTACAGAAGGGTCGTTAAGGTGTATGCACTTTCTTCACTTGCCCTGTAAGCGAGGCCTTGTTTTCCTATCAATTTAATGACGTTGATGACAGCAGATACAACTTGTCTATGTTCAAGTACCTCTTTTTTCCGTTTTTTAAGTTGTTTATTAAATAACAGGTTATCAATTGTTTTCCCTTTTTTGTGAGAAATGTCTTCACAGAGTGTAGATGAGCTTTCGACTTTTCGTGTTCTCCTATACTTTGTGTCAAACAAACTTTGTGTGCCTATAGCAGTCAAACCCTTGCCAAACAACTGAGGATCTGTCAATAAAAGCCAAACAAACGCTATAAAATAGCTTTTTGCTACTTATGTGGTAAGTTAGCCGATTGCGCTTGAATGTTTGGCCGTCCCCAGAATGAAAATGAAACACCTTGTCATCAAAAGGGAGAGGTTCAATAGCTTTTCCATGTTGAATGGAATGAAATTGAAAGAAGGAGTTAATGTCTTTTGGTCTGGGTTTTTTTTAAATACTCGTCGGGATTCAGCAATGGATTTTCTTCGAACCGAACATCAGAGTCAACAACTCTCACATCTTGAGTAACAGCTTGAGTTGGGAGACATAATTGAATGCACTGATCACAATTGTTCATCGTCAATCAGAGTTTCGTCAATTTTTGATCTCTGTACTTTTGTACATGATGACGCAACAGGAACTTTGCTGTCGTCCAATATACTGGTTACGATATCTGAAGTTTGATGGTGTAGCAATGATAAATGCTTCGTCCTCATCCAATACAGTTTTATCTGAACTACAAGATGTTTTTGGCATACAAAAACTTGTAATTTCGGGCAAGACTGGGCAGCTTTTTCCCTCTCTAGCCTCTTTCTCTCTTTTGAACTCATGTCCTGATTTTTGTTTTTTCTTTGGTCTCTCTTCCATTGTGACCTAAAATAATAATTTTTTGCTCGATTATTTTACCAAACATAAAATCTTATTCGTCATTTACAGAATGAAAAATTACAGTAAAAAAATTTTGCAGTTACGGTTATTTAATAAAAACAGGGTAGGGTATGGCACGTTATTATTAAATATCACGTAAATGAAAAAACAGCACGTGGATAAAATGCTGTGAACATTTTGGAATGGGCCTACATGGGCAGATGGCCTGTAGCGGTGGAGGATAGAAAGAGTTTAGGTGCGAGTCATGTCATCAGTTATTGCGTAACATTTGTACAGCTTTTGATAACATAATCTGCGTGCCAAAATAAGAATAAACACAGTTTTGATGTTTCATAAATATGCGGTAGTAAATAGTTACTATTTTCTTACCTTAATGGAAATAATCAGCCGAAAATATAAATAACGTGTTAAATAACTTCTGCAATCATTCAACTCACAACCATTCCTGATATTTGCGTGACACAGAGACTAAACGTGACACCACTAAACTTACTGGAAAAACACTACTACTGTACTTCCACTTGCACAGTGCCTGAGTGGAGGAGGTAGGAAGGGAGTGGGGGTAAGGGCGCAGTGGCGCTGCCATGTCCAACGTTGAGGTAGTTGACGAATCCAAGTCGTACAGCACGGACGGCCATGTACAGCACACACCCTCACCGCGCAGCACTCTCTGCCAGACTCACACACTCGCACACGTCATTTTGCGTTGCATACGCTTTCTCTACTGCTACTAATACAGTTAAGCAATTCTTTTTTTAATATATTTTAAAAAAGGTTTTTTTAATATCTCGGAAAATTTGATCTGATTACCAAAAACATATTCTCATGTAAAAGCGTGACAGCATTTTCAGAGCTGGCTGAGGGTGCGGGTCGGGTTTTATTTGAAAAGGCGCACCAGCCCACGGGCCGGTGGGCCTGCTTCCAATACAGTAGAGCATCAATCATCCAAACATCCATTAACCGAACGATCTATTTTCCAAACTCAATAAAAAGTACACTTATGTACTGTACTGCACAGTAATGTATGACAGCATTTTCAGAGCTGGCTGAGGGTGCGGGTCGGGTTTTATTTGAAAAGGCGCACCAGCCCGCGGGCCGGTGGGCCTGCTTCCAATACAGTAGAGCATCAATCAGTCAATCATCCAAACATCCATTAACCGAACGATCTATTATCCAAACTCAATAAAAAGTACACTTATGTACTGTACTGCACAGTAATGTATTGGACATGTGTAAGCGTATTGGATATTTATTGAACATAAAAAATTGGATACTGTAAATTATTACAGTACTGTACAGTAACAAATAAATGCTGTAGCTATACAGCCTTACAATCGATAAACACACTTACATCAACAAACTGCAAGCGTTAGTTAGTGAGCTGAGTTATGTTAGTACATTCGTTTGTTGCTGTTCTTTTTACTTTAACTGCTTTACGATGTCTGCAAAAAGAAAGAGTAATGCTGTCAATAAATTATAAACTTAAAATTATTGATCGTCTGAAGACAGGAGAAACAGCTAGCGCATTGGCTTTTGAATTTAGTGTTGGTAAATAAACAATTACTGACATTAAAAAAAGTGAACTTAGGCTAATGTCTTACAGTGGTAAACTAGAATCTTTGGAAGGTGCTATTCCAGAAAACTATGAAAACAGTTGAAAATGACAACTTAGATTGTGGTGTGTACACATGGTTTGTGCAACAAAGAAGCAAGGGTGAACCTATATTGGGGCCTATCATCTGTGAGAAGGCACTTATAATAAACAAAAAACTTGGAGGCGATATACACTTTACAGCTACAACAGGCTGGTTGCAAAAATTCAAATCGAGATATGGTATATGACAGCTAGATATTTCAGGCAAAAAACTTTCTGTTAATTTTGGAAGTGCTGATAATTTTAAGAAACAATTTTTGCTTATCATTATTGCTTATGTAAATGAAAAAGAGTACAACACTGAAAATATCTACAATGCTGATGAGACCGGGCTTAACTGGAAAGCTCTTCCAAAAAAGACGTTAGTGTTAAGAAACTGAAAATCTGCTGGGTTCAAAGTTAATACAGAATGCGTTACAATTAAGATGTGTGAAAATGCAAGTGGTTCCTACAGATTAAAATTGACTGTTATAGGGAAATCTAAGAACCTACAAGTTTCAAAGACGTTAATATTAATAATTTCCAAGTTAATTACTTACAACAACAAAAACGCCTGGATGAACGTTGAAAAGTTTATTAAATGGTTTAAAGATGTTTTTGTCTCTCTTGTAAAAAAACAAAGAAAAGGAGAAAATAAAATTAATGGTCCTGTATTATTGTTATTGGACAATGCCCCTGCACATCCTTCAGTTGATTTTTTACCTCAGCATGAGGGTATTGATGTGATGTTCATCCCACCGAAAGTGACAAGTATATTACAACCCATGGACCAAAGTGTACAGAAACATTTAAACAGCTTTCCTGGAAATCTTTTCTCCGGTACCTATTAGTACATAGTGAAAATGAAGAAGGATTCAAACAGTTAATAAAAGAATTTAACTGAAAGGAAAGTGCGTATATGATTGCAGATTCCTGGGATAGCGAAAAAACTGAAACTCTAAAACAAGCTTGGGGAAAACTTCTAAATCATATATTAAATGAGGAAGATAAATCTGATATTGAACATCAAAACAGATATTGAAATCATGCACCAAATAGTACGGAATATTTCTCAGTTTAAAAACTGTAACAAAGAAGTTAACGATTGGCTAAAGGTGGATGAAGCTGACCCCGATTTTCAGTTATTAACCAATGAAGAGATAGTTGAGTCATTAAATGAACATAATGAAAATGAAACAGATTCAGATGAAGATGGCGAGAATGCTACTAATACAAAACCACCGACAGCAGCAAAAGCTTTTGACGTACTTGAGACTGTTCTAAAGTGGGCCAAAACAGAAGATGAGATAGATTGTATTCGGCTTATGAATCTTAAACGACTTCAGTCTTTAGCAGGGAGAAAACGGTGTGTTGGTTTGAAGCAGATAGTGATAGAATAATTCTTCAAAAAAGTGTAAATCCATGGTACTGTATGTTTTGTTTTGTTTTTCAATTTTTAATTAATTTTATAGTACAGTGTTTGTCATTAAACTCTAATTTTGTTTAAATTAACTTTTGGTTTTTTATTAATTACACTCAGTTTTAATTCAATGATTTTTAGCCTTATTAATACATTACAGTACAGTATACAGGTTGCTGTAATTATATAACAGTATGTTAGAAACGATTTTGTAATAAAAACCTTTGTTTTTGTGAAGAGAAATAATGTTTCCAATTTACGATCTATTATCCAAAATATTATCTGAATGGGTCCTCGTCCCAAGAGGTTCGGATAATCGATGCTCTACTGCACTTCCACCAATGCTATGCCATTGACATAAATCAACTTCAAGGGAAATATGACTTCCCAGTGAATAAGGAGGAGACTGCATGAACACAGCAGTAATCATGATGCACTAGACATGCACAACTTACATTCATGCACAAAACTTACATTCTCGACAGCTCATAACTGAAGCATAAATAGTTTCTGGTAATATCAGTATAGATATTATGGTCATACGCGTGCAGACAGGAGTGACCAGAGGGACCTTGCCCCCCCCCCATTAGTTTACAAAATAATAACAAATTCGGAAAATTAAACGATAAGACAGTGAAAAAATTATGTTATAAAAAAAATATACTAATATAAAAGTACATGTAAGAGTGATTTCAGCCTAGACAAGGGCATGTGATAACCCCCCCTGCAAACTAACTACATATTTTTCAATAAATATAGTCAATAAATATTATTTAAGGCTTTTGTTTATTCCATTCCTTCTTCTTATTGTTGTTGTTTAGGTCACAAAAATAAGATAATGATATGTTCTTAATTAAACCAGTTTCTGTTTTTAATGTTAATTTTATAGACAACTTTACTAAGGGTATTCCATATCCCCCGTATAGTGGTCCCCCCATTGTAATCGCCTTGTGCACGCCTATGATTAAGGTGTCATCATCACCATCATCATAGTCACTGTCATGATCATCAAATGGAACAATGAGAAAGAAGTGAACTGGGGATGGCATACAGCCATATCAGTGATAGTAAACATACATCAATTTGTTGGTTAAAAAATTATACAATTTTTTGCTGATGTATTAGTAGAGAACAAGGATGTTAATTATCCTGTCAACTAATGGCTCATTTCCATTAGATGAGGTAAATAAACATTATTGGAGAACTGAAGCAGTCTAGGAACTCTAGAAAGACATGGAACAATACCATAATGGTTAGTACGGCCTCTGTATTTTATAACGGTCCTGCACTGATTTTTTTCAAACCAAAATAACGTCTTATACTTTGAATTCAGCCTTATATTCAAAACAAATGAATACAGTACACCAGTCACAATTGGTTGATTTTTTTAAGTATGAACTGAGGAAATGATAAAATATCAAAAGTGTCTTAACAGGTGTGTTCTTTTGAGCAGAAATCTACAATATTGGTAAAATAAAAAGGAGGAGAAATTGGTCTATCTTGTCAAAGATTACAATGTTGCTTCCTGTGCTATGTGTGCAGTGGCGGTGCTACGGGTGGGCCAGGGTGAGCCCGGGCCCACCCAAAATTTTCTTGGCCCACCCAGATAAGTCGGAGAAATTTCAGCAGTCAAAGTCAAACTATCTTTTATAAAATTCAACAAGAAATATGGTTTCCACGTGTTTAGAACGAAACTAAAAAGAACTTTAGAACGGAAACATGAAACAAACAACCGTCAGAGTGTACACAAACTGTCGGTCGGTCAGTCTTGGTTTCTCGGTCTGTGGTTGTACTTTCGCTTTCGTTAAGTCAATGATTTTATTTTTGTGTCTGTGGTTTTGTGGTTTGCATAAGCAGAGTTAATGTGTTTAACTGCCAATTTTATTTAAATATGGACAGCAGTTTGTCTCATGTTCGATTCATTCTTTCGGTTTTTATGTTATGTACGTTTCAATATGTTTGAGGTTAATTTGCATATAAACAATAAATAAGTCTTGGTTTCTTGGTCTGCGGTCGTACTTTCATTTTCGTTAAGTCAACGATTTTATTTTTGTATCTGTGGTTTTGTGGTTTGCATAAACAGAGTTAACATGTTTTTATTTAAATATGGACAGCAGTTTGTCTCATGTTCGATTCATTCTTTCGGTTTTTATGTTATGTACGTTTCAATATGTTTGAGGTTTTTTTGCATATAAACAATAAAAGGTGTCATGACAGTAACCTGTGTTTCGTGTTTGACCGTTTGTGTAGAATATTGTGGGTCTTATTGAAAGTGAATGTGGAAAAGTGACAATAAAAATGGCAAAACATCCTAGCATTTCGGTCTTCTTCATTTTGTAACAAAAAATTGTTAAACCAAATGAAGAGGACATTACAACGCCTACAACGTTTACACCTGTAACTGCTGAGGTTAGTTTTCAGGATCCCGAAACCGAACCTGAAAAAATTGTGTTCGATGATGATGATATGGAAGTAGGGAAAGAAGGAAAACAGTCAGAAAATGAAGAAGAACTCGGTGAAAATAAAGATACTGATTTATTTTCTATTCCTAGCAGTAGCGCCAGCAGCACTAATCCATCTGGTTCAATTAGTGATATAGCTACGAAACCTACTGATAAACCAAAACGTGTTACAATATTTTCCTTTTCGCCAGTTTGGAGATAGAAAAAGGAATTTCCAGCCAGGTTGGTACAAAATCCACCCATGGCTTGAATACAGTATTATAAATGATGCTGCATTTTGTTTTGCCTGTCGATTTTTTTGTCCCAAAATTCAAGGCACAAAAATTGAATTGCTTAGTTTTGTAAATGAAGGTTACACTAATTGGAAAAGAGCAACAGATCTAATTCTGGTTTTAAGCAGCATGAGAACAGCTCATCCCACAAACATTCTTTAGTTGGTTGGGAGTCTTTCAAAAATTTAAAAAGTAAGTTTGGGGAGGAAGCATCAATTGCTGCTCTGGTAGATGAAATGTATGCTCTTGAAGTTCAAGAAAATAGAGGATACATTGAAACAATTGCTGATGTACTTCGATTCACAGCCCTACAAGGAATAGCTCAAAGAGGTCATGATGAATCGAAACAGAGTGAAAACAAGGGAAATTTTTTAGAATTAATGGAACTTATAGGGAAAAAAGAGCCAACTGTTAAAAAAAACTTGAATATAAAAGAGAAAAATACACTCATCATGGTATTCAAAATGAAATTCTTAGCACCATGAGCAATATTGTGCTAGAACATATAACAGATGAAGTAAAAAAAGCTCAGTATTTTTCTCTAATGGTTGACGAGTCAAAAGATTGTTCAAAAACTGAGCAATTATCAATAGTGATTTTTACTATTTAGATGGGAATATATATGAAAGATTTATAGGCTTTAAACCTGCAAAAAATTGGATGCTTCTTCTTTATTAATTTGTATTAAACAAAAACTAGCAAACTGTGGAGTTGATTTAAACTACCGTGTTGCACAAATGTATGATGGAGCTGCAGTCATAAGTGGCTCTTGTGCAGGTGTTCAAGCTCTTTTAAGCAGAGAATTTCCACAAGCCATCTACACACACTGTATGAACCATAAATTGAATCTCGTTATAGTGGCAACATGTAGAGGGATCAAGTCAGCTACAGATTTTTTTATGTTTTTTATGACACTGCAGGGACTGCATATTTTCATGAGTGGGTTGGCAGTCCATCAAATGTTTATAGATACACAAATGAAAATGAAGATAGGAAAAGTGGAACTGAAAAAGTTAAGTGACACCCGATGGGCCTGTCAGTATGCTACATGTTTGGCTGTGAAGAAGACAATTGAAGGTATTATTGTAACACTAGTAAATATCCAGAGTGAAAATTCAGAACGAGCTGTAGAAGCATCAGGATTCAGTGCCAAGTTGAAATTTTCTTTTATTTTTCATTTATGCCTGTTCACACGTTTGTTGAAAAAATGCAAGTCACTGTCTGATTTCCTCCAGGGCAAAGATTGTGATATTGTTGCTGCGATCAATTTGGTCGAAACTACAAGGGATCTTTTCAACCAAATGCATGAATCTGATACAGGTTTCACTTCTGTGTGGAAAAAAGTGTAGATGTAGCAACAAAAATAGGCGCTGATATTCTCACAGATTCCTCTACTCTTGGCAGAATTCGAAAGTTACCAAAACATCTTGTGGAATATATTTGTGATATGCCAAATAAAGACAGCTTGAAACCTGTACACCCAACTGATTTCAAGTCTCTAGTATTTGATGAAATTCTACAATCATAGATAGCGAACTTGAGAGATGTTTTATTTCAAACTCTGCAATAAGGAATCACTTGTCTGAATCCCAAAAGTAAAATGTTCCTGAATAAAGAAATGTTAATGCCGTTGGCACAAAATTATTCATGCAACACTGATTCGTTGGAGGCAGAAATAAAAATATTAAAAAATCTCATCCTAAGGCATGAACAACAAACCGGAGTGGAGACTGTGAATCTACTTGCATTGCTCAAGTTGTTAGAGCAATACAAACTAGCGTTCAATGACTTGTACAAATTCACTCAAATAGCAGTGACTATTCCAGCTTCTTCTGCATCATGTGAGAGAACATTTTCGTGTATGCAACGTGTTAAGAGTTATTTACGAAATTCAATGTCTCATGAACGTCTTAGCTATTTGTCTGTGGTTGCAATAGAAAGGACTTTGACCAAGAACATTGACTTGAAAAGAGTCGTTGATGATTTTGCCGTTAATCACAACAATCAAAGAATTAACCTGTTTAAAAGTAAGTAAAAGCCTGGTTACTATTTTGCATTCATAGTATTTTATTTTGCTTAATATTTCAGCTATTCAGTTTTGGCCTATCAATTATCATCTCTATTGCCAGCACTAATTTAAACATTGTACAGTTAAGATATTGTCATTTTGTACAAATAATATACACATATTGTAGCATGACAGATATTCCACCAATAATTAATTCATTTAAGATCATAAAAGATAATTAAATTACATATACTCAAAGAATGTCAAACGAAATTCAGTTACACTTCAAAGGAAAACACCACAATAAAAGAAAAACAATAATTAAATAATAAAAATACAATTAAAAGTCAAAGAAAAAATTAAAGAAAACTCATATTAAAAAATCAGGAGATTACCCAGGAGAATAGGAGCAGGAGATAAACAAGATGCCTCAAAATCAAGAAAAAAGAATAGTATTAGGAGTAGGTGATAAACAAAAATACCCCAAACACAAGAAGAAAGAAGAGTAAGGTTTAATATCAGGTAATAAACAAGATACCCTGAAACCAAGAAAGAAGAGTAAAGTCAGTATCAGATAATAAAGAAGATACTCCGAACCAACCATCAGACAAGATAACACTGAGTACCTTGGTTTACCCAAGAATGAACACAAGAAGGAAGACGAGAAGAAAGGAAGAATTAGGATGGAAGAACCACAATAAAAACCTATTATTAACTACCATTAAACCCCACACCAATTGATACCATTAAAGAAAGTATAACATCCCAAAACCTTATGAAATTGTAACAATTTATAAACAAAGGTGTTGTGTAGTATGATAAGAAGTGCACCAACTAAAGTTATTATATGATGAAAAATAAACAAATCTTCACAGTCCATTATGACTAAAGGTCTGGTCTGAGAATAATAAAACTCAAATATAAGTCAGAACCAACAGTGAAAGTGTACTAGTGTAAGTGTTTTGAAATGTAATAAACTTCAAGTTGTAGTGTATCTATAGCTTAAACAATATGCTATAAAATAACTTTTATATTTTATAATTAACTAATAATGAAATATTAAAATGGAAAAATTTCCAATATTTCATTAAATAAGGTCACTGTGTTATCTCAAGACATTCGTAGGAATGACAATAACAACTAAAGTATGGGTGGAAATGTTTACTGTATAAGGGGATGTTAGATAATAGTAGTAAAATCAGAAAGGACTGGTAATAGTTTAAGTTTTAATAGAATTAAGAAGTTTAAATGGCTGATATTGTTCAAAGCCATGAACTCCATATTTTTAAAAAAGAGTTCTAATAGAATAAGGTTTATATGTTTAGAGTAAGTTGTATTAGTTATATCACAGCATACATCCAAATTAAAATGTTTCAGTATGGATGCTGTATTAATTTACAAATGAGTTAAATGTATGTTCAAAATGGTTTCAGCAAACATGTCCAACTTCAAAGACTGCTGATTAATGTTAATTATTATTTTTGTAACAGTAGCATGAATTAGATGCTACACATAACAATAGTTATGTAAACAATTTTCTTTTATGTCATGTTAACTATTAAGAGTCAGAGGAGGAGTAGAATTAAATTTATTTGAAAAAACCATACATGTAAAATACTAAACTCTAGGCCAAATAATGAATTCATAAAAATTAAAATAAACCAGTTAATTCACCAATGAACCATGTAAACTGACAAGATTTAGGTAAGGTAGATCAATTAACAACTACTGTAAATGAACCTGTGATTTAAAAGAGTAATATAGAAAAATATCTTAAATTATTGAAAATTTTTGAAATGTATAAAATAACTATTTGTAAAGAGGAATGGTAAATTCAGAAATTATCACTAAAAGACAGTTCAAATGTTAAATTTATATGTAATTAAGGAAAGGAAAGGATTTGTGACCATTTGAAATTTATTATAATTAAATTAATAACACTTAAAATGGCAGTAAAAGTGTGGAAGGACGGAAACAGTTTTTTTGGGCCTAGATTTCCAAAAAGACAGAAATTTGGTAATTTTAACAAAATTCTCAACAAATATGGACTATGACATATCAAATTAAACAGAATGAGATAAATAAACCAATTATATGGTTAATAGTTCATGAAAGCGAACAATAAACTAAAATTATTCCATATATAATGTACTTTGGAATTATGTACATGGGAAGTGAAAATTATTTTAACAATACTTTTCCAATATTAACTTGGCGAGATATTTCCTAAAGTGGAGGAAGTAAGTTAGTTCTTTGTTAACATTCAAACGGAACAGTCGATGTGGAATCGTGTTCTTAAAACCGTATAATGGAGTGCATAGGTTAAAGCCTAAAATCAGTGGAAAACGGGAGTTACGTAAATTAACACTTTTCGAGTCAAAACTAATGAAATAATCCACAAGAATAGTGAAAACGAACAATACACCACATAATACAAGTGATTTAAACCATTGAAACTACATAATATTAATAATTCACTCTACAACAGATTAACAATTCTTCGTCACTAACAGACATAAAGTGAACACCTCTAATAGAAAACAATTAACACCAGTGGACACTGAACACTCATCCAGAATACCTCAACCAACATAGTAGACAGTATACACAATTTCGGAGATCCATAAAACAATTATAACAGTGAATTTATTGTGAGATTTTCCTGTGACCAAAATACATATAACCTCATCAATTCAGCTAGCCGCCATGATGGTCCCAAGATGCACTGCGACCTTTCTCTACTGATTTCATAGAAGCAGCATTGGTTTGAGAATTCAACTATATTAAACATTATATATTATTCACAATTGTTAAATATTAATTATTTAAGATTATTTCTTGTAAATGTTATACTTTCTAGTCCTGCCCTTCTCTGACTATATTATAAAATAATCGTTGAAAGAACCCTTTTTTGATAATTATATAAAATTTTAACCTGTATTCACATATCGATATATCCCTGTGACGGAGTCGAACAATTGCTCTAAATCGATTTAAAATCGATTATTGTTAATAATTGTCAATAAATCAATTTATTTCAACTGTGTGAATTATAAAATTATTTCACATTTTACTTTAAGTGTTTAATTAACCACGAGAGTTCCTGGAAGACGAGGATTATTAACGAAGGGTGAGATACTGGAGCAGCACTGAAAATCATTAATCGATTGCTGAAAGGAGATAATCTGATTAACTCCAGATTTTGTTAAGCTCTACCAGAAGTGCAAATTAAACCAAAAGTACCTTACAGAATTTTAAAAATTTGAATAAAACATAAAACCAGGATTAATTCTAAATTTAAATTAATTCTACCCAACAAACATAAATTTTTTTTTACAAAATTTTTTTTTAATAATAAATTTTTTTTATTATTTGTAACTACAGTTTACAGATCTTGTTACAATTTGGCGCTCGCAACAGTGGGGCTTAAAATAGTCGAACAGCGGCTTGTTACCAATCGACACTACCCACAGCGGAGCGAAACGTTGAAGAGCATAAAGGTTTTAAACGAACCCAACAACATTTTTACTTATTTTTATTTGTACGTGTTACAAATTGGCGTCCAACTAGAGGGCTTAATTAATTTAAGCTTGGCAGCGATTATATCATAGAAAAGGAGACAGAATGCAAAGACGAGCTACTTCTAAGAAGAGGGCGGCAGAGGCCGAAAAGGAAGTTGACATGGGGGATAAGGAGGCAACACCCGTGGAGGATCTGGAAGTGTTACTAACCCCGGTGGAACCGAAACAACCCGCACCACCAGAAGAACAACCCGAAGTACCAACACAAACAGGGGAAGTCAATGTCCCAGAGAAGGAGTAGGAGAAATCTAAAACAATGGAAGAGAAGATGATGGAAATGTTCCTAAAAATAAGTCAACAAATGGAAGAAACTAGTAAGAAGATGGAATCTACAAACGAAGAGTCGAATAAGAAATTGGAAGGAGTAAATAAAAACATAGAATCCAAGATGGAGGAAAACAACAAGGAAAGGAAAAAGTACAACCAATCCTTAAATAAGAAGATGGAAGATCTGAAGGAAGACAACCGATCCACAATGGAAGAATTGGGCCGTAAGATAGAGAATACCAACAAGAAGATAGAGGAAACCAGTAAGAAGATGGAAGATGACAACCAACAATTAAGGGAAGAGTTAAGGGAGAATAGTAGAAAAATGGAAAATGATAATCAACAACTGAGGGAAAAGTTGGAGGAAAATAACCAGAAAATGGAGGAGAAAATGGACGAGAATAATCAACGGTTAAGAGAAGAACTAAGGGAAGTCAACCAGGAAAATATGAACAAGGTAGACGAAAGAATCGTGTTAGCGAAGGAAGGGCTGAATAGAAAAATAAATGACACTAAGAAATCCATCGTTAAAAAGTTGGAACAAGAAGTAGTTGTTGTAAACCAACAGATTAGGGAAGTGGACGAAAGATGTCGTCAGACGGAGTGTGATGTACTGGAAGTCAGGGAGGTAATAAACAAGGAAATTACCCAGGTCAAGGAACACCAGAAAACTAAATGGGAAGAAAACCAAAAATTTGCACAGGAAAAAATAAATAAGGTGCGAACCCATGTCACCGAAAGATACGACGGTATGGAAGCAGCTATGACTAATATCACTGGACAAGTGCGACAGTGCCAGGAAGAAATAGAGGTAATTAGAAACCGGCCGACTGGCTACAATAATTTCCCCATGTCTGAACATAGAGAATGGCTAAACTTCAGGCAATATAAGCGAAAGCCAATGGAGTTCTTGGCCCGAATTGAAGAATACATGGACAAACATAGAGGAAACCAATGGGTCCAAAACCGAGAACTTCTAGACGAGTCTTTTCGGGAGATGAGCGACCATTGGTGGATGGCCAACCGAAGCGACATAGAGAACTACCAGCAATTTAAAAGCCTCTTCAAGGCAAACTATTGGTCTGAAACGACCCAAAACCTAATACGTGACAACATATGCCACGGCCATTATAAACAGCAAGTAGGTAGTTCCATGACGGCGTATTTCCTCGGCAAGGTATGTATGGCCAAACATTTGGAACCGGCCATACCTGAGGAATGCCTGATCAACAAACTCTCGTACCATTATGACGAGTAAGTGATTCGAGCGAGGAGAGGCAGCCAAATTAAAACAATACAGGCCATGACCGAACTCCTCGAGAATTACGAAAATGAAGAGTACTACCAACAAAGCCGGAGAAGAAACGATCGGCCCGAGCCTAGGACGTATCCGAATAACAACCATGGTACGACCAACACCAACACGGGATACCAAGGAAGCCGAGCATACCCACAGAACAACAACTATAATAACAGTAATAATAGTAATAATAATAATAACACGGTTCAAAATAATACGAACCAAAATCGACCCAATAATGGTTAGCAGGGTAACCGAAACCAATACCCTCCAAACACTAATAGTCAGAGAAGCCCCAATTATAGTAACGATCGTTACTATAATAATAACAATCGTGGTAGTCCACCAAATGGTAACCCCAATAATAATAGGTTTTCTCGATCACGAGTAAACTTCATTCTGTAGCGGGGCATTTTGGGGCCTATTTTGGGGCAATAACACAATTTATAATTTTTGTATGATAATAATTAACATGTTGAGTGATAGGGACAGAAATTATAAACTTAGGTAAATTTCCTGTTTGAAACGAAAACAACAGTGGCAGCATTGACTGTGCAGATATTTAATAATATTGCGTGGACAGTTTTAATAACCGACAAACTGTGCAAAAGTCAGTTCAAGGACAAACACAAAATCTGTCAACAAGTTATGCAACGAGACGATCAGACCATGTTACGTCAGCGCATTACATAACGCTGCTATGTGGGTGCAGCAGCGCCAGCAGCGTTGTGACACACAGAAAAAAGACCCAGTCGGCTATAAACAACTCAGCAGACCAGACGCAAAAACAACTGTCGCGTCTGCCCGGCTCGCGCCGGTTTTGGGCGAAGTTTTGTGTGTTCGCCGACGCGCCCGCAACATATAAAAAATGTGAAGGAATTTTCTTTTAAAAGTGAATAACAGTCTTTAATGAAATAACAGTTTCGGCGTTATATAGTGAAAGCAAGAAGAAGGGTGCGGAATGACGGAAAATACGGGGCAGTTTTTCTGGACTCAAATATCAGCTAAGTAGCCATGTTGCCAGTTTAAAAGTTTTAACAAAGTTTTCTTTTTCAAAATTAACTACATAATGGGGGAAATAAATTTTAATGAAACAAAACGAGAGCTCTCAGATCATAAATAAGTGTGTGTGTGTGCGTGAGCGTGTGAGAAAATATATTTAAACGAAGAAGTCTGGTTTGTGTTTGTACAAAAAAAATTATTTAGTTTTATTTCTATTTAATATCTTGATTTTTTCTGTTAATTAAAATTTTATATGAGGTTTCAATTTTTATTCATGTGAGTTTCTTTTGATGAGAATTATGTAACAGCTGAATGAGGTAGTATGATGATGATTTTAAAATGATGTGAATATCTAATCATTAATAAACCTCAGTAATTCTTGGGAAACAAGTAAAGTTTTCTTTATTTAAACAACCATAATCTGTTTCTCCTGTTCGCTTGTAAGAACCCGGGTGTGTAATAATTTCACGTGTATAGGTGGTAACAACAAGATGGCGCCTAACAAAATCAAACAGTAAAAGTAAGTATGCTCACTCATGTTTATTTATTTTATTAATATACATAAATCAAAACATATCAATTCGAGCGGAAGATGGTCG
Source organism: Magicicada septendecula (assembly GCA_034769895.1). NCBI lineage: Eukaryota > Metazoa > Arthropoda > Insecta > Hemiptera > Cicadidae > Magicicada > Magicicada septendecula. Next base: position 141,181,118 of record CM068367.1, on the reverse strand, counting down.
CCAACGGAGGTGCTACCACCAGAGAAGAAACAGCTATCACGAGTATGAAGATAGGCGGAGGAGCCGAGAACGAGATCAACCAAGGTACTATCCTGCGAGACGGAGTACCAGTTTAGATAACACTGAATGGCTGACCAACAGCGAACGACCGGAAGATCATAGAACCGAGCGGCAAGGACCCACTATAGGCATCCCAAATGATGCATCCACAAGTGCGACACAACATAACAATGATGTCGAGCCTTTAAACGGGAGGAGGCAGTAATAAATCACCAGAACCCGATACTGCTCCTAAACACTGGGTATTATAATAATGAGTTGACTAATAAAAATAAAAATAATCGTATCACTATAATAGGGTGTAACTACCTGAAAAACATCCGACATGAATTATTGGAAGAGGACGATAAAAGTCCCACCAATAACACTAATAATGAAATAATACATGTAAATGCGGAGGTAGAAGGAATCCCCGCTAATTTAATGATCGATACTGGTTCCAACGTATCCATTATAAGTACAACTGAGTTGGAGAGAATACAGAGAGAATGCGGAAGAACATTACCGACGTTGCCGTTAAACAATATTATTTTGTTAGGTGCAACCGGCCGACAAAATAAAACAATACGAAGGCAAGTCTCCGCCAGTGTGATGAGCTGCGGTATAGCTATAGAAATGGAATTCTTGGTGGCGAGCGGGCTGCCATTTAATATATTGGTCAGGTGTGATGTGCTCAGGCGGAACTCCGCCATAATTGATTTGCGAACAGAGAAATTGTCACTATTTACAAATGGACACACTTGGACGGCTAACTTGGTTGGTAGTGACCAAGTAATTCCTAATAATATCCACCAACAGATTCGTAAGATCAATTATATACCTCCAACTTCTATTATTGAACAAAAAATAGACGATAACGCTAATGAGGACTTATGGTTCCAAAAAATCCAGGAAATCAGGGATTTCCGGAGCGGTATAACCGGAGAAAAATTGCAACCATACCAAGCAAATAAGTTAATTAAAATATACGAACATTACAAATCAGTATTTTCTGACGAGCCTGGTAAAGTAAAAAACTTCCAGTGTACTCTACAGTTCCGAGACACAGTGGACTTTAACCGGAAGTCTTACCCCATCGCGCAATCACGAAAGGAAGCAGTAAGAGCTGAAATAACAAAGATGATTAACCGTGACATAATAGAGAGTAGCCAATCCCCATACACAAGTCCTATCGTGGCTATTCCTAAGAAAAACGGACAAGTCCGTTTGTGCCTAGATGCGCGGGAGATTAATAAGATGATTATTAATGACAGGACTTCGCCCGGTGAGATTGAAGAGATTTTGAAACGGGTCCACAGTACCAAGTACTTTAGTACCTGGGATACGGTGTGCGGCTACTGGCAGGTGGAATTACATCCACAGAGTCGCCAGTATCTGGCCTTTATATTCGAAGGGCGGAACTACCAGTTTAAGAGGTTGCCCTTCGGACTGGTGAATTCAGTCGCAGTTTTTGTACACTGCATGGACCAGATACTTGGCCAGGAAGCACTACAGTTCACCACCGTATACGTTGATGACTTGCTAGTGTCCTCAGAAACTTGGCAGGAACACCGCTACCATGTGGAACACATATTAAGAAAATTAGCTGCGAATAACATCACGCTAAAGCTAGAGAAATCTCACTTCATAGCCAAGGAAATTCAATTCTTGGGATTTATATTGAACGACCAGGGAATCTCACCGTCGGCTGAAAAAGTAGAAGCGATTCAAAACTTTCCAACACCTAAGAATCGAAGGCAATTACAGTCATTCCTGGGACTCTGTAATTACTACCGCAAGTTCCAGGAAAAGTATTCTGAATTGACCGCCAGATTTCAGCCGCAACTGTCATCCAAGAATAAATGGATATAGGGTACAGAACAGAATGAGACCTTAACACTGATTAAACAGAAATTTCTGGAACCAATAATACTTCGCCATCCGGATTTCAGCAAACCATTCTACCTGAATTGCGATGCCAGTGACATCAGCCTCGGCACAACATTGTATCAAGAGGATGAGGAGGGCGAACATCTCGTGATCTGCTTTGCCAGTAGAGCATTAAATCAGTGCGAGAAGAATTATCACGTCACTGAAAAAAAGTTGTTAAGTGTAGTGTTCGCGTGTGGAAAATTCCCCACATACATCCTTGGTTACCCCGTTACCGTCCGGACAGACCATAAGTCCATATCGTTCTTAAGGAGATGTAAACTAAGCCACGGAAGGTTGACACGATGGATACTTTTATTACAAGAGTATGATCTTAAGTGGGAGTACATCCCCGGAAAGAAGAATGTCGTTGCGGACGTGTTGTCTCGAATAGACATTAATAAACAAACGTTCGAGGGGGAAAAGGAAAGTATACTTAAGGTATACCACATTCTGAGTAACAGCGCCAATCTACAATCATTATTGGAAAACCTGAGCACACACCAACAAGCAGACCCGAAGTTACAATCCATTGAAACAAGATTGGAAGCAGGGGACGAGACTATCGCCCAATATTATAAAATACACAACGGTATACTATTTATACAACCATCTCTGAAGAAGGAAAAATGGAAAGTTATTATTCCAATCCATATCGAAAAGGAGATAGTGAATAACTATCATGTTCGATATGGGCATATGGGTGCCTTAAAGGTGATAAAGGCCCTGGAAGAGAGCTGCCACATTAAAGATATTAATCGGAAGGTCCGAAAATATATAAAGAGTTGCCGCATTTGCCAACTCGTGAAATCCAATAACGAGAAAAAGGAAGGGCAAATGATTCCAATAACATCTCAAGCGAAGCTAGAAAAAGTATTTATGGACATCTGCGGGCCATTTCCCCGCAGTGGGGGCCGTCACAGATACAAGTATCTAGTCATCATGATGGACCATTTCACGAAGTTCATCAAGGTATACCCAGCGAATCGGGCGACTACAAATAAAATTCTCGACATATTAACCAACCAGTACTTCCCAGACGTCGGAAAACCAGTTTTGATCATCACCGACCACGGAACCCAGTTCAAGGGGAAAAAATGGCGGGATACACTATTGTCGATGGGGGTTCATACCTATAAAACCTCGGTATACCACCCGAGCAGTAACCCGGCAGAAAGAGTATTGCGAGAGGTGGGGCGAATATTACGTATGTATTGCCACGATCAACAGAGGAGGTGGCAAGAATACCTAGAGGCCACAGAAGAATTCCTCAACCTGGCATACCACCCAGCAATAGGAATTACCTCATACTCCGCCATGTATGAAAGACAACCCCCAAGGGAGATCGAAGAAATATTGGAGTTCCCGAGAGAAAATATATTTTTGATAAAATTAAATTTTATAATAAGGTGGCCGAAGACCAGGAGAAACGGCGGATTAAATATAATAAAGGGATGGGTAAGATAATTATCTATACCATTGGTGAGAAGGTTTTATTAAAAAATAGGGAGTTACCAAGTTCACTAGAAGGGATAACTAAGAAAGTATTACTCTTATACACTGGACCCTATGTAGTCTGCAAAGACAAAAATAATAACACCTATGAAATTAAGGAGATGGGCTCTGGTAAAATTAAAGGTGTCTACAACCAGGCATCCATGAAGAAATATCATGAATAATAATCAACAAAATTCTAAAATAAGGTAAGATCACCTTAAAAACCAATTATTGGAAAAAACATTTTGGAAATATAATATAAAATAAGAAAAGAATTTTTGAATAAAAATAAAAATTCAAAAATAAAGTAAGCACACATTACAAACCAATTATTTGAAGAAAAAACATTTTGGAAATAATAAGAAAAGAATTTTTGAATGAATAGTGAAAATTCAAAAGCAAAGTAAGATCAAATTACAAACCAATTATTATAAAAACTATTTAGATATATAATATAAAAAGGATTTTGATAAACCAAATAAGTTCCAAAAACAGTGTAAAAACAAGTTACTACCAACAATTTGAAAGAAACCATTTGAGAAAAGAAAAAGAGAAGAGTTTTGAGAGGTTGAACACCTACAAAATTAAAAAATTAAGTGAGAGCACCTTACTACGATCTAGAAAGGAAAAAACTATGGTGAAATAAAAAGAAGAGAATTAATGGTATATTTATGGTACTAATACAATATATTTACCATATTTATGGAAAATCTTTATGAGATAAATAAAAGAAACAGAATTTAGAATTAAACCAAGTAATTCTGAAAGAGTATGATAATGTCTAATTTCAATAAATAAAGTGTAAAAAACCTTCAATAAAATGATACAAAAGGGAATAAAAATCAATGATACGATTTGATTGATTAAATATGATAAAATACAGAAACTTATGTGGAAATATAAAATAATCAAACTTTGAAGTGGTATAAGGAGAAATGATGACCTCATTATCAAATTAATTAAAACATTCATTCGAAAGAATAAAAACCAAGAGAGGAGTAATTTGAGAATAAGATCAAAGATATGATGTAATTAAACAAATTAATATTGAAATGATCATGAATTAAATGTCAATTGTAATAACGACAATTATAAGAAAGTTCTAGAACATGGAACAAGTGGAACTAATAAAAACAGAGCAACAAACCAAAAATGTCATAAAAAGATGCTACTATAAACCAAAGCAGATTGTAATAAAAAAAAACAGAAAGGAATAAAGCATTAATAACCAAAAAAGTTATATGATAAGAAAAATTGAAAATTATACTAATAGAAGAGCTTTGTGCTGAACTTTGTCGTTCAGCTATGTCAGTCATTTTTACAATCGGAGAGTGGACCGATACCTAGCGGTGAATCCGCGCGTATAGACGGAATAGTCCGCTTGACGCTATCGGCAGTACCGAATTAAACCGGTAATTAGTGCTGCTCCCTACCCCGGGATAAGAAAAACTAATAGTTTAGACAACGGCGGTCGGAGGTCGACACCGCCGTCTTTCAACAGCATGAACGTTCCTAGTGCCGCTTTCTGCCGAGAAGTTTGGTAGGTAAACCAACACGGTGGCAGACTCCATCTTAATGTTCGTCTAACAAAATACTTCAGGGTTGACGGACGCTTTTTCTCTTCGGTGGAGAGAAGAATTAATTTCAATCTACATCTTCTAACAGCTATGAAGAGATAAGTTCGTAAACGACTGCGGTGAGTCTTGATTACATTATATTAATTATATACTAAATTTCACGGGAGAAAACGTTTTTTTAGTAAGCCTGAGTGAGCGTGCCCACTTGTTGAATCGTGCATTCTGAGATACGTAATTGTTGTAAAGTTTTTATAAGCGAATAAAACTAGATTATTGGAGTGTCTGAATCTTGGCCCTAAAACCTAAAGTACATTAACAACAAAATAATTAAGTTTAAACTTCCATTAACACCGATGTGATGAGATACGTGTACATCAAAATGTTGCACAATAGTTGTTGGTTAAGTGGTATAAAGTTTTGCTACAATATCAGTAAAACCTTATACATATATATGGGAACTTACTCAGGCACGTTTTAAATGTAAATGATGTCCCATTCAAATTAAGGGTATTATCAAACTATGTGTTTTAAATAAATTCTTCATCACGTGGTAACCACAATTTCACTCTAAGTAATAAGTTCATAAGATGTTGCAGAGCCAAAATAAATTTTTATATTGCAAAAAGTAACTCACATTAGGTGAGGTTCAGTTATAAAGAATCATTGTTAGAGAGTTTTTAAATAAGGCATGTTGGCCAAAATAATATTACCAAGTTTCATTATGTAGCACATAATTAGGTGTTGTTTTTATATATGATTTTGGAGGGTGTCCAAACAGTGGGGGCATTTGTGTGTGGTCTCTCACTAAAAATATAATGTGTGAGCAGGGTCCACCGAATAGAGACAAAGTCCTGCTGCATGGCTGACCGAATTCCATCTTAAGCTCCACACTCGCCACCGGGGAGAGAATTAGATCACCACAACAACAACACCTAAGATGCCAATCATGAGATCGCCACATATTCATAAAAGAGAATACCCTTCTGGACCCAAAAAAGCAGGTGACAAATAACCAATTATATTCACACATAGAGTCAACACGGCACCACCAGTTATACATAACCATCAGTTGCTACATTTCAAGTTAAACATTCATTTGGATCCCCAATTGACGGGACAGTTTAGTGTGTACACTGAATAAAAAATTTAATTGTAAAATTTCAGTATATTTATAGTAGATTGTCAGTTCAGAGACTGACATGGTTGCAAGACAGCATCCAGCATAGATTTCCACTCATTTCTTTATAGGGCTTTCGCTACAGATTTAAAGTCAGTTTTGTTATTAGTAATTTTCTCATATTCAATTCACTATTCATAAAAACATATATTTTCTCTTAGATTAAAATCAGTTTATTTCATTTGTATCAAAGATTACTGGGGAGGTAGGCGAATTTTTAACTAGTTTCAACCAAGTTATGCATGTCGAAACACTTTTCAACTTGTTTGTCGAGACTTTGTCGAGACTTGTTTGTTGAGACAAGCCGAAAGTTGAATGAACATGTCCGTCTCTGACCCAAGTGTATTTTTTTATAAGGTGCTAATATTGTGCAATTTTTCTCTTTTCATTAACTGGCCCTATTTAAGTATATATAAATTCTTTATACTAATTATGATAACTGGGGGGCATTAATTATTTTAAACAATTTTTATTTCTCCGTAATTAAGTACTTAAGCACTTAGCCACTTAGGCACTTAGTTTTAAATTTTTATGTCCTGGGGAGCACTGTGGGCTTTACCATTCTCTTATACACATGACGTGCAATTAACCCACACCATGTGGGTACTATTATAAATGTAAATTTCTAATCCTAATTCGGATTATTATAAAAAGAAAAGTTAGAATTTATATACACCAGAAAGGTAATATAAAAAAGGGCGTGGCAAGAGACCTTTATGTATTTTATGTATACTATTGTATAATGTATTTTTGTCTTGTGGAACATGTTATGTGTGTATATTTCTGTGTACATTTTGGGGGATATATATATTATACATTTACTGTATTTTTGGTGGGAACTTGGGATATAGGGATTTATTATTCAAGGTCTTTTACAACAGAAAGTTAACACATGTAGTCATGTGGATATATCCTTTTTAGTTTTTTTTAAGGGAGGTATTCTATCTCAATAATCGTTTCTGATCATTTCTTTAAGGAAATTCTTTAATTTATTTAACAGCATAACAAGTATAGGAATTGTCACCTTTAAAATTTATTTAATTTGTTGAGTAATTATTTTAATTATTAATAGTAACTGGGAATGAAATCATTTATCTTCATTAATTTATATACAGTATTCTAAAAGGAACATATGATATAAATTTTATTTTTTATTAAATAGTTTAATGGGAGCTTTATTTTGAGGTTAGGCGCCGTCCATATATTACGTCACCACAAAATTCGGCATTTTGGACCCCCTCCCCCCCATTGTCACCATTTGTCACACTCGGCGAATCCCCCCCCATAATATTACGTCACCATGGTGGGTCAGACCCCCCCTTATTTTCCCTTCTTTGTTGGAAGTCGGCGATCTTCAATGAAAAATTACATACCAGCAATTATAAGTTATTTCTTTATTACAACTACTTTTAAACACATTAAATTAAATTAAGTACCGTATTTAATTTAATTAAAACTATTAAACAAATTAAATAGCTTACGTGAAGTACAAATTTTGGCTTGCAAATTCGCAATCGTCGTCTGAGATACATCCTGTGAAGGTGTACGCTTTTTTCATTTTCAGTCTCTGCTCTCACATTTTTTAGGTGTATCACTAACTGTGAGCTGACTGGTCGACGCAGCCGGAGCCGTGATTGTTGCAGGTGCATGTGTTGCGGTTTTCACATTCGCGGAATGTATAGTAAAATACGAAAACAAACCCTTGACTTTCTTATTAGTCCCTCTCACCAAAAGCTCTTTCACTTTCGCACTAATCTTAGCGTTAAAAGACGAATCTTCCTTGCCGCACTCCTTTTTTGCTTCCGCCCAGAAGGTATTGCAGTCATTTTGGAGATTCACTTTCGGCCTGTCGGGGTACGCCTTCTTATACGCGTCGAAAAGAGACTCGTAAAGCTTGCCACGATTCATGTTACGAACGACCACAATGATGGTATGTATGATGGGAGTGAAGGCATAGCAAAACGCGCGATACGAGGACTCGAGACACGAAATCAAGAGAAGACTAAACAGACACGCTCGAAATCAAGAGAAGACTAAACAAAGAGCGTGTTCACAGCGAAGAACGTATGATGTGAGTAAACACGGGGTGGCCGAATTCGGGGAAATCGGGACACCGACAACACAGTGCTAGCAGAGAAGAATGTATGATGTGAGTAAACGCGCGGTAGCCGAGTTCGGGGAAATCGAACTTTTGTGTGCGTGTGTTCTACGCCCCAGTACAAATTAGCGAAGAAAATGTAAATATTTAAACGCCTGTCTGCATAAAAAAGCGTTTTCTTTACAAAACTCATCCTTATAAAACGAAGAATAAAAAAGTGGTTACGTCACAACTGCTGAAACCCCCTCCCTCCCCCTTGTCACCATTTGTCACACTTAGCCGAACCCCCCCCTCCCCCCAAAGTGGTGACGTAATATATGGACGACGCCTTAATGATTATTTTAAATTTTCAATTCATTGATGGTGTGACATAACAATTATTTTCTTGGATTCAGTTAATATTTTTCAGGTGGCCTTGTTGAGAGAGTATACTTATTTATTTAACTATTTTAAAGGGGAATTAAAGATTACTGTTGTATTTATTTATTCATTATATTTTTATTATGAGATAGAATAATAAAAAGGGATTTGTTAATTATTTAATTCTTGAGTTTTCATTGCAAGTCCCGTCTCACTGGATCCAGCGCAATTTTTAGCTTCTCTAGGCCTTAGCCTAGTTTTAATTAACTTGTGGCCCCTCTTTACAAAAAGAAATATTCTTTTTGTTTTAACTACTCAAGATGAAGTAGGGGTTACAGCTTCCTACCATGATATCAAATGAAATAACCATCAAGTTGAAGAGTCAGAAGAACAACTGAGATAGGAATATTAAAATCTCTGAGCAATATCAGATAAATCTGAGTAAAGTATCCAAATTTTTCGTTTTTTTAATAGTAACCAAAGTGTACTATTCTGATGTAATTTTTTAATCTGTCTGAAGATAATTCCAGCAGTATTAATATGTTTTTTGAGCAGAGATGATTTGCCTCTGTACTCAAATAAGAAGTGAAGTATTGGACAGCAGAGGAAGTAGCGTACAGTGCCTCTCTGAACTGAACGAGCTCACAAATTAGGGAAAGATAGGGAGGAAATATCCCAAGGAGAAAATACTAAGAAGAAATATGAAAATAAAATAATAAATATGAAACTCAGATGACTATTACTATCAAGGAAGATCAAGTAAGAATGAGAAGGATATAAGCTCAAATATATATAAGAAAATTTTTAGAAATGGAAGGAAGTCAAGAATAATAAAAAACTATAATAATTATCATAAGCAATTGTTTCAGACAAAGCAAGTATAGTCTGAAAAAATCACTTCTGGAGAAGGGCAATCTGTAGCATGACAGATATTCCACCAATAATTAATTTATTTAAGATCATAAAAGACAATTAAATTACATATACTCAAAGAATGTCAAACGAAATTCAGTTACACTTCAAAGGAAAACACCACAATAAAAGAAAAACAATAATTAAATAATAAAAATACAATTAAAAGTCAAAGAAAAAATTAAAGAAAACTCATATTAAAAAATCAGGAGATTACCCAGGAGAATAGGAGCAGGAGATAAACAAGATGCCTCAAAATCAAGAAAAAAGAATAGTATTAGGAGTAGGTGATAAACAAAAATACCCCAAACACAAGAAGAAAGAAGAGTAAGGTTTAATATCAGGTAATAAACAAGATACCCTGAAACCAAGAAAGAAGAGTAAAGTCAGTATCAGATAATAAAGAAGATACTCCGAACCAACCATCAGACAAGATAACACTGAGTACCTTGGTTTACCCAAGAATGAACACAAGAAGGAAGACGAGAAGAAAGGAAGAATTAGGATGGAAGAACCACAATAAAAACCTATTATTAACTACCATTAAACCCCACACCAATTGATACCATTAAAGAAAGTATAACATCCCAAAACCTTATGAAATTGTAACAATTTATAAACAAAGGTGTTGTGTAGTATGATAAGAAGTGCACCAACTAAAGTTATTATGTGATGAAAAATAAACAAATCTTCACAGTCCATTATGACTAAAGGTCTGGTCTGAGAATAATAAAACTCAAATATAAGTCAGAACCAACAGTGAAAGTGTACTAGTGTAAGTGTTTTGAAATGTAATAAACTTCAAGTTGTAGTGTATCTATAGCTTAAACAATATGCTATAAAATAACTTTTATATTTTATAATTAACTAATAATGAAATATTAAAATGGAAAAATTTCCAATATTTCATTAAATAAGGTCACTGTGTTATCTCAAGACATTCATAGGAATGACAATAACAACTAAAGTATGGGTGGAAATGTTTACTGTTATAACGAAACCGGAATACTAGGGGTTTTATTATTATATTTATAAAATTATTATGTTTATTTGTTATAGTAATTATATTATAGTAATAGTTAAATTCCGTTTAAAGCCACACGGGTGGTCTACTCTATTTGTAATAAAATGAAAACGCGTGTGTTTACAATTAACTTGAAGTAAAATAATAAAAGAGTTGTTGTTTAAATTTAAATTTGTGGTTAAAGTATTAAAAGTCTCATTAAAACAAAATTCATCTATGGGTGAAGTGTTCCTTGGAGATAACTCAATGTTGAGAATGGTTGTTTCTACTTGAAGGTGACCAATGTAGTAAAGTATTTTACCATACAACATTCAAGTTACTCACAGTGTTTACAATGGTTTAAATACTCTTGTTTTTAAAGAATTCCCTTGTATTAAACAAAAAATAATAAAGTTGATTTTATTTAAATGTTAGATTATCTTAAATTAAAATATGAAGTATGACAGTTGATTGCTTGATAGTAGATCTCGTCTGGTTGAAACTGGTTGTAGAAACTTCTTCTGATTACAGGTAGTCTGAGTAAGTCAAGTCCTGTAAAGTCTGGACAATATCATAAACAAACATATACTTTTACGTACCTGATTGCGTTTACTTGAAGCTCACTAAACTGTCAACTCAGCTTACATTCATCAACTCCCTTTAGTTGCAAGGTTATGTCACCTTGTTTATTAAATTAATGGGCGCCACACGGATTTATTCAGGGAAAATCCCGTGTAAAACCCGTTCATAAAAACTAATAGATGAATTGAAAATTTAAAATAGTTGAATACCACTTTTTGGCAATGCTATTCCAATATGTCAAACACAACAGAAGGTTGTTTAAGTTTAATAAAAGAAACTATTTAATTATTCAGAAAAAATAAAATAAATCAAATCAGGTGATGCTGTTAATAATGGGTTTATTTGCACCCTTCTAGAGAATTCAAAAAATACACATAATGTAACATATAAAGTTGTACAATGAAAACTTAATTATTATATGCCTCATACGGCTTGCTCAGAACATGAGTTATAAATCTGGTTAAGTCCAGATACTATTTATTGTAATATAAAATTATTACAATTATTACTATTAGTATTATTGTTATTATTATCGTTATTATTATCTCAGTTGTGAATTCTTTGAGACATGAAAGAAAACAATTATGCCTACACAGTATCCAATGATACAATTGATCAAAAAATTTGAAGTTACTTTTACCAAGTAATTAAAATAAAAAAACGATCTATTGTAAGATCGGGCGTTTCATTAACGCTTGCTTTTCTAATGACAATATTATTCAATTGAGGACCCTTACAACTAACATATAGCTTACTTACTAATAACAAATTTGAATAATAAAATCGAAACGTGGTGTAATCGTAAATACTGTTTTTGTGTTTTGCGTCAGTACAGGTTATGGTAGCAAAATACAAGTTATTGCGCTCAGATCAAGAATAATAATGATTGCACTTTTACCTTCGTGGTTTTAATTATTTTAATTAAAACCTTTTATCACTTAAGTAATCGGATTATAGAGATTACTTTCTTTCAACACTAATTCGCACAAGAACAGAAATTCGATCCTCTTCTGATAAAAATGGATCATGAATACTGACAATAAATTATTTTCTGTTCGTTATTCCCGCACAATATTAAAATAAACTGCACTAGAACACTGTAGTTGATTGAAGATGCACTTGAAGTAAAGTTTCTCGTTGTTAACTATTGGTTCCAGAGTACAAGGTAACTGACGCTATGTGTTATAAGATGAAGCGTGACGGAGACGAGCGTACGTCTGTTCAGCTCGTTAGATGATAAAGGTCTCCTCTAAAAATTCGCCGGTCTGTCTTTTTATACCCACCTTTTGGATTGGGCTTAGGTAAAATTATCATTTTATAACTAATTTTCCTATTGGTCCAGATAGGTGAGACGAAGATGACGTATCACTTTTTGGCGGTTGGTAACGGTTTTTCTAACCGTCGAATGTTGAGATGATTGACAGGTCGCTTCTGCTGTCATTGTTATTATTATTGGTACACAGATTCCTGATATGCATTTATAAAATGATGCTAACAGTTGTCATACACTTAATACCGTCACGATTGAGTTGATATTATTATCAAATTAAAGATTGTTTTGTTTCCTTTAAATTGATATCACTCGATCTCGGATTATCTTCACCTTAACCGACATTGTTAGAAAATCAATGTTCGGGTACACTATTCTTATTGTCGTCTGCTCTTTATGAGTCGCCGATTTTACACTTTTTAGTTAACCTTTCTCGTTTCCACATAACATTTTATTAAACAAATGTTTATGTGTGGACTCCATTAATACTGTACTGACGTTTTTTTTCACTGAACTTTACTTTTACACCTTAATTCTATACATAGTAATAAATGATCCTACTGACTAATGACATTTTGTTTACTGTTAGTTAGTTTTGAGCTACTATTTACAAATAAAATCGTGGCTAAACCTATCGTTTTAATATCATTTTTCGTTATGTTAATGCATAACCATTGTTCTGGTGCATTTTATTTTGCACTGGTGATAATTATTGATAGTCATTTTATTGACTAATGTTTGGTCTAAGTTTGTTAAGTGTAGAATATCGCCTACACTGAAATTTGGCCTTTATAATGCCTATGGGTTCTCAATTCGGTAAATTACAGAGACATCTTATTGGTATAAGATTCTCTTATATAGTTAGCTCTCTTTTCTGACAGGTATATTTGATGCAGAAATACATCTTAGTTCCTACAATAGTGCCATTGTTAACATTGGTTTTGGCATTCATTATCTACTGTTCATAGTCACATTTATTATCAGAAAAATGCTGATTTTGCTTTCACAGTATTTAACTGCTAATTCGTTTGTTTTTTGTTTATAAATGACATTCGGTTTACATTAACCATTTACTGAATTGACAGTTGAATTTAAATCTATTCTGTCCATTAGTTCGTTTTAGTCTCAGTCTAGTTGTAGTGTCAAATAGCTATTGGGTTACTGTTTCCCATGGCACTTCTGCTTTATTCTTCTCTCTTGGTTTCTTCTTTCTTGTTTATTTTGACTATTCTATACCTATTTACATGGTTATTCTGTTTTATGAAATCTAATAACATACACTTAGGTTAGGTGACATCTTGTGATGTTACATAATACACCCTCTTTAAAATTGATCATTTGAAAAATTTATATTTTGTAAAATTATCAATTCATGTCAGTTTCTTAGTATACTTCAATAAAGAAATTTTCTCTTGTATTCCTAGATTTTTTTAAACATATTATTGGTGTATTACTCTAGGTTGGCTCTTTATACAATAGTACAATTCTTAATTTACTAGTAATTTCAAGCTGCTTACTCTCTAAATCATTTAACTATAATGGGTCTTGTTTCTCAAGTTAATTATTCCCTGTTTTATTTACATTCTACTTTCTCACTACATATCTTTGCATTCGTGATCATTTGATGGTTATAATAAGTTATACCTCACAGATTCTTTCATAATATTCCTTGATATAATAAAACAATATAATTCCCTAACTGTAGTAGAGGTTCTGGAATCAGGGTGGCTCACTATGGCTAACATCCTCTGCCGTTCCTCCCTACACATTCTCAGATGCAGAGGCATTACTCTTCTCTGTCTGAGTAAAAATAAACATTGCACCTGGCAATAGTTGCACTATCACAACTCAAAAAAAATATCACATATCATTCGTATTCAATAATATAATATATTCCCTATAATATACAAGGTATCAGAGATTTTCATTTAGATCACATTTCTATCTTTATACTTGCTAACATACTTTCTTTCTTACAGGTAATTACTTCCTTTAGACTTGGTGTTTTTTAGTTATGCTTTTATCAGCTATATAGTTACTTATTTACTAGTTAACAATTTGTTATGGTTCATTTAAATATTTTTTAAGATTATACACTTGTTTAGATGCTTATAATACTTATGCACTTGTTTGTTCTATCTAGAGTTCACAATATATTGCTGTTTTCACTATAGTCTATTAAATCTTTCTTAACGAGTTATATTCCTCCTGAATTATCAGGCTTACATTGTTTGTATACTAAATGGTTTTCTCTCTTTTTTTTTTCTGATGTTCTCTGACATATACTTATGATGTATCATATTTGATAATTGACAAACATTGTCCTTTCCTTTCATTTCATTATAACAATAGTTATTCTTACAATTAATACTCTTTGTTATTTTTCTTCTCTACTCCTTCAAGTGATGGTGGTTTTCACTTATTCTGGATGATTTTATATACTATATACTATACTGTACTTACAATTTTATTTAACAATATACTAATATCTATTTCATAGACATTCTTGGGGTTTTCATGGTTTGTTTCACAAATATTAATTTTTCTTTCCTTACATTCCATAATACTGTCCTTCTTTTTATTTTACACACTTTGTTATACTGCCTCTCTACTCCTTCAAAGGTTAGTTGGGTGAACCTTTATTCTGGACGATTTTATACACTATATACTATGCTGTAATTACAAATTCATTTGACAATATACTAATATCTAATATCTAATTTCATAGACATGCTTGGGGTTTTCATGGTTTGTTTCACAAATATTAATTTTTCTTTCCTTACATTCCATAATAATGTCCTTCTTTTTATTTTACACACTTTGTTATACTGCCTCTCTACTCCTTCAAAGGTTAGTTGGGTGAACCTTTATTCTGGACGATTTTATACACTATATACTATGCTGTAATTACAAATTCATTTGACAATATACTAATATCTAATATCTAATTTCATAGACATGCTTGGGGTTTTCATGGTTTGTTTCACAAATATTAATTTTTCTTTCCTTACATTCCATAATAATGTCCTTCTTTTTATTTTACACACTTTGTTATACTGCCTCTCTACTCCTTCAAAGGTTAGTTGGGTGAACCTTTATTCTGGACGATTTTATACACTATATACTATGCTGTAATTACAAATTCATTTGACAATATACTAATATCTAATATCTAATTTCATAGACATGCTTGGGGTTTTCATGGTTTGTTTCACAAATATTAATTTTTCTTTCCTTACATTCCATAATAATGTCCTTCTTTTTATTTTACACACTTTGTTATACTGCCTCTCTACTCCTTCAAAGGTTAGTTGGGTGAACCTTTATTCTGGACGATTTTATACACTATATTTGAGTTTTATGAGAGGTATACTATAATCATTTTATAAACATTATGTCATATAGAACATTCATCTGGATACATATTTTTTCTAGGTATAGTACAGTAATTGCATTTTCTTATTAAATCATTTGATTGACCTTATTTAATATTCTATCCCCTGGGGTAATAGGTCTGGTACATTTTCATCATTAACAAATGGTTTGGTTTACATCTTAAATCTACACACTTTTGTAACTTGGTAAGGTAGATTGACTAGTTATAGCTAATTGGTTACCTTCAATATTTTGGGTAATTTAACAACAAATGAGTTTGTTTATAGTAGTGGTTTTTTCCAATATAGATATTTTACTTTTTTATAACATAAACGTTTGGGTGAGGAATGTTACTTCCTATTACATATTATTTCTCCTTAATATTCATCATTTCTTATTCGTCGATATTCATGGGGTTATTTGTGCTCTTCCACTCTATTGGGTCTATAATTGGTATTGTATTCTGGCGTCTTGGGATGTGCTGGGTCGGCTGCCATCTCCGGGTCTGAACTCTCTAGAGTTGCCTGCGCGGTTGTGCATTATTGTAAAGCCAGGCCTCTCACAGACTGGTACCCAATCTCCTTCGTCATCATTATTTGTGGTGTTTGGCGGCGGTCGGGTATCAGGTCTCCCTGGGTCAGAATGGTCATTGGCTTGTATAAAATTCACTTGTGGCCTGTAGTCGCTATTGCGGTCGTCACCCTCAATACTACTACTCCTCCATCGTCCTCCTCTCATGCTTCCTCTTTCTCCACTGTGGCTGTCTCTACGTGGGTATCGTCGCCTTCGATCGGGGTTGTAATTAGCTTGTACGTAATTTGCCCGTCGATGTTGCGACGGTTGGTTATTCCCGCCTTGGTTTGGTGGTCGATTATTGTTGTTATTAAAATTGGGTCTCCGGTTATTGTTATTATTATTATTGTTATTCGGGTTATTTGGCCTATTATTTTGGTTGTTGTTATTAGTGTTATTATAATTTTGGTTTATCGGACCGTTGTTATTATTAAAATTGTTTCGAGAATTTCGAGGGTAGTTATTGTTATTATTATTATTCGTAATGCCGCCTGTGGTATTGAACTGGTCATTTCGTCGACGACTGCTCCGGTAATACCCTTCGTGTTCCTGATCTTCGAGCAGCGCTGACATAGCTGCTATTGTCTTAATCTGTCCCCACTGACGCGCTTTTGCGACACCCTCTTCAAAGTGATAGGACAATTTTGTGACAAGACATTCCTCCGGTATCTTTGTTTCTAGATTCCTTGCAAGACATACTTGACCTAAGAAATACGAAGTCATGGTCCCTCCTCGGTTCGCATCATATCTTCCGTGGCATATATGGTCTCGTACGATATTTTGCGTCGCCTCGGACCAGTATTTTGCGCGGAATTGAGTTTTAAATTCATCATAGCTGTGAACCTCGTGGCGTGTTGCGGTCCACCAATTGTCGTAGATTTCTTTAAAGTATTCATCGATTAAATTTTTTATGTTATTCCATCTAGTTTCTCTAATCCGCGCCAAGTGTTCCTCTACACGTGTTAAAAATTCAATGGGATTACGACGATAGTTTCTAAAATTGATAGAGCGTCGAGGTTATCATTCGGTATTAAGTATTGGCCTGGTATCGGACGGTTGCGGATAATCTCAATCTCCTCCCGCATTTGTACTATTTCTTGTTGTTTAATTTCTTCGATCCTCTCTCGATTTGTGACCGTTAAATTCCTCACTGCATCCACAGAGATACTCAATTCTTCGCAGCGCTCACCTATGTCTAATCTTACTCGTTTAATTTCATCTTGGTTTGCCCTTTTTAAAGATTCTATCCTAGTTTCGGTCACCTCCTCCATGGTATTAAATCTCCCGTCGACCTCTTCTCTGGTTCGCTGCAAGTCCTGGTCGTGCTGTTCACACCTTTTATTTACTTCGACAATTTCCTCCCTCACAACGGCAATCTCCCAGTCGATTCTAGTGCTTATTTTATCACTGCCTTCTTCCATCCTCCTGCTAATTTCGATCAAGGTGGTATTCAATTCTTCTCTAATGGCTTGGCAGTTATTGTCGATTTTATTGTTCAGTGCGTCCATAGACTTATGAGTATTGTCAATCCTTTTATTTAGGTCCTCCTTCAGTGATTCCATATTCTTACTAAGTGATTCCATATTTTTATTCATTGATCGACTATCTTCCTTCACCTGTCCGAATTGTTCCATCATCATTCTCATCATTTGATCCCATTTTGCCTCTTCGGATGGTCTGTTTGTTTGTGGGAGTTCTTCAGACCGTCTGGGTTGGTTGTCAACAGTCACTTCTATCTCTGGTGCTACGTGATGTGTTTCGTCGGTACTAGTCTCGATATTGTTGATTGTAATAACTCCCATCTCGTCTGTGGGTTGCTCTTCGTATGTATCTACCTCCCGTTGCATCTCTCCTACTCTACTGTCCTTATATCTTGTATCGTACTGGTGGGTGTGCGGCATGTTAATTTTTTCGTGTCTACCGGGCTAATATAAAATATAAAAAATATATTTATTTAATTTTTTTTTTTTTTTAAGCCACACTAGTTGGTGCGCCAATTTATAACTAAAAACGCGTAACTAGGGGTTTTATTATTCGGTTTGGTATTTCCTCCTTTTATAAAGCCCCACGTTGGGCGCCAATTTATAACGAAACCGGAATACTAGGGGTTTTATTATTATATTTATAAAATTATTATGTTTATTTGTTATAGTAATTATATTATAGTAATAGTTAAATTCCGTTTAAAGCCACACGGGTGGTCTACTCTATTTGTAATAAAATGAAAACGCGTGTGTTTACAATTAACTTGAAGTAAAATAATAAAAGAGTTGTTGTTTAAATTTAAATTTGTGGTTAAAGTATTAAAAGTCTCATTAAAACAAAATTCATCTATGGGTGAAGTGTTCCTTGGAGATAACTCAATGTTGAGAATGGTTGTTTCTACTTGAAGGTGACCAATGTAGTAAAGTATTTTACCATACAACATTCAAGTTACTCACAGTGTTTACAATGGTTTAAATACTCTTGTTTTTAAAGAATTCCCTTGTATTAAACAAAAAATAATAAAGTTGATTTTATTTAAATGTTAGATTATCTTAAATTAAAATATGAAGTATGACAGTTGATTGCTTGATAGTAGATCTCGTCTGGTTGAAACTGGTTGTAGAAACTTCTTCTGATTACAGGTAGTCTGAGTAAGTCAAGTCCTGTAAAGTCTGGACAATATCATAAACAAACATATACTTTTACGTACCTGATTGCGTTTACTTGAAGCTCACTAAACTGTCAACTCAGCTTACATTCATCAACTCCCTTTAGTTGCAAGGTTATGTCACCTTGTTTATTAAATTAATGGGCGCCACACGGATTTATTCAGGGAAAATCCCGTGTAAAACCCGTTCATAAAAACTAATAGATGAATTGAAAATTTAAAATAGTTGAATACCACTTTTTGGCAATGCTATTCCAATATGTCAAACACAACAGAAGGTTGTTTAAGTTTAATAAAAGAAACTATTTAATTATTCAGAAAAAATAAAATAAATCAAATCAGGTGATGCTGTTAATAATGGGTTTATTTGCACCCTTCTAGAGAATTCAAAAAATACACATAATGTAACATATAAAGTTGTACAATGAAAACTTAATTATTATATGCCTCATACGGCTTGCTCAGAACATGAGTTATAAATCTGGTTAAGTCCAGATACTATTTATTGTAATATAAAATTATTACAATTATTACTATTAGTATTATTGTTATTATTATCGTTATTATTATCTCAGTTGTGAATTCTTTGAGACATGAAAGAAAACAATTATGCCTACACAGTATCCAATGATACAATTGATCAAAAAATTTGAAGTTACTTTTACCAAGTAATTAAAATAAAAAAACGATCTATTGTAAGATCGGGCGTTTCATTAACGCTTGCTTTTCTAATGACAATATTATTCAATTGAGGACCCTTACAACTAACATATAGCTTACTTACTAATAACAAATTTGAATAATAAAATCGAAACGTGGTGTAATCGTAAATACTGTTTTTGTGTTTTGCGTCAGTACAGGTTATGGTAGCAAAATACAAGTTATTGCGCTCAGATCAAGAATAATAATGATTGCACTTTTACCTTCGTGGTTTTAATTATTTTAATTAAAACCTTTTATCACTTAAGTAATCGGATTATAGAGATTACTTTCTTTCAACACTAATTCGCACAAGAACAGAAATTCGATCCTCTTCTGATAAAAATGGATCATGAATACTGACAATAAATTATTTTCTGTTCGTTATTCCCGCACAATATTAAAATAAACTGCACTAGAACACTGTAGTTTATTGAAGATGCACTTGAAGTAAAGTTTCTCGTTGTTAACTATTGGTTCCAGAGTACAAGGTAACTGACGCTATGTGTTATAAGATGAAGCGTGACGGAGACGAGCGTACGTCTGTTCAGCTCGTTAGATGATAAAGGTCTCCTCTAAAAATTCGCCGGTCTGTCTTTTTATACCCACCTTTTGGATTGGGCTTAGGTAAAATTATCATTTTATAACTAATTTTCCTATTGGTCCAGATAGGTGAGACGAAGATGACGTATCACTTTTTGGCGGTTGGTAACGGTTTTTCTAACCGTCGAATGTTGAGATGATTGACAGGTCGCTTCTGCTGTCATTGTTATTATTATTGGTACACAGATTCCTGATATGCATTTATAAAATGATGCTAACAGTTGTCATACACTTAATACCGTCACGATTGAGTTGATATTATTATCAAATTAAAGATTGTTTTGTTTCCTTTAAATTGATATCACTCGATCTCGGATTATCTTCACCTTAACCGACATTGTTAGAAAATCAATGTTCGGGTACACTATTCTTATTGTCGTCTGCTCTTTATGAGTCGCCGATTTTACACTTTTTAGTTAACCTTTCTCGTTTCCACATAACATTTTATTAAACAAATCTTTATGTGTGGACTCCATTAATACTGTACTGACGTTTTTTTTCACTGAACTTTACTTTTACACCTTAATTCTATACATAGTAATAAATGATCCTACTGACTAATGACATTTTGTTTACTGTTAGTTAGTTTTGAGCTACTATTTACAAATAAAATTGTGGCTAAACCTATCGTTTTAATATCATTTTTCGTTATGTTAATGCATAACCATTGTTCTGGTGCATTTTATTTTGCACTGGTGATAATTATTGATAGTCATTTTATTGACTAATGTTTGGTCTAAGTTTGTTAAGTGTAGAATATCGCCTACACTGAAATTTGGCCTTTATAATGCCTATGGGTTCTCAATTCGGTAAATTACAGAGACATCTTATTGGTATAAGATTCTCTTATATAGTTAGCTCTCTTTTCTGACAGGTATATTTGATGCAGAAATACATCTTAGTTCCTACAATAGTGCCATTGTTAACATTGGTTTTGGCATTCATTATCTACTGTTCATAGTCACATTTATTATCAGAAAAATGCTGATTTTGCTTTCACAGTATTTAACTGCTAATTCGTTTGTTTTTTGTTTATAAATGACATTCGGTTTACATTAACCATTTACTGAATTGACAGTTGAATTTAAATCTATTCTGTCCATTAGTTCGTTTTAGTCTCAGTCTAGTTGTAGTGTCAAATAGCTATTGGGTTACTGTTTCCCATGGCACTTCTGCTTTATTCTTCTCTCTTGGTTTCTTCTTTCTTGTTTATTTTGACTATTCTATACCTATTTACATGGTTATTCTGTTTTATGAAATCTAATAACATACACTTAGGTTAGGTGACATCTTGTGATGTTACATAATACACCCTCTTTAAAATTGATCATTTGAAAAATTTATATTTTGTAAAATTATCAATTCATGTCAGTTTCTTAGTATACTTCAATAAAGAAATTTTCTCTTGTATTCCTAGATTTTTTTAAACATATTATTGGTGTATTACTCTAGGTTGGCTCTTTATACAATAGTACAATTCTTAATTTACTAGTAATTTCAAGCTGCTTACTCTCTAAATCATTTAACTATAATGGGTCTTGTTTCTCAAGTTAATTATTCCCTGTTTTATTTACATTCTACTTTCTCACTACATATCTTTGCATTCGTGATCATTTGATGGTTATAATAAGTTATACCTCACAGATTCTTTCATAATATTCCTTGATATAATAAAACAATATAATTCCCTAACTGTAGTAGAGGTTCTGGAATCAGGGTGGCTCACTATGGCTAACATCCTCTGCCGTTCCTCCCTACACATTCTCAGATGCAGAGGCATTACTCTTCTCTGTCTGAGTAAAAATAAACATTGCACCTGGCAATAGTTGCACTATCACAACTCAAAAAAAATATCACATATCATTCGTATTCAATAATATAATATATTCCCTATAATATACAAGGTATCAGAGATTTTCATTTAGATCACATTTCTATCTTTATACTTGCTAACATACTTTCTTTCTTACAGGTAATTACTTCCTTTAGACTTGGTGTTTTTTAGTTATGCTTTTATCAGCTATATAGTTACTTATTTACTAGTTAACAATTTGTTATGGTTCATTTAAATATTTTTTAAGATTATACACTTGTTTAGATGCTTATAATACTTATGCACTTGTTTGTTCTATCTAGAGTTCACAATATATTGCTGTTTTCACTATAGTCTATTAAATCTTTCTTAACGAGTTATATTCCTCCTGAATTATCAGGCTTACATTGTTTGTATACTAAATGGTTTTCTCTCTTTTTTTTTTCTGATGTTCTCTGACATATACTTATGATGTATCATATTTGATAATTGACAAACATTGTCCTTTCCTTTCATTTCATTATAACAATAGTTATTCTTACAATTAATACTCTTTGTTATTTTTCTTCTCTACTCCTTCAAGTGATGGTGGTTTTCACTTATTCTGGATGATTTTATATACTATATACTATACTGTACTTACAATTTTATTTAACAATATACTAATATCTATTTCATAGACATTCTTGGGGTTTTCATGGTTTGTTTCACAAATATTAATTTTTCTTTCCTTACATTCCATAATACTGTCCTTCTTTTTATTTTACACACTTTGTTATACTGCCTCTCTACTCCTTCAAAGGTTAGTTGGGTGAACCTTTATTCTGGACGATTTTATACACTATATACTATGCTGTAATTACAAATTCATTTGACAATATACTAATATCTAATATCTAATTTCATAGACATGCTTGGGGTTTTCATGGTTTGTTTCACAAATATTAATTTTTCTTTCCTTACATTCCATAATAATGTCCTTCTTTTTATTTTACACACTTTGTTATACTGCCTCTCTACTCCTTCAAAGGTTAGTTGGGTGAACCTTTATTCTGGACGATTTTATACACTATATACTATGCTGTAATTACAAATTCATTTGACAATATACTAATATCTAATATCTAATTTCATAGACATGCTTGGGGTTTTCATGGTTTGTTTCACAAATATTAATTTTTCTTTCCTTACATTCCATAATAATGTCCTTCTTTTTATTTTACACACTTTGTTATACTGCCTCTCTACTCCTTCAAAGGTTAGTTGGGTGAACCTTTATTCTGGACGATTTTATACACTATATACTATGCTGTAATTACAAATTCATTTGACAATATACTAATATCTAATATCTAATTTCATAGACATGCTTGGGGTTTTCATGGTTTGTTTCACAAATATTAATTTTTCTTTCCTTACATTCCATAATAATGTCCTTCTTTTTATTTTACACACTTTGTTATACTGCCTCTCTACTCCTTCAAAGGTTAGTTGGGTGAACCTTTATTCTGGACGATTTTATACACTATATTTGAGTTTTATGAGAGGTATACTATAATCATTTTATAAACATTATGTCATATAGAACATTCATCTGGATACATATTTTTTCTAGGTATAGTACAGTAATTGCATTTTCTTATTAAATCATTTGATTGACCTTATTTAATATTCTATCCCCTGGGGTAATAGGTCTGGTACATTTTCATCATTAACAAATGGTTTGGTTTACATCTTAAATCTACACACTTTTGTAACTTGGTAAGGTAGATTGACTAGTTATAGCTAATTGGTTACCTTCAATATTTTGGGTAATTTAACAACAAATGAGTTTGTTTATAGTAGTGGTTTTTTCCAATATAGATATTTTACTTTTTTATAACATAAACGTTTGGGTGAGGAATGTTACTTCCTATTACATATTATTTCTCCTTAATATTCATCATTTCTTATTCGTCGATATTCATGGGGTTATTTGTGCTCTTCCACTCTATTGGGTCTATAATTGGTATTGTATTCTGGCGTCTTGGGATGTGCTGGGTCGGCTGCCATCTCCGGGTCTGAACTCTCTAGAGTTGCCTGCGCGGTTGTGCATTATTGTAAAGCCAGGCCTCTCACAGACTGGTACCCAATCTCCTTCGTCATCATTATTTGTGGTGTTTGGCGGCGGTCGGGTATCAGGTCTCCCTGGGTCAGAATGGTCATTGGCTTGTATAAAATTCACTTGTGGCCTGTAGTCGCTATTGCGGTCGTCACCCTCAATACTACTACTCCTCCATCGTCCTCCTCTCATGCTTCCTCTTTCTCCACTGTGGCTGTCTCTACGTGGGTATCGTCGCCTTCGATCGGGGTTGTAATTAGCTTGTACGTAATTTGCCCGTCGATGTTGCGACGGTTGGTTATTCCCGCCTTGGTTTGGTGGTCGATTATTGTTGTTATTAAAATTGGGTCTCCGGTTATTGTTATTATTATTATTGTTATTCGGGTTATTTGGCCTATTATTTTGGTTGTTGTTATTAGTGTTATTATAATTTTGGTTTATCGGACCGTTGTTATTATTAAAATTGTTTCGAGAATTTCGAGGGTAGTTATTGTTATTATTATTATTCGTAATGCCGCCTGTGGTATTGAACTGGTCATTTCGTCGACGACTCCTCCGGTAATACCCTTCGTGTTCCTGATCTTCGAGCAGCGCTGACATAGCTGCTATTGTCTTAATCTGTCCCCACTGACGCGCTTTTGCGACACCCTCTTCAAAGTGATAGGACAATTTTGTGACAAGACATTCCTCCGGTATCTTTGTTTCTAGATTCCTTGCAAGACATACTTGACCTAAGAAATACGAAGTCATGGTCCCTCCTCGGTTCGCATCATATCTTCCGTGGCATATATGGTCTCGTACGATATTTTGCGTCGCCTCGGACCAGTATTTTGCGCGGAATTGAGTTTTAAATTCATCATAGCTGTGAACCTCGTGGCGTGTTGCGGTCCACCAATTGTCGTAGATTTCTTTAAAGTATTCATCGATTAAATTTTTTATGTTATTCCATCTAGTTTCTCTAATCCGCGCCAAGTGTTCCTCTACACGTGTTAAAAATTCAATGGGATTACGACGATAGTTTCTAAAATTGATAGCGTCGCGGTTATCATTCGGTATTAAGTATTGGCCTGGTATCGGACGGTTGCGGATAATCTCAATCTCCTCCCGCATTTGTACTATTTCTTGTTGTTTAATTTCTTCGATCCTCTCTCGATTTGTGACCGTTAAATTCCTCACTGCATCCACAGAGATACTCAATTCTTCGCAGCGCTCACCTATGTCTAATCTTACTCGTTTAATTTCATCTTGGTTTGCCCTTTTTAAAGATTCTATCCTAGTTTCGGTCACCTCCTCCATGGTATTAAATCTCCCGTCGACCTCTTCTCTGGTTCGCTGCAAGTCCTGGTCGTGCTGTTCACACCTTTTATTTACTTCGACAATTTCCTCCCTCACAACGGCAATCTCCCAGTCGATTCTAGTGCTTATTTTATCACTGCCTTCTTCCATCCTCCTGCTAATTTCGATCAAGGTGGTATTCAATTCTTCTCTAATGGCTTGGCAGTTATTGTCGATTTTATTGTTCAGTGCGTCCATAGACTTATGAGTATTGTCAATCCTTTTATTTAGGTCCTCCTTCAGTGATTCCATATTCTTACTAAGTGATTCCATATTTTTATTCATTGATCGACTATCTTCCTTCACCTGTCCGAATTGTTCCATCATCATTCTCATCATTTGATCCCATTTTGCCTCTTCGGATGGTCTGTTTGTTTGTGGGAGTTCTTCAGACCGTCTGGGTTGGTTGTCAACAGTCACTTCTATCTCTGGTGCTACGTGATGTGTTTCGTCGGTACTAGTCTCGATATTGTTGATTGTAATAACTCCCATCTCGTCTGTGGGTTGCTCTTCGTATGTATCTACCTCCCGTTGCATCTCTCCTACTCTACTGTCCTTATATCTTGTATCGTACTGGTGGGTGTGCGGCATGTTAATTTTTTCGTGTCTACCGGGCTAATATAAAATATAAAAAATATATTTATTTAATTTTTTTTTTTTTTTTAAGCCACACTAGTTGGTGCGCCAATTTATAACTAAAAACGCGTAACTAGGGGTTTTATTATTCGGTTTGGTATTTCCTCCTTTTATAAAGCCCCACGTTGGGCGCCAATTTATAACGAAACCGGAATACTAGGGGTTTTATTATTATATTTATAAAATTATTATGTTTATTTGTTATAGTAATTATATTATAGTAATAGTTAAATTCCGTTTAAAGCCACACGGGTGGTCTACTCTATTTGTAATAAAATGAAAACGCGTGTGTTTACAATTAACTTGAAGTAAAATAATAAAAGAGTTGTTGTTTAAATTTAAATTTGTGGTTAAAGTATTAAAAGTCTCATTAAAACAAAATTCATCTATGGGTGAAGTGTTCCTTGGAGATAACTCAATGTTGAGAATGGTTGTTTCTACTTGAAGGTGACCAATGTAGTAAAGTATTTTACCATACAACATTCAAGTTACTCACAGTGTTTACAATGGTTTAAATACTCTTGTTTTTAAAGAATTCCCTTGTATTAAACAAAAAATAATAAAGTTGATTTTATTTAAATGTTAGATTATCTTAAATTAAAATATGAAGTATGACAGTTGATTGCTTGATAGTAGATCTCGTCTGGTTGAAACTGGTTGTAGAAACTTCTTCTGATTACAGGTAGTCTGAGTAAGTCAAGTCCTGTAAAGTCTGGACAATATCATAAACAAACATATACTTTTACGTACCTGATTGCGTTTACTTGAAGCTCACTAAACTGTCAACTCAGCTTACATTCATCAACTCCCTTTAGTTGCAAGGTTATGTCACCTTGTTTATTAAATTAATGGGCGCCACACGGATTTATTCAGGGAAAATCCCGTGTAAAACCCGTTCATAAAAACTAATAGATGAATTGAAAATTTAAAATAGTTGAATACCACTTTTTGGCAATGCTATTCCAATATGTCAAACACAACAGAAGGTTGTTTAAGTTTAATAAAAGAAACTATTTAATTATTCAGAAAAAATAAAATAAATCAAATCAGGTGATGCTGTTAATAATGGGTTTATTTGCACCCTTCTAGAGAATTCAAAAAATACACATAATGTAACATATAAAGTTGTACAATGAAAACTTAATTATTATATGCCTCATACGGCTTGCTCAGAACATGAGTTATAAATCTGGTTAAGTCCAGATACTATTTATTGTAATATAAAATTATTACAATTATTACTATTAGTATTATTGTTATTATTATCGTTATTATTATCTCAGTTGTGAATTCTTTGAGACATGAAAGAAAACAATTATGCCTACACAGTATCCAATGATACAATTGATCAAAAAATTTGAAGTTACTTTTACCAAGTAATTAAAATAAAAAAACGATCTATTGTAAGATCGGGCGTTTCATTAACGCTTGCTTTTCTAATGACAATATTATTCAATTGAGGACCCTTACAACTAACATATAGCTTACTTACTAATAACAAATTTGAATAATAAAATCGAAACGTGGTGTAATCGTAAATACTGTTTTTGTGTTTTGCGTCAGTACAGGTTATGGTAGCAAAATACAAGTTATTGCGCTCAGATCAAGAATAATAATGATTGCACTTTTACCTTCGTGGTTTTAATTATTTTAATTAAAACCTTTTATCACTTAAGTAATCGGATTATAGAGATTACTTTCTTTCAACACTAATTCGCACAAGAACAGAAATTCGATCCTCTTCTGATAAAAATGGATCATGAATACTGACAATAAATTATTTTCTGTTCGTTATTCCCGCACAATATTAAAATAAACTGCACTAGAACACTGTAGTTGATTGAAGATGCACTTGAAGTAAAGTTTCGTTGTTAACTATTGGTTCCAGAGTACAAGGTAACTGACGCTATGTGTTATAAGATGAAGCGTGACGGAGACGAGCGTACGTCTGTTCAGCTCGTTAGATGATAAAGGTCTCCTCTAAAAATTCGCCGGTCTGTCTTTTTATACCCACCTTTTGGATTGGGCTTAGGTAAAATTATCATTTTATAACTAATTTTCCTATTGGTCCAGATAGGTGAGACGAAGATGACGTATCACTTTTTGGCGGTTGGTAACGGTTTTTCTAACCGTCGAATGTTGAGATGATTGACAGGTCGCTTCTGCTGTCATTGTTATTATTATTGGTACACAGATTCCTGATATGCATTTATAAAATTATGCTAACAGTTGTCATACACTTAATACCGTCACGATTGAGTTGATATTATTATCAAATTAAAGATTGTTTTGTTTCCTTTAAATTGATATCACTCGATCTCGGATTATCTTCACCTTAACCGACATTGTTAGAAAATCAATGTTCGGGTACACTATTCTTACTGTCGTCTGCTCTTTATGAGTCGCCGATTTTACACTTTTTAGTTAACCTTTCTCGTTTCCACATAACATTTTATTAAACAAATGTTTATGTGTGGACTCCATTAATACTGTACTGACGTTTTTTTTCACTGAACTTTACTTTTACACCTTAATTCTATACATAGTAATAAATGATCCTACTGACTAATGACATTTTGTTTACTGTTAGTTAGTTTTGAGCTACTATTTACAAATAAAATCGTGGCTAAACCTATCGTTTTAATATCATTTTTCGTTATGTTAATGCATAACCATTGTTCTGGTGCATTTTATTTTGCACTGGTGATAATTATTGATAGTCATTTTATTGACTAATGTTTGGTCTAAGTTTGTTAAGTGTAGAATATCGCCTACACTGAAATTTGGCCTTTATAATGCCTATGGGTTCTCAATTCGGTAAATTACAGAGACATCTTATTGGTATAAGATTCTCTTATATAGTTAGCTCTCTTTTCTGACAGGTATATTTGATGCAGAAATACATCTTAGTTCCTACAATAGTGCCATTGTTAACATTGGTTTTGGCATTCATTATCTACTGTTCATAGTCACATTTATTATCAGAAAAATGCTGATTTTGCTTTCACAGTATTTAACTGCTAATTCGTTTGTTTTTTGTTTATAAATGACATTCGGTTTACATTAACCATTTACTGAATTGACAGTTGAATTTAAATCTATTCTGTCCATTAGTTCGTTTTAGTCTCAGTCTAGTTGTAGTGTCAAATAGCTATTGGGTTACTGTTTCCCATGGCACTTCTGCTTTATTCTTCTCTCTTGGTTTCTTCTTTCTTGTTTATTTTGACTATTCTATACCTATTTACATGGTTATTCTGTTTTATGAAATCTAATAACATACACTTAGGTTAGGTGACATCTTGTGATGTTACATAATACACCCTCTTTAAAATTGATCATTTGAAAAATTTATATTTTGTAAAATTATCAATTCATGTCAGTTTCTTAGTATACTTCAATAAAGAAATTTTCTCTTGTATTCCTAGATTTTTTTAAACATATTATTGGTGTATTACTCTAGGTTGGCTCTTTATACAATAGTACAATTCTTAATTTACTAGTAATTTCAAGCTGCTTACTCTCTAAATCATTTAACTATAATGGGTCTTGTTTCTCAAGTTAATTATTCCCTGTTTTATTTACATTCTACTTTCTCACTACATATCTTTGCATTCGTGATCATTTGATGGTTATAATAAGTTATACCTCACAGATTCTTTCATAATATTCCTTGATATAATAAAACAATATAATTCCCTAACTGTAGTAGAGGTTCTGGAATCAGGGTGGCTCACTATGGCTAACATCCTCTGCCGTTCCTCCCTACACATTCTCAGATGCAGAGGCATTACTCTTCTCTGTCTGAGTAAAAATAAACATTGCACCTGGCAATAGTTGCACTATCACAACTCAAAAAAAATATCACATATCATTCGTATTCAATAATATAATATATTCCCTATAATATACAAGGTATCAGAGATTTTCATTTAGATCACATTTCTATCTTTATACTTGCTAACATACTTTCTTTCTTACAGGTAATTACTTCCTTTAGACTTGGTGTTTTTTAGTTATGCTTTTATCAGCTATATAGTTACTTATTTACTAGTTAACAATTTGTTATGGTTCATTTAAATATTTTTTAAGATTATACACTTGTTTAGATGCTTATAATACTTATGCACTTGTTTGTTCTATCTAGAGTTCACAATATATTGCTGTTTTCACTATAGTCTATTAAATCTTTCTTAACGAGTTATATTCCTCCTGAATTATCAGGCTTACATTGTTTGTATACTAAATGGTTTTCTCTCTTTTTTTTTTCTGATGTTCTCTGACATATACTTATGATGTATCATATTTGATAATTGACAAACATTGTCCTTTCCTTTCATTTCATTATAACAATAGTTATTCTTACAATTAATACTCTTTGTTATTTTTCTTCTCTACTCCTTCAAGTGATGGTGGTTTTCACTTATTCTGGATGATTTTATATACTATATACTATACTGTACTTACAATTTTATTTAACAATATACTAATATCTATTTCATAGACATTCTTGGGGTTTTCATGGTTTGTTTCACAAATATTAATTTTTCTTTCCTTACATTCCATAATACTGTCCTTCTTTTTATTTTACACACTTTGTTATACTGCCTCTCTACTCCTTCAAAGGTTAGTTGGGTGAACCTTTATTCTGGACGATTTTATACACTATATACTATGCTGTAATTACAAATTCATTTGACAATATACTAATATCTAATATCTAATTTCATAGACATGCTTGGGGTTTTCATGGTTTGTTTCACAAATATTAATTTTTCTTTCCTTACATTCCATAATAATGTCCTTCTTTTTATTTTACACACTTTGTTATACTGCCTCTCTACTCCTTCAAAGGTTAGTTGGGTGAACCTTTATTCTGGACGATTTTATACACTATATACTATGCTGTAATTACAAATTCATTTGACAATATACTAATATCTAATATCTAATTTCATAGACATGCTTGGGGTTTTCATGGTTTGTTTCACAAATATTAATTTTTCTTTCCTTACATTCCATAATAATGTCCTTCTTTTTATTTTACACACTTTGTTATACTGCCTCTCTACTCCTTCAAAGGTTAGTTGGGTGAACCTTTATTCTGGACGATTTTATACACTATATACTATGCTGTAATTACAAATTCATTTGACAATATACTAATATCTAATATCTAATTTCATAGACATGCTTGGGGTTTTCATGGTTTGTTTCACAAATATTAATTTTTCTTTCCTTACATTCCATAATAATGTCCTTCTTTTTATTTTACACACTTTGTTATACTGCCTCTCTACTCCTTCAAAGGTTAGTTGGGTGAACCTTTATTCTGGACGATTTTATACACTATATTTGAGTTTTATGAGAGGTATACTATAATCATTTTATAAACATTATGTCATATAGAACATTCATCTGGATACATATTTTTTCTAGGTATAGTACAGTAATTGCATTTTCTTATTAAATCATTTGATTGACCTTATTTAATATTCTATCCCCTGGGGTAATAGGTCTGGTACATTTTCATCATTAACAAATGGTTTGGTTTACATCTTAAATCTACACACTTTTGTAACTTGGTAAGGTAGATTGACTAGTTATAGCTAATTGGTTACCTTCAATATTTTGGGTAATTTAACAACAAATGAGTTTGTTTATAGTAGTGGTTTTTTCCAATATAGATATTTTACTTTTTTATAACATAAACGTTTGGGTGAGGAATGTTACTTCCTATTACATATTATTTCTCCTTAATATTCATCATTTCTTATTCGTCGATATTCATGGGGTTATTTGTGCTCTTCCACTCTATTGGGTCTATAATTGGTATTGTATTCTGGCGTCTTGGGATGTGCTGGGTCGGCTGCCATCTCCGGGTCTGAACTCTCTAGAGTTGCCTGCGCGGTTGTGCATTATTGTAAAGCCAGGCCTCTCACAGACTGGTACCCAATCTCCTTCGTCATCATTATTTGTGGTGTTTGGCGGCGGTCGGGTATCAGGTCTCCCTGGGTCAGAATGGTCATTGGCTTGTATAAAATTCACTTGTGGCCTGTAGTCGCTATTGCGGTCGTCACCCTCAATACTACTACTCCTCCATCGTCCTCCTCTCATGCTTCCTCTTTCTCCACTGTGGCTGTCTCTACGTGGGTATCGTCGCCTTCGATCGGGGTTGTAATTAGCTTGTACGTAATTTGCCCGTCGATGTTGCGACGGTTGGTTATTCCCGCCTTGGTTTGGTGGTCGATTATTGTTGTTATTAAAATTGGGTCTCCGGTTATTGTTATTATTATTATTGTTATTCGGGTTATTTGGCCTATTATTTTGGTTGTTGTTATTAGTGTTATTATAATTTTGGTTTATCGGACCGTTGTTATTATTAAAATTGTTTCGAGAATTTCGAGGGTAGTTATTGTTATTATTATTATTCGTAATGCCGCCTGTGGTATTGAACTGGTCATTTCGTCGACGACTCCTCCGGTAATACCCTTCGTGTTCCTGATCTTCGAGCAGCGCTGACATAGCTGCTATTGTCTTAATCTGTCCCCACTGACGCGCTTTTGCGACACCCTCTTCAAAGTGATAGGACAATTTTGTGACAAGACATTCCTCCGGTATCTTTGTTTCTAGATTCCTTGCAAGACATACTTGACCTAAGAAATACGAAGTCATGGTCCCTCCTCGGTTCGCATCATATCTTCCGTGGCATATATGGTCTCGTACGATATTTTGCGTCGCCTCGGACCAGTATTTTGCGCGGAATTGAGTTTTAAATTCATCATAGCTGTGAACCTCGTGGCGTGTTGCGGTCCACCAATTGTCGTAGATTTCTTTAAAGTATTCATCGATTAAATTTTTTATGTTATTCCATCTAGTTTCTCTAATCCGCGCCAAGTGTTCCTCTACACGTGTTAAAAATTCAATGGGATTACGACGATAGTTTCTAAAATTGATAGCGTCGCGGTTATCATTCGGTATTAAGTATTGGCCTGGTATCGGACGGTTGCGGATAATCTCAATCTCCTCCCGCATTTGTACTATTTCTTGTTGTTTAATTTCTTCGATCCTCTCTCGATTTGTGACCGTTAAATTCCTCACTGCATCCACAGAGATACTCAATTCTTCGCAGCGCTCACCTATGTCTAATCTTACTCGTTTAATTTCATCTTGGTTTGCCCTTTTTAAAGATTCTATCCTAGTTTCGGTCACCTCCTCCATGGTATTAAATCTCCCGTCGACCTCTTCTCTGGTTCGCTGCAAGTCCTGGTCGTGCTGTTCACACCTTTTATTTACTTCGACAATTTCCTCCCTCACAACGGCAATCTCCCAGTCGATTCTAGTGCTTATTTTATCACTGCCTTCTTCCATCCTCCTGCTAATTTCGATCAAGGTGGTATTCAATTCTTCTCTAATGGCTTGGCAGTTATTGTCGATTTTATTGTTCAGTGCGTCCATAGACTTATGAGTATTGTCAATCCTTTTATTTAGGTCCTCCTTCAGTGATTCCATATTCTTACTAAGTGATTCCATATTTTTATTCATTGATCGACTATCTTCCTTCACCTGTCCGAATTGTTCCATCATCATTCTCATCATTTGATCCCATTTTGCCTCTTCGGATGGTCTGTTTGTTTGTGGGAGTTCTTCAGACCGTCTGGGTTGGTTGTCAACAGTCACTTCTATCTCTGGTGCTACGTGATGTGTTTCGTCGGTACTAGTCTCGATATTGTTGATTGTAATAACTCCCATCTCGTCTGTGGGTTGCTCTTCGTATGTATCTACCTCCCGTTGCATCTCTCCTACTCTACTGTCCTTATATCTTGTATCGTACTGGTGGGTGTGCGGCATGTTAATTTTTTCGTGTCTACCGGGCTAATATAAAATATAAAAAATATATTTATTTAATTTTTTTTTTTTTTTAAGCCACACTAGTTGGTGCGCCAATTTATAACTAAAAACGCGTAACTAGGGGTTTTATTATTCGGTTTGGTATTTCCTCCTTTTATAAAGCCCCACGTTGGGCGCCAATTTATAACGAAACCGGAATACTAGGGGTTTTATTATTATATTTATAAAATTATTATGTTTATTTGTTATAGTAATTATATTATAGTAATAGTTAAATTCCGTTTAAAGCCACACGGGTGGTCTACTCTATTTGTAATAAAATGAAAACGCGTGTGTTTACAATTAACTTGAAGTAAAATAATAAAAGAGTTGTTGTTTAAATTTAAATTTGTGGTTAAAGTATTAAAAGTCTCATTAAAACAAAATTCATCTATGGGTGAAGTGTTCCTTGGAGATAACTCAATGTTGAGAATGGTTGTTTCTACTTGAAGGTGACCAATGTAGTAAAGTATTTTACCATACAACATTCAAGTTACTCACAGTGTTTACAATGGTTTAAATACTCTTGTTTTTAAAGAATTCCCTTGTATTAAACAAAAAATAATAAAGTTGATTTTATTTAAATGTTAGATTATCTTAAATTAAAATATGAAGTATGACAGTTGATTGCTTGATAGTAGATCTCGTCTGGTTGAAACTGGTTGTAGAAACTTCTTCTGATTACAGGTAGTCTGAGTAAGTCAAGTCCTGTAAAGTCTGGACAATATCATAAACAAACATATACTTTTACGTACCTGATTGCGTTTACTTGAAGCTCACTAAACTGTCAACTCAGCTTACATTCATCAACTCCCTTTAGTTGCAAGGTTATGTCACCTTGTTTATTAAATTAATGGGCGCCACACGGATTTATTCAGGGAAAATCCCGTGTAAAACCCGTTCATAAAAACTAATAGATGAATTGAAAATTTAAAATAGTTGAATACCACTTTTTGGCAATGCTATTCCAATATGTCAAACACAACAGAAGGTTGTTTAAGTTTAATAAAAGAAACTATTTAATTATTCAGAAAAAATAAAATAAATCAAATCAGGTGATGCTGTTAATAATGGGTTTATTTGCACCCTTCTAGAGAATTCAAAAAATACACATAATGTAACATATAAAGTTGTACAATGAAAACTTAATTATTATATGCCTCATACGGCTTGCTCAGAACATGAGTTATAAATCTGGTTAAGTCCAGATACTATTTATTGTAATATAAAATTATTACAATTATTACTATTAGTATTATTGTTATTATTATCGTTATTATTATCTCAGTTGTGAATTCTTTGAGACATGAAAGAAAACAATTATGCCTACACAGTATCCAATGATACAATTGATCAAAAAATTTGAAGTTACTTTTACCAAGTAATTAAAATAAAAAAACGATCTATTGTAAGATCGGGCGTTTCATTAACGCTTGCTTTTCTAATGACAATATTATTCAATTGAGGACCCTTACAACTAACATATAGCTTACTTACTAATAACAAATTTGAATAATAAAATCGAAACGTGGTGTAATCGTAAATACTGTTTTTGTGTTTTGCGTCAGTACAGGTTATGGTAGCAAAATACAAGTTATTGCGCTCAGATCAAGAATAATAATGATTGCACTTTTACCTTCGTGGTTTTAATTATTTTAATTAAAACCTTTTATCACTTAAGTAATCGGATTATAGAGATTACTTTCTTTCAACACTAATTCGCACAAGAACAGAAATTCGATCCTCTTCTGATAAAAATGGATCATGAATACTGACAATAAATTATTTTCTGTTCGTTATTCCCGCACAATATTAAAATAAACTGCACTAGAACACTGTAGTTGATTGAAGATGCACTTGAAGTAAAGTTTCGTTGTTAACTATTGGTTCCAGAGTACAAGGTAACTGACGCTATGTGTTATAAGATGAAGCGTGACGGAGACGAGCGTACGTCTGTTCAGCTCGTTAGATGATAAAGGTCTCCTCTAAAAATTCGCCGGTCTGTCTTTTTATACCCACCTTTTGGATTGGGCTTAGGTAAAATTATCATTTTATAACTAATTTTCCTATTGGTCCAGATAGGTGAGACGAAGATGACGTATCACTTTTTGGCGGTTGGTAACGGTTTTTCTAACCGTCGAATGTTGAGATGATTGACAGGTCGCTTCTGCTGTCATTGTTATTATTATTGGTACACAGATTCCTGATATGCATTTATAAAATTATGCTAACAGTTGTCATACACTTAATACCGTCACGATTGAGTTGATATTATTATCAAATTAAAGATTGTTTTGTTTCCTTTAAATTGATATCACTCGATCTCGGATTATCTTCACCTTAACCGACATTGTTAGAAAATCAATGTTCGGGTACACTATTCTTACTGTCGTCTGCTCTTTATGAGTCGCCGATTTTACACTTTTTAGTTAACCTTTCTCGTTTCCACATAACATTTTATTAAACAAATGTTTATGTGTGGACTCCATTAATACTGTACTGACGTTTTTTTTCACTGAACTTTACTTTTACACCTTAATTCTATACATAGTAATAAATGATCCTACTGACTAATGACATTTTGTTTACTGTTAGTTAGTTTTGAGCTACTATTTACAAATAAAATCGTGGCTAAACCTATCGTTTTAATATCATTTTTCGTTATGTTAATGCATAACCATTGTTCTGGTGCATTTTATTTTGCACTGGTGATAATTATTGATAGTCATTTTATTGACTAATGTTTGGTCTAAGTTTGTTAAGTGTAGAATATCGCCTACACTGAAATTTGGCCTTTATAATGCCTATGGGTTCTCAATTCGGTAAATTACAGAGACATCTTATTGGTATAAGATTCTCTTATATAGTTAGCTCTCTTTTCTGACAGGTATATTTGATGCAGAAATACATCTTAGTTCCTACAATAGTGCCATTGTTAACATTGGTTTTGGCATTCATTATCTACTGTTCATAGTCACATTTATTATCAGAAAAATGCTGATTTTGCTTTCACAGTATTTAACTGCTAATTCGTTTGTTTTTTGTTTATAAATGACATTCGGTTTACATTAACCATTTACTGAATTGACAGTTGAATTTAAATCTATTCTGTCCATTAGTTCGTTTTAGTCTCAGTCTAGTTGTAGTGTCAAACAGCTATTGGGTTACTGTTTCCCATGGCACTTCTGCTTTATTCTTCTCTCTTGGTTTCTTCTTTCTTGTTTATTTTGACTATTCTATACCTATTTACATGGTTATTCTGTTTTATGAAATCTAATAACATACACTTAGGTTAGGTGACATCTTGTGATGTTACACTGTATAAGGGGATGTTAGATAATAGTAGTAAAATCAGAAAGGACTGGTAATAGTTTAAGTTTTAATAGAATTAAGAAGTTTAAATGGCTGATATTGTTCAAAGCCATGAACTCCATATTTTTAAAAAAGAGTTCTAATAGAATAAGGTTTATATGTTTAGAGTAAGTTGTATTAGTTATATCACAGCATATATCCAAATTAAAATGTTTCAGTATGGATGCTGTATTAATTTACAAATGAGTTAAATGTATGTTCAAAATGGTTTCAGCAAACATGTCCAACTTCAAAGACTGCTGATTAATGTTAATTATTATTTTTGTAACAGTAGCATGAATTAGATGCTACACATAACAATAGTTATGTAAACAATTTTCTTTTATGTCATGTTAACTATTAAGAGTCAGAGGAGGAGTAGAATTAAATTTATTTGAAAAAACCATACATGTAAAATATAAACTCTAGGCCAAATAATGAATTCATAAAAATTAAAATAAACCAGTTAATTCACCAATGAACCATGTAAACTGACAAGATTTAGGTAAGGTAGATCAATTAACAACTACTGTAAATGAACCTATGATTTAAAAGAGTAATATAGAAAAATATCTTAAATTATTGAAAATTTTTGAAATGTATAAAATAACTATTTGTAAAGAGGAATGGTAAATTCAGAAATTATCACTAAAAGACAGTTCAAATGTTAAATTTATATGTAATTAAG
Organism: Magicicada septendecula; assembly: GCA_034769895.1. NCBI lineage: Eukaryota > Metazoa > Arthropoda > Insecta > Hemiptera > Cicadidae > Magicicada > Magicicada septendecula. The sequence continues at coordinate 141,142,960 of CM068367.1, read as the reverse complement.
GAAAGGAAAGGATTTGTGACCATTTGAAATTTATTATAATTAAATTAATAACACTTAAAATGGCAGTAAAAGTGTGGAAGGACGGAAACAGTTTTTTTGGGCCTAGATTTCCAAAAAGACAGAAATTTGGTAATTTTAACAAAATTCTCAACAAATATGGACTATGACATATCAAATTAAACAGAATGAGATAAATAAACCAATTATATGGTTAATAGTCAATGAAAGCGAACAATAAACTAAAATTATTCCATATATAATGTACTTTGGAATTATGTACATGGGAAGTGAAAATTATTTTAACAATACTTTTCCAATATTAACTTGGCGAGATATTTCCTAAAGTGGAGGAAGTAAGTTAGTTCTTTGTTAACATTCAAACGGAACAGTCGATGCGGAATCGCGTTCTTAAAACCGTATAATGGAGTGCATAGGTTAAAGCCTAAAATCAGTGGAAAACGGGAGTTACGTAAATTAACACTTTTCGAGTCAAAACTAATGAAATAATCCACAAGAATAGTGAAAACGAACAATACACCACATAATACAAGTGATTTAAACTATTGAAACTACATAATATTAATAATTCACTCTACAACAGATTAACAATTCTTCGTCACTAACAGACATAAAGTGAACACCTCTAATAGAAAACAATTAACACCAGTGGACACTGAACACTCATCCAGAATACCTCAACCAACATAGTAGACAGTATACACAATTTCGGAGATCCATAAAACAATTATAACGGTGAATTTATTGTGAGATTTTCCTGTGACCAAAATACATATAACCTCATCAATTCAGCTAGCCGCCATGATGGTCCCAAGATACACTGCGACCTTTCTCTACTGATTTCATAGAAGCAGCATTGGTTTGAGAATTCAACTATATTAAACATTATATATTATTCACAATTGTTAAATATTAATTATTTAAGATTATTTCTTGTAAATGTTATACTTTCTAGTCCTGCCCTTCTCTGTGTGACAGTACGAAAAGCCTGATATAAAATGTATGTTATACAAGGTAGCAAATTATTGTATTTCGATATTTTTTTACATTCATTTTTATGGGTAATACAATTTCCCTGGTTTTGCCGGCAGCGACGCATTTCCGAGACAACGAAATAATTTCAAGGCCAGCAGTGTACGTGCAAATAAGAACACTTAAAATGGTTACAGCAACTAATACCGGCTCTACATACGTCTGTTTCATTGGCCGACAACGCCAAACGTCATTAACAAAAGAATGACGTGCATAAAATACGTAACAAGCAGGGCGTTTATGTAACGAAAGACAAAGAACAATGACGTGTGCACACACATACATACGTAAAAATTGCGTATTGTTCGGCCCAGTCTACACAACACCGCAGCAGCGGTAACACCTTGCTAAAGGCAGCCGGCAATTTATACCGGCCTAGTTGTTTTAAACAGTTCAAAATGTAATTACGTGCTAGCTAAAAGAGAACTAAGACAGTGTGCAGTGATTGTTTTTCAAAATTATACATTAGAGTCAGTGAATATAGTAAAAAATGTAACCACGCCACTTTGAGACAGCAACATGTGAATCCGCTTTGAGAACTTCTAGTCTACAGAATCAGGAAAGTGCAAAACCAAAATTTTACTTAAAGAGCTCTTTACCCCAATTGCAGAAATATATGTGTACCCAAAAAGTAAATTGAGATTGTAAGTATGAATGAGAGTGAGGAAGTGGGGCGTGTATGATAAATGTCGACATCCAAATGGGGTGTTGGTTTGCGTTTGTTTTAAGAAAATATAATTAAAATCATTTAATAATGAAGCAGCTGCATAGTCAATATATAAAGTGTGGTAAACTGACATTTAAGAAAATATAAAAGAGTTGTATAACAAAAGAGAGTTAATGTAAGCAAATGCCGCCATTTTGAATTCTTGTCCGGTGTACACATAAAAGAGAATAAACCAATATTGATGTTTAATGTTTTTCAACTGAACGTATTTTTTATTTCAATGCCTATCTCTGTCAGCAATCACGCTGAGTCGAAACCCTGGACCCTAGGTAATAATAATAAGATTGAAACAACAGGCTGTTCAAAGTATGGTAAGTACCATAATTATGGTGTGCGGGACATACGTGTCTGATATAAGTAATGTAAACAAAACCAAATATATGGTGCTTGTTATTTCTTCTTCTAAATACATTTATATGAAGATAAAAAAGTGTGTAAAGGTACAATTTGCGCCCGGAACAGTGACTATTTAAATTTGCATCAGGTACATCTGACTATATTATAAAATAATCGTTGAAAGAACCCTTTTTTGATAATTATATAAAATTTTAACCTGTATTCACATATCGATATATCCCTGTGACGGAGTCGAACAATTGCTCTAAATCGATTTAAAATCGATTATTGTTAATAATTGTCAATAAATCAATTTATTTCAACTGTGTGAATTATAAAATTATTTCACATTTTACTTTAAGTGTTTAATTAACCACGAGACTTCCTGGAAGACGAGGATTATTAACGAAGGGTGAGATACTGGAGCAGCACTGAAAATCATTAATCGATTGCTGAAAGGAGATAATCTGATTAACTCCAGATTTTGTTAAGCTCTACCAGAAGTGCAAATTAAACCAAAAGTACCTTACAGAATTTTAAAAATTTGAATAAAACATAAAACCAGGATTAATTCTAAATTATATACCCAACAAACAAACATAAAATTTTTTTTTACAAAAATTTTTTTATTATTTGTAACTACAGTTTACAGGTCTTGTTACAATTTGGCGCTCGCAACAGTGGGGCTTAAAATAGTCGAACAGCGGCTTGTTACCAATCGACACTACCCACAGCGGAGCGAAACGTTGAATAGCATAAAGGTTTTAAACGAACCCAACAACATTTTTACTTATTTTTATTTGTACGTGTTACAATATATATAAATATATACAGTAACTACATTCACACAACACAGACATATAAATTCAATAGGAATTACAGTCCAAATTTGGCTCTCTGTCATTGATAAAACTATTTTAAACTCCAAATTTATACCAGCAAACTCAAGGTTAGCCCCACCCATTTTATAACCTGGCCCACCCATGTGACCTACGCTAGACCCACCACTGTATGTGTGTTTTAAAGTCATAAATTTCACATTGATGTTTATTAGAATTTTCCCATTTTTGTGTTTCATTTCGATTGCTTTCTGGAAACAACCCTTTCTGACTGGCTGTTCAATTACCCAGAATATTGTGTTTCTCTCATGAAGAACTAACACTGATTATTCCAGATAACACATACTGTTACATGGTCTGGTCTACTGCTGATTTGTTTATTCCACAGCCCTGTCTGATATGGTGCCTGTGATGTCTACTCGTAAGCATTTTCCACATTCAAACGTTTTATAATGTTTAAGTATAACTGACAATATTAATAAACATACAGTGTTGACAATTTTTATTTTATTTTAGAGAACTGAAAATGACTATTGATGCTGTGGTAGGCAATGGTTTCATAAATTAAAGTGGCATAATTAAAAAAAAATTAAAACCATTACACACTACATTAAAATTATGTTATAAAGAAATTCCACTTTTTCAGTAAAAATGTTGCATTTATTTTGATTTACATTAATTTTTGTTTAGTTTTATCAAAACAAAAAATTAAATCTATTACATTTTAATTAAATTATTTTGGAACGGCATCTCTTATTTGTGTATCTCATATTTTTCGCAAAATTGGAACTTGGACACTGATTCTGCATTTTTCAGTAGATTCCATCTCGTATTTAATTTTGTTTCCTTAATAAAAAAAGTTTAATATTGAATAATATCCTCTCAAGTTTAATTATTTGACACTTGCAAACATATTATATCTCAGTATATCCAACAGTTTTTTATAACCACTACTATATTCTTCGCAATATTTTGATAAAGTACAAGTACATGAATTATATTTTTCATCTGCAATATGAGGTCTTCTAGGTACTTTTATTTTCAATTCCTGAAACAAAATTGATATCCAGTTAACACCTATGTGTCTAGTAGCTACACACACACTGTTCAGAGAACACTGTTGTTTTCATATTACTTCCATATTCCTTAAGGAAATGGAAGTATGGTGATGGAAAAAAACATCGTGTTCGAGATTATTGCAGATTCTGATTGTACTACACTCAAAACATGAAAAAAGTCGTTTTTCGAAAAGTGTCTGTGTGTGTGTCTGTCTGTAGATTTTTTTTTATGGCAAACGATAACAGCCGCAAATTCAAACAGAATCAAATAATTTTTTGCATATAGCCCTGATTTGTAGAGTACTCACTACCTATTGTTTTTGGTGAAGATCGGTTGAGGGAAAGGGGTAGTTTACCTGCAACGGTTTTTTTTATCAAGGGTAAATTTCTTTTTTGGCAAACGATAACAGCCGCAATTTCAAACAGAATCAAATAATGTTTCGCATACAGTCCTAAATTGTAGAGTTCTCAAGATCTATTGTTTTTGGTGAAGATCGGTTAAGGGAAAGGGGTAGTTTACCTGCAACATTTTATGTTTTAACAAGGGTATTTTCTATGGCAAACGATAACAGCCGCAAATTCAAACAGAATCAAAAGATTATTTGCATACAGCCCTGATTTGTAGAGTACTCAAGACTTATTGTTTTTGGTGAAGATCAATTAAGTGGAAGGGGTAGTTTACCTGCAACATTTTTTTATCAAGTGTAATTTTCTATGGCAAACGATAACAGCCGCAAATTCAAACAGAATCAAATAATTTTTTGCATATGTCCCTGAATTGTAGAGATCTCAAGGACTTTCGATTTTGGTGAAGATCGGTTAAGGGGAAGGGGTAGTTTACCTACAACCTTTTACGTTTTAACAACAGTAAAGTACTTGAAAATTCATTTAATCTTTTTCAAACAGTGGTAATTGTTAAAAATAAAATAATTTTGTTGCCAGGCAATAAAATTATAATTTTTTCATTTTAATGTAAATCATGTATGAGTTTATAGTATAATGGATTAATTTACACTCAAAATGTACAAACAGAAAATTTTGTTACAAACATCAATATCGTTCGTGGCAGGCAAGCATATCTCAGTTATGTAATGTTTACGTTTCCATTTTATTATTATGACTACTGCAATAAAAAGGCAGGGAAGACACACACACACACACACACACACACACACACACACACACAAAATTCGCATTATTTCTGGCCTCACTCATGTTTATTTTCTTACATTTGCACGCTTTTTAAATGGTAAGTGCCGAAACCCATACCAACATAACGCATGCAAGTCGAAAAAGTGTCCAGCGTGGATAGCGATTTGCTTCCTGTGGATCGCTGGGCAGTGTAACTGCACGTGTTTACAGAGGAACGATTCATAGACAGACTTTTCGTCTTTAGGGAATGAACCCTCTGCAAGATGCTGAGGGTCCATGAGTGACTTCGGAGCGCTCCTTCTTTTTCGCGTGTTTGTTCTGTGAAACATACACTGTAGATTCGCAGCTTTACTCTAAGCAATGCTCAATAGGAAATGTTGAAAATTTTTGTCCACGGTGTACCCTCATACACACTAAACCTGCTCTGATGTTTTAATTACGGACATCATAATATTAAAACTTTGGAAACTTGAGCACTACTTAATGGAGATCAATCATTAACTTATACAAGCCATTAATTTTATGCATATTTTATATATATGTGTACAACCTTATCGGCAACAAAGAAGTAGTTTTTGTTAAAATTCCTTCCCGGGATATTTGGCCGTAGTCCAATGTTTTCTACAAGACCAGACGTTTCGGCAATGCCATCGACTTCCATTATCAGTGAAAATCGAGTGTGATAACGTGAGGTGGTATACGTTAGTGACCACAGTACTGTGGTTAAGGCTGAAGCAGTAAGTAGAAAGAAGTAGTTTCTATGGTAATATTTCATTTCGAAAATGATTTTAAATATAAATCTTAGAATATGGAAGTCATGTATGGTTCTCCATACCAATATTTTTATTGTAAAATATTTGAGAAACACAAGCTGAGAGTAATCAAAAACTGTATTTCTAATTTAATGGAAGAAATCAGATAATGCATAGCTTTTTTATAATCATTGTTACCTTCTTAGAAATCCCACTTGCTCAAATTTCTGTTTGGATCCATTACACTGGACGAGTTCATGTTTTTCAGTTTCAACATATCGTTTTTTCATTTGTATTTTACCACCAATTTTCGTCGATGTGAGTCCTGCCACGTTAAAGTTTTGAACTTCAACATCACTGGGAATTAAAATTTTGAAACTTCCATTTGAGTTCAAAATCAGTAAATAAATACTGATTGTTACATAAATACTGATAATTACACAAATTATTAATGTGTGTAATAATTAATCTATATTATGTTAAACAATGAGGAAAGTTAATGATCTGAAAAATTCCTAATTTATCCATTAAAAAGTTTGAAAATTAAAACAGCCTAAATTTAAAGCAGATTTCTGTATTTGAACAAGAGTAACACTGACTGTAAATGCTTAACTGTTTGTCACAAATTATAAAATGAACATGGCTGACATATTATGAAAAAAGTCTGAAAGTTTACACATTTGGTGGAATCCTGGGCCAGTACAACAATTAAGCATGCTACAGTCGGAATTATGCTTTTGGATCACTTTGACATAATAACATGTGGCACTATCTCTCTATAACAGTGGTTTTTAACTTGAAAGTGCCTGAGGGCCACAATTAAACTCAGGAACCTACCTACAGGCCGTATCATAAGCGATCAATTTTTGACAAGTAAAGTAAAAATTAAAAAAAGGCAGTACTTAATTGTATATAAGTAAAAAGGGGTAATTCACACATTTAACATATCTGACTACATATTTTTAATGGTACATTTTTTCATAGATTCCTCTTACAAGATTATCCTCAGTTAACATTATACCGTATTATTCATTTACTTATTACAATAAACAGAGTAATTAATAAATTGGTTTTTGAAGTTAAGGTCACAGGCCACATAAAAAAGGTGTTACAGGCCCCCAGTTGGAAATCACTGCTCTACAGCAATCAGATGGTCCCATTCAGTCTATGTGGATACAGAATTGCCACAGTTAATATTCATCAACCGCAACTTATCACATTCAATGAAGCTGAACCGCTGTTATCATCAACAATCTGCTGTCAGTATAGGACTCAGTTCAAAACATGTCAACAACGCGACTATTTGAATGGAGCTCAGAAATCATTTACAACTAATAAAGGCTGCTATGATTTCTGATGTAATGATTAAAATAATGCAGTACTAACTGCTACAGTTGTAACGGGACAGAAGTGGGTGATGGGTTTTAGTTTAATTGTAAATGTGACGCACAGGAGTTACCCACACAGGGCCTCAATTTTAACCATAGACATTCCTTGTCAGGGTACCCAGTTGCACGTTTGGTCTGTACGCCCCGCAATAAGCTACTTTCCAGCTGCTCTAGAATGTCTCAAAGCACGCGTATGCTTGCCCGTACAGATGAATCGGCACGAACAAGGCTCGCCGGTCAGCCAGAGGGAATCTACCGTACCTGGTGGTCACTAATTACTGTGTCACGTGATTCCTTTTGAGCCTATCAAAAAGCAAGTTGGTGTGTATGAGAATGCCTTGGCCATCTTGGGAGCATCGTTTTGGCGTCTGTCGTCTTATAGCTATAGAACCGCGCGGTTCAGCATAAAGGCTTGCGAGCCGAAAATTTATTATAACTTTCAAAAATGTGGTCTAAAGTATAATATAAAGTGGTATAAAAATGTGAGAGCAGTTACAATTCAGTGGCGTAAAAAATTTAACCAGCAGAAACTTTTTCGGACTAAAACAGTGCGAGAGTAAATTGGACGACTAAAGGAATAAGGGATGAACTAACTTAAAAAAAGTGGCGGAGTAAATCATGAAAGTAAACTGACAATCTAACTTACCATCAATATACATATATAAATAAAATTTATATAAAGAATCAAGAGATCTCTTATTTAAATTAAATGGCGTAAAAAATGAATGAAAGTGTGTGTGAGTAAATAGTGGGTTCCTTTCATTTAAGAGCGGGCCGAACACCGCCAGCCGGCCGCTAGCGGCTAGTCCTGTTTTAACATGGAGCGCAACTTAAAATCGAATTTTATAACACTTAAAATATGATTTAAAATTAAAATGTCACTACCGGAACATTAAATAGTCAAAGTTATAGTATTTTAGCCATTAAAGAATTGGTTAAGTAAAAAAAAGTATTTGTAAAACGAAAAATTAGAAGTATGATTGTCCATAAGTAAAGGCTAAAGTTGTATGGTTATTTTATTAACTCTTTAAAATTAAATGCGACTGTGTAAAATGTCGGAACTTATACCATATTAAAGGGCGTTTCTATAGCTTTGTTCCTGTAGTGATGGTTACCATATTTTCTTACCTGCATAGTTAAAAATATTAGATTTTTAAAGCCTTGTTCCCACGGCGCGTGGCTTGGCAAATCTCGAGTGGCCTCGAGTCGATCACTTCTCGTCAATACACCTTTGCCAGACGTTCTCTTGAAGTTATGTTAGTTAAGTCTCTGAACAAGTATGAATAAAGTTTACGAATCAGACAATGACGAGGAAGTAGCGTGTGCCGCAGCGGCTTATGTACTGTTGAGTGGTGAATTTTTGAAGAGGAAAATGGTGAAACCCAAAAGACGTTGGTGGATGGTGTCATTAAATAAAAGTCGAAGAAGGTAATTATAACAATACCAAAACTAATAAAATAAATATAAAATTTAAATTAGGCCATTTAAACAAACTGCAGTCAAACTAACTCCGATTTATTTGTTTGCAGATACAATGCTAGTGATATGCTGAGTGACATAAGAAAAGAACCATCTGGCAGATTTGAAAACTTTTGCCGAATGTCAGCAACTGATTTTGAATATTTATTGAGTAGAATCGGACCATTTATAGCGAGACGAGACACAAACATGCGAAAAAGTATTCACATTCAAAAGAGACTAGCCGTTACATTACGTTTTTTGCTACTGGGGACAGCTATGCCAGTTTATCCTACTTATTTAAGTTCTCAAAGCAAACCGTATCCAGATGCGTAGATGAAGTGTGTACGGCCATAACACAAGAGCTGCAAGAAGAAGTAAAGGTAAGTAAATAAATAAACTCTTGTTTACATAAATTTAAAAGTTTAATGCCGTTTTAAAGAAATCCAATAATTAATAAGTGATTCGTGTCATTATTATGAAGTGATATATTACTGCAAAGTTATAAGTATCATTTCTAAGTAAAATAATCATAAACGTTAACGAAAACTAAGATTGAACTTAACTTCAAATAACAAACACAAACAATAATTTTAATCAGTGTTGAAATTTCGAAGAAGGTCAGCAACACTTGGACAGTGCTCTTCACTTTGGTTGTCATTCAGACCTTGTTGTGGTGTACTTGGAGTTGAAGAAGTATGCGCAGGCGAGGCATATGATGCAGAACTTTCACCAGAAACATAAACGGGTTGATCCTGATGTTGATTCATAGCATGACCTTGTTGAACATAACTTTGAAAATATCCAGGTTTTTGATAGTAATGATGAAATGGCATGTTGGGCTGTTGTTTCCTCGTGTTCTTGAAGTGAAACATCAAGTTGTCAATTTCGTGCATCGCTATTTCGGGAGTGTCATCATCTAGGGCTCTTAATTTATAACATAGTAGCTCACAAAACATATAGTTTTGGTCTTTTGCTACTTTAGGTTTAGCAGCAACTTGTTTCAAGAAAAGGTACGCCTCGTCCATATGTTTATCGACGTGTCCTGCCATTTCGGCTTTCCTTTTTTTGCCTTTATTAACTGCAGTTGTTCCCGTTGTGTCATGACTCTGTTCATCTTGAGATGCACTGTTCACACTAGAAGATTCTACCGGATCAGCGACGTTTTCATCTTCGGTATCTTGTAGATCATCTTCATTATCAGGTTCATTTTCCGGTCTCTGAAAACAAAGCATAATTGTCAGCCTTTTTGAAACCATGTTGTCCATATATTACCCTAAGCCCCCATATATTAACTAAAAACTAATAATCTACTACTAAAAAAATAATAATCTATTCTCTACTATATATATATAAGCAAATCTGTCGACCGTTCATTACATTTACAATAACAACCCTTTTTTTTACAGTTGCCCAAGAATGAACATGAGTGACTGAAAATAGCACAACGATACGAAAATCAATGGAACTTTCCGAACTGTTTGGGTGCGATTGACAGGAAATACGTTGTAATACAGTGTCCAGTGAATACATCCACAGAATTTTTCAACTATAAAGGGACCTTCAGTGTGGTACTTCTGGCTCTAGTGGATGCCTGTTATTGTTTCACATTTGTGGACATTGGATGCCAAGGTTGGATAAGTGATGGGGGAGTTTTCAAAAATTCATCTTTGTTCCCTAAACTGGAAATGGGTCAACTGAAACTTCCACCTGATGGGCAGCTGCCTTCATCTGATAAAATATTACCGTATGTCTTCCTTGGCGACTCAGCTTTTGCCTTAAGTCGTCACATGATGAAGCCATATCCGGGTATCCTAGAAAAAGGAAGTGTGCAAAGAATTTTCAACTACCGGTTATCTCATGCACGCCGTGTTGTTGGAACGTTTTCGGTATAATGGCATCAGTTTTCCGAGTTTTTAGAAAACGAATGGTGCTAGAGCCCGATAAACTGAGCAATGTTACTCTAGCGTGCGTCCTTTTGCAGAACTTCATGAGGAGAAGCCCATCGTCAGCATCATGTTATACTCCTCCAGGTACGTTTGATACCGAAGTAGATGGTGAAATCATTCCCGGATCATGGAGAAACGACCAAAGTGGAATGACGTCCTTCATGACCATAAAGAAGACGGCTAGAAAACCAGGAGAAGAAGCTAACGCTATTCGAAACTCCTTTGCTGAGTATTTCACAACAAGTGGCAAGTTACCTTGGCAAGACAAGTATTGTTAATTCAAAAGTATGTGAACACCTGTGAAAATAATGTTTGTAATGAAAACTGTGTAACTGACTCTTACTAAAATGTGGTTTACTTTTTTAAAATGAATCATGGATGTGAAGTTTATGTCTAGTTTAAATTATTTTATTATATATATACACAAACTTTCAAATAGTGAACACTTACTTTTGGTTTTTTGTCCCAATCGTTTCGACGTGGTGTCCGTCTTCCTCAGTACGATTTGAAATACAGAATGTCTGTACAAAGTAACCGTTATGGGTTGTAGGTGTGTGTGGTGTTCTACATAATACACGTGTGGTGTTCTACCTACATATGGTGTAGGTTGTAACCAGTTCTACATCGGCCAGACAGGAAGATCTTTTTCAAGATACTCTGAACATTTAAAAGCCCTCACCACAAACTACATACACTCCACATTCGCCACACATTTACAAAATGAAAACCACTCTTACACAAACATAGAACACAACATGGAAATACTACACTACGCCCTAAAAGTAGAAAACTGAACACAGCAGAACAATATGAAATATACAGACATCACACACTACAACCAAACAACATATTAAATGACCAATTACACTATAGATCACATATACTTTTTGATACACTTGTCCAAACACACACTTTGAATCCCAGCGCCAATTCCCCCCCACCGGCAACCCCCACCACACACACCTACAACCCATAACGGTTACTTTGTACAGACATTCTGTATTTCAAATCCCACTGAGGAAGATGGACACCACATCGAAACGTTTGGGACAAAAAACCAAAAGTAAGTGTTCACTATTTGAAAGTTTGTGTATATATATAATATTTTAAAAAAGTGAATGAAGAGGATGTATAAACAAGACAAATTATTTTAAATTGGAGCCTCTGTTCTTTGACATTAATTTATGCTATAGTACGGGACTTAGCATTGTAAGCTTCGAGGTTACGCAATAGTAACAGCTCTTCCCCGCCCCTCGCCCTCCAGCGTTGTCGCACGTTACACTTGGTTATGCGGTGGCAAAGGCGGGGAGGATGGGGAGTGAAGCGACGTGGCAATACCGCAGTCGCCTCGAAGCTTATATTGATACGTCTCACATTATAGTGTTGTTAACATTTATTGTTAACCTACGAATAACCACTTGAAAAGTAAAAAAATAAATAAATGAAAAGTGAAATAATATATATAAAAACCTATGTTTCGTATTTCTATATCATATAATAAGAACCATTACGAGTATTTAAGAAATTCAGGTAAGTTAATAAGAAATGACAATAAGTGCTTACCTCAGTAGTTTTAGTTCCCCTTGGTGTGTAAACAGTGTGCAAAAATGACGCCATTTTGTCCTACACGAACCATTCTGGCTTGTATAATTCATTAGTTCCAGCCCCAGTTCTTGAACTCTTTTTTACTTTCATCGCCAACTTCCTGTAGGTAGCCATCAGATTTTCTTTCTTCCTCTTTAGCTCTTTCAAAGAACACTCAACACTCATGTTGCTTTGAATTCGTTTCCAAGCATCATAAACCTGGTTCTTATCTTTATGGTGTTCATTTTGTGGATTCCATATGACAGGTTCTCCCTCATATAAATCCAAAAACTCAATAATTACTTCATTACTCCACTCCATAATGAACTACTGATTATACTACCGATAATGAAAATTGCTATGTTAAAACTGCAAAACTACACTTGTACAAACCACAACAGGCTGTGGGAACAGGTGCACGAGCCATACTGAGGCTTGTCATCCGTCGAGCCACAAGCCTTTGATGTCCGAGCATTTACCGACATTTCACGGGAAAGGGCGAGCCACCCCGAGTCCCCTCGAGCATTGACGAGCCTTTACGTTCCCACGGCGCGAGATATGACAAACTTCAGACCAGGCTCGCCAAGCCACACGCCGTGGGAACAAGGCTTAAGACCTTACATATATCTATAGACATTGGTATTTCATGTAGTTCGCTGATCCGCAGGAAGATAGCAGTAGCGTCACGTCGGTATTGAAGATTCACGACTAGCGACACAGGAGGACGAAGTGGTTGTTTTGGTCATTTCTGGTTATTGAGTGACTGTGTTTAGGACAGAGAAGAAATCTTACGCTTTTACGCAATTAATTAATGCTGTGATATTTTAGTATTATTATATTATGTTTGGTTATTTGTGTTAAAGTTGTGCTGTTAGTTCAGTTGTCATTGTTATAGTATTATGTTTGTCAGTTTTACTTTTTGAAATGGGAAAAGCTCGTATCCCGATATCTGTAAAGAGAAAGAAAAAAAGGCTCAATTCAGCGTTAATACGTTACAATGAGGAAAGAAGGTAAGATTGTTGTGTTTATGCTTTATAATATTATTTTTATTATTTATAAGTTATTTTAATGTTATAATTAACACATAAATTGTAAGGAAGTTCTACCTGACAGACGGAATGGAAAACAGAGGTTCCCGGAAAATAGTTTTACTTGGCACTCATATGACCTATGCCAGTTATGGTCTTGATTGAAGGGTAATTATATTATCTAGTGAGAATAGGAATTAATTTTTCAAAATTTTAGATTTGTTTTAGAGTTAAACGTAAATCAAACATACTAAAAACCTATTTTTACATGGTCGTTATATTTAAAACGTACGGTATTTGCAATACGTAATTATAATTGCTAGGAATTCACTTTGTTTTGTTATATGTACGGATTCATGCACCATGCTCCGAGTTTCGTGTCATGAGTCATTGTTGACAAACTTGAAAAGTGAGGGTAGATTGAGTATAATGTATAATCATTTCCTACAGATGGGATTACTAATTCTCTCTCGGTTACACAAAAGTCAGATAGCTAAAATTATCGATGTGTATAGATTTTAATGTTTAATGACAAACTCGTCAAATGGCATCAATAATACATCCCCTTAGAGATAAAAAATGGGTAACATTGCCTACAAATTTAATATAAATATATTATTGTTATGCGAGTTTATATTTATTCTAGGAGACAAGCGGCAGAAAATAATACATTAGGACAGCTTGGAGAGGGACAATCGGCGCTTGGTCTGTTTCAACAAGAGTGCATGAAGAGTGAAGAGTGCGGAACATTTAGTGGAAGAAGAATTGTAAACATAGTTGATTTCTTCGAACAAGTGAAAGACTTGGACAAGCACAGCCCTTTTGGATGCACGTTTTCTAACATGAAAGTCATATCCGAAAAGAGGCTTGGACTTAAAAGTGGCTTTGTTTTCCAGTGTCAAATGTGTAATTTCAAAACTACGGTGTGCTCTGAAAAAAAAACACGCCAATTTGATGGATGTAAACACCGGTGCTGTTTGTGGGACTATTACCACAGGCGGCGGCCACGGTCACTTAGAAGAGTTTTTGAGTGTACTCGATATTCCATCGATGTCTCAGAGAACATTTAAGAAATACGAAGAAACTGTGTCAGCCGGATGGTCGGCGACGGCAGCGGCGGAGATGGTGGAGGCGGCTGCAGAGGAGGCACGACTGGGGCGAGAAAACAGCGAGGTGGACAAAGACGGCACACCGCTTATCACCGTGGTTGCTGGCGGCGCGTGGTGCAAACGATCCTACCGCACTAATTACTTGTCTCTGTTCGGCGTTGTAAGTAATTCATCTATTCTTTTTACAATATAAAACTCGATCCCCTCTAAAAATCATTTTCAATAATATTTCCTGGAATGTGTGTGTGCGTCCGTGTGTCCGAAATTCACCCTCGTATACTATTTAGCACAAAATAAAATGTAAAAAAATTATTTATTTACATGACGGGCGAATGGCGGGAGTGGTTTCGGCTGCGTATATTATAGGTATAACATAAAATGTAAACAAAATTATTTATTTTTGTAAGGGTGAATTATTCCCTTCGCTCTTATACTTTTTCTTATGAATTTATATGTAAGTAAAATAATTGGCCCGTACATGTATTATCATAAATTTATGGTAAAACCATTTGTTTCAGTATCATTTTGACAGTTCACTGGCTATTTTTGAACAACTGTATTGATTAATTTCTTTTGAAATGGACCTCCATACGCTCAATGTTAAAATTTGGATTTTTTAAACGTAATTTTCAAGCCCTTGAAAGTTTAAGAGGGGGCCGACCGTACGGTACGTATACAGTAACCATCACTACAGGGAACAAAGCTATAGAAACGCCCTTTAATATGGTATAAGTTTGACATTTTACACAGTCGCATTTAATTTTAAAGTGTTAATAAAATAACCATACAACTTTAGCCTTTACTTATGGACAATCATACTTCTAATTTTTCGTTTTACAAATACTTTTTTTACTTAACCAGTTCTTTAATGGCTAAAATACTATAACTTTGACTATTTAATGATCCGGTAGTGACATTTTAATGTTAAATCATATTTTAAGTATTATAAAATTCGATTTTAAGTTGCGCTCCATGTTAAAAACAGGACTAGCCGCTAGCGGCCGGCTGGCGGTGTTCGGCCCGCTCTTAATTTCTGGAATAAGGGGAATGAAGTAATTTACATATATGCAACATTCTGACCTGTTACATATATTTTATTTGAATTCGATCAGAATGGAATAAAATTAACTGAGTATGCAGGCTTCTTACCAAGAGGGGTTTTAAAGTTATTTGGTTTCGGTTTCAGGCAGCAATTGTTGGATACAGAACGAGAAAGGTGATTTTCCTCGGCATGAAAAACAAATATTGTACATCTTGTGCAGGCCAAAGCAAAGGGTCAACCAGCTAAAAAACATACCTGCTACAAGAACTGGGGCATGAGGCAGAGCTCCACGAGCATGGAAGCAGCCATTATCTGCGAGGGTTTCAAGCGAAGCGAGGAGATGTATAAGATAAGGTATGCCAAATTAATAGCCGACGGCGACCATAGTGTTTATAAGAAGATCTTGGAGAGCCGACCATACAAACACTTGACTGTCGAAAAAGTCGAATGTAAGAATCACCTTTTACGGAATATGTGTACAAGACTTAAGACTGTGGTATGCTCCAAAACACAGAAGTCATCAGTTTTTTTACGGAAGAAAATTGGGGATAACTTGTTACGTTGCAGGATGGCAGTAACTAAGGCTACAGAGCACAGAAAGACAGAAGACCGGCCGATCAGTGAAAAAATTAAAAACTTGCGGGAAGATATTCTAAACATTCCCAGTCACGTTTTTGGTGAACACAAGCGATGCGCAGAAAGAGGATACTTCTGTCAGCTTGACACATCAACTGCTCCAGCAGCAAGTAACCTAGTCCCACCCAGTCCCTAGTCAACTATCTGTTGGACTGTACCCCGCAATACATGATATCTTCAGAGATCTTAGTCGCCACAGCCGTAGCTTACTCATTGATGTAACCAGTAACTATGTAGAACATTACAATTCGATAGTTGCTAAGTTTATTGGGGGCAAAAGAATTAATTTTGCTACAAGTGGATCTTATCAGGGCCATTGTACAGCTGCTGTGGTACAGCATAACTCGGGTCATGCCCATTATAAGTTCCACAAAGCTGTATACAAATCAAGCCCAGGTACCTTTGCTAAGAGTAACGAATTAAAAAGAAAAAAGAAAAACGACCAAAAAAGAAATAACAAGAGGTGCCGGAAATCATTATTTGTAAATAGTAGCAATGACGAGATTGAGGGTGTGAATCATTAATGAAACAAATTCTCTACACGGTTGTTGATTGTGAAGCAATGATGTATGGGAGAAATAATGAAGATACAGCTCGCAAAGACCTAGAAAATGAAATTGGAAAAAAAATTAGAGAAGTGCTGGCTTTTCATTGATAAGGAGCACTATTTCCTTGGAGGAAGTCCTGATGGCCTAGTGAATGAAAATGCAACTGTTGAGATAAAGTGTCCATCATCTGCACAAGACGTGACTCCAGATGAGGCAATAAAGAAGAGAAAATTCACCTTCTGGACAGTCAATAAAAATGGAGAAGTTGGAGAAATCAACAAGAACCACAACTTTTATTACCAAATTCAAGGACAATTGAGAGTGATGAACCGGGAATTTTGTTTTTTTCGCTATGGACACCGAAAGGAATAAAAATAGCCGAAGTTGTTCGTGATAATAAATTTTGGGAGGAAAAAATGTTCCCGAAGTTGAAGAGATTTTATATGGACTGCCTTCTTCCCGAAATTATTGATCCCAGACACAACAGGTCAATGCCTATAAGAAATCCAAACTATATTGAGGAAGCAAGAAAAAAGCCGAAGAGAAGAAAATCAAGGTAACTAAAAAAAATTGAGCAAGAACAGACAGAGCGAGTAAATTGAGTTGATCTAGTACTGTAGATAATTTTGATTCTTTGTTATTTATTTTATGAATCGCTAAGTGTTACTATCTAAGTCAGCCAACACATTTGTGTATTAAATAATATTTTGCTAAATATGATTGATTGTATTTATATTTATCCACTATCACTATAGTCTAAAATATTTTGAGTTACAATTCTTTTGTTTAACTTGAAAGGAAAATAAAGTTATAAATATCTTCTTTATTAGTAAAGTAAAATTATTGGAATGTCAAGTTATAATAATTTATAGTAATAAAGAACTGCAAATTCCAAAATATTTTGTTGTAGTATTTTTTTGGAATGAGATGGGCAGAAGAATAGCACTCCAAGGGCTCGGCCAATTGCCGTGCCGGGGCAGATAGGTTGGCGACTTCGTGTTGACATTGGAAAACTTGGCAACACCGGTACACGTCCGTTTGAAGCGGCAACACAGGGGTTTTACCTATAACAGTGGTAAGGCAGATCACAAAATAAGTGAGCAATGAGTCACTCTACTAGCTAAACTACAGTAGTGCTCGAGACGCCAGTGGAGATCCCGTGCACTAAAAGGCGATATTTCAATTACGGTCGGCCCCCTCTTAATTAATTAATAAAATAAATAATTTAATTTCATTATAAGGATTAAGAGATAGAAGTTTGTTGTTTTGGTCAGATGGGGTTGTTACCTCAGTATGTAATATTGTTCATTTGAAATGTAGAGAATACAGAAGGAGGAAGCATGTTTTATTGAATCATAAAAAAAAAGAGAATGATAAAAAGAAATAAATCAAGTTGAAATAGTTAACCGTAAATGGGAGTAATTATTACAACATAAAACCCTAAATCATTTATAGGTTGCGAGTTCACGTGACGACCTTGGGACCCAATGAAGGTAAGCAGTGTGAATAATAAATTTTATTGCAATGTGAATAATAAATTTTATTAAATATTATTTGAAAGAATTGGACCATTACATTTGGCGCAACGAAACAGGGACTGTTTGTACAAATTTATATTTTGTACAGACCACGTCTACTCGTAAAAGTAAGTGATTTAGAGGTTGAAGCAGAGTACGTAAAAAATTACGAAAAACAATTTGATGTTATAGTATGATACGTAAGTGTAGACTAGTGAATAATACTGAATTCATGTAAAATAGGAGTTGTTAAAATATATGATAATTTCATAAGTTAAAAATGGCAGAAAATAACGAAAATAATATAAATGAAATAACTGAATTTAATGAATCAGCTGTCATGAGTAACCTGGGAGTTCATTCAACTCCGAATGTAGGTCAAGACAAAATAGCCGAAGTAAGTATTACAGATGAAACAGATATTACAGAGGATTCGGGAGTTCAGTTAACTCCAACCAACGCTAGACAAAATTTTCGGGGGGGGGATTGTTTGGTTACCGAGACGTTTGGGGAGTATGGATATTCTTCTAGGAGTAGGAGTCAGACCTTCCACATGCCCAGGAGTTTCCACTGGAAATAGGTATATTATTAAAAAAATACAGCAAACTCTCGATTATCTAGGCTAATCACCGGACAAATGTGCACGGATAGCTAAAAACACGGATAATGCGAGTTTGTGCTTTTTAATGCACAACGAAACTTTT
Source organism: Magicicada septendecula (assembly GCA_034769895.1). NCBI lineage: Eukaryota > Metazoa > Arthropoda > Insecta > Hemiptera > Cicadidae > Magicicada > Magicicada septendecula. The sequence goes on along the minus strand of CM068367.1, from coordinate 141,124,083 downwards.
AATAATAGGGAACATACAATACTGTTTGAAAATGCAATAATGTCAAACATTTAACACATTCAATTATCACTGTTATCAATAAGGTAAGCCGAAATAAAAATTGTTTACGTCTATTGTTGGTAAAACACTTGAGGTACAAAAACTATACAAGACATCAATCAGCCATGACTGTTATCACAGAACAGCAACAAAGAACTGCTATACAGTACATTGTTTGGTGTTTAATTCTTGAACAAAGCATGCCGCCAGGTCACTTGCAGACGAGAGAGCACTCGAATTCCAAGTGCGCAGTTCACATTATTCAAAATGCCGTGACGAAAATAAAGGAAATAAAATAATACAATAAACCTCGGGGATGAACAGATAACCAACAAACCGGATAATCAGCACACGGATAATCGAGTTTGCTGTACGTCTTTTCGTGTTTTTAGCAAAAACATTAATTTTATTTACAGAGTATAGGCTACTGTTCAAAGGTTTATATTAAATTTGTTACAGCAGTGGCATTAATACATTGAAACAGTCTCAAAATCTTCAAAGAGACAAACTTATAAAACAAAATCCAATCTTCTATCTTTTTTCGATGCAAATTTATTTATGACTTCATCTGTTGAAATGTCCCTGTTTCTGTGCATGGACATCAACGCTAATCCACTGAGGCGACTCTGTCCACAAGAGTTTCTCAAGTAGGTCTTCAGTCTTCTTAATGTGGAAAAGGTACGTTCAGGTGTACAAGTGGTAACTGGCAAAGTGGAGAATATATTTAACGGAATGAAGATATTCGGGTAAAACTCCTCATTACATTCTCCTAAAGCTTCGATAGCACAGGATGGGCGGTCAGTCTCATCCCTCTTCTCCCAAAAAATTCTCAATAGGTCAAACTCTGATTGTAACAGATCCAAATTAACTTTGTTTTGGTACAACTTCAAGCTTTCAGTGTCTAAAAAAGTAGTAGGCTTACAGCAAACGGATGGTAAAAGAGAGTTTAAATTTGCAAATACTTCTTTGTGATCAAGAAATCTTATTTTTAGCTGATTGTTAAAATCATCGAGAAGTGGAATGGCCATAGAGATGCGAAAATACTTTTCTGGGTCTTCCGTTTGTATGTTACAACGGTTACGTTGTGATGGAGTTAAACGGGGAAGCGTGATTTCTCCGCCAACATCAGCTAGTAAGGATTTTGCAGACTTGTATATAATGGAGAATTCACACTCAATATTCATACGAATATTCTGAAAGAGGTCAACAATATTTTGAACGTGATCAGTCGCTGATTTCAAATCACAGAGAGGTGACTGCAATACCTTACACAAAGTCAAGGTATAAGAAAACACTTTTGCTAAGAAACAGAGACTAAGAACAAACTCTCCATTAAGCAGAGCTGTTACTAAAGATGATGCTTTGGATGAGGTATCCATGTCTGGATCATCGCTTAAATCTTCTAACGTGGTGAGAATGGGTTTGAAAATGTTCTTGAATTTCAAAAGACTGCTACGATTTTCAACCCATCTAGTCTCGCACATGGATGTTAAAGTTTTCCACTGGGAGTCAGATTTATTTGATTGCAATACACTCATTTTTTTAGGAGAGCTCTTCAAAAAAGTGATCGTAGTCTTAACTGTACCAACACAGTTTCTTACACTTTGTAAATTGCACGAGTGGCATAAAGCTAGATTTAATGAGTGGGAACAGCAATGGACATACAGAGCTTCTGGATAATCTTTTCTGATTAGTGCTTGCACGCCTCTGAATGATCCTTTCATCACAGAGGCACCATCATAGCCTTGCCCGACTATCATTTTGCAATCAAAACCAAGATCTTTCAAATATGAAGTTATATTCCTAGCTATATCTTGTCCGGTAGTATGATGAAGACGAACAAAGCCTAAAAAGTCCTCTTTTGACACATAATAATTATCTTCTTTTTTTGTATATCGTACACAGAGAGATAGCTGTTCATGTCCAGCAATGTCTGCAGTTTCATCTACTAAAATGGAGAACATATTGGCTTCAGTTATAAGTTATATCATTGACAATTTGCTTCTGAATAATTTCTCCACATATCTGAATAAGATCGTTCTGGACTGTTGGACTCATGTAAGAGGCATTTAAAGACATACTCTCTGTGTGATTGATCAATTTTCGGTCACCACATAGTATTCTCATCCTTAATAAAGCCCTAAAATTGCCATCATTATGAAAAGGCTCTTCATCTTTTAGCGATATGGGTCCTGAATCTTTAGTTCCCCTGAGAGCAAGTTCTTGTCGACCACAAAACTTGATAGTTTCAACTATGGAAAATAACTTGTCTCGATTTTCTTTTACCTGTTTCTTCCTTGTTGAATCAATGATGTTTCTTATGTCACGGTTAGGCTCTATGGAGGCACTTAAGAAGTTGCTCCCTGAAATCATTGCTTCTTTATGGTATGTATTGGATTCATGACTTTTAAATAATTCTAAAGCATCTTTCCAATTTTTATAGGGTTCTTTGACTAACGATTTCAATTTCTGATGACCACCTTTACCAGCTGTATCTTTTGAAAATAGCACACAATATTTACACAGAGCCCCGTCAGTTTTTGCGTAGGCAAGCCAGGGAAAACGATGTAGCCACTGTCTTTGAAATCTTAGATTTCTTTTCTCACTAGGTGGGAATTCAAATTCCATTTTAGGAACCCATGGATTTTTCAGAACATTTAGTTTGGTTTCCCAATCAATTTTATCACCGGGAGTGTGCACATAATTTCCTACCTCAACATTATGCCAATCGTCATCCTCAGGATTTGTTTGTGAATTTACAGTAGGATAAAAGTCGAATTCTAATATTACTTTTCATTTACAGTAGAAGTACTTGCAACAGGCTCTGCAGGTTCTTTGGGCTCTATGTCACTGGTTTTCTTAGCCTTGGCGAGAAAGTTCTTTATCGACAGTTGTGAGCCTGGACGTTTAGCCATTATAGTTTAACGTCTCCTAAAAATAAATAAAAGAAACTAGAAAAAATAATTTCGCATGGTAGAGAGCATTGTTGAAAATGATTGCATAGTATTTGTATTCCACGAAGGTGTAAAACACAATCGATATATTTTGCATGTCACAACTCGCCACTGCTTAAGAGTGTAATCAATTAAATGAATTAACTATATTTCCAGGATCAAAAATCCTATCAATAAGATTCTTAATTAAATTAAGCATTCAAGAGCGTTTTTTTATATAATTACAAATCTTTATAACCTACGGAGGAAATTCGTAAAGTTAATAGTCATAACCCCAGTTCTAATTAAATATAATACAAAAAATATAATACTAGGCCTATACATTGATATCTCTAGCACAACTGTATGACATGTAGACTAGACATATAATGGAAAGACTCGTAAAAATGCAAACATTTTACTTACTTTGTGTCTCTTTCTTGTACGTCCCTCTACAACTAAAGCAAGCACAATAATTCACTAATTTACTGAAGATGAAGAGCACGTCATTACCAAATGGCAACACACAAACTGTAACCCACGTGGTCAAGATATTCACAGAGTAAGTTCGGCACCTTCACTATCCATTGTTTGAAGGTCGGCGGCCAACAAAGATGAGGGCTGTCAAGTGTTAGCCACATGGTTTTCCAAGAAACTAGTGGTTTCCTTCCTACAAAGGCAGCTATGTACTCACGGAAGGAAACAAACGCACAGTTTGCTTTTTGTAGATGCAGTACCAGAAACACAAAATAACTGAATTATTGCACAGTTCCTTTTTTATAAGAGCATTTTTCATTATATTTTTATTTACGTTTGTTTTTATCCTAAAAAATTTCTATTTTTACCTCAACATTTCGGGGGGGGGTTCTAACCCCCCCATGGCTACGGCCTTGACTCCAACCTCAACAAAATGTAATAGTAAATTTGATAATGACATAATGAGTTTTTTACTAAAACAATTTAAAGAAGTCAAGAATGAGTTCAATAAAATAAACAGACGTTTTGATAAAGCTGATGAAATATTAGAAACTAAATTTAACGATTTAGAACAAAGCATTGGAGAATAAATACAGGTGAGTACAGTGTAAACAAAAATAACGAAGAAATAATTAACGAGGTAGGTGATAGTTATAAAAATAGGTTGACAAGTAGTAGTGATGAGAATATAGTAGTAGTTGAAAAGGTAAGTGAGAATAACAATGATATAATTAAAAATGTGGTGCTAGAGTTTAAGGTGGTTAATATTGAGAGTGATAATGAAGATTTTGTTGAAGTAGAGTTTAGTAACGAAGTGTTCGAGTGTTGATGAAATTGTGATAGAGCGTGAAGAGAGGTTAGGTGGGCAAAGGGCAGATTTTCCCCGAGTATATGGTGAAACAGAGTTTTCACAGAGGTTTTATGAGGACAGAGTTTCTCCAGGAGTTATGTGGAAGACAAGGTGTCTTCAAATAGTCCCCTAATTTTTTGAAAACCTGGAAAAGCCAGGAAGTGGTATAGTAAGTTTGTTGTGCCCTTTGCATGGAGTGAAGTAGGTCAGTGGTGTTGTGACAGGTATTGTGATGAAAGTGATTATGAGATAGAGAGAATGATAGAGGTATTTAAGTTAAGTAGAAGTTATAAAGAGTTGATAGAGAGGTTAGAATTGAAGAAAATAGACGATGTGAAATACTTACCGGTTGTAGTAGGGGTTGATGATTATCTTGATGATAACACTGTAGATAATGAACACTTACCTTGTATTGTCATGGATATAGTAGACGAATATGATGATATAACTTACCTGATGTTAACCAAAAATACTAAGCGAGACTGGACTAAAATTACCAATGTAGATGGGTTTTATGAATTAATAGGAGGCAATAATGTTGTCAAATACTATGCTGATATAATTAATGAAAATGGTCATTACAATAATATTAATAATGTAATGAGTATAAATGAAGATGAAAACTGCTATGTGAAAGTAAGACTAATTTACGACGATGGTGGTTAGAGATAAACGGTGAATGAACATTTAATTATTTTAGTTTATGGTAACTACTTGGCTAACTTATGTAATGAGGTGTGGTAAACAATAATATAATATGACAAAAAAATTGTAAATAAATTTATAGTGAGATTAATTGTGTTTGTGTAATAGGTTATGTGGTACTTTGTAGTTCATATAAACAATGTATGCATACAAGGTGAATTGGTTAGATAATAATGATAATAATAATAATATTTTATTAGACTAAATAAATAATGAGAATAATTATGAAGTTAATAATGCAAATGAATTGTAATTATTTTGGAATAAGGTGTTTAAAATAACTTAGTGTTTTTAAAACTAATTGAATTAAATATTTGAGATTAATTAATTAATTAATTAATTAATTAATGTTGTCTAGATAAATTTTGATAATGAATTTAAATTATTTTTGAGATTTGAACTTGAAAATAAATAGTAAATAAATGTAGAATATGTTTAGTTGTTGAGTCATATGGTTGTTAAAATGTTTCAGAAGGTACATATGGTTTTGTATGTTATATTTGTGGTGAGAATTGTTTATGGTTTGAGCCTATGACAAGTGATGACGTGTTCATTTGATGGAGTGATTGACCATATTTAAATATGAATTCTATAATGAATTGAAATAAAGTAAAATGTTTTATGTTTTAATAATGAAATTAAAAGTTTAAAAGTTTTTAAATTAGGTGATTAAATTAGTTGAGGTAGTTATGAATTTTCTAGTGTAATTTTCAATGGTTAACTTAATGTAAAATGTTGTAAAAGATAGAGTTTGGGTGATAATTATTTCAATAAGACATTTGAGTCAGTCAAAGTTAATTTTAAAAGGGTGTTAGACAAAATAAGAAAGTTTGGAATAAAAGTAATACAGAAACGGAGTATTAGTAGGGACACCGTAGTGAAAGTGTGTGTATGTGGAGAAAGCGAGAGTGATGAAAGTGGATAGTAAATAGGCTAGCAAGGTACATATATTTTGTAGTGAGGGTGGAGGTGTAAGGAGTCCTCAATGCAAAGCATTGTGGTGGGTCCGCCGATATAACCGGGAGGGGCAAAAAATTATGAATGTGAATTAAATGTGAGGAAACACACATCCTAGGTACAAAGAGGGTATCAGGTATTTTTATAAAAAGAGGAGAATGATTTAAGTTGAGTTGGAGAATTTAGTGGAGGTAAATATTTTGAGAGGTTATTGTCACCCTACGCAAATCCGTTAGTAGTTGTTAGAAGGAGGAAGAAGGGGGGTAGGGTCATATTTAAATGCCCATTCAATAAATCAAATCATTGTGACTGAATGAAAATCACCCGAACCAATTGATGATGAAAATACTTAATAGAAATTCATAAATGAAATATAATAATAAAGGTAACAAGTTAATAGCATTTGAAACTAAAATTAAAATTGAAATGTTTGTAAATTGCATTCAAATGCAAATGAAAGGTTTATTTAAATGAAATGAGTTTTGTGTTCTTTATGAATGTTTATATTGTATTGTTTATTTGTATTCAGGGTATTGAGAGAAAGGTCATTCACCTGACAATGAGGCATCAGCTACTGACTGGTGTGGACTGTATAATGTTTCATTTAATCAATTCATAAGGTTCTTTTGTTAATTAATTTAATTTAATAATTTGTTTCTTTTATTAATTGTCAGAATATAGGTTTCTGGAATTTAAATTCACTTAATTATTGAAAAAAAAAATTTTTGTTTGTGAAGTACAGATTGTGTTGTGTTTTCATGTTCACGATATATTGATGATTGTGTGTATTGATAATGTATTAACTGGTTCATAGTGTTCATATTATATGTTTTGTAAGCAAATGTAGTGGTAATGGAGTTGATGATAGAGATAAGTTGTTTTATTTTATTTTGTTTATTATGATTGTTAACATGTAAATTAAGAGGAGTTATAAGGAAAAGTAAATTCATTTAAAGACTTTGAATTTTGAAAATTGTGATTAAAATAATTAATTGAAGGAGATGGTGTAAATTAACTTAAACGTAAATCTTTGATAATGGACTTAGATTTAATTCACTAATTGAACGAAATTTAAATAATTTAATTTGATTTGAACCAGTAATGTCAAGCAAACAATTAAGAGTTGAGAAATGGGAATAAATTTTAAGTAAAGGTAAATATAAAATGTTTATGTGAAGTTTACATTAATGATGAATATTTGGAGATAGTGTGTTAATTTAGTAAAGAATATGTGTACGCACCCAGTACTTTGCTAAAGGCAATCCAGTATATATGCAAGGGGAGATATATCGGTTGAGGATCTGGTATGGTATAAGGCTAGTTATTGATTTTGTTGAAATGTTACACGGTTAGGTGAGACTGTGGTGAGTGCCTGTACGACTTTACGATGTTGGGATCTCAGACAGAGAAGTCCAATAATGTCGTTCAGGTGCAGCCATAGTCACCAAGCTAGGGGGGTAGTTTACCCATGATGTATTAAGGAATAAAGGGGGGTTGTTGGCACCATATCCTCGCTGATCCTCTTAGGGTTTAGCAATGAGAGTTTTTCTGTTTCGGCAGAAAACCTCTCATTGGGGGGGGGGTATTGTAACGGGACAGAATTGGGTGATGGGTTTTAGTTTAATTGTAAATGCGACGCACAGGAGTTACCCACACAGGGCCTCAATTTTGACCATAGACATTCCTTGTCGGGGCACCCAGTCGCACGTTTGGTCTGTACGCTAGGGTGACCAGACGTCCCGTTTTTAACGGTATTGTCCCTTTTTTTCATTATGTGTCCCGTTGTCCTGGAAATTATTAACGGGACGTCAAATGTCCCATTTTTCCGTACTTGCAATAACGGATAACCTAATCTTTTATCTTCGCTTCATTTTTGAGTTTTTATTTGTTTTTGTGTCATTTTGGTCTCGTTTGTTTAAACTTTCTTACTGAGGTCAAGACGGGTCTCGAATGGTTAAGGGAACGCAATCGCGAAAAGAAATGATGATCTCTGGTTTCCGCCAGGGTGCGTCAAGGGAGAGTGAGGCAATCAAGGTAAACTTTTTTTGTTTGGTTAGTTTTAACACTTGGCGTGGCGAGCTTGCTCCATTGTCTGTTGTTCGCTTGGTTCGAGATACACGTGCATATTAATATGGGGAAAAGAAAGTGTACTTTCTCCAAAACCCTGAAAGAAGAGTTTCCTTTCTTGAAGGACGACACCACATCTACAAAGGTAGAATGTACTTTATGTCGTTCAGTTTTTTCCATTGAACATGGAGGACGTGCCGATATTACACAGCACATTAAGAAAAAGAAACACATGTTGGCAGTTTCCGCGAGAACTTCCAGTAGCATAACTTCCTTTGTAAGTAGGAATGGACTACAAACTGAGGAAGATAAACGTATCGCTGCTGAAGAAGGGCTGTTTGTATTTCATACTGCAAAACACAACCATTCTTTCCGTTCAATGGACTGCACATCTCTTATCATCAGAGAACTATTTGAGAAGAAATTCACATGTTCCAGGACAAAGTGCGAGTCAATTTTAGTGAACGTTTTATCGCCGTATGCAATGCATGAAGTGCAATCAGAACTTGAAGATGTTAAGTATGTGTCTATGATGGTTGATGCATAAAATCACAAAAGCTTAAAATTAGTGCCGATTCTAGTTAGGTATTTCATTCCTACCAAAGGTGTTCAGTGCAAAGTAATCTGTTTTCAGAATGTTGGTGGAGAAACAGCAGAATTATTAGCTAATCATGTTCTGGACATCTTAAAGAAACATCATTTAGTTGACAAGATCATCGCGTTTTGTGCAGATAACTGTAACACTAACTTTGGTGGGTACAAGAGGGCCAGAACAAACGTTTTTTCTAAATTGAACAGTGTGCTCAAAATGAATATTCAAGGCATTGGTTGTGCAGCTCATGTGGTACACAATGGTGTACAAATAAGTGCAGACATTCTTCCTATCGACATAGAAACAGTAGTGAATAAAATATTTCAATATTTTCACATTTATACCGTGCGTGTGGAGGAATTGAAATTATTTTGTGATTTTGTTACTACTGAATATAAGCAGGTTCTGGGTAGTGTTAAAACTAGATGGTTGTCATTGTTGCCAGGAGTTACAAGGGTTATTGATATTTATGAACCTCTAAAGTCTTATTTCATGTCTCAGGATAGGTGTCCTACATTGCTAAAACAATTTTTTGAGAGCCCACAGTCACTTCTTTGGCTTCATTTCATACAAAGCCAACTGAAAATGTTTTCAAATTCAATCCAAAAGTTGGAAAGAACCAACATTTCAGCCACTGAAGTAGCTGAAGAATTAGAATTGCTTACAGAAAAAGTCAATAACAGGAAATGTAGTAAGTTTCAAACTTCAGTTGTTTCTTCAATTTTAATTAACTTAGAAAATGAAGGTCTTTTCACCCAATCGAAATATGAAACGATTACCAATTTATTATATGACACTTTTTTAAGTTATTTAAACAAGTGGGTCTCTCATTTTCAGCCTCTGAAATCATTTCATTGGATAACATTGAAAAATTCTGTATCTTGGGATGAGATTTTAAAAAGTCTGAAAATTCTTAAGACAGTAGATTCATGTTCAACAATTCAGGTACATGAAGATGAATTATTTGATGAGATAGGACATGTGAACAAAGTTTTATCCAGAAAATTTGAGGAATGGGAAAAAGTTAATGTGGAGATAAAGTCACACGACGGATATAAGGTGATTTATTTATAATAAGAAATGGTGTGATGTCTTCCACATACTTAAAAGTATAGGCATTCCATGTAAAAACATAGAGGTGGTTGTGAGTTTTGCTCTGGCTGTACCAGACACAAATGCTTTTGTGGAAAGAGTCTTTTCAATTGTGAACTACCTTTGGATTTGATGAAAGAAACCGTTTTACTACCAAAACTATTAAACCAATTGTAATTTTAAAAACTCATTTTCAAGACCTTAGCTGTAAGGAATTCTACAACCTGCTATTAAGTAATTCAAAGCTCTTGCAAGATATCAGGTCTTGTGATAAGTACAAAGTTAATAGTGATGTTCCTGATTCAGAAGCCACAAGTTCATGTTCAGCAGGTTGTTGATATCTACGAATCACATCCATGTAATTTTATAGTTGTTAAGAATTTGAAAATTTATATTTGAATAATTATAATTTTATAATTCTTGAAAAAACTTGATCAATTATAATATGATCCAGTGCCATGATAAGTATGTTTTTAAGTTAGTTATTAAAATATATGTCTTTTTATGTGTAAAAAGTAGTTTTTATTTGTCTTAGTGAAGCAGTGCAGTCATATATGAACCACATTTTCTTTGTAACTCGTGTCCCGTTTTGTCCTGTTTTTTTATTTCCATATTTCAGAAATGTCCCGTTTTACGTCATAAAAAATCTTGTGAACTTTTCAATTGTGAACTACCTTTGGATTTGATGAAAGAAACCGTTTTACTACCAAAACTATTAAACCAATTGTAATTTTAAAAACTCATTTTCAAGACCTTAGCTGTAAGGAATTCTTAAAATCTGGTCTCCGGCCCGCAATAAGCTACTTTTCCAGGTGCTTTGGAATGTCTCAAAACGCGCGTATTCTTGCCCACCTATCCAAGTAATACGGGAAAAGCTGTGCCTCATATCCTGGGAGAGATGTAAAAGAGCCTACCAACAACGGTGGAATAACTATAAAACAGCGACAGAAAGGCTGAAAACTCAGAAATGCCCGATTGCGATGTATGAAGAACTCCAACGCAAATATGACATAGAACCAAATGAGGCAGCACCATTTATACATCACCGTGAATTCTTTAGCCAACTCCCAAATGCTAACTTGAAACTCTTCGACCATAATAAGACCAAAACTGAGTCGAATGAAGCCGAGCTTCGTCAAGCAGCCTTACACACTGTACAAAAACATTTTCCCGCTGAGCAGTGGATACGAATCTACACAGACGGATCCTCTATACCATCTACAGGGGCAACAGGGGCTGGGTTCTACAGCTCTCTATTTGAAGGCCACCTCGCTGTAGGAGGCCGGCTAAGCAACTATGACGGAGAGGTAGCAGCCATAAAGGCAGCATCTATTGAGCTTGCCAAGATCTCACCACCTAACAAAGCCGTCTTCCTCATAGATTCGACTGCAGCGATTCAAAACGTGACCTCAAATGGTGATACAAACTGCTCCCTGACAATTGAGTGTAGGCGAGAACTGCAGAACCTTGTACAATTAGGCTGGCAGATTGAACTGCAATGGGTACCCAGCCATGTCAACATCATGGGAAATGAAAAAGCCGACATCCTCGCCAAAATGGGCGCAGCACTACCTCAGCCGGAGACCCCCAGCTCATATGCATCTGCGAAAGCACGAATAAATTCCTCAATAAGCCTATGGCTAAAAGAAAAACAATTAAGAGCCTGTGTGGGAAAAAGATGGGCAACATTGGTTACGGACGGCCCCATCAACAGAACTCTACCCCGAGCAACTAGTGTTGCTCTTTTTAGAACTACAACCGGTCATGACTACCTGGCCTCCCACCTGCACCGCATTGGCGTGTTGTCGTCTCCTGAATGTGTTCTCTGTGGATACGCTTCCATGAATGCGGATCACCTAATTGCATGTCCAGCCTTGATCTCAGACACGGAAGTCCAAGACGAAGATGGTACGGCAAGGCTCTCACGTCTCTACTGGTCAGCGCGCCGCCTAATGGCCCAACAGCCAAGGGTGGGCGTTGGCTAGTAAGTAAGTAAGTAAGTAAGCGTATGCTTGCCCGTACAGATGAATCGGCACGTACAAGGCTCGCCGGTCAGCCAGAGGGAATCTACCATACCTCGTGGTCACTAATTACTGTGTCACGTGATTCCTTTTGAGCCTATCAAAAAGCAAGTTGGTATGTATGAGAACGCCTTGGCCATCTTGGGAGCGTCGTTTTGGCGTCTGTCGTCTTATAGCTGTAGAACCGCGCGGTTCAGCATAAAGGCTCGCGAGCCGAAAATTTATTAAAACTTTCAAAAATGTGGTCTAAAGTATAATATAAAATGGTATAAAAATGTGAGAGCAGTTACAATTCAGTGGTGTAAAAAATTTAACCAGCAGAAACTTTTTCGGACTAAAACAGTGAGAGAGTAAATTGGACGACTAAAGGAATAAGGGATGAACTAACTTAAAAAACGTGGCGGAGTAAATCAGGAAAGTAAACTGACAATCTAACTTACCATCAATATACGTATATAAATAAAATTTATATAAGAATAAAGAGATCTCTTATTTAAATTAAATGGGGTAAAAAATGAATGAAGTGTGTGTGAGTACTGGGTTGCTTTCATTTAATTAATTAATAAAATAAATAATTTAATTTCATTATAAGGATAACAGAAGTTTTTTGTTTTGGTCAGATGGGGTTGTTACCTCAGTATGTAATATTGTTCACTTGAAATGTAGAGAATAGAGAAGGAGGAAGCATGTTTTATTGAATCATAAAAAAAGAGAATGATAAAAAGAAATAAATCAAGTTGAAATAGTTAACCGTAAATGGGAGTAATTATTACAACATAAAACCCTAAATCATTTATAGGTTGCGAGTTCACGTGACGACCTTGGGACCAATGAAGGTAAGCAATGTGAATAATAAATTTTATTAAAAATTATTTGAAATAATTGGACCATTACACAGTGATATTGACTATGACTATGTCATCCAGCTCTGCATTGTACCAGCCATATTTGGGGGAGATTCAAAGTTTCCCTGATTCTAATGATGATTGTTATGAAAAGAAAAAGAATTTCATATTATTTGAGTGTTGTATGCATTGTTGCCCTGTTTGATTCCATTTTGTTAATTATAGCTCCTTCCAGTTTGGACTGGAACTCTCATCTTCCCCTGTCTGATGATGTTTCACTCATCTATGTGGTACTATGTGTTGCATAAGTATGCTACACGTCACCTGAATATACCATTATAAAAAGGGTAAAACATGTTAGCAGACGACAAACATGAGTGATACATATACAAATTCAAAAGAAACTTAAATATTTTTGACGCTGGCTGCATAAACTAATAAAGTTAAATGTTAATTAGAGTTACAACCATATTCCATTATAACATATATATTCCAAGCATTAGATACCTTGTAGATGAAGTTTAGATAATTTGATGCTTCAAAATAGTGACATAAAGGAAGTGAACAGGATTCAACAGTCAGAGGCGTAGCTAGGGGAGGGGGCAAGGGCGCAGTCGCCCTGGGCGGCAAAGTGAGCATAGATTTGAAAAAATTGTTTTCAGTTTATAAAAGTACAAACAACTTGTTTCTTTGATATAACTATTCCCTAAGAATTACAGGAATATAAGATTTTCTTAATACAAGATTAAGAACTACAAGAAGTTTCAAAGAGTTTATGAGGTCTTTTATTCAAGGAAAATCGAACCCTGAGTGTCAAAATATTAAAATTAACAAGGAATCAACTTGCGATCATAAAACGGATGTTATTAGCGACTAGGCTGTTGATAAATACAATAAAGTCAACAACGTGAATACTTCAAACTGTGAAAATGTCAAAGTATGGTTACAACATTCAGTTGGTTCTAGTACCATAGATGATGTTGCAACGTACAATCTTGAAATTACAGGTGATGAAGGACAGAATATCACTAGCAACAATATAGACCATGTTCCCGGTGCTGCTCTACGAGATATGGGAGCTTGCCCAAGTGAGACATCTCAATCCTTCCGAGATATAATGGTGAATAGAGGAACAAGTCAGTTGCAGAACAAGGACAGCCATTTTCCTGAAGATGGAGGTGGATGATCATTAAACAAGTATTGATTTGATAAAACCTTGCAAAATCGTGAAAAGGTAAATTGCACTTGGATGCGTTTTTCTCCAACTAAAAAGTCTCTATTTTGCTTTTGTTGCACTTTATTTCACAAAAAACTATCAAAGAAGCCATTTCAATAGTAAAAATGGGTTTTCGTTGTGGGGAAAGTTAAATCCCTGTATTCAGGATCATGAAATATTCCTGCTCAGTGTTCTGCATTTTTTTGAATGGAAGAAATTGGAATGTTCTTTAAACAAAGGGAGACTTATTGATGATCTACTTCAGGAACAAATGTGTAAAGGAGTTAAGACAAAAAAATCCTCGAACTGGTTGTTGCCACAATACAAACTCTTGCACTGATAGGATATCGAGAGTCAATTACTAATGACCCAAATCCTTGAATCTTTCTGGCTTTGTTAAAATACTTGGATAAACTTTTAATGTATAAAAATATACTTTGTGCATAACGTGTTAAAATACTTTGTTATGCTTTGGATAAATAAAGCATTGACACTTCTGAAGACGCTAACAGACATTAAAAGTTTGGAGGAATGAGCTGTGTGACAATGTCGTTACTAAGGCAGAGCAGGTATGTAATGACTGGAGTGTCAGTACAACAAAAAGGATAAGAAGGAAGTGCACGATGCCAGGGGAGTATGCAGATGATTCTGCATTAACCGTTCGGCAAGAACTGGGACTTCTCTAATAGAAATTTGGACAAACTGTTGAAATTTCAAGCCGTTTCTCTAAATAAAAAAAAAAGAGTTAGAAAATCGCTTTGGGTTACTCTGTAAATTTGAGGCATACATAAATGATGGGGATATTAAGGAACAGCTTTCCCAAATCAATATTAAGTGCATAGTGTTTACAAAACTGTTATCAACATAAACTAAACAGTGAAGAATTTTTCAGTGACTTGAAAGACGTCATACTTTTATTTAAAAGAGAAAACATTAATGGAGGACAAAAAGACTTTACACCTTAGGACTGCTACAATACACGTCTTCAATGAGATTAGAAGCCTGCAAAACACTAGCAACAGCTTCAAAAATTGTTCTTACTTTACCAGTGTCTGTAAACATCTTGTGAAAGATCTTTTTGTAATCTTCAATTAATTAAATCGTACCTACGATCAATAATATCTCAAGACAGGGTGTCAAATCTAGCGGTACTTTCAATTGAAAACGACATTGCTTCGTCTTTAGATTATAGTGATTATAATCGTCTTTAAACCACTTTGCAGCAATTAAGACCAGGAAAGTTATATTTTAAAGTGTCTCATTTTAAATATTCATTAAATATTAAAAATAAATATTAAGTGTTTATTAATAGAAGACGGAACCATTAACCTGTAATGATAAGTGATTTATTTTATTACTTTTAATGTAATTCTTTGTTTAACTTTGTGTTGCTTTAGACCTACAAGGAAATTGCATGTTTATTACAACATTTTTGTTATAAATTTTTTATATTACTACATTTTTTATAGTCTACATTTGTTAATAATAAATGTATACAAACTGAATACCCGTATAGCAATCAAAAATTTTTAATTTCATAATTTTATGATCGAGAAGTACGTTAGCACAGGTCAAGTCACCAACCCAAGCCAGAGCAATAAATAAGAACAATTTAACAACACGTCAACCCAACGCCAGCTGCAAGACAATAAGAGAACGCCTAACATAACACAACAAAAGGGAAATAGGTCGACTGTGACAGACCAAGCTCAGCTCAGATTTACAACACCACAACAAACTGAACAAAAGCAGAGTCTAGTGGCACGGATACATGGAAATTGAAGCGAGTACATCCTGTAGGGTTAAATTCGGAGCGTGCGAGCTTTAAGAAAAGGATACTCACTCACAAAGGAATTAGAAAGGTTTTACCCAGTATGAAGACAAAACAGCGTACACCAAAAGAATACAGTCAAGAGTGTCACACAGCATGAGGCAACGTTAGGATGACAACTGATATTTATGACGACGGACCGTGGAGGCATCTTGGGGTGATGTCGAGCAAGAAGCTGTTAATTGACAGAAAAAATCGAAGGGTAGTCAAACAATGAACCAGGCGATACGTATTGTTAGTAAAGGAACAACACCAGACCTTGGGAGAGTCACAAGAACAAAGGTTTGACAGACAGGCGAGCAATTGCCCTACATTCTAAGAAGTAGTGTGAAGCCCTTTCGCCGTGTACATTGGGGGAGGTTCGATAACCAACCAGAGTCTAGCATCTTCCAAAGAAGCAGGTGGAAAGGATTGTTGTCATGGTGACAACCAGAACAGCGAATCAGGGTGCCAAGAAACACAGATGTCCAGAGTGGAAGGAAATATTAGACCTATTGAGGATGACCAGAGGCGTGTTCGACAGAAAATTGCATTCTGGTAGATAACGCTTAATAAAAACTGTTTACGAGGTACTCGGGCCCTCAGTTGTTAAGAATTACTCACTCTCTCAGTCTCTTGGTATTAGTCAGTTATTAAAAGTTTTTGCAGTCTATCAGTTACTCAGTTATTCGAAAGTCATTCAGTTACGCAGTTTTCATGGTTACTCAATAGTTCTCAGACAGTCATGCGGTTTTTCAATCAGTAAATCGTATTTCACTAAGTTACGGAAGTCTACTGCAGTAACGCGAAGTGTGAAGTGATATAAGTATCGCTAGAATCTGAATTTGATACTTTAAACTTTAAGTGCATTCCGACATGCAAATTAAGCATTAATAAGTGAGCGAACGACTCGATGTTAGAACTTTGGCGCGACAATTATGAACACAGTGGTCGATATCGGAACACATTATGATTATAGGTATCACTATCTCAGTCGTGCGAACTCAGAAACAATAAGTGACTTAACGATCATAACACTCATGCTGAATATTGCACACAGTCATGATACAACTACATTAAACATATATAATACACGAAGCAAGTCAACGACAGACAATTATCTGTATACAATTACTAATAATGAATACACGTATGCAACACAAGACTTTATAAACTTTTATTATTAACAATAACACTAACGGAATTGAATCTTACCCGCGAGTGCAAAGTGATGACAACACAAAATCTACGGAACTTCTACTTACACGGATCATAAGTGAACAGGGATTCTCACCGATGGAATTATGGATATTCACTGTCTCAAGTAAAATCTTCATGTTATTAATATTATGATAAAAACTACTGCTCTGTCTATTTTCAAAGAAACCACACTTTGAGAATTTAGATCAATTATTATGGTAATATCAAACATAAAACTATTCATCTGAGGCAAAATGAACGCATTAGTGTAGGATAAATAATATTTGATGTCTATGTTTATGTATGTGTCTATTGTATTGTATGTTTTGTTTTACAGCAAGCATCGAAACGGATATATATATATATATATTGTGATTCATATTCATGTATGTTTTCTTAACTGTATTTACAGGTCATAATTTATATTTATGTCTCAAAAGTTTATTTGAATGATGCTTAATAAATAAGTATGTAATTGTTAAGTAATTATGCGTTCATTATTGTCACTACCTCAGTAACGAAACACTAACGTTAATTAAATTATTTGTAATAAATTTTCTAATATCGTTTAAACAACACTAGAGAGTCTCAGTGATTATGCTAATCGTTAATGAATACAGTTAATTATATCAGAGTAATTAATAGATTCACGTAAGCAAAGCTATTTTGACCCATTTAATCTAATTGGATAATTGATTAATTGGATTTGCATAGATTAGCATAATTGCACGTTGTACCGGTAATATTACAATAAGTAATTTCTTACTTTTGATTTAAAAAATATTGTTCCGTTTGCTGGACGTGCTTTCATACAAAAATCTACACATTTGCATTTAACAAGTACTTTGTTCACTGGATGAGCCTTCATTTTTGCTCTTTTGTCCCCATTTATTTGTAAGAGTGAGCCGGCCGACGATCTCCTTGCCCTGGGCACCAAAAAGCCTAGCTACGCCACTGTCAACAGTATATAACCAAGGTACACAGCTGCGTTATTTGAGATGTTATCTTCCTTCTTATTGGCTTAACATGAAGTACCTGGTCACAAAATCATTATAAACTTCTGTACTGGTCCATTCTGAGTCTAGTCTAGAGCTTTTTCAGTCAAATGTTGCTCATTGTAATTTATACATAATCAGGATTTGTTGATGCTACAGAACGTTACTTTAATTTGTATTATTTTATTATTTCAATGAGAGTAGTTTTAATTTTTAATTTTATTACTTTAACACTTGACGACATGTCACTTTCATAGGTACAGTTGACATAACACAGCACGCAGCAAACTGGCTATACACCACTTTACATGTCAAAATGTCACGCAAGCATTTCTTGTCTAACATTTTGTCAAACGAAAATATATGAAGAAATTGAGAGATAATTCAGGGTGGCGCAGGGAAACGGGAAAATTTGAAGTTGATGTTGGCAGCCCTGTAGATGTAGCAGAAGTGAAACTGTCTAGCAGCAACGGACATTTAGTTACCATGGAGCAGTCGAGGGGTGCAGAGCGTACAGTCGCCGTAAGGGCGTTTTACCGACATGGTGACAGTTTGACAGCTGCACAACGAGAGTTTCGGCACCACTATCAGATCCCGCCCCGCGGTCAAGTTCCTTCATTACACTCAATCAAAACGTGGGTTCGTAATTTTGAAGAGACTGGTTCAGCTTTGAAGAAAAAGCTTAGTGGTGATGTACGGTCTGTACGTACCCCAGAAAACATTGATGCCGTGCGAGCTGCCATCTTAAGGAGTCCTCGTCGTTCGGTGCGAAAAATTGCCTCGTCATTGCAGCTCGGACGTCGGAGCGTTCAAAGAATACTCCATGAACTTCAATTTCATCTGTACAAACTTCAGATTGTGCAACAACTGAATCCTAATGATTGTGTATTGCGCCTGCAAATTTGTGAACAATTGTTGGCTAAAATCAATGAGGATGCTTTGATTCAAACTTCATTCAAAATCTTTGGATGTCCGATGAAGCCCATTTTCACTTAAGAGGATACGTGAATAAGCAGAACTTCCGTTACTGGGCTCAAGGAAACCCTGCTCAGCTTCACCAGCGTCCATTACACAGTACCAAAGTTACCATATGGTGTGCAGTGTCGTGTCATGGGGTGACAGGCCCTTACTTTTTTGAAGATGAACGAGGCACTGCTGTCACTGTGACATTTGAACGTTGTGTCAACATGCTAGAGACATTTTTGGCTCCAAGACTCCATACTTTTCCAAATCTTGACATTCAGCACACCTGGTTTCAACAGGATGGAGCCACCTCACACACTGCCAGACAGTCTATGGCAACAGTGAAACGTTTGTTTGGGGATCGCATAATTTCAAGGAATGCTAACATCGCTTGGCCGCCCCGATCTCCAGACCCTTCAGTCTGTGACTTCTTTTTATGAGGACATCTGAAGAGCATCGTGTACCAGACTAGACCAAGAACCTTTGCTCAGCTCAAGACACAGATTGAAGAGGAAATCGCCAAAATCCCAGGTGACACATTGCGCCGCGTTATGCAAAACCTATAGAAACGACTTACTGAATGAGTACGGTAAAATGGGCAGCATTTAACTGATGTAATTTTTAAAAAGTGATGCCTAATGTAATTTCCAGTCTTGTAGAACGTATTTTGAGCCTCAAATAAAGTTTTTTAACGTTCCTTCATTTTTTCTAATTATTTCAAATTTTCCCGTTTCCCTGCGCCACCTGTATATTGTTTAATCTATTTCTAACAAATAAAAATAAAATTGTGAGTTTCTCGTTACAACATATATTTTGGCCAATTTTTTTCTTCAAAAACATCACTTTTTTGAAAAGCAATTTCAGGGAAAATAACCAACACAATGACATACAGTACACACCATTTTAAAGAAGACATATCTTCATAAAAATATAGGTAGCATATATTTCTACCATAGTCTAGAAGCTACAGCATTTTAAATACACACAAAAATGGCCTGCCATGGGCGAAGGACCAATATGTTAAGGGCCCAGTGTCAAAAATGTTAACATGTTATATTATCTGATTCATCGTGCATTTTTCTTTCTTCACACTGACATACAGAATGCTATTAAGCACAACTCATTACGAAAGTGTCAGCAATCAACATCATCAACTTCATAGTTTCATCAGAGATTTAGCATTTAATATGTAACACATTTTATCATGTTTAACTTTTTATTTTGCATAAATTACTTATAAGTCAAAGTACATTTTCTGAAACTGAAAATTCTTTTCTATATTTGTAGGAAAAGAATAGAGGTTAAGAATAGCGAAAAACAAGATATTTTGTAAGCAATAAACACTTTACTTTTCATACAAACTATATGATACAAAAATGTACAATAATATTTCATCAATATGACAGAGAAATAAAGTGGAGCACTAGTTTCATGCGGACACAACAAATTTTCATCGAATTTATTGTTCCCAAACCATCGCAAATTTGTATAATTTGTTTTTTATTTAGGTCAAAAAATGTCTGACAAAATTTGAACTTTTCAATAAAATAAAAGCTACAAACATGTCATTCTTTTTTCTTCAATTTTTTTGTTTTGTTTTAATAATTGGTCAACTTTATTTCGTCTGTGAACTCATTCGCTCGGAATGTTAAGTACCTAGAGTACTAACACTATTTATAAGCTACACATCCATTCATACACGAGACTAGATATTTTATAACATCTATGACCGACATAACAAAAACACAGTTTGAGCTACATGGTCATAGTACCGAAACACTAAAGCAACGTTAGAAAAATCGTTACTTTCAGTATTTATTATTTTCATTTTTATGCAATTAATAATAATTATTACAATTGATCTTTACTTTTTGTTTTTTAAAAGACAAACTGAGAATTAAAGAGATTCTATGAACAATAGTTATTTTTTCAACAAGTCCGATTCTTCAAAACAGTTAAACAAAATCATGTGATGTACAAAAAATTAACAAGCTACACCTAATAATAATAATAATAGTAATACTCTTATTTCGTTTGGTAAACAAAAAGTTAACAAAAATGTAATAATAGGACATAAATTTTTTGTTTTCAAAAAGAAAATATTATCACATGAGGCAAAACATTTACAAACATTATTAAGTAAGATACAAAACATTTTCAAACTATTTTTGTTAATAGTATTGTATAAATATAATTTTGTTATCACAAAGCCAACACTAAACAACACCTGCTGTATTGGCAGTGAATTAATTTTATTTATATTTCATCCAAGATCAGTTGTATGAATTGCAAGAAAGCTCAATGAGCAGTGCTCTATACATATAGAAAAATAAATGTTATATATTCAACTGTATTTTTAAATTGTATATCTTCAAACACTTAAAAATATCATTTTGTCATGAATAAGATTGTATACATTATTATTATTGTTATTATTTATTATTCTTTTAGTTTTTAAAATATTTCAATTACAAAACAGCTTTTATATAGAAATCTTCTCTTGGGGGGGGACTTTAAGGGGAGGAGGGTATATATGGGCACGTCAAAGCGAATAAGACATAAAAAATTACAGACACAATATTATCATAAAAACTTTTGTTTAACCTCAACGACTGATACTACATGGTATTGTAAACTGGGTTATTGTGACGTTGTTTGTTAAGTGTTAACCTAGCGAGCGGGTGAGTTTTTCCCTGTTGTTGCTTCTTACTTGCTGCTTTTGCTACCACACTTGCGACGACAACGCTCGGCGATGGCAACGGAGCTTTCACTGTTGGTGGGCGAGCGTTTTTTAAATTATTAAGCAGGGTCGAATTTTTTATCACTAATGGTGGTGGTTCTAGACTAGATTTTCTTGGAGGTACAGGTGGTTGTGCTATTCTTGGTCGATCCTCATATTTACCTACAAGTTTTCGGACAGAGAGATCTTCTAGCGATGTCGAGGGGCTCAGTTTATCCGATGATCTATCACTAACAGGGGACGATGGAAGACTTCTTCCCCTGTTTTCTTCTCCTTTACTTTCTGAAATGTCTTCAGGCGACTTTTCAGTTTTCATACCGACAGACTTCGCTTCAAACTCCTTCTTGAGATTCTGAACTAATCCGGACACGGTTTTCTGAGTATCTATTAATTCTGGACTAGTTCCTAATTTAGAATCATCGACTGATACACACCGTCTGGTAACCTGAACATTATTTGATGAAGAATATCTATTTTCTAAAAGATTTGTTTGTTCCCGAACAGATGTTTGGGTATCTATTTCAGGTGAGGGCGAGGAACGAGTGGGTGAGGAGGGTTCATCATATGTTCTACTATTATCAGAACATACCCTTTTTACAGTGTCTGTACCCTCCTCTAATTTTTGTTTAGTACGTTTGACAGTACCTGCACTCCACGGTTCATCGCGTTCAGCAACATACTGCATTGGAGGCTTCATGTCATAAGAACCCCAGGAACTGTTTCTAGAAGGCAGAGTACAGTAACGAGTGTCCCCAGATCCCCAAGAACTCTGCCTTGATATACAATCCCTAGAGTCTCCCAACACAACAGCACTATCATACGAGCTCCAACTACTTTGTCTCGACACTTCACATTCTTTCACTGTATCTTCTGTCACTACACTAGGAACATTGCGTTGCACTTTACGTTCTTCTCTATCAAATACCCTGTCCAAACGATTTGAAAATGGATCACCGTCTTTCACAAACTTCCGCCCCAGCGTCCGGTTTTCGCACTTCACTTCGGTAGGTTTTATTTCCTTATCAGCAGTCTCCCAGTCCTTCTCCCCAGGATCCCAGATGTCCTTCTTGACTAGAACTGCAGTTAACATTGGTGGACAGGGAACAGCTTTCACTTCTTCTTCAAACTGAGAAGTCAAGTTAAGTACAAGGCCTTTCCTGTCTTGTGTGCTCTTTCTTCCTAGGCATGGTGTTCCATTTCCATTCTGAGATTCTAATGCGCTCACTCTGTGTTTCACTGATGCCACATTCACCTCTTGACTGTAACAACAAAAACAAGCCCAAAGTTAATAACTTGAATTCAGTTCTATAAATGGTTATGATAAACATCTGTACACTTTTTTCAACAAAGTTATAAAAAGAAATTGAGCCAAATTCATTTGTACTAATACACTTCATAACATCATACGAATTTAATGAATTTATTGTTGTCTCTATATTTGTAATATCTGTTTCATTTAATTTTGTATTTGTTACAATATTAAAAACAAAACTACGCTGAAGTGTACTACAGATTGCATAATGTGATCAACCAAAAACCATTTCTTATTCCCTTCATGTTGGTCAAATATTATCACCCCATGCAGTGGCGTGACAGACACTACAGACAATCTGCAAATTTAGTTACATTTTTTTCTCAAGTTGGTCTAGCATGTGAGTCTTGATATTGATGCGCAGCATGCACACTATTCCTAATACAGTAGTCTTTACATTCTTTACATTGTACGTAAATCTTATCTGTATAGACATAATTTGAATCTTGTGTGAGATTCATGTCAGTTTTTGCATTGACACGTGTAAGTTTTTTCTCTAAAATATCTTTAACAGAAAACTCTTTCAGTTTGTACATATTTCATAATTCTTGGTATTATGTCTTTTCTGGCAATGTAATTTCTAATTTACTTCAAGAAATACTCTCCCCAGTTAAAAAACAATTGCCCAATTATTTTTAATTATTTATTATTACACCTGTTGAAATGTTAAGTCATTTCAATAGCATTTACTGTTAGCGAGGTAGCCATGATTTATGAAAAATCTGAATGTTGTGCAGGATTTATGTGTACGATAACATTCTTCACCATCATTATGAAGAAGGATGGTGCACTGGTTATCAACATGCCTTCCCAGAAGGCCTTCCTCACATTTTTTGCTAATCTTTTAAAAAACAGTGTAACACACCATTTTTCATAGTTTTAATTGCATCACATTCTTCGTAACTGTTTATTCCCATCATTAGTAAGAAGACAAGTGTCTTAGTAAATAGTAGATACGTATTGGTCTGTATGGGTAATGAGAATTTCAAGAATAGATTCCAACACACAATTTTTTTTTATCTTATGGCCTTTTATTACCACAGAACGTCTATTACAATTAATTTGTAAAAAGCAAGAAATTATTAAATGATTTTGCACCAACCATGATTTATATAATTAAATTCTGTTTTGTCATATTCAATACTATTATTTTCTTAAAATTTTGTTTTGGAAATGTAAGGCAGTATACCATGTTGTCACTAAAAATTATCAAATCACAATGCTCAGATTTCATTATACTAACCTCTGATTGCAGGATAACTGCAATATCTTATTAGGAGAGACACTGTAAGTAAGACCATTGGCACATGGCATGCGAACATTGAGGTTGTAGTTGCGAGCTTCAGGTGGCGGCGGCGGAAGAGGTGGCGGTGCAGGAGGCGGTAACACTTCATTTTCAATGGGTGTCTCTGGACTACCACCTTTTGATTCAATATCAGCAACATTCAACCTTTCTAATGATGCTGACGTAGGCGCTGTAAAAACCAAGTATTCATTAATAAACAACCACAACCATCAAAATAAAATCTGTTTAATGTAACTGCAGAATTAATAAAAATTCTTGGCAATTATATACTACATCGATACGATACGTTCACATTTAAAGTAATCAGTTTAAACCAAGCTCCAAACGCTGTAAGACAGTAATTATAAGCAATCTGAACTGATTGTTTGAAAACAAAACTATTGTAATGTTGTTTTTTTGTAAAAAGAAAAAAGTAACATTTTAGCAACAAAAGTTTTAGCTGATTTCACAAATAAAAAGAAAAAACATTATTACTAAATGGGTGAAGTCCAGGATTAGATAAGTGTATACTTATGATTATAGTATAAATACTTATTAAACATTTCTAATACATGAGCGACTTGTTTCGACCACTTTTACAATGTTTAAAAAAAAATGACAGCATATAGTATACATGTATAATGAATGTATTCATGTATACTCACCAGTGGTGACAGTAAACAGATTATTTGCAGTGGAATGGTCGGGAGACCAACTCTTTGGTCTACTTCCCGACCTCGCCAACTCAGCACCAGACACTTCGAGGCGACGGCATCTTGAAGCTGGCTGAAGCTCTGCCCTTCTGCCCGGCTCTTCGCTTTCACCCTCCCCTTCACTCACACTACGGCCTGTGTTTTCTGTCATGCTGCTGTGACTATTTACACTACTCTTAAGGTTTGTTTCAGATTTTGAACGTTGTAATTTTTCTTTGTTTTTCATTGCAGCAAGAATTCCCTGTTGGAAATACAAAGTAAAATGTTACTCACACAACATTTAAATTTCCTACGCGTTAATGATCACTCATGGAATTTTTAATGTAAACCATTTGAATAAACACAAAAGCTTTATGAAAAAATATTTTCATTTACATAATACCATTTTTGAAGACAAATAAGTTCATAGTCATCACAGCAAAAACTTCTATATAAAAATATGACATCACCAATGTTTTAATTATATACTATTTTATATTATGTGAAAAAGTCTGGACAAGGCCATTTATTACATCATGCAGTTATGGCACAATTTGTGGTCTTAAAAAACTGAAAGGAACTGAAAGGCCGTGTTCAGCACTGTAGTCATATATGGAAAAGTTCATGGTGTGTTTTGTATTAACACGCAGATATTGTAAACATCTCGATTGTATAAGATAAATACTTAACACACACTCTACCACCTTTGCTTCTACTAAGTACTTTTTATTGCCTTAATTGTTCTCACAGCTGTCCTTTTTTAAGTACCTTGAGCCAAAGAACTTAGTCCCATTAATTTGCTTTTTTGTTCAAAAATCTTAACAAGTCGATAATTCAACTATTCAATAAAAATAAGGGGCTTTATAAAGCATTTTTTAGCATTATAAGAACTGTGTAACTGTTTAAATACAACGATTTGAATATTAACAATTCAAATGTGTACCTGATATGTTTCTAATTGAGATATGAAGCTAGCGTTGGGTTTAATACAGTTGCGTTTCTGTTGTACGTAGTCTAAAGCCTTCTTGAAGTCCCAGTTATATGCTTTCATCGCATATGCTATAACAACTGATGCTGATCTGCTGACACCCATCTTGCAGTGGACTAACACCTTTGATCCTTCAGCCCTGTAACAAAACAGAAGGATCATAATATTTAACAACCGCTAAACAAAAACTGTTCTAAACCTGATGTCCTAAACTTGACTACTATGGTACTCACTTTGCCTTGGTGATATATTTGAACGTGTTGAACTTGACTACTATGGTACTCACTTTGCCTTGGTGATATATTTGAACGTGTTGTCCCAGTGTTTCAGTAGGTCAGTTTTCTCATCGTCATATACTCGCACATTGAGGTAGTTAAACATGCCAGGAAAGAAATTGTCTATTTCCCTTGTGACATTCAAAATATGACACACACTGTAACAGAAAATAAAATGGAGCTATTCTTAAACCAGTTTTGATACTTGATCAACTCTCGGTGGTTGATAATACCTTGTTTAATGGGTAGACCTACATCTTGTTCAATGTAGATATTTACTCATCTCTCTCTCTCTCTCTCTCTCTCTCTCTCTCTCTCTCTCTCTCTCTCTCTCTCTCTCTCTCTCTCTCTCTCTCTCTCTCTCAAAACCAAAACTTTAAAAAAAATATTTACTTTATTTTCTCTCACAATTCCCAAATCTCTCCTGACCTTATTATTATCTCTGTTAAGCACTTATCACTTTATTTTCTCTCACAATTCCCAAATCTCTTGTTGACATTATTATTATCTCTGTTAAGCACTTATTATTTCTGCATGAGCTATATTATATCCTTTTAACTTGCTAATTAATTCTCAATCTTGTCAATTCCCATTCCCATAGTTGTTTAGTTGCCCTTACCCATTCTTGTTTAGTTCCTCCAAATTAGAAGCATTCCACTCAGAGCCCAAGTACACATGTGGGAATATTTCAGTGGCTGCGTCCATCTGTCCCAGAATGACGAGCATCTCCTGATCGATGAACGGTTTGTACTCGCCCAGATCCATGTCGAGCACCTCCTCTAACCGTGTTCGCACCTGTTTCGATGTCACCTCATCCAAATCAACTGCCATCATGATTTCCTTCAGTGCACTTCTGATTACACGTTCAGTTTCCTCACGTTCACAAGGTCTGTAACAAAACATGCTTAAAATTAAGAAGTTTACAGCACTCCAACATACAGGAGAGGAAACTTTAATAGTGTATTCTTCATTAATATGACTTTTATATATATTACTTACCTTTATGTTTGTTTTTCAGAATAAATATCATGAACAGTAAAATACTAATCAATTCAGAACTATCTAAGATAGGGGCAAAAATAAATAAATAAACCAACAAAATAGCTGCTGAGGACAATGGAAATGATCCCTCTTTGAGTGGTTACCAATAAAACTAGACTGGCACAGTAAAGAGATTTGCCAAATAATAAACATTGTAAGGTTTACAAGACAGAGAAGAAAGGGTTGAATGAAGACTTTTTATCAAAATCAGCAAGATTTATTGAAACTGAAGATAGGGACTTGGGAAGTTGAAATCCAAAAAGTCTACAGAAGGGAAGTGATGAGGTTCCAACGTCAGCAGATTTCATGCTACAAGCATGTGAAGAATTTATGTTGTGCATAAGACATAAAGAATTCGCATACGTAAATACTGTACATATTTGTCTTTCTTTAAAAATTTGAAGTATTACATATTTGTTAGTACTAAGTTTATAGTACAATTCCTATGGACTAACTTTCACTGACACAAAGTCTTGAAATACAGTGAACCATCTCTATGCACATTATTGGTATATAAAAATCGATCACTCAGATCCTCCTAAAGTAATTCAATGCACAATCATCAAAACTTATTATTTATTAATATTATTCAACTACTAATATTCATAAGAGGTCTGTCTAAAATTAACATAATTGTATGTACATATCATAAGGTGTAAAACTACTTGCTATTTAGTTAGATAACAGGTAAGAATAATCTGTTCTCTGAAATGTCCAAACAACTAATCAGAATAGTGAGTAGAAGCATTTCATGCTATATACATAATCCATTCCTGAATCTAATCCCTGCTGCGCATGAAAAATTGGATATGTTCACTTTATTGTTTTTGTAGGCCTGCAAAACTTATGTACGTACACAGGTAGTAACTTCAGAAACACTCAATGTAGATGATACACATATTTATAACAATTTATCAGTACAACGTCTGCTGACGTAATAATAGTTCGTGTGAATTAGTATTTAAACTGCATAGAAAATGTGATTATTAGTTGCACAGTTTCAGTGCGTAGGCCTATGTACTGCTGCTTGATAATATCTAGTTTAATACGCGGTTTTCACAAGATCTTTTGATGAGCGTTTTAAAGGGGTTTTATTGTACTGATTTATTTTAAATAAACAGCTAATTTAAATAATGAATTTTAATTACTTTCTGCCTTTTTTTTTTACATATTGCGGATTGTCCGCAGAATTCTGCTATTCGCGGCGAACGCGCCACCCAATTCCGCGGACAATCGGGAGTTTACTGTATTAAACACTCATAAAAACAATAGAAGGGGAGGACACTCTTAAGCCAATAATTATAAAGCTTATAATTTGCTTACTTGGAGCGCAAGGAGTCCGGCGAAGGTGGTCGCCTGGACTCAAGGCTGTCCATTGCGTGCCACTCGTTGAGACATGAGCGGTCCGATTCAATGCGTTGTTCATAGTAGGATACCCAGTCGTGTGTCACACCGCCTAGGAAGTAGTAGTTCTGTTCCCTCGCCTTGGAGCTGACTTTGTGAAGTGTCTGTAACGCAGACCTGCAAAACAAACAGACGACATGAACGTCAATTGATACTGTAACAATATGAACAAGATAATTACTTAAAACGTTCATACGCATTAAATGCAAGACAATCATCCAATACTTAAATTACGTAATTAGTTGGAAGAAGCTAAATAAGAACCATTTTAATTTATGGTAGTGAGGTATTAATCTTAAATGCATCAGATGTCCACTCTTTAAACGTATCTGGAGGGAAAATAATAAGGAGGATCAATCGAGGAAGAATTTTTGATAATACGATACCTAAACCTAACGTAAGCAAACATATACGCAAATAAATGTACTAGAAAATTTACAAAATCAAGAGAACAACAAGCTACCCGCGCAGTGGAAAGTGTGCCAGGATAAATTCCCCTATACGATTTAGAGTGTATAGTGTAGAAAAATTCATACTCGGATTGGTGGGCGAAGAAGGAGAGGAAGATCAAGAAACCACGATATGGCGAAGGACTTGAGAATTATGGAAACGAACACGATTTAGAAAGTGGGAGTTGGAAGAAAGCTGTGAAAACAGTCATGGACTATCTTGGATTGTAATGCCAAGATGAGCAAGTTATTCCCACTGATCAATAAAAATAAAATTAAAAACCTACAATATCCCGTTTTTAAATCTAACAACAGATTGGTGATTGTATGGTGGTCAGTGTGCTGTAGCAATATTGTTCCCGTGTCGCCTGGTACGACTGTATGGTGGTCAGTGTGCTGCAGCATATTGTTCCCGTGTCGCCTGGTACGATTGTATGGTGGTCAGTGTGCTGCAGCAATATTGTTCTCGTGTCGCCTGGTACGACTGTACAGTGGTCAGTGTGCTGCAGCAATATTGTTCCCGTGTTGCCTGGTACGATTTTAATAATTACGGTTATTGCGGACGTAAAGCACTTGTATTTTAGTGATTGACAAAAGCAAGCACATTAGAGGAGCAGAATATACGGCGGTACTGCCGTGTTTAAAGAAAATCAAGAAGTCGAGATGTCAGTGTGGGTCCCAAGAAAATTTTAAACACGAAAAACATTAAAGTGGGGATTACATATCGTTAGAATAATGGACGAAAAGTGTTGACGTGTTGTGTTTATGCCAATTTGGCAGAACGAGATTTTTGTGGTTCGGCCCAAGAGGACTATATGATCACATACGAGAACAACGTTTTTCCATGGCAAAATTATATTATACCGAGCAAAGTTTCTACAAGCAAAACACAATAATCTCCTGTATTATTAGGCCCAGTATCGTTTGTTTATTTGCATATTGACCAGGAAGAAGGTGGCAACCACATAAGGAACAACCTCCACAGGGAAAAATCATACAAAAAGTTTACGTTTACCTTTAAATTCGCTTTTAATATCACCGACTGTAGCACTGGAAACCGCTTGCCGCGATTGCAAACGAACCGAACCGAATGTCATCCGGCACGTAGCAGGAAGTGAACAAAACCACAAGAACCAGGAAATGCAAACTACCAGGATGTGTGTGTATGTAGGCCTATGCGCCGGCGAGCATTAGCATATACACACACATCTGCATATGTATGAATACAGAAACATAACCTATTCGTCTCCGCTGAAGACGACGACGATGAAGTTTACGTTCTCCCGTCGTTCGCTTTTAGTTCCTGATCGTAAGTTTGCGCAGTCTTCCGTATTATTAACTTCGGTTAATATTGCGCTCGTCTGCGAGTAATAGCAACCGGTTTTAACTACGAAACCCGAACCGTTACCCCCAGCTTAATATATCCACCGTTGTCGATACTGTTACTCTTCCGTGAACAATTAACGGAAGTATAACGGAAGATCGACAGTTAATACCGTAATGTTATTAACAGAATACATATAAATATGTTCGCCTGACCTATATATACCGTACACCCAGGGCCGGCGCTACCATAAAGGCAGACTAGGCGACCGCCTAGAGCGCCGGAAGCTGAGGGGCGCCCAAAGTAAAGTTTTTTTTTTAAGAATAAATTGTAATTTGTGTATTGCTCTGAGGATTTTGCTGACGCTGTCGGTTTCAGTAGCTACGGGAGAGAGAAGCTTTTCTAAGCTTAAACTAATCAAGACGTACTTGAGATCGTCTATGACTCAAGAAAGACTGGTGGGACTGGCCACATTATCAATTGAACAAGAATTAGCTCAAAAAATAGACCTCGATGAACTAGTTTCTACTTTTTCAAAGCTTAAAACTAGAAAAAAGAAAATGTAATTTTGTTATATTGTATACCATATGTATTGTTATACGGTATATTACATATTATGTGTATTATTATATCTAAAATTGCCTCCTGCTACTTCTTGTTAGATTTTGTAAAATCTCACTTTTTACATATTTCGGTCTAAATATTATAAAATATGCAATAAGTTTGTCTATCATTGTCAATGAATAAATATAATAAGAAGTAACTCAAACTGTAGTTGTAATTTTCACAGTTAGCTGAAACTATTTTACTTGCATTATATTTTGTAATTCGTATAAAATTCATAAACATTCCATCAATCGTAGTGGTATTTCGGGGGGGGGGCTTTTAGATATTTCCCCTAGGGAGGCAAAATACCTTGCACCGGCCCTGCGTACACCTGCGTTTACGGAGTATGTGCGCACACAGCCCCCCCCCACACACACACACACATTAAGATTTTTAAAATTGAATTTTCGTACTTCAATTTCGATAGTAAAAAACATCAGAATATCAGTTCTTTTTAAACAATAATAAAAAAAGTTCTATAATTAGATCTGCTGTTATATACAAAGTTCAAAGATTCTGAAAGCTCTTGGAAGATGCGTATAATTATAATTAATATCTAAACACACTAAGGATAAATCCTTAGACAAAAAAATAAAATAAAATCATGGATCTCCTGACATTTCGAAACGTGTACAAAGGGTTTTAGCGTTGAACGATATGATTTTTTAATAGTGAAAATAATAAGAATATGAGTAATATGTGCAAGCGCGCGCGCGTGCCAAAGCTGAAACGAAACAACGGTCAGAAGATTAAGACGTTGGCGTTTTGCAATTAAGACACCGGTTTTAAGGAACTTCAACGAATTGAATTCATTCGACCCACGCGCACCAGGAAAACGATGATTATCTCTCGACGGAACCCCCAAAACAACAAACGGACGCTGAACAAAGAATGCATTAAGAGAACACGACAAAGAAACAGAACGATCGGATAGAAGGAATATGAAGTCTGTGACCTCAAACAAACAGGTGCCAACATGTCTGCTACAGCGCGACGGTGCCGCCGGCCACCGTGCACCACGTGGCAACGTCGCGCAGCTATCTCAGCGTACAGGATATGTGATTTTTTTTTTTCAAGCATAACAAAACCGGAACTGCATTGGTTTATTTATCAGATCACGAAGACAGTAATTGTCTTTTTGTTGGAAAGGTTATTATTACATATTAACGATGTGTCTGTTAGGAGGAAAAAAGAAACAATACTGAAAATTGTTAGTAACGATAGTTCTATTTCGAGATCTACGAGATGGCTTAGTTTTATGACTTAGCAACGTGTATCCTATCACCTAAATGACATAATAGGTGATGATTTGTCTACTGACGTCTCTCAATTAGTGATATATTCACTTCACTCTTTTTTTTGCAACCGCCTCACCAAAAGATAATCCGCTCACTCCTTTCCTACAATTTTACACTTTACACAACAGTTCACCTGTTTACTGCCTCTTAGTAAGTCTTCTTGCTGATTTCTTTTGTCGAGTAAAACGATTGTGTCCGCTATTACTTCAACGAGATTTACAAACAAACTAACAAACAGAACTAGCCAGGATTGCGACAGACAGACAGAAGATGCAGGGGGCGTCTTGTGCCCTGGTTTGTTTGCGTTGTCCAGGCCTGAGCCTGATGAACGCCAGATTTAAACAGTGCAGCGCGGTAGCTTGCTCGGCACAAGGTGCTATTGTGAGGTCCATGAATACATGATAATACATGTATGACGTGGACCAGGATTGCGTCCGAAACGGCAACACTTACACCGGCTGTCGCAACTGGGTCCATCTACTTATTCAAGAGACCGCTTGCTTTTGTTTTCAACCGCGGTAGTAGTGTGGGATACATTACACAAATTCGTGGTGCTGATGAATCACCCATACCTGTATGACGTATCACTGATTGATAACGGTTTCATTTTAATTATTATCCGCGTCTGTTTACCTGTAAGCAACCAGACAAGATTAAAGAATCGATAAGTTATGCAGAATAGATAACGAAATAATCAGACGTAACCGTTGTGGAAAACCAAGACGGTGCTTCACAATGTTGAGTACAAGCATCTCTCTCTCTCTCTCTCTCTCTCTCTCTCTCTCTCTCTCTCTCTCTCTCTCTCTTTCTCTCTGTTTGCAATCGATGAGAATAATTTCTTTGACAAATAGGACACTAACAATTCTGTGAAACGTTTTCCGGTTTCCATTGTTTAAACGAGTCGATGCGTTTTAATTGATCCAATTCAGTTGTATACGAGTTGCATAATTCATCGACTGGCACTCGTGAATACACTATAGTACCGCGAACGTTTTTAGATACCATTACTATTGAAAACAACGTTTTCTCAGCTTTCAGTTATTCTGAAAATAGAGTAATGCAGACATTGATGAGTTCGTTTAGTCAACTTTTGCTACCTATTTGACATAATACTACAATATACAGTTCTGTAGTGCTGACAAGGCCAATGTACGTTATACAGCGCGTTAAACATATTATACTGAATCAGTGGCGTAGCCACGGGAGTTTGCCGTGCGTTACAACCCTCCCTGACGTGTACGTCACCAAAGCGGTTTTACACGTAAAATCTGCAGGAAGGCAGTTATATTGTTGGCGGCCGTGACAGCAGCATTCAATGTGGGTTACGACTGGCGAATTCTCTAGAACCGTTGACACCATTCCTTCTGCTTACCAAAGTAAAGTCCTGGTCTACACCCCCCGATGAAAAAAAATCTTGTTAAAAACTATTTTGTTAAAAATCATACCTTCGACGTCACTATACTTCGTACATTAATTCTTCAGTTTATGTTGATTCTTTACTAATCGATGACAAGGAGTGGCCTAGTGATAGACCACGGGGCAAAAACAAAATTCTGAAAGACTATACAGAAAGTATGTTCGGCGTGAACACAAATAGGTTGTACTTGAAGAAAGATCATGTAAATAAGTACGTATTATTACTCGAAATGACGTGCTGAACGGTCTAGAAGAAAGGCAGCTGGTTACTGGGGAACGAAACAGGAGAGTGCACTGAAGAAGAAGGAGGAGAAGAAGAAGAAGACGTATGAGGATAAGAAAAAGATTACCGAGAACAAAACCAACCGTTTTAAGGAAACACAACATTTCAGAATAATGATGAGTAATGGTGATTTTATAAAAACGCAATTTAAAAAAATGTTAAAAATCGTTAAAAGAATAAGAATCGTTACTCTTTTCTATAGTATTTTCACAAGAATAAATATCATCTTCATAGTTTCTGAAAATAATCCACACCGCCTTAATCAAGTACATTATGGCAGTATTTACACACATAACAAAAGATAATCATATTCCCTCCTATGTATCATGTTCTCAAATATACACAAAACGTTGTGTTTAAAAATTATAAATCACTTGTTCTCAAAGCGTATATGTAAACCAACACTCTTGGCCAGTCTCATGCTGAAAAACGTGTTTATGGTTCATGTCTAGGGAATATAACGGATTTCCCATGTTGAATAAAAACAATGAATTAATACCAAAAAACATTTCTTTAGCGCTTGAATCTTTATGTTCGACCTAAAACGTCATCCTCTTTTCTACGCGACGATGATGGAATGTGAGATGTTAAAAGCGGCGGTGTATGATGTCTGACGGGACCCAAGCAGGCATTGAAGGCGTGACGCCGGTTGTTGCATAAAAAATAGTTATGCTTCCACTCGTTCTGACCGTTCTAATTTCGAAAGGTCACATAAACGCAACAACGGAAGAAAAACCGCATCCGTGTCCGATCGCGAATCGATTGTAAACGGCTTCGAGAAAAAGTGACAAAATTCGATACGAACAACGAATGCAAAAGCGTTTAGAAAAAAATCGCGAATCGTTGCATTACAAGTTACACAAACGTTTTAGTGAACGAAACCTCCGTCTTCCGCGACCGAGGGTGAAACCCTGTTCTTTCAATAAGAGCTGTTTCGCAAGAACTCAGTGGGTGTAAAAACTAGGTCAGTCGAGCCTAACCTCTGCGCCAGGTATGGCCAACAGACGAGAGAGAGGCATGGCATGCGGGAGACAGACTCCAGGCGCCTTATTTGAGACAACTTCCTCCTCCGCAAATCTATTGTATTTACATGCGTCTACATTAATCGTCGTCTCGTAACTCGTGTATCGTATATCTCATCGCCGCAGTGACATTCTCAACAGTAAATTATTGCACTCAAACCGGTTTAATGTCGCCATGTCTGTGCATTAATAACTGTTGTCGATGTGAGATCATAATCTCACTGACAACAACGCTAATATTGTGGCTGCACCTCTTACGACCTTCTGTCACATAACCTCTCATGAGTTTTGTTTCAAATAGTGAGGTCCGAATTATTTGTGTCTGCGAAATAGGAAGAAAACACGTTAGTACTTTCTGACGCAGAAAGATATAGTGTATTTCTTAGCATTGTTTATGTACAGGCCTACATCTTCGTGTAAAAGATAGTTTACATATTAAGTTTAAGTTTCCTTATTGTTTACATGACATTGGGAAAATCTTATTTCTCATTCACTTTTGGGCTCCACATTGTATGAACAACCGTGGCCGACTTCGGAGGAATACAGTATTTAATAATACAATGTTTAAATTTTTAAAACAAAACGTTAGACATCAATTATTTCATTTTTCACAAAATCGATAACCGTTTTTAGGCTAATAATTCTAATAACACACTGCTAACATTCTTCGAGGTTGTTGAATAAACAAATCACTCGATAAAAACGTACTCAATATGAATTCTGTATGGCAACTATTCAAAATACTGACATCCCATCCCGCCGTGCATTTTGTTGATAATGGATCCCTACGTCAGCTGTATTAAAACCTATATACACTACCGTACCTAACCTTGTGCACAAAAACGTTACGTATTTTTAACGCGACCGTGCCACCGGAAAAATAGACGACATTTCTTTAAGTATGTATTAAAATCATACACGGTATTAAACAGATACCAGAACCATCGAAAGTGTAGTGTGGGGGTCAGGAAACGAGCGAAAACCACAAACTGGTTACAGT
Source organism: Magicicada septendecula (assembly GCA_034769895.1). Taxonomy (NCBI): domain Eukaryota; kingdom Metazoa; phylum Arthropoda; class Insecta; order Hemiptera; family Cicadidae; genus Magicicada; species Magicicada septendecula. The sequence continues at coordinate 141,088,186 of CM068367.1, read as the reverse complement.
GAAAAAATTGTATAAAATTTAACAGTTACAGAAAAGAACTTTGGGTTCTATTACACAGTGGCAGTCTTGTATAGTAACCCGCCTTTGAGACTGAAAACCACACTAGCAGGAAAGGTCGATGGCTGGGACACTTCATTAGGGGTACCTAATTTCGCTATAGCATCAGCGGAAAAGGTTGATAGAAGAAAATTACTGAAAGGCCTGGAAAAGATTTCATTTTAAACAAAAGGCGATAGAGAGAATGATTTTATCATTCACTGGTCATTTTCAGAACATCGGTCGCTCAACTATCAGTCTTCAGATTACGGCCGAATTAAGTTGAATCTCTGCTCCCTGACAATATTACACATTACTTAGTGATGTAGGGTCTGTTAACAAATATTGTTGTCAACCAGGAAAGACATCTAATTTCAAAATCGTTTTCACCCACTGACCGAGAAGAACAAAAGCACGAACTATTTTGACCCCCCCCCCACCACCACAACTATTTTTCCATAAATGGCTACAATATTAAATCTAGCGAAACTGTAATTACGTACGATCTCGTTCGTTCATCGCAGACGCCTAACACAAGCGAACAATAGTTTTTGTCCTGCAAGCGCCAACACGCAAAGCAATTTCCGGCCCAGAATGCAGAACTGTGTGAAGACTGCGTGACAGGTGGACAATAATTTACAGGCACAGAAATTCGAGACCATGTGTACACACATAAATCTTCAAAACGGACGAGGCAGTAACATGAGAAACAGGTTCATTTTTTTTCTTTAAGCGACCCCTAGTAGTGAGGCGGGATGGGATAAACGATGCAAAACCAACCCAACATATATTCGTTAACCCTGACGTTTAACACACCAAATCGGGTGAAGGTAGGGGAAGGGAAAGATGTGGTGACGAATATCACGAAGCGAAGTTTCCTTTTCACGCATTTTCCTTTTCTCTTCCACACAACGCTCTTTAAAATAATTTTCGAACTTTTGTAGCGTGGGAAAGTCTTTGTTCAGAACTCTAGACTTACACCGTATTGGCGGGACTTGGGCCACTTACCAATTAAAAAGTAGCTGTTACACAAACTGATTTAAATATATTACAAGACTTTTAAAAGTCTTGCCCGCTTGGTCGCGGGCAGTTTTGTTATATGTTATAAAACACTTCCGTCTACAAGCGACTAAAATCTAGAGTTACGTGATAGAAACAAGGCTTAAAGTTGCTTCATACCTTCATGGGCTTCAGGATAAATGTACGAGATAATTACATATTGCGACAACTGAACGTTCACACTAATGTGTGACAATGTGGCTGACATTTAAAGACAGACCGCTTTTAAATTTCACAGCTGATATGACTTAGTACTCAAAAGGTTCGGTGACCAACATCCGGCTGGACGTTGTGATAAATCGTGACACCAACGGATTCGAACCCACGCCACTTAGCTCTGAAAGCGAATGCGTTAACTTCTGCCCCACGAGGAATTATTGAACGGTGTATGTAATGTCACTCGGTACACGAAGCTTCCTGCCATTCGGGAACTGAATTAAAATAAATTATGCGATAAAGCCACAATTTTTTTTTTTTTTTACACGAACTTTAATGTGGAAAGAACAAAACGGTAATACAGATAGGAGCTATTGTCCTGCTGAATCGACAAGTCACTTTGTTTCGAAGACGTGGGCTGGACTGCTCAAATTAGTTTACTTTTTCTTCTCCTTCTTTTTATCGTTCTCGTCGTCGACGTCTTGAGTCTATTACCGCTAGTGTAGTTAGTTATTTCTTCGAGATACATTTTATGCAGTCTCCAGATCGCTATTATGATTAATTTAAGAATTTTACCTTATATAATCCACTAGGCGATCTCAGTTTTTACGACATGTTTCAGGGACTAAATCCCCATCCTCAGGTACAGTAATCCTATTCCCCTAATACATAGGGGTCGTCGAAAAGATTAAAACGTTTATACACATAAACACCACACGCACAAAACTCACTATGAACAAATTAACATATATATAGGCCTATAAACATATGAAAACGTTATAAGTGACTCGGTGCACCGGTCGACCTCTGATCGTCAACTAACATGTATTCGCGCTTCACTGCTTATCTTCAACGCGGTATCATATAATTTATTGGATTTAAACATCAGCTGATCGTTGAGTAACTGTTCTTCATTTATTTTGGAGGCCCTGTATATTTCAAACTCTTCTAGGGCGTTCAGGAGATGACCTTTATTGCATATGTGTATCGGCTCCATGTTTTCTTTGAATCCGGTGTAACTATTGTTTTCGTTTATGAGGTGGAGTGCGTAATTTGATGAGGTGGTTTGGGGATTCTTTTTTGGTAGGCGTTCTTTAAACGTCTCGATAAATTTTCTCCCCGTCTGTCCGATATAGAACTTATCGCACTCACTGCACTGGATTCTATACACTCCTGAACATTCCTCCGATGTTATTGGAGCACGTGGCTTAAGTATATTTTTTAGATTATTCATGGTCTTGAATGAAACATTTATACATAATTTTTTAAATTCATTTTTTATTAGATTGGGGAGTAAGTTCGTATATAATGCTGAGACGTACTGTGTTTTATTTTTAGCCTTATTATTGTCACCATTTAGATAAAATAGTTTCTTATACACGTTACGTAGACGATACCTTCATAGTATTTAATGGCACTCATAGACAGGTGGATATGTTTTTTAAGTTTATTAACGACATTAACCGTAACATTAAATTTACCATGGAAATGGAAACTAATAATAGCTTGAACTTCCTCGATGTATCGGTGTTAAAAAGAAATAACCATCTCGGTTTTAAAATATACCGAAAGCCTACCACAACAGACATAGTTATAAATGCTAAATCGAATCATCCGTACACACAAAAAATGGCGGCGTTTAATGCACTAGCATATAGACTATTAAACGTACCAATGAACACGGAAGATTATAAGGACGAATCTAACGTCATAAAACACATAGCTTTGAGAAATGGATATAAAATAGAAATTGTGGATAAAATAATACGTAAACAATTACGGAAAATAAATGGTGACAATAATAAGGCTAAAAATAAAACACAATACGTCTCAGCACTATATACGAACTTACTCCCCAATCTAATAAAAAATGAATTTAAAAAATTATGTATAAATGTTTCATTCAAGACCATGAATAATCTAAAAAATATACTTAAGCCACGTGCTCCAATAACATCGGAGGAATGTTCAGGAGTGTATAGTATCCAGTGCAGTGAGTGCGATAAGTTCTATATCGGACAGACGGGGAGAAAATTTATCGAGACGTTTAAAGAACACCTACCAAAAAAGAATCCCCAAACCACCTCATCAAATTACGCACTCCACCTCATAAACGAAAACCATAGTTACACCGGATTCAAAGAAAACATGGAGCCGATACACATATGTAATAAAGGTCATCTCCTGAACGCCCTAGAAGAGTTTGAAATATACAGGGCCTTTAAAATAAATGAAGAACAGTTACTCAACGATCAGCTGATGTTTAAATCCAATAAATTATATGATACCGCGTTGAAGATAAGCAGTGAAGCGCGAATACATGTTAGTTGACGATCAGAGGTCGACCGGTGCACCGAGTCACTTATAACGTTTTCATATGTTTATGTATATATGTTAATTTGTTCATAGTGAGTTTTGTGCGTGTGGTGTTTATGTGTATAAACGTTTTAATCTTTTCGACGACCCCTATGTATTAGGGGAATAGGATTACTGTACCTGAGGATGGGGATTTAGTCCCTGAAACATGTCGTATTTGAAAAACTGAGATCGCCTAGTGGATTATATAAGGTAAAATTCTTAAATTAGTTATTTCTGTTGATTACTCACGGAAAAAGTCGAACAGTCACGAAACTTACGTCGTATACTCGTTGTCCTTGATTCGGCCGTACAATGCAGCTGACCGAGCGGCGATGCCACTACCTACTAGAAGACAAAGCCTTACAGCGCGATCTATAATATTCTCTGACGTCATCGCGAGTCGATGACAATGTGCGTATAGCCGCCATTAGTGCTTTATTTTTCTGACCTAGTAAGGTTGCGATTCCGTGTTTATAATTCTTTGTCCGTTCGTTTAACTATTTTATGTTTAAAATCTGGTTGATGCTTTATGTATGAAGTTATTAAATATCACCATTTCGTTGGTTGAGAGGATTCAGCGTACAAAAACAACACATTTTTACTGCTGTTGTTAGCAAGGTGAGTAGGCCTAGTAGATATGTATTATACCTTGTATTTTGTTAATTAATAATGATATTTTTTATACTCTTAGTTAATGATAATGTTAGGTATAGATAAAGAAACTGTAAGCATATTATTACCGTAAAGAACATCTACTGGTACCTATTTAGAAATGTGTTAGGTAATTGCATATTTTTTCACTTTCTACTTCTTACAAAAAAATGGAAAAAAAATCATAAACAAGAAACTAGTTACAATTACAGCTTACTCAGAATAAAGTGATGCTTTATTTGTGCTGTAAGTTAATAAGCAATCATCTTAGCAATTTCGAGGAAATTCAGATATATTTCTTACTTGAAATTCTTCAAATGCATCTCATTTTCATATATTATAAAAATAAGTAATTCCTGTTACTGCACATGAATTTATTGTATTAATATTTCTGTGGCAGTTATGTTCTACCTTAATTTCACTGTTTTATTTTACTGATATGTTAGAAGTTAAGGGTATGTTTGGTTGTAGTTTTAGTTAGGTTAGATAGTAGAGGTTAGAGCTTGTTAGATTATGGTATAAGTTAGATTGTTATGGCTTGTTCATTTATATTATTATACTGAAAGTAAATGCATAATATGTTGAAATGTTACATGATATTTTGGTGGAGTTATACAATTAATTTTGGTTATAGTTGTATTAGGTTGCATTAAAATATTTTGTTAAAACTTTTCATATTCAGATATTTATGTATAATATTTAAATTTATTTCGTTCCAAACTGTGCCCCCCCCCGAATTAAATAGGGCATTCTCCCCACCCTGTAATATTTGCTTAATCCAAAAACTAGATTTGTACAGTTTCCAGACTTCTTGAATGGGCCAGGGGAAATACAATGCATTTTTGTGCATGTCAATGAAATGAAAAGGCCTAGTTATTTTATTTTACTGTGTTGTAGCCTATATAACTCATGTGTGTTAAGAAAGCAGTAACAATTATGTCTAAATTAGGATTAAAATTGGTAACTCAGAATAACTTTACTGACTTATAAACTGAAAACTCTATGACATAACTTTCAAGTAACACTTTCAATTGTTTATGTTAATTAAAAATAAGTTAAGTTTTGTCAGCACTTATTCACATGATATGGACATTTAAGTTACAAATACTATGATCATTCAGTTAATCACAGTAGTTTTTTTAATAAAGTAAAAGAATTGCAAGGGAAAAACCAATTCCTTTAGGGCTAGCGCAGACGGTCGATTTTTTACTTGGTCGATTAAAATATCGGTTATTTGAAGTACTGCCTTCAAATTGTTTTGAACGCACACGAGCGATTAAAAATCGCCCATACATGGGCGATTTTCAGTACAGTTGTGAAATGGATTTCGATGAGACTGCATGTATCTGTGCCCTTCTGTTACGTTTTCGGAAGAAAAGGCGAGAAAGAAAGTACTGGGTTCACCCTATTGTTAGCCTACTATTGGCATGTGTGTCAACGTTCCCTTCCTTAACGGTCGTTTGTTTAATAACGCCATCTTGGAAGTAGGCACGGCTTAATAACATTGAATGAATTATGAAGAAAATAAAATGAACGTTAATTACGTGGTTATTGCTTTCAGTTCTTTCTTCTCTAAATATTCTTACCGGCGAAGTTTTATATCAACGAATGCGTGAAGGTTTACACAATTTGCACAAAAATTTCACTTAATATTTTTCCATATAAAAACGGCACATTTTTTTTCACATACCGTATAAAAAGGATCGATATCGTATATTTTTGTCTGATCGTCTCTATCGGTTCTTCTAAGAATACATGGATTTGTTAATACAAACGTTTACAAAGGAACTGGAAGAGTTTTAATAATAGACGAACATGTAGGTAAGACCCGAAGTCAGAGTTCGGGATTGGTGCTTACGTAAAGAAATATCATTTTCAGAAGTTCTGAGCTCCTGTCTATGGAAACGAAAAACCTTACGTCGCCGAAACTGTACTGTGTACTGTGGGAATCGTTACCAAATGGGATAACCAATGTCGTTACCAATTGTGGGGGGGAGGATAACATACGGTATTGCAAAATTCGTTTATCTCTGAATGGTGTCAACACCTACTCACTTACGTACGAATCGTATCAGTATGTTTAACCGATTACATTTAAAGTTCAGCTGGTCATTCAATACAAGGCTCATATTTGTGTATGCTCTGTAAAATTCAGACTGTGTTCTGTACACATGCATGCCACTTAACATAGGCCTATTTCTATATCAGTTACGTGTGTTAAAATAAGGCTTATAAATAACTAGCTGTTACCCGCGGCTTCGCACGCAAATATTTGATTTTTAATACGTATTTTAATATAACTTTATTGTCTGTGTCTATACGGGGTTCTGTCAGCTCGTATAACAATTTTGTACTCATTAGTCAAATTCTCTCCAAAGCAGTTTTCAACACTTGTACTATTTTAACTTGTACTAAATTATTATGTTGGTGCAACAGCCTTTGGAGATTTAAAAATACCCGTTTATAAAGCCTTTGGAGATATTTATAAAGTACCTGTTAAATAAAAAACGCTAAACTCTTTATTTTAAGTGTTACTGTGTTAGAAGCATTATATAACACATTAAACGTTATGTTTTCCTCAACCATGGCTTTTATTTATTTCAGCAGTAAACTAAAAACCAAAAACCGTTGTCACCTAACCTCACAAATGAAAACAACACGTATTTTCGCTTTGCATTAAGTAATAGGACAATTTACATGCCGCTAAATATCATTTGTTAATTTAATTGTTACTGTGTTAATTAATTCTGGTCTCGCGTATTAATATTAATTATACGCGTCAACGAAAAGGCATAATTGAAAGGGCCTACGTCGTGGGAACGGGCCAAAATATCAAATTCCAAGTTAGACAGTGTATTTCTACTCTAAAAACAAAACTGAACTACACGTTGTCATGGAGACCGTCAATACAATAACAAGAAATTGCTGGAAGAAGGCACCGCACAGATTTTTAATCGCCTACAATTACTGATCGCCTGTGTGCGCTCTCCTATTTCAGTTTGTGTTACAAATCCGGCGATTCATAATCGCCCGGGAAAAAAATCGACCGTATGCGATTAGGCCTTACAGTTAAAAAAAATTTTATCAACATAACCTAACTTAACAATGCCAAGTGATCACTATGAGAATTTTTATCCCAGGGTTCAATCCTATCAAGCAATTCTGAATAATACTGACAGGCATTTATTTCAATTTCTCTTATTAATTTCTGTAGATGCCTCACTCTTGTTGCGTACATAATTGTCGAGGAAATTATGATGCAGCAAATAAAGTTGCAGTTTTTTCGTTTCCAAGAGATGAAGAACGGAATGCAGCTTGAATTCGAGCTATTCGATGGAAAGATTTCAAATACACTTCATCTTCACGGGTGTGTTATGTTATTCTAATTTTACTACTTATTTAATGCAGTTATTAAGAATTATAAAGTTAATAATAACTTGTTTGGGAGAAGTTAAACCAATTGGTTATTTCAAATTTATAGATAAACATTAGAAATAAGGTTGCTATACAACTAGATGAATACATATACACCAACCAATGATTCGAATTACTGATTGAATTTTTCCTAAGAAAATTATATATTTAAAAAGTTTGTAATTATTATCTCGGTTTAAAGCTATGGTCATGTAGGAGTTGTTTAAGTATATATAATATGTCGATGTAAAAATATTATTCTTTTGGATTCAGTGGTTAAATTTTGGTACAGAATTTTCAAGAGAGTACTAGTAAAACAGCCGGGGTCTTAGGGAAGTCTGTAATTTTAGATTACTAAATGTTTTATTTTTGTTCATTGTTTGAAAACAGATGCCATGAACAGAGGACAGTTGCTAGTGCATTTCATTTTTCAAGTCTTTCTGCATTATTTCGTAAATAATCATTGGGAGTATATACAAATTAACACTGAAATGTTTATTTGGTGACACTAAAGATAAAAAAAAGGCATTTGTGTTTTTCTCAACAATATGGTATTAATTGAAATGTATGGTCATTATAGAAAATTTTTGGCATAAATTTTTAACAAGTATTCACTCAGTAAAAATACTTATATTGAGTTGAGTGTTTTTATAAACTGAGTTGAGTATTTGCAGCACTTAATAAATTGAGTGTTGGAATTCTTTTAGATAGAAGCCTAATTTTACTATTTATTTTTTTGAAATACTAATTTTTTTTTAACAGGTCTGTGAAAGACATTTTGTTGCCAGTGACAATGAGTTGAGTACATTTGCATTTGATGAGAAGACAGGAAAAAGTTTGTCTGCACCACTGAAGTATCCAAGACTTAAAAACACTGCAGTCCCAACTGTATTTCCTGGTTATCCATCTTACTTATCACGTCAGAATTCTTCAAGAGAAGATCCAAACCTAAAGAAGATAAAGTTAGAAGAAAGACAAATGGCCAGTGCTCTTGCTCTTAGTGAAAAATCGTTTGAACAATATGAAAAGGACCGATCTTTTTCTAATTTTGATGAAGTTCTAAACACATATAGAAAGTTCAATTATAATAAGTATTGGAGTGTTGTGACAAGTGATGATGCACTAATGTTTTTACATTTGAAAAATGATAATGGGGCTGTGACTTTGTTTTAAGCAGTGACAATAAATGTAGATTTAAATGTAACAGTATTGTATAGGGGAGTACCAGTTGATAAGTTAAAAAACATTGGGGAATTTCCTCAGAAGATTTGTCACATGAACAACATATACAAGACTTTAAGTTGTATAGAAAAATTAAACACCAATTCTAGTAGTAGTGATGGCAGTAACAATAGCAGTTGTAATAACATTAGTCATGTATTCCACGTGATAGGAACACTTTTAAACTCGTGCATAAACAATGTGTCTGAACAGCAAAAATTTATTATACATTTTATGGTTGAACAACTAAATTTAATTCATTGCAAGCCAGAAAATTAGTGGTACAGCACATATCTATTAACCTTTTCTTCTATGTTTTTTTTTAAATTTCTCCACAGGCATACAAATTTGTTAGGGAGTCTGATCACTTTATTCTTCCTCATCCAACGACAATTAAAAAAGTTCTTCCTCATCCAACGACAATTAAAAAAGTTAACAGCAAATTAAAATTAGTTCCTCAGAATGAAATGAGTGATCCTAGTTCTCTCTCATATTTAAGTAAACAAGCAAAATTTTTAAAGAAACCTGATACAAATATTCTTATAATGATTGATGAAATACACTGGAAACCGTATGTATATTATAAAGGAGGTGTTATTGTTGGTATGCCATATGATAATTAAAATATGGCTAATAGAGCATTTGTTTTTATGATTAAGAGTATTGCGAGTTCTTACAAAGATGTGGCTTATACATTACCCGTAAAGAAAATTACAGCTGATGTTCTGTTTACTGTACTAAAAAATATAATTTTAAAGTTAGAAGCAAAAACTTCTGCGTAGTTATGATTGTCAGTGACAATAAACTCAATAAACAGAAAAACTATGGCAATGTTTCAGAATCCACTAGCAGATTATGTGTATCCTCATCCGTGTGACCCAAAGAGACCTTTGTTCTACTGTGTTGATACAGTACATTTAATTAAGTGTGTTAGAAATAATTGGTTAAACCAAAGGAACATTGAAGTGTGTTAGAAATAATTGGTTAAACCACTGTATTAATGATGGAAGTGAGGGTGGTAGTTGCAGTAATAGGAGCACCAGCAGTAGAGGTAGTAACAATAGTACTGTTTCTGTTTATGACAATAATGGAACTTGTAATAATATTCACAATAGTGATATGAATATAGCTTCAGTAAAAACTATAAAAAAAATTATATGAGATCGAGTGTGGAAATTTGTTAAAATTTGGATACACCTTGTCAAGAAAAGCACTGTGGCCCACAAATTTAGAATGCCAAGATGTAAAATTAGCTCTAAAATTAATAAATATGCATGTGTCAAATAGCCTTGTTGAACTTAAAGACAAACATAATTTAATCAATGCTGATGGTACAGCAACATTTATCAAATCAAAATATTTTCTATTTGGTTTGATGTTATGAATGTGAAGACTCCTTTTAAAGTAAATATAATTATTTCACTACAGACTCAGAACTCAAAGTTTTTTATGGGTAAAAACGTAAATGTTTTACCTTATAATTTGAACAGGTTTTCGCTTTTTAAAAAGCTTCTTCAGAGGCTCTTTTAAAGGTTTAAAGTTAAGAAATATATATCAAGAGCCACTGACAAATTGTGTCAGTGATGAAAAACTAGCTTTTCTTAAAGCTTCTGTAAACTGGCTTGATAAGTGGAATGAACTTAATATTAATGGTGGGAAAATGACTAGAGAAACTTATTCAGCTTTAGTGCTTAGTACAATGTCAATTATTGAATTTACAAATTATTGTATTAATGAATTAGGAATGACATACATATTACCAGGGAAAATTCAAACTGATGATTTGGAATTTAGATTTGGATTGTACAGAAGGCTAACAGGCACCCAATACCATATATCAGTCCGTCAGCTTTTTGAAATTGAAAGTAGAATTAGAGATTTTTCTGTTCAGAGACTAACTTTAAACTCTGGCTTAAAGGGGTCCTTCATTATTGATCAGTTTTGTGATGATACGTCTGGAAAAACTGTTTAGAAATCTGGAGAGAATTTTATAAGAGATAGTGGCTTCAGCTATATTTCTGTGACTGACGAGTATATTTCAAAAGCAAATGCACTTTATTAACTTACTTATCCGGGTATTGTGTACATTCTTTGTTAAAAAGATATATAACTGTCAGGACTGTGAAGGCAATTTAACCATTGGGAGGCCTCTGATATACACCCGGACTTTAAATTGATTCACTCATGTGATAGAGGAGGACTTAGATTTCCATAAGTATCTGTTGTTAATGCTATAGTTCACAATTTTCTAGTAGTTAAACTTATTATTAGTAATAAAGAAATGGAACTGAAATTTCTCCAAGTATCTGATCAAAGAAATTTAGTTATTAAGGTACCAACAGATATATTGAAATTATAAGAAATGTATGTTGAAAATTGCCCCCAGCACACATAAAAAAAAAAATTGACAATATTGTTAAGGTCTTGTACCAACACATTGTTAAAAAACTACTGCAAGGAGAAAAATGACAAAAATTTAAAAAAAGGAAAGTTAATGCTCTTAATTTATTTTTAAATTAAGGTAAAAATAATATGATATCGTAATACACGTTTTGTTTGTTTTTTTTTTTCAGAAAAAGTAAGGAGATGACAGCTGAAAATTATTTCAATGTGTGATAAATAAAATATTTTTACCTGCTTGTGTTATTTTGTGTATGTTTTAAGTTAGTTGTGTTAGTAAAATAATGTTTAAACTGTTCAGTGAAGCATTGTGTTTTACTAGTTACATTAGGTATGTTTTCATTTTTCTTTCTTCTTTTTTATATTTTCATAATGAAATTACTAATTACTAAGTTACTAAACACTTACCAAGTACTAAGATAATTACCAAGTTATAATATTGTCAATGGAAAAAATTCAGTTTGTGTATTCTAATGTTTAGTTTCAGAAATGTCAGGAAAATATTTATAATATTATTAATAAAAACAACAATAACTGTAACAGTGTGTAAATAAAAGACTGAAATTGAATCATGATTGAACTTTTCCAACACTTCCCATCTGTGTTCACCTTTCTTATCCTAAGTGTATAGAAAATACAACACCAATCTGGAATTTAATAAATATTTGAGTGTTTCTGAAATTATGATATAAAATCGAAAATTAATATTTTTAGTTATTGCATAATCATGGTCACTGGTGGAGATATAGTAGCCCCCCCCCCCTTAGCTTGCCATATGTTGCCAATGTGAAAGATGTGAAGTAGACCACATATTTATTTCCTTAGTGATAAAAAAAAATGATTACATTAAAACAGCCTATATTGTCTGTAGACCTAAATCGTAATAATTATATTAACCACTACCAAATCCAAATCCACTATTAATTATATCATGAAAATGTGTTAGGTTAGAGAAATATATATTTAGGTTACATGAAATTTATATAAAAATATTCATGAAATGCCTATCAGTTTTTATAAACTCTTAATATTACAATTTTGAGACAAAAAATGTATACTCGAAAAAGATCAATTTTTGTACACTCTAATGTGTAATACATGAAAGATTATTGATGCTAAATTGCTAACAAACTATAGCAGTCATTTTTTAAAAACACTGTTTATAAACAAAAATAAATATTTTTACAAACGTATCCAGTGTTTTTTCGATCGTTTTGTGAAAGTTAATTTTCATATTTAACGTAAAATTTCTTATGCAGATTGATTTTAAATTGACGAAAAAATAATAATACCCGTTTTTGCTATCGATGTATTAAAATAATATGGTTTGCAGTGGCGAAGTTGCATGGAGGCAACTGAGGCAATGCCTACACAAAAAAATTCTGTAGAATAAAAATAATTATAAATATGTATGAACTACGTAACGTAAAGATTATAGATTGTTACTGTGACTGTCGAATTTATAAAGCCGAAAGGTGCTTTACTGAGCGACCGCTAGATGGTGACAGGTGAGATTCGGCATAGCTCGTTTAAAGCGAATGAGGCAACGTGAACTTGCCTCAGCGTTTTTTGTATACATCGTATGTAAGCAATGTGCTGACGCGAAAGGGTTGTGCGGGGGAGGGGGATTGTACACAGAGCGTTGAAGCATGTCTCACTTCTGTGGTCCAAACAGTTAAGTTAAAGCGCCCTGTGTTGTTTATAAGTGTGTTTATGTTATGCGGTTATTAAAAGTGTGCCTGTTATTCCGCTGAACTAACAGATGATCAAGATTGTTATTTGAATTATTTGTAACAAAACATATATACAGAAACTAATCAAGTTTAAAAATTTGAAGTTCAATCAGTTGTATTATTGTGTATGACTTATACAAGGATTGTTCAATAGAAACACGGTTAGAGCTGTAAAGCATTTTTTATTCAACGATTTTAAAAGAAGTTTCTAATAACATTAAGGCATGAGTCCCACTGTTGCATTAATCTGTAGATTCCCTGCGAGTAAAATTCTTACGGCTGTTTGCGGAACCATTCGCTAACAGCAAACTCTACGTCACCGTCAGATTTGAACCACCGTCCTTTTAGTGATTCCTTAAAAAAAATTAAAGTAAGATTTTTGCCTACCCATTCATTAACTACTAGCTTCGCCACTGATGGTTTCATGAATGTAATTTAATAAAAAAAAATGCTTGCAAGGTTTTACGTGTGCGTTCAAAATAAACAGATTAAACGTATCGAAACGCGTATTAGTTTATACTGCGTTAGGCAGTGGGTAGACAGCTGACTAGCGTTCGTCGACTCGTGATGACGTCACGGCCAAGCGCTGAGGCTTTGCGATGCACGGCCGACTGAATCAGCACCTCTTTCGCGACACCACGTGTTTTTCTTCTTTCTACTCCGGTTTCATTTTGAACACGATATCCGATCCGAGCGTTTGAATTCCTTGGACGTCGTTTCTATCTTGTCACTGGAATCGTCCGGACACTATGAACCCAGGAAATAACGCGAACAGCTTTCTCTCGGCTGTCAATTACGACACACAACGCCGCATTGTAAGCAAAATATTCTGTAACGACACGAAGCTTCCTCTAGTTACATAACGCAGATTTTATTTGATACTAGCCAACGCGCTCGTTCGCCATTTGAGACTATTATTTATTATAGAATAACAAACGTGCACAATCAAATCAATCAAAAGACACTGACGCGAGCAAGAAACTCAACAAGTTATGACGCACGCTTTAGCCATAATTTATCATATCTATACACACACTATTATTGCCTGACGGTGTTGATGCTAGTTCGTAGCGGTGCTAGGTACTTGCAGCAGAACCCTTCTGAACCTTTTTAATAAACAGCAGTCAATATGGCGTGTTCATTCCCAAGAACGACTTTTGGCCTGTGGGAATCTGTAGACGGAGTAAAGAATAGTGTAAGAATAGGTGGTTGAAGCGCAGAGCTGACTTCGTTGTGTGCTGTATGTCTTCAGCTGGGAGACTATCCTGCCTGTCCTATTTCGGTGGTCCAAAATAGGATGTGTCAGGCTTATTCTTTAACATCCCGGTAAGTGGATAGTCACCAACTTTCCTCCACTGTAGTGTCATAAATTTTTTTCACAGTGACGACTGGAAAATGACAGGGTCTGGAAGTAATAATAAATCCCGAAAATACTGTTTTGGTAACGTAACAAGACGCCGATAATTGGAAACACAAAACGTAACAGTATTAATGGAGACAGTTTTGCGAAGAAGAAGGAACGAATAGGAGGATAACACGACATGAAAGTGCACAGATCTATAAGAGTTTTGAGTAATAACATGCTGGAATAATATGAAAGAGGTATCGCCTGACGGGCAAAGGTATGGCACCACCTTGAAGTATGCGAAAGCTGAGTACCAAAATGGATATATGCCATGGGGATGAAGGATATTACGCTCTCTTCACTGGGAAGACTGCCTGTATCTTTTTACATACAGTCCTCATTGAGGAGCACGGGGGGTTTAGTTGGTGGATCTGATTCTGGATTTGTTTTTTGATGGCTGCATCAGCGATGTGACAGGAGTAGGAATCTGACATGCGGGCAAACTATGAAGATTTTTCCTTTTTCCCCCCTTAAAAATAAGGGATACTTGTTAAAAAGTATAATTTGCTACTTGACATTATTTCCATGTTATATTATTATTTTTGTGACATCGTTACAATTATTTATTTACATCTTACTGTTAATGGTGAGTCTTCAAATACTCGCAGATCTGCGAATTTGTTTAAAAGCACACGAGATAAAAACATCTTGTATACGTAAAGACCGGACGGTATTTCGTTGGAATGTTAAAATTTATGCAAAAATCGTGTCTCTGGAAATTCCGATCATAATTTACAACTCCAAAGCCGCTGTATACAACTTGATCTCTTTTCAGAGAAACAACAA
Source organism: Magicicada septendecula (assembly GCA_034769895.1). Taxonomy (NCBI): domain Eukaryota; kingdom Metazoa; phylum Arthropoda; class Insecta; order Hemiptera; family Cicadidae; genus Magicicada; species Magicicada septendecula. The sequence goes on along the minus strand of CM068367.1, from coordinate 141,072,967 downwards.
CAGAACATTTTGCGGATTTTAGGAGCAACAAATTTGCATATTCTACCAGTCACACGCAGCTGTCAGTTCGTTTGCTACATATGTTAAAAAAAACTCGTCTTTTAAAACGTTTTTGGTAATTTCCAGAACGTTAGTACCAACAACGTAAGGTAAAAAAACCCTGACGTTCCAATAACAATAATGTGGAAAACTCGCAACGATATTTTCAAAACTTTTTTTTAAGCAGACAGGTGTGATGACCGAGAAACCCACGCACCTATCCCTCTCTCTCTCTGTCTCTCTAACACACGCGGAGGGGGGGAAACAATATTGCGAATACATTTTTTTTCTGTTACAATTTCAAAGTCGATAGATATGTATCAAATCGTTGACAGACAGTTAACAGCACTGGATCAATCAGCGTTATGATCCGAATAAAGGTTGAAGGAAAGGCAAACATCTTTAGCAAACAAGTGTCTCCTTGATTTCTGATTTATTGGCATTCGCCGAAAATAAGATTATCCCAAACCACTTGATTACGTGTGTCAATCATCTGCCAATTATAACGCTAGTAAAAAAAAAAAACGATGGCTCACCTGTAATGCTGTTCTGTACAGCTGACATGATTCATTATCGACACGTTAATAGCCTATAGTAAATTTTTATTCTCTTCCTGTATATCATTTCTAACGAACTTGGCGACTATTATGACAGAACTGCTCTGTTCTGTGTAGTAAGTTCAGTTGATTTTGTTAGTCCATTATTCACTGACACGCCTCGTCAACGATATTTTTCTACTACCTGTTTCTCTTCAAAGATCAATCTTATCTTCAAGTGTTATCAAATCTTTTCTGCAGTACATCGTACATCTCGTGTTTTATCAAGCTTCGTAAGTAAGAGACGTTTCTAAGTTTTATTACGTTGTGTCTAAAAATTTTGTCTCCTCAGTGTACTGTATCGGTGGTCATTCTGACTGGGCGTTCTTCGGGTAGGCCACATTTCCGAATGTCTGGAATTTTGACGTACCCTACCCGCCTCGAGTGACCACGCTTCGTGCACATTCAACACAACGACCAAACGTAACTTATAATGTCCTACTGTCGAACAAAAGTAGACAGCTTTACATTATGAAAGATTTGTCGCAGAATCACGAATCTTGATTCGACTACACCAGTTTTCTCCATTTTCTCGAAATTACGTAAACCGCTATTCGTCTTCCTAAACAGATTCACGTAGTGTCAACATACAGTATTATATTTCTAACGCGTAAGGTTTTACAGATCTATTTTTCGCAAATAAAACGTCACAGTCTAATTAAAAAATACTCAAATGCATAAATAATAATGACGTGTACGATTTTCAGTCTCTATTGTGTGCAAATCACGACGATCGCAAAAACCACTACTACTACTACACCGGCTGAGCCATTAACCGGTTTATCGACCATTCATTCCGTGGAAATTCCATCATCGACACGAGTAAACAGGGAGACGACGATGAAAAACTGGACAAGCTCAAACTCGCACTTCAAGTGGTAACCCACTCAGATGGCGAACGATTTTGGCAGTCTTGTGAAATTTTAATGCGATATCTTTCTCTCTCTCTCTCGTACGGCGTGTACACACGCACACATAGACACACAAACAGTATGTCTGTCAGTAGGTGTGGACCACACATTATACATAGATGGAAGGAAGGCTAAGCGCTATGAAGAATGTGTTGGTGTTCCCATTGCCATGTTAGGTCTCTTCAGTGTCGGCCGGCCTACTGACTGCTTCGCTACACACAGTACTGTGTACATACGGATAGCCTACTGCCTGCCGACACAACGTGTGATCCACTTTTAGCGCCAAAACGGTTCCACTTCCACGCATGCTTCGAACGGAAAACGCTGTAAAAAAATATTACCTGATAATTTTTGAGTCCTTTAATTATATGCGTATCAAAATCTCGTTTTCTTACAACGTGCTATATCTATTAAGCGCAGAATAAAATTATCATAGTAATTCATTATACGGTTTCAGTCAGTCGTTCCACACGCCCGTGACCGCTCTACTGCTCACAATCAAGAAGGCACTGTACGTACAATTTTACCGAACCATCGTCGTAATGCCGCAGAGAAAATTAGCACATCTATCAGGAAATGTAATTTTTATTTCGCTTTAAACTTTATTATAAAAATACGCCTTATTTTCTGGCCTAATTTCCCAAAGTGAGCCGTATCGTCCCTCTGTGGGACTGGAGGAATCTGGTGGGAGAAGGACTCCTGTCCCCATAGTACTGCCGAGTTCCGTAGTAGGAGTAGGCCTACACGATTAGATGTTAAACAATGTTGTCACGTGAAAATTTAGTTCTAGCATTTTATGGCAAATACAGCAATAAACTTTTACAGTTTTACATGTTTCGCCACTTATTTCTATTCTTCATGATAGTAATGGGAAATGTCCTACGGCCCATTATATGTTCTGTAGCACATATCATACAATAGATCGGTATGTCGTTATTTTACCAAATTCAACTCGCAGATAAACAACAACGATTAGATATTTTTGTGAATATTGTCCTTTCGTTTACGTGTCATAACTTAATTTGTAATGTTTTAAAAATAATATTTGAATTTACACTACACAACTATTAGATATAACAGAGGAACTTGCTTGACGATATGTAGGCCTAACTGACTATCAAGAAAATAAAAGCAATATATACTTAACTTAGCTTCTGAATACAAAGAATTAGAATCATTCTAATGTCTAGTATTCTGCTATATTAATCACGATAAAAGGAGGGTTACCGTTAAACGGTCAAAGAACGCAGTACCCCCTTGTAACAATTAAATCTTATTACAATATTAATATATCCAATGAACACTTTCTTACGAATTACAGGTGGTATCAGGTTTTCCAGTGAGTGTATCAGAGACCAATTCAGTGATACATTCTGTTTAAGCCAATTACCAAACAGTACTGCAGTAATCTCTTGCTATACCGACTTGAACACTTGAAGCTTACTTTTTGTCGTAGATACCGACAAATATTATACTTTTTAACAGTAAAGGTTAACTATACTTCCGATTGAAAACTTTGGTCCAACTTCGCTACTAATATCTGTGTACGGAAGCAAAATTTACATTTTAGAAAATGAAAGGAAGTCGAACGACCAGAAAGTGGGTGCGACAAACTAAAGGGATCGTCTGAAGTGCTTAATAAAAAAAGAGATAGACAAGAAAATAATTAGAGCCACCTGCACTTTGGGACATACAATCCAAATAGATGATTATTCAGGTTTCCCTTTTTTGTTTTTCCGTGTCATAATTTTTACAACTCACAACAAAAAAGACATTTCTTTCGAAAAACTAGTATCAGTGATAGATAATACGAATAAAACAATCTACTGATACGATGGCAAACATTAACCTTAAACAGATCCGGTCAAGTCGTAGTGAGTGGAAAATCCGTGAACTTCGGTGTCGCGGCAACACCATTTCAGTCACTTACGTAAGTGCAGTGCAACTCGCTCGCCTACAACCAACCGGCTCAGAGTAACACCATTTTTATGGAACAAGAAAACCAACCAACACCTTTGACCCACTTAGTTTAACACGAGTGAGTCTCTTCCCACTTCTCACATCCGATAACTCAAAAACTAATGTAATTAATCAAATAAAAACACTGTATGTAATTCTGCCTACTCGTAGCATTCAGCGCTGCCAACTGTAAACCCATAAAAGGTTTCGTACAATAAACGAATCACACACCGACTCTCGACAATAAGTTACAATTAAACTGTCAAAAAAGAAGACGTGTCTTAATTCAGCCGAAAGAAAGACATCACACATTGTTATAAAGGGGACCCAATTAATACTTTCGAAAAAATCGTTCTTTACAAAGAAACAAAAAAAATCGACTCTCACTTTCCGCTTTATCGAAGTCAATTACCGGCGTGTTGGATCCGGCCGTACGTTCATTGCCCATTGTTTGCCGTCCCCCGCAAAATCAACTTTCCCGCCCAGAGATTCCCTCTTCGCTTCCTACACGTCGCCGTCGCACGGATTCGTTAAAAAATCCTGACCAAACCGAACGCCCGTACAACAACATAACACTTTCTCATCGGACTGTTTCCAACATTGCTGTATAATGTTCTCTTCTGAATAAATCAAACTTTATTACGTTACCCCGTCACAAGCGGCCCCCGCACGTAACACGTGGCTCTGCACCCCCCCCTGTACAGTCACTCTTTGGGCGTTGGGTGTTGTGATACTCCTTTACTCTGAGTGCACTGGCTTACTAATTTGGAGGTCACCTTAGTGGAGGCGTTCTCATCGTATTAGGTCTAATACCTACTATTATCACTGATGCTTATTAAGTTTTAATAAGATGTTTATCCCCTTCCTACCGTTAGAGTAGTCCAACTTTCTCATCACTTCTTGCAAAACTGCTAGTCGCAAACGGACGATTCGCAAAACGACGATTAAGACCTGAAGACAGTGGAAACGCCGAAAGGCCTCGTCGAGAGCGAAGCGACTAGCAGTATTGCAAGAAGTGGTGCCACAGTTGGTGTTAAGATGGCTGCTAATAAAACTAACTTGACTGGAAAAAAGTTAAAGAGTAGTCGCAGTCAAAACGTGTACAATTCGGAAGTTCTGGTGCAATAAAGTGTCCTGAGAGGGTTGCACCGTCTCTACCCCTACCAGATTGTCCTGATAGTAAAATGGCATCATCTCGTCGAATGCACGTGAACGCGGCGTTGCCAGATTACTATTCATCAACTATAAAATATCACCTTCGATAAAGCTGATTTGTGCCAGTCGCAGTCAGCTGTCGGTGTAGACTTTGTTCAAGTGATGTATACAGAAACATGTCAAGACAACTACATGTTTGCATTACAAAAAAAAAAATCATTAACAACTGATAAGACTGGTTTTACTGCCGACGTTAACGGTTAAAACGAATCAGTAATACGCGTGTACAAGAGCCAGGACGGTATTATACCGTCAATTACATTTGAATTTCCCTCAGGGGAGCCTGTAGCCCCTAGAGGGCGTGTCCCCAGGTGGCGGCTAGGGGGTTACCTCACAGAGAAAGTGGCTGGAGAGAAATTAAATACCTCCCGCGGACCAACAGACGATAGGTGCATAGGCTGCAGCGCTTACATTAGTGGACCGGGGCTATTGGAAAACAGTTCCTTTAAACGCCCAATACTACATACTCTTAGGCGATAACCGTATATCGGTTTCAGTGACTAAGACAGTGCGGAAAGCAACGGCTAGGCCGGTTGGTCAATTACTCATGGATCAACGTTACATGTGAGCCGCACTAACACGCATCACTGATTCGGAAATTCAGATTCCGTTCCAATGAGAATCCACTGAAAAGAAGAACAAGCGTTACGTTTGACTTCTATAGACTTGTCAGATTTAATTTTCGGAATACACCGTTTTTATTTGCCGGTTTATTGAAATTTCGTACATTTCCAACTACACACACAAACCTTTTACTCTAGAAAAAAATGTTATTACGAAACACACTTATACAAACAGAATACCGTACGTCCTTTTCATCCCCCTATAGTAACGGTTAGCAAACGAACGAGTAGGCTAAGCGATGAATTAGTCGCCCCGTAAGGTGAAAGCGGACACTTTCCGCAGGTATGCAGCAATGCAGGTAGACACACTGTATAATGAGTACGGTGGGAAAAATTAGACAACCGTCGTGCAAGCTGACCTTCAAATTAGGCGGTTAAGCGTAGGCCTACTCGGTATCCTGGAATCGGAACCGACAAACACCTGTTTCCGAGGCAGTAGCGGCGGTTCTGGGAACGTGAAGATGATCCGCATATCGTGTTGGCCACAAAATACTCTTTCCTTGGATACGGTAACGTCACATTCAGCTGATACAGCTTTCGATGAACAACGAATCTGAGCGTAAAAAGTACGTCTGCGCCTTACATCACGTCTGTAAAATAGGTGTCTCTATTTTAATTCTCAACAATATTCTAAACATAATACTGAGCAACGTTATATATTAGAATTGATCTAAGTATATTCTGTTCCTGTGTGCAGTGTGAAATGAATAAAACTGAACTTCCTCTCCGTCTCTTTAATGAAAGTGAGAAACACGAACAAACCGACCCGACGGGAAAACTGGAGCACACAATAACTAGGGAAACAAAAGTGCACTAGTTTTGCTGATGGAGCGGAGGGATTGACGCAGGCAGATGCTGCTGCACGAGTTCAGGTCGTGGCACTTGAACGCTGAATTGTGCCAGCCGGGAACAAAAGAAAAATACGTTACGCGAGAGGAGCTTCCTGCAGGTCTGTTTCGATGCGACAAAAAAAAAAACGTTATTTGCATGCGACTCGGCTGCGTAGAAAAATATGTACCTATAGCAACAGAATACGTCGGAATAATTCTGTCGCAATACACCGACAGAAACTGTAGTTGATAAAAACACTTTTTTTACACTTGACATTTCAACGAACATTTTACAATGAAAGTGCTCTGTTATTCCTATTTAACGAAAATACTACACGTGTAACTTTGCTCGTACACGAGGAATATTCTGAAATTAATATTTTTCAAAGGTTTGCCTGCGACACCCTGTAATGTTTTTTGTAAGTGCTGAAGCAACTTTAGCATAACGATCTACACCGAAATACTGTAATCACCACGAAAAAATGTATGTTCCATACGCCTTTTACTCTGTGCAAGTATTTCTTTTGACCTAAAAACACAGTGTCTCACAATTCCTGTCGTGGTTAACCCACTCACGCCTGTCAGTAATCGGCTTTGTATGGCTGTCTCGGCTACGATAGACTAGTAAAGATTCAGGTATCGGTAGACAGATCGCTCGCTTTCAACTGGACGCTAATTTCCTCAAGTACTGTACACAAGACAACGCATCTCTTCACTCAACAGTTTGACGCTCTTATACTTTCTTGAGCCCCGAGCACTGATTTTGTCTCCAATCTAGGACCTCACTTTCAGGACATTTTAGCCACGACATATTTTTTGTAATATATACTTTAAGTATGTAATTTCAATTAAACCGGATGTACTCGTTATTTAAGAGGGATAGGAACCCTCTGATGGTCTGTTTCTTAAAGAGTAGTTTACATTTTCGTTGTAACAAACCGTTAAAATCTTTTTCCATTTTCCTCAACAGGCTACACACAAAACGTTTAAATCAGAAGCAAATTCAACTGTGTAATTTATTTGACCCGATGAATCACTGATCCGGTAAAATTCAAAATTCAGACTGACTGGCGTGATTAAAGAAAAACTGCAAAACTGTGCAAAAATGTTTTTGTTGCCTCTTGTAGTGTTATTAATAAAACAATCAAAGTTTCCAGAGTTTATATTGAAATTATATGAATACAATTTAACAACTAATTAGCTAAATATCCTGTATAGCGACAGGACACGACCAGTTTATTTTCAACCAAATAAAATAAAAAGTAAATAAATACACAATACAGATTTTAGGATTGTAGCTTCGTCTATACAGTACTTCACTTTGTTTCATGAAACGCAGCTCAACTTTAATCAACGGTTTATTATAATCCTAACAAATGGATCAAAATCAAACGGAACTGTATGCCAGCAGTTTGAGTAGTCGCTTTCGAGACGCTATTAGCAGAAAGGAATTCCTTGTAAGTCCGTAACAAAATGGTTGCAAATTAGGGCTACAACGGGGCACAAAAGGCAGGTAAAATTCATATGAACTGTCGAACAGACGCCTTTTGTAAAAGCATCAGCACGCTCGCAGTACACTGTGCCTAACGAACCTTGTTGTAAACCAACCGTTACCGAAAACCTGTTGTTTGGGTCATCTGAAAGTTAAACAAGTATGTACAACTTATAAAACTAAATAAGAAATATACTTAGGTAACGAATCCTATGAGACAAGTACATAAATATGAAAAACAATATTAAACATTGTTTAATATTTACTTAAGAGTAGGCAAAAATATAATTTCTCGATCTGCCGACTTATTATTTAGTGTCCATAATGTCATTTTTTACTTTTCAATGTCAGCCTCATCCAATCTCAACTTAAGACTTAATAAGTATAAAAACCTTTGGAGAAACTGAAATAATTTCAACAGTAACAGTGTTTTAATACTTTGCGTACGGAATGTTAGGACGTTTAACTCAGGGAAGAGTAGTGTTGCATTGACAAGTAACGGTGACGAGGTGTTGCACTGACGAGGTGGTGGTCCACGAAGACTGAAGCTGAAGCCACCTATTAAAAAAAACTCAGTATTTGAGAATAAGTGATGCTTTTAAAGAACAAAATTTTGTTAACGACAGATCTCCTCAATCTGAAATTTCTGATTTTTATTGAACCGTTTCGACTACCATTAGGACTAGTACGCACCCCGTACCACACATAACACAGTTACATTATAACTGATATTTGTGACAATGAAGAAACAAAAATATCAAAAACAAAAGATGTCCTGATAACGTATTTTCATTATTTCTTATTTTTATTGTTATTTAAAGTAATCATACTATAATCTTATTGTAAGGCAACAAAAAATCGGGCGCTCGTTATCAGGACGGATACATTTTCTCCGACGTGAAATCTTAAGACCTACACGAATTCTTTCATTAAACAAACGCACTCCGTGTACTGACTCGTGACATTTAAAGTTCACCACCACCGTATGCCCGTGAGAACGTCGCTGCGGATCGTCTCCATTCTGACGTCAACAACCGGCAAAATTTACATAACGCTTGCGTGCACGAGCCTACCACTGCAAAAACCCGTTCGCCCCAGTCCGAAACTTGACGAAGGGGTTGGCGGTAATCACCCTATTCACTTCACTTAAGGCATTTTCTCACCAATCGATTGTGTGCCCGGTAAGTATGAATTGAGAAGCAGAGACCCAGAGTTCCTCTCTTTACTACGTTCCACTCGTTTTAACAATGGCGGCGGTGTACCCTTCGACTACTTCAGGAACGGGCACGCATTCAAGTATTGATTGCCGATTGTGGTTCAGCCACAGTGAATCTCTGCAACTTACAATTTAGGTTAGAAAACAAAATCAGATGATCTACATACAAAGGAAGGCAAAACGACTTCTGTGTACACGACAGCCCGAGGCGCTAACAATTTATTTATAAAGAGAAAAAAAAAGTCAATTAACTTTCTTTCTTCAAGAAAGTAAAGAAGAAGTATACAAACAACTAGTCGATTATTACAGCTACAATAATCGATTACCCGTTTTCTCGAAATTTCACGAGTTGACCTTTTGTTAGACCGATCGTTCAAACAGAAACTGAAAGCGGTGAAAATGCATATTTACTCTAGGACAAATGTTAAAACACTACAAAAAGGTAATTAACAACTTTCAAAGGGTTTAATACAACCAGCCACGAAGTCATCGGATTTGCCTTCAGCAAAATTAACGTTGCTTTTCGTACAAAATGTAGGACACGCACTGTTCTCTATAACGGAACAGATGTGATCGTTCTTTATTGGTTCGGTTTCGTTGCTTATTATGGATGTATGGTGTGTTTATATTCCGAATCAACAAGGTAAAACGCAATCAGGAACGGAACGTAACGTATTACCTATTCGCATACCAACCTCGCCAACAATTAACAGTGTACGTTGTACACGCGCTCGAGACGAATGCGACCGAAGAACTCCCTAAATAAAGAGTTCCTTCTAAACCAATTGCCGATGATCCCTTGAAGAATGAAGACGAAGTTCAGGACACTTTGGAGTCTGGCCAACGGCATAGACTACAAGAGGGAAGACAGGTCAGAATTTCATTATACCACCGTGTAGGAAGTACGGTTGATAAAAGAGGGATAGTATGCTCTAGTTGAGGTTAATAATTTACCTATGGATGTAAAACAGCAACTGCGCACAGAACCATTGCGTCCCTGAATCGCTCGAACACATATTCGGGAAGGACAATCAGGAAGAATCTCACGAGATAAAGAATAGGGATGAGATCGATAGACGAATGACGAATAAGAGGAGAGACGGTATAGATAGATAATACTGGTAAATAACAGCAAAATGTCCAAAATCATCAGAAAAGAAGACGAAAGAAAATCAGGTGAGACCGTTCTGTACACATCATCATACGTGTTCTGCCGATCGGAAAGTTCCGTGTATCAATTTGTTGTGCCCATATGTACTGCGCTCTCGACGACTTAAACGAGTTTCCAGTAAAATTAATCGAATCAGTTAATCCTCGTTTTCATGAGAAAAAGAGCTATCTCATATGAAATAACTTTTCTTCATAAGAAAAAAATTATATGTTGATTATGACAACAAAAATAATCGATTATTAGTATTCTAGAAATTCACTAATTAATCTTCTTCTCAAAACACCGTCGGAATGGTGATTTTAAACAGAAAAGGAAAGCGAGTCAAAACACACACGCGCGCGCGCGCGAATAAACAAGAGATACCAGCGAGAAGGCAATTAGCGATATACGAAAGGATTTAACGCCGCAGACAAACACGAAGCGCCACCGGATTCGCCTGCGGCCAAAATAACGTTGCTTTTCGCACCGAAATGTAGGCCACCCATACCCTTCTCTAAATACGAGACACGTTGTTGTCCAATTCAAACCCGACACGATTTCTTCTTTTCGGTTTCAATCTTATTAATCCTCTTTTCTTCACACTTCAAGAAGTCTTTATAAACACTCCTTTATTGACCGATGTATTAAGACGGTGTACAACAGGATGTTCTTTTTGTATTAAGTACGAGGACGACAACGTGTCAAGACAAAAGAAGGCAGCAAACGCCTCTTACTTCACTCGCCTTGTTAGTTACTGGGTTAGTTGTAGTAATAGTAACCCACAACTGGAAGGCAAATAAAACACACACGAAGAAAGTATTATACGGTACCTTCTTCCCGGGGTTGCGTCATACCAGCGTGTCAGCGTAGACTTTGACTATGACAAATGGGTGATGCCGCTATGTAGGTCAGTAATCTGTTGTAGTTATTGTTATTTACATAGTAAACAGATGTACGCAGCACGGCCACGCCTTAGTTGTACGCTATCTGTACACACATCCTTCATTTACCCCACTTTTATCCTCACAAAGTTCGTCCGTTAATCCGACATGCACTACCGTGTTCAAATTGGATTCTAATTTCTTTAATAAATTATAAAACCGATCCAAAATGAAATACCACGTCTTTTTTTCAAACTATGATATAAAAGCCTATGGGCTTTATATATAAAATCCAATCAAAACGAAAATTCTGACAAAACAACAAAATGATAAATATCATTTTAGTCACGTTAAATGCGAAGATCCATACGTTTACGATAGACACGTGATAAATTTGGCAAGTCTCTCGTCTTAAGTAATCAAAACATTAATACCTAAAGCATTTTTCAAACTAAAGGCACCAGTCACTCGTTGATTTTTCGCCTTCTACATAATCTGTATTATTCTCACGAAGAGAACGATCATAACCAGTGACTTTCATGAACCTACCTCCTCCAAAAAGCGATGCTACGGCTGAAATCAAAAGCAGTCTCTAGGACTAACTGAACCAGAGAGTAGCGAAGAGTGGTCATCAGGTTAACAACAAACAGTAATATTTCAAAGTAAAAATTAAAGTACCAGCATCATTTTGGCTGTCTACGATCTCTTAGATTATGAAACCACTGGACAACCCTCATAAAATCACACTGGCTACAATCTATGTTTCATCTCTTTAAGAAAACTTGTACTCCTTTAGTGAAGAGCTGATATTTCTGTTTCGTGCAGCAAACGCTGATATTTTGATCCGCTCATGTTGACTGGAAATCGAAACGACATTTTAAGAAATTTATTATCTGTTAATGTTCTCACTGTTAGGATACCGGCCCCCATTCAACTATAAGACCACACGTTTATGATGTAGGCTATACTCTTAAGCCCTAAACATTCGACAATAAAATTACAAGCATAAAAAAACGATCTAATGCTATCAAGCATAAAAAAACAATATAATCGGAAGTTTTCCTCGTCTTGCAAACGTTTGGTGTAAAATACATAATAACGTATACGTATTATACACAAAAATACACGGATAATTATCATATCTCTTCTTACTCATCCGTCTGTTATGTCAGCCATGTAAATTCAAACATACATAAGAATAGCATTATTGCAAGGTTATCGACCGTATCAAATCTTGTACATTACAGAACGGTAGGAGGAAAAAACAAACGTTATTTTTTTTATAACCTTCGATTAAATCATAGACAACAATATTTCAACACTAAAATATTTTATAGGGCATTATATACACAAAAATCAATTTGGTTTGGTCGAGATTTTTCACTAGCATGGGATAAAATTCATGGGACAGACTACATGTATCTCACAGGAATAAAATATAATCCGTGAAGTATGAAGAAAAATGGGAATCCGCAGAATCAATGTATGCGGAACAGAGATCGGAGTTTGCAGAGATACGACCACGTCAAACGTATGGGAGAGAAAATGATTGTCGAAAATTATGTTAAGAGTGGACTGCGAGACACAGAGACGGTTTCTACAGGTGCAGCCGTCTTTCAGTCATGTCCTCCTCGTCTCCGATTGTCTGCTGTCTTTCATCTCATCTTCTTCGTTCCTCCACGGTCTCAAAGTACTTCGTTTCTTCTTTCGGCCTACTGGACTCCAATCCGTTACTTTCGCTATTCATCGGCCTGAATCCGCTCTACTTACAAACATATCCACTATACGTAGTGATGTTGCCACAATGAAAACAACAATTGTTATTCCTCTACATTAACCCAATAATGCGACACGTGGTGGAAGAAGCTCCACACGTCCTGAGGCGATTCAAAAGGCAGAAGTCACATGATCTGGTATCGCAATAGAAAGCAATTAATATGTATAGATCCATAAAAAACTAGTGAGAGAAAGATTGAATAATCTTGGGATTAGCCACTAGGCTTCACCCAATTACCCGTGAAGGAAACATGAAGCAGAAGCTGCTAGATGAGCTTGCTCAGTCGTAGCATTAAGGGAAGTGTTTTTAATGGGTTAGAATTACGCGGTTCCTAGTGTCTATAGAGATTTTCACCTACCCTCGGGGAAAAAAGTTATTCCTCTACATAATCGGCGAGTTTTCCTCTGTTCCCATCCATTTCCCCATTTCCTCGTTGACCATTTCTGTCTGCCCTCTCTAACTCGTTTACTGTAGAGTCCTCAAAAACTACGTTTCTATCGTAGGCTTGACTCTGTTTTGTTATTTTTGTTTGACGCCAAAATTTTCGCTTTATTCAACCATCGGAAATACAGGGCATTTATTTGTTGGTTTGTTCGAAAAATAAAAAAAATAAAAACATCTGTTCGAAACAGTAAATATCATCAAAACAGCCGGAAACTAGAAAACAGACAAAAACAAAAACAAAAAAATAGGACACAAAAACGTGGTCCGACGTTAATGTTAATTACTCCGTCGACCATTCAACGGGAAGACAATATTGGGGGAGGGGTAGGATTGAAGCGACCCAGAAACAAAGGGAAAAGAGTGAGGAGCAGGAAGGGGGAGAGATATAGGCTTATACAGCGAATAAAAACAAAAGAGCAATTATCGGTACCAGTTCCGTCAGCTGTATGTTACAATTAACGTTAATTAAAGGACGGTATCGAATTGATCCGACTCGATTCTATCCCATTACCATAAAGGTCACTCTTGCGCGCAGCATTGCTATTCGTGGACCGTTTTCATTGCCATAAAAAGAGCACGGGGCGCCGCAGATGAACGGAGAAAATCCTTCGTTCATTACAATTGTGTGGAGCAAAAGAAGGTCGCGTGCGTACGCAGTGCTGCAAACAGCGCCATACAAATTTTTATTTGGAGGGTAACACAAAATTTGGTACAGTATAACGACTACAAAGAAAAACAGGTGTTTTAACGCGAGGTATCTACATCTGGTGTTTAAATTATGTTTTCGTTAGGTACAAACTATATACGTATGTTCTCACGTATTCTCGTACGTCCAGCGGTGGCGATCCACAAGAAAGCTGACTTCATCCCGTTTAAAGTAACAATACTTCTAAATACTAAATAATGTATTTTTCAAAAACGGGAAGAAGTTTGTACATTTAATGAATGAGACAATCGAGACGGTAAAAAAATACTTTATTTTTTATACTTCATCCATCGAGTGGTTCCATGAACTGGAACTTCAGTCAGTAGTCTACTAATCCTTGTTTTTAGTAATCATCTCGTTGAACAATACAGAAAGGCAACAATTTGAAAAAAAAATATTTGTTTTAGTAGGTAATTGTGTAGTATACTTAATACAGTGAACAAAATATTAGCTCACCATTCATAGGTGATAATGATATTTTTTTATGATGTTCAAGATACTACTTTCTTTCGAAGGCGCGCGCGCGTTTTAAAACACTTCACTCTTATATATTCCTTATTTAATAAAAACAAACTTTTAGGTCACGAATACATTTTTGAAACTGAAAATGTTTTCTGATAAGTTACAAACTACCGTCATCGGATAAGTGAAACAAAGTGTATACAAATTATTGTAAACATTTTGTAAATGCTTAAACTGTAAATGTTATTTCAATTATCCGATGATAGCGGTCTGTACTACGAACGTACTTACGAATTACGATTTTAATAAAAAACATACTCTCGTATGTACAGTTTATTATTATTTTTTTTTGTGTACGTATGTATATGAAGGAGGAGAGGTTACCATATAGTATATTTTAGTTTTCTCGTCAAAACTCGTTCAGTTACGATGACCGCAAGAAAGGGCGGACTGTAAATAACCGCCTTTTATTTTCGAATAACTACGGGAGTGCGCGCCTTCTTTTCATTTTCCACAAGGAAATTCAAACACTTGGCACTTACATATAAACACGAGTTTAAATATAGACGTTTTTAGAGCGTACGGCGGAGTATAGGACGACGTTTGTCAGCTTTTGTTTTGAAAACTATCGAACGTTCGTGTGTAACCGGGGTGAACCCTGACATTTCTCCGGCAGTGCAGTTGCTGTCCGCTTAGTTTGTGATAACGGGCATGAGCCGAGTCGCCGTTCCGCGACTCATTGCTTTATCGATTGATTACGTCGACAGCCGGCTGACACGTGTGTGTGGACTTTGGTAAACAGTACTTCCCATCCGTGATAACGTTTTGTTTACTTATCTGTGTGTTCCGTTCCAGCCCTACTTCACTTCATGTTCCCGCTCCTCTGTACTTTCTATAATTGGTTTGAGTTTATCACGAATACTGTGTGTTTAAATTTAATATTGACAGTTCGTTATTCCGTATCATATAATTTCGTTCTTTTTTGTTTGTTCATAGTGCGCGCGCGCGCGTGCAAGTCTTACGCAATCGCACATTGCCACTACACTTTTTCACAAAGCTTTTTCAAGAATTTGCTGATTTTGCAGAGAGCTGTCGTAGATCGGTCATAACCAGGACTTCTTCACCGTGCGACTTGTAAAAATTATATAAATATTGAGTAACGCAAATTTAAACATACAGCCTAAACTATAAAGCTGACGAGGAAACAATATAACTCATCGAGCGCAAAGGTACAATGTGAGGAATCTCTGAACGCTGAAGAGCGGCAGTACTCGAAATGCCCAGGACAGGACCACAGATATAAACAGATAGATAAATATTTTTAATTTCCATGCAAAGTAAACATTTTTATTACAATTCCGACAGGAAATTAGACCAGCCACTTAGTTCAATAGGCCTTTATTTAGAGAAATAGCGTACACGAAATCATATTCAATAAACAATAAAAGATTTCATGAAGTCGGGTCTAAAGGATTGATCCGTTTTTAACGTAGAAGAAACCCCCCATGGAACAGACGTCAACTGGGAGCGAAGAATATTGAATAAAGGCGAAAAAACTATATACTTTTATAATAAAATATTGGGAAGTCGATTAAAAATTTTGAAATTTTGTTCAAAGTAAATCCATTCTGATTTTAAAAAAAGTTTACACGCTATAATTACGAACCTAATTCATTTTCGTAGCCAAAAACTCAATTTGATAAAATTTACTTTTACAGACAAATAAAAATCCTTTTTCATTTAGTACGTGCATTATGTAATTGAGACTGAGTAACAAAATAATATTTTCGTAACAATATGATAAAGCATATTACACATATTATCAAGAGTATTAGTTATAAACGAAACATTTCTTATAAATTTTATTTAATTTTGTAGGCCCTATCTTTTAATTTTTTAGTTTAAAAATCTTCT
This sequence comes from Magicicada septendecula, assembly GCA_034769895.1. Taxonomy (NCBI): domain Eukaryota; kingdom Metazoa; phylum Arthropoda; class Insecta; order Hemiptera; family Cicadidae; genus Magicicada; species Magicicada septendecula. Next base: position 141,056,752 of record CM068367.1, on the reverse strand, counting down.
GCAATTGTAAGATTTACTGAGAAAATAAAATAAACATAAAGGGAAAAATTTAATAATGACCTACTATGCCTACGTTTAATGTTCACTAAATTTACTATGACGTATTGAACGCTAACAGGGATCGAATGCATGGCGCCATCACTAATCAATCAAAAGAAACCTGACCCGGCATCATGTCCGCGGCTAACGCGAGCTATATATCTGCATCCGTCCTGACAGCTACTACGACTGGATATTAATTATTCACCACACAATTTATTATCGATCGTCCGGCTGCAGAAGTCGTCTATTGCCGGTGGGAATCGGAGGGGACTTGCGCTGCGAAACACAATATTATACAAGGAACAAAATCAAACCGGCACTGGGTTAAGGGTTCAATGACACCGGCGTGAAACAATATTCGAGTTGCGTGCTGCCAGACAGCGCCTGCGGTGGAGACACGGGGGGTTGCGGCGTGTAGGAGCAACAAACCGGATTGAAAATTATACACACGTAGGAGAAATTTACAACCACCACTTTCACCCGCTACTAAATCGAGCAGTACTGGGACGAAAATAATACTTCAAATGTAACTATATCGGAGAACAGCGAGCTCTTATGACGCGTATACTGAAAATATATTACAAGTTGTAATTATTCTACGTTAAAACATGAGGAACAGATAGATTATCGCGCCTGTGCTCCACTACGTAATGGAAACGAACAAAAGATTATGAACAATGTTGTTATGTTATGTTAATGTTGTAGGCCTACATTACGCTTGCACCTGCAACATCGGTCAAGTAAAATGTCATCACTTAACAGGGCCTACGTACCGCGCAAACGACAGTCAAAAATTGTTTTTTAATTAAATGTTTTCTTTAAAATTCGATTTGGATAGTCTTTTCGAAAAATTGAAAAGACGACTGGAGTTTAAGAGGCTGAACAAACACTTATTGAATTTACATCTTTTTCAATCACATTCATTAACTGATACAACATTCTTATTAAATAAACAGTGAACGATGATTTAAAAAAAAAATGAAATCGATTTACGTTTCGAAAAAACCCACTCTGTAGACACCACAAAAGATATAACAGAAACACGGACAACCAGGGTGTGTAGATTAATTATGTATCCTGAACAAAAAAGGAAGAGGAAAATACGTATTGGCAAGGATTGAGGGAAAAATAACACCAATGATAGATACAGCTCACAGAAGACAATGGCGTTTTAAAATGGGGAAATGACAGAGGCCGTGATCCCTCGCAAAAAAACTGTACCTCCACAAACAGGATGCCGCCTGGGAGGTCCCCATCTGGATAACACAACCCACCGCAGTTGTACACATCTTCGTCCATTCAATAGATTTTATAATTTCCTTACCGATCTGTAAAATCACTGATCATCGCGAACGGTAGAAAATACAGCAGAGCGTCACAACTGATCTCGTCTCACAATCTTCGGCACCCGTCGTAAAATACTAGAAGGCTCAGACAGACTACACCTGAATAACACCGACACTAAAACTCTGTAGGCGACAAGCACAGAACTAATCGTCATCGGCTGATGACACCCACTGGTCTGCTATGGAACTTTCTGACTGCAGGTGCGCGCGATACACTTAATTAGTAAGTATATTATTCATCGGTCGCTGATGAAGACGCCTTTCTGCCGAACGGTGCCAATATGACCCACCTTCTCCATGCAAACATTCTCGTGATAACAATTAAACAATAACAACAATGTAAACGGTCGCCCTATATAACTTAAACAACAATACAGACACGAGGCGTTGAGTCATATCAGCATTACGAACATAACAAACAGTTCAATACAATGTTTACTTATACTAAACAACGTCGAGTGCCTGTGTACAAGTCTCGTTATACGATAACGCTTAAGTTACCTTGAAATTTTCGCCTTTTAACGACCATAGACTTCACCGACGACTCGTACCCACTATCGATTCGAATATTATATTAATCTGCTGTCTAGCCATGTTCGGTCGCCAGCCACAAAAGCCCCAGTACAGCCATCCATCCGGGTTTTTGTTTAATGTAGCCCTACGTGACGCTAGAATTTCAAAGTGGAAGCATGGTGCTTAAACACTCGTAGGCACAGGTAACGATAGGCATATAATAAGTGGTGATAAAATAATAATAGGCGACTTTGGCAGAGCCTCGTATCATTAAAACGATCCATACAATGTATAAGAATCTCATACAAATCTATCACAGAAATTATCATCGGGATTTATCTTTGGAAATGTCATCAATGTTGTGAAAGCGACTAATAAGGAAGGTTTTTACACACTGTGCATTTCCTGCAATTACGTACAGATAGGAAACCTAAACAATGAACACAAGCATGACAAATGCATAGAGAAACATGAAAGGAACACCTTACGACTCGCAATGCGAGGCGGGAAAACACGTTAAACTGACGCGCGACAAAACTAATGTAGACTATACCGTACCGCAGAATAAAGAAAAATAAATGGCTACGTATTCCTGAGCCGTTAGTTCGTGTGGTGGGATCGTTGCTGATTGAACACTACTTCGTATTAAGACTCCCTCTTACTCGGTCAAGAGGCCAAGCCAAGAATGTTAAGATACGAACATTTTAGTAAACTGCTTTCCTTTTTGCATTACTTCGGGGTTTGTTTTTAAACAAGATATTCTTGTAAACTGCTGGTGTAAACACGACACAAGCCTGCGCGCAATCGTACATAACAACTATATTGGCATATATATGGTTGTGTCTAAAACCAGTTAAAGTAGACCTATTTAATTCTAATTCGTAAATATCAAAAATAGCCTGCGAGGATTATAAAAAATTATTTTTTTTGCCAGTTTACAATTTTATTTGGATTGTCGTACGTTACAGAAGAACGTTCACATCAACCAGTCTCCACAGTTACCATAGATACCATTTTCATTTATAATAATCGATTTGAATTTCGACTTAAATATTTCAATTCTAACTTTGAAAAATCAATTTTAAATCAAAATTCAAATCAGACTACAAGATGACGATTCTGTCCTATAAAACGACAGGCGACATAAAATTTAATTCTTTCACAAGAAGTTACTTTTTATAATTATACGTATAATATTGAATAATTGATATAATTGTGTATAAACACCACACACACACGCGCGCCCGCGCGCCTCTACACCCGATGGTCACTGATTACAGTGGTCGAAATGCATGTGTTTACTCAAGATTCGACGGCCTCAATACTGTTATCATTTAAATAGTACACAAGTGAGACAATCAGGTCGAGATCCCGCAAAATATAGCAAAATACTTGATATAAAAATGGCATTAACAGTGTGATAACAGCGACACAGACGCAACAGGCACGGGGATCGCATATTACCATTTATGTTCATGTACGCGGACTGTGACCATGAAACGAGACGTGTCAGTCGCATACGCAGCCGCCGAATTACCTTCTCTCCGCTACACGTACACGCACGCACACACACACACACACACACACAAAGTGCTCAGCTGATAACGACGTTCATTTACTCAGTTAAAAATAAACAACAAACATAATAAACATCTTATTAACACGAGTTCGTGTAATAAAACTTTTTTTACAGCTGATACGAAAGCAGATGTCAGTACGTGCATCTTGCTTTGCTCTGCACATAGATTCTGTGCATTGCTCCAACACATGTATACGTATGTATATCTACACTCACTGCTCTTTTTAAGGGTTAGAACATCCCCACTAGCCTTTCACCTGACATTACCATGAAACAAAGACATACATTATGTGTTGTAAATATCATCATTAGATTTTTTATTCGATTATTACTGAACGAATGCATGCCTCTGCAAGCAGTCTCCATGCCTCTGTAAAATCTTCATGTTGGTAAATTTAATTCCGAGCTGATACAATACAAGATACCAACAACCTAGTCACAAATGCAGCAGAAATCGGAGGCACAATTTCACAAAATTATAAATGCTGCCGTAGTAATGTAAAATTGTACATCGTTCGTACAGGATAACTGTAAAACAAACGCGCGCGCTCACCCTCGCAAGGTTATCTTCGATCACACACAAATAGCTGAGCGACGCATACGCATACGCTGGCATGGGCCTCGGCGTTAAGCAGAGCATGACACTTGACCAGATCACTAATTTCGTTTCGGGCTCGCGCCAAGTTACATAACAATCGGACTAATTGCTTAAAATTAATAAATTAATTTTATCAGATTGAACGGATTTTCCGTACAGTGGGAATTTAACAAGGCCTTGTCCATCTGTGATCAACTCATAAATGATTAATGTACGATCCCGTTCGCTATATAATGTAAAATCTGCAAAAAAATCTGGAAATGCAGAATCTGGAAGTAATCCTACTTCTTACTGTCTCATTTTGGCGATTGGTTGTTGGCGCTCATGTGTTGTAGTAATCAAGTCTTACTATCAATCGTTCTCTATATGAATTCTTCGAATCCTTTCAGACCTTATGTCCAAGATTTTAAATTCTATGATACAAGATCCTGTTTATTTGTATTTCTGTAGCACTTCTCCCTCAAATTTTCCTCTAATACGACAGTTGTACAACTGTTGCGCCTAATGTGCCCCAGCCATCGATATTTGCGTCTGACGAGGTTTTTCACAACACAGTCCCAAGTAGCCTATTCAAAACGTCATCTTTCTATGCTCTGAATACTCCGCCAGCACGTTCTTAAAATCTATTAATCGTTCATCGTCTTCTTCCTCACTTTGTGTCTCTGAATCCATGATGAAGAGAAATACCGAGATAATTCACACAAAAAGTTCAAGACATGTTTGGCTTTAAAATGTGTCACTTGACAGTACTTATAGTTACTTATTCCGTACGACTTACGAGGCACTATTAATTTCACACGCGAATATATTTATTTACTTATAATTGTAATGCATATTTTGAAATCCACATGGTCCCGACATTGAAATCAGCTGTAATATTTCGGCTATAAAAAATTTTGATATTCCATGTAGGCCAACTATTCTAGTTACAGACATTATTATATTCTATAATTTCTTAGCTGCAAACAGAATTATTAACGTTTTCTGATGAGGAAACGTTCGCCAACATCTTTCAAAGTATGCACCGAGTCTGGACTGCGTGGTTGTGCGTCGCAGAGACGAACCGCTCGGGATTCTCAGTTCCGAGCTACTTTCTGGAGCTCCTGCCTCATGGTCCTGCCCAAACATTGCTCTACAACAGGCCTTCCGTCGGCTGTTTGTGCTAGCCTACACTAGCGCAGTATACACCAAGGTCGTTCCAACTAATCACCTGGACGTACACGGTACTGGCCCAGCCTAGTTATAAGAGGGTTGTCCAAGTTCCTTGCCGCACGTACAGAAAATGTACGTGCAAGACGTCTTATGTCGTCCAAGGAACGGACACCAAATGTGAAGGAATTCGACAGGGGACTTGGTCGCTACCCAATACCCCTGTCGAGGACGAAAGTATGCGCCGAGAGTTGCAAAAAATTCTTGCTTGAAAAGTCGAGCATTTCGTCTTGTGTGTGGGGGGGGGGGGGGACAAATATAGACTAAAGATTTGTTATTGATTTGCTTCTTTAAAAGAGAGAGAGCAGACACGCCGATTTCTTTTGATAGCAAATTTATCGTATTCGACATCGATTACTAGCACGTTTGTATTATATTCGCAACGCCTACTTATGACAATTTGAATCATACGTAATTGCAAGCAGAATTAATCCACGGCCGCAACAGATCGATACAACAAAAATTTAATCAACTCGCTCGATAATCGATTTAATGCGATTCGATGTGCAACAACCATACGGTGAAGGCTTGAACCCCCTTTGAGTTTCATAACGTCGCCGTGTGATGACCATATTAAACAAAACGCACGTTCGTCAATGTTTGCCAACAAACGCGACAGAAATACAACGATTCTTGGACGGGAAACGGCGCGTATAAGTTAAATATAACGCAAAACAAAAACGATTCGTCTTCTCTCTACTACGTAAAATTAACGACCTTCGCGCGACGTTTTAATTCATAACCAGACTACAACAATAATTATTTGTGTTTTACTTTTTTGTCTGTCCACAGCCAAGGCGATCAATCGTTTTCGTCGGTGCATAACAGAACCGTTGACAACGTAAGCTTACAAAAGCGAAGAAAAAAGCCACTTCAGAACCTACACCACGTCCGACCTTCCTAGAAAAGCGAGATAAATTACTGAATACGGCTATTAATACCATAATTCTAGGGTGACAGATGTCTTGTACAGATTAAAAATGTGAGACGACTTACGATCCTGATAAACTCTTACGTGTATAAAACGTATAACACACTTCAGTTGCATAATACAATAGACCTAATTAGTTAACATTCGATAATTCGTTTTCGCTCGTAAAATTGTGTCCATACGCAATACTACTGAATATCATACATCTGATGCATGGCATTGGAACAAAATGCATATTTCACAAATGAAGAAGCCTAAACAGTGCTTCATATGAAAGCGGTGAGCATTATCCTCGTTTCTTGTCAAACGCCCTCAAGCAATTCTAAATTAGCCGCCTCGTGGCTAAATTCTTGACAGGGACCTTCCTAAACCTGATTTCCTCAGGAACTTCCTTCCTAGCACGATGAACACGCTGCTTGCTGCTCCTGCTATCTTTGCCACCGGCACGGAGGCTTTGCCTCGCGGGGTGCGACCGATACCTCAAGGCGTCTGCTTACTGGGCCTGAGACAAGGTGACACCTGTCGCCTGAATCGGTCCCAGTAACTGTGCCACGACATCAAGTCGTGACCCCCCTCATCCCTTGTCACCTCGCGAATAATCGCGTGGCGGTTACCCTTTCCGTACTATGAACCTGTCGACTGAACCAGTACCAAGTTATCTTTTGGAAGCCATTGGGGGATCGACCCGAACGCTGCAATACAGCCACGGGTGCAAAGGTAATACAATGCAGTGCAATGCAAGAGGAGAAGCTATCCCAGAAGGAAACGTCAGTAGCTGGGACAATTTAATAGGCACAGCAGTTATATGACTTCGGCAATAAGGACCAGGTTGATGGTAGAAAACGATGCAAGCCCAACAATTAAAAGAAGTTCTTAGATCAAGTGCGGCTGAGAACGATTTGTGGTCAGGACACAGGGACCATCAACAGATTACCAACGCCACGTGTAATCCATTATGACTTGAGAATAACTACCCTATCACGCCCACCAATCCCTGGAATAAAGCACACTAAGATTACGTACGGAATACAGTAGAACCTGTCGACGTTAATAAACAAAGGCTAACAGAGGACTATAGTTTGGTAAATATAAATCACGCGCTACTCTGGATACGCAAAATACAAATACCTTAATGCTTTTAAAGCGTATATAAATGCTGGTACTTTTCACACAATTTGTTATTATTTCCGTCTATTAATACTACACAGCTTTGAAACCATATCGATGCGAACGTCATATCGTCGGCAAGGATATAAACCATACGCCTGGGTCGGATTAACAACGATCACTCCGATTAGGGAAAAACAATACGCTCGCAGAGAGAATAATAATAATAATATTAGAATCGAATACACGGATTACAGCAATAGTTCTATAAAAAGGCAATAAGATGTTCACGTGGATCTCGCTCGCGCACGCACGATTCTCTTATTTGGTTCGACTACTCTGCAATTGTTCTGTGCAGTGTGGTGCGTGCGTTTTATGGAAAAGGTCGTCGATCGTGATTTCTCTAAATGGAAAGAAAAGTAACACGTTCGTTAACGCGCAAGCGCGGACTGACCTACAGATACGCTTACACTTGTTACTATATCTGGGTATATAAATGTGTACAGGTGTCGACGTTTGTCCGGAAAAACAGATAACAACACAAGACCCTCACAGAACGTGCTGGTGCATACAAGTGAACACACTGCGACAAGACAAAATTTTACCTTTCAGACACTAGTGCAATTTTACAACACAACGGGGCGGTTGTATAAATATACAAGGCGTGTATATGTTTATGACTGGAACTCGTAACTTTTTTCCACAACCACCATATATAACACTACGGAAAACAATTTTCTATGGTATGCGTTACAAATGTAATAGGCGCTTTCCCAACCATTTTTTACCAAATGAATATTAAATTAATAATTAAAATTATAACCATAAATAATTATTAATATAATTATAAATATGAATATTTATTAGTATTAATAAAAACTGCTTTCGAGAGAAATCACTGACGAATGACTGAGTAGTGTGGGGGAGCGAGACTTTCGCTCTAAGTGGTAGGGAAATGATGGTGGTGATTGTGATGATGATGATTTTGTGTGTATGAGAGAGAGAGATTAGTGGGGAGAATGATCCCTGCATACGTCATCGAGTGATGTGTTTATTTGGTGAGTGAAAACACCAAACAACAAACAAAATCAAAACAACAAAGTTCCCCCAGAAATACAGAGACGATGACAACGTTACATTCAACAACAAACGGCACAGCTGTTACGACGGTTGCGATTAGTGACACCGCATTAACGATTAACCACGTGGTGGTGGCGTATCGAAACAGTGTCGTCACTCTTCGATAGAAAGTGAAAACCCACCACTAGCAGCATCGCAAACGAAGTCTCTTGGTCTTTCCCGCATCGGACTCGACGTAAATATTTTGTCACGGCCCAATAAAGCACTACAAAACAAGCAAAAGAAATCTGTTTCACGAGCCATCTAAGTCTACACCAAGCGTGATCAACCTTTGAATTCTCGATGACACCTTGCACCTCAACTTATCGAGGAATGAGAGCTGTGACAAAGTATTAATTTAAACTGTTATGTCCAATCTTATCGCCTAACTCATTTCTTGTCTAAGTACAGTTCGTCGTTAAGGTAAAAATAATATTTTCTATCACCAGTTGTATCGTATTTTTATCTGTACACTGATGAAGATATCCTGGTACTTTTTAAAGCTATTCATTATGTCACGCACAAAAGGCTTTACGATTTCTGTGTTTACATCACAGGAAGTGTTTAGTGTCATATTGCCTTCTGATAAACTTATTCTCACCGAATTCGACCTATTAAATGTATTTTTTTTTTTTAACAGACCTACATCAACTCTTGGTAAGTGGAATATAACTACACACAATGGTACTTATATATAAGATCAACTGCATAAATCCCACCTTGATTTCGTAATTTGTACACGTATATTTTCAATACTACCGAAAATTAGTCTTGATTACCTATTTACAACGTTTTTATTTATCGCATAATGTATTACAAAGTCGATTTAAGATGTCAAAACTCCTAAGACCAATGAAACGGTTGCCTTCGTACTTCTTCGCCAGTTTTTAAGATTCTCGGCGATACTCTTAAGTTAAGGAATCCACGAAATGAACACCTGAGAAAATTTTAACAAGTGAAAACAACAGTTGACGATATGCAGCTTATACTACAGTTGTAAACAAATTATTCTAACTCTGGGCTATAAATCTTCGCAGGTGCTAAATTACAAGTTGCAAATTATAATTATTGCAATTATTGCTCTTAGGCCTACACCGGTTTCGTTAAGAGCTTGTAGTCTCGATTTCGGTAAACGGTCACACTTCCCTTCCCAAATGTTACTTATTTCTAGTCAACAGATGGTGGTAACACAAGTTTACTAAACATTAAGTGTAAAACTTTCATCCAGCAACAAACTGAGGAAAACTGGACTCACACGTTCCAACGATAATCGAAAAAAAACAAAGTACAAAACTGACGTTTGCTCAACACGGGTACGATATTTTCGTTCTTAAACGTTGGCAACGCGGTTCTGCCAGCTGAAAGTCTTTTGGGTGCAGAGAAAATCATAACAACGGCGATGAAAAAACTGGTCTCCGCGGACTCTATCCATGTCTGCCTCCTCCTATTCTAAATACCGGTGTATTAGTCATTTGGCCGCTCTGATTCACTTTTACATACCGCGCGCGCGCGTCGTTACAGCATTATCTAATACAAAGCGTATAATTTTACATATTTTATAACGATTTTTTTTTTAAATTACCATAACAATTTTTGCTGTCACACAAATGAAACGAATATTTTGATTGTGACCCTACGATGAAAAGTTGTGTTTTGCTACGCGTAGACTCTGTAACCTCAGGGGCGTAGGAGGCTGTACACTAGTAAAACAAATCATAATAATAGCCGAATGGACGAAAGGTCTGGCGATCATAAAAGTCAAACGGCTGTCTAACCCTAAAATGGTCCTATTTTTAATGATAAAATTCACAAAAGCTTCTTCACAAGAATTTATGATAGTCCTATTTCCCTTCATTAGTTCGTATCTCCCACTGTCTTGAGCGTTATGATCAGTATATATCTACTGACGTCTGCCGCTTACAGCGATGTTATGACTGAACTTTAAATCTACTTTTTGTTCTCAACACAAATTTCTAATTAATTCCATTTGAACGACACCTTGTTAACGATCCCTCGTAAAACTTTAGAATTTAAAAATTTTTTAATGCGTTCACAAAAAAAAATGATTTGCACAAAACAAAACAAACATTCCTTGAAGTCATTAAAAATCATTTCTTTGGACACAATGTAGGCCTAGAAATCCATTATCACCGTTCACTCACACACACAGATATTGCAATAATCATTAATGTTACGATTACTTATTTACAGATTTTGCGTACTGGACACGACTAAATTCATTCTATGAGGCTGAATTCTATGAGTTGTCGCGAGGTTTAGACTTTCATTCACGTGGGTCGTATATGAAAAGCAAACAGGAAACATCGTACTGTAATAATTAATACACAACAAATCAATATGTCATAATTTAATGTATCTGTCAGTTACAGGTTATTCTCTGGAAAGCGTAATTAAGAACAAGCGGTATACCGAACAAGCTTTCGACAAACAGTTACCACAATTCCTGAAACGATTACTTCTCGTACAACATACATTGCTGTAGTTCTCTAATAAACAGGTCTATGTGAAACGACTAACAGAAATATAATGAAACATTTACGCCTGTGTGTATGTCAGACGTTCTTGTTTATCTGAATTTGACTGCGTCGGTTTTAGTCTTGTTGTCTGTTTACAAATCTTACTTCTCTGAAGTTTTCCTCAGCGGTGTAATGCAGAAACTGACACAACTGTAGAACAAGAATCCTATATATAAATAAAAGACTAACGAACAAAATATATCTCATACAAAAACAAGAGCTACTTGCAGTTAGATGATCAGCTCAGATGTTATAGAGTCAATATACACTATCGGTAAAAAAAAGAAACTAATTTAATTTAAACTTTTAGTAACTGCGTAACATATATACGGCATTAATTATTTAGTTCATTATTAGCACGTTAACAAGCAGTTACAAATAGTTACAATTTGAGTCTTTAATAATTTAAGATAAAAAAAATCGTCAACAATTATAACTATCGTTAACTGGTTTGTGTTTAGTGACAAAGAGGTTAGATTTCTTACGCTTTCAGATATTTTAGTAAACGCGTGTTACCTTAAAAATTAATCTTAGTTTAAAAGCGTTAGATAGTTAATTTCTGTTTTAGTCGAGTTATTAAATAATTCAAATCTATTCGGCCACACTTACACACTTATTTTTAAAAACCATCTGATCCGATGATTGTTAATCGATAGAATATCGATCGATATACTCGTACAGTAACTCTTACTAATCATCGGCTGCTAATCGACACAAAACGATTCCGAACACAAGAATTTTTTGTAAATTAACTTCCCAATAAAATTTGCGTGTTTGCTGATCTTTAATTCGACACCCACCAACAACTTCTCACTATTTAAAAAGACCGTAGCGATGTAATACGTAGAAAAGAATATCCATGGGCGGTGATATGGCACAGTTATTTGTAAATAAAACTATAAAGCACACAGCTATTAAGAAAAACACCAATACAATTAACCACAAATTTTTATAAGAGAAATACCAACCGTGATGAACGTCCCATTTTTCTGTAATATTTTTAGCACAGTTTCAAAAGAAAAAACATATACGATAAACGTGAGTTTTCACACAACACTATAAATTAACAAATTCTAACTATTCAATCTGTTTAAAGAAAAACAACAGTGTTTGTTAGCTTGACATGTTAACGAGAACCTCGCGCACTCTCTGTCCGACAAACAATGCCCGCAGCCCGCAGACATGACACGAGGTGAAGTTCCTACACAGCTGAGCGCAGTGGAGGGGGGAGCCACCGCAGGGAGAGACGTGGTGGGAGATTTCGAGGAGAGCCGGAGCGTGGTGGGGCACCATATTTAGTAACAACACAACGCCGCCGAAGCTTGGAACAAGATTTGACCATACGAATAAGGGATGGCCGGACGAAAAGTGGCAGAAAAACCTTCCGGAAAAATGTAAATTACACACAATTAACGAGTTACATTCATATTTTCGCATTCATAAGCGTACTTTCCGGTACACCACGGATTGACAAAGTTACCTTTCCTCTTTCCACATAAGGAAATATTACAGAACTGTTTATCATTTAATTAACATAATTGTTTATGTTATCTTTCCCTATTCTAGGCTACTAAATGCGTTTGAGTTTTAAATACATCTACACACACACACACACACACACACACACACATACACACAAATTTTGCGCAGCAATGAAACATTAAACATTTGTTCTGTTAAAGTTTAATACGTATTTCAAATCGTTATAAACATCATCAGATATAATTAAATCATGACAATAATTATTTATATTTTGTCATTGTTACAAACAGCTGATATATCTGAAGCGGAAATAATATATACGGTACAAACACATCATTGAAGTCACAATGACTTAATATGGAAAACAATCATTGTTAATTGAACGGATGCTAAGTTATGACTGTATATTTGCTTTTTAAAGTAAGACTTTGCAAATATTAATTATAAACGTCAATTAGATATTCTTTATGGTGTGCGTAATATACAAACTAAGACGTCGCTTTTAATCACACAAAAATTAATCGGGTTAAATGAACGTTTCCATTTTTCGTCTACAACAATATTAAAGCAGAAAACGACCATTTACCTGATACTGTTTATTAAATAATTTATTTAGAACTAAATATCTTTTTACAGAAATTAACTGTTCATCAAATAATTAACTGCACTTAACGGTTTTCCGTCCTTTACCCTTTCTGTGACGTTTCGGGCGTTTATCATCGCCACTGAACACACTAATAGAGAAGTGTTATACTAGGCACGACTACAACTCTCTGGTCTGCCACCGTCTTGCGAGGTAACACCCTAAACACACAATTCAGTGCCATTCTGCGACTACCTATTGCACAATTAAAAGGAAGAACACAGTCTCCAAATAATCCAAACCAGCGTTTCGTCTTGAAATCAGCAGCCTCCTTCAGGCAAAAGACCAAAATATAAATATAAATATTCAAGTGCAGCCTAAAGGAACGAAAGTTAGGACGGTCATGTACTAATGCCCGGAAAAACAACCAAACGATGAAGGCCTTCTCTATGATGGGGACCATTCATTGCCAATTTAATGGACAAGAGGGTTTTAATGAAAGGCAATTGGACAGACTGAGATATATACGAAGAAACATGGGGGGGAAGGGAAAAATCAAAGATGAAACGAAATATAAATGTTAAATACACGAATGTGATGTGGAGTCAACAACGCTTGTTCATACAACAATTAATTCTCTAAATTAACACAAACAAAATTATTAAACTCACAAAAAATTAACAAAATTTCAATAATGAGTGCAAATATATATAAAAAACTATAAAGGCTTGATACGGTTTTTTTTTTTAGAAAATTCGGAGGACCGTTACAGAGCGAATCTCGACAATTTTTTTTTACTGTATTAACACACTCAAAAATTTATCGGATTTCTACTACAAATATTAATCTTGACTACTTGACGACACGTTTCGTCAATATTACACCACTTTCAAGTCACTGGCGACAACACATAAAAAAGAATCTGTTGGTGCAATATTTTGCAACAAAAAAATCATCATAAATACATATACCGTACATATCAACTACACATATGGACGTTTTTTTTTTAAACAGACTGGCAGGAATGTATAGAGGTGACACAATTTAAATCATGGCAAATTCATTCTATACGAATAAACGTATACCCCTGAACCCCTTGACCCCCGACGTTATTATTATAAAATAAAACTTTTATAATAAAATATAATGTTTAACTCTGCAGTACGTACGCACAATGTTAAGAACTATAACTGCTTAAATTCTTCGTATTGTTTAAATTAGCACCCATCCTTACTTTTCTTTTATAAAATTGCTAAACTGCTATAATTGTTATTATTTAGACAAAGCTTTTCGTCATCACTGACATCTTCAGGTCTTAAACAACCTTTTTTTTTTTTTTTAAATTTTCTTCCAGTTTCGCCCACATATTACATTCCCCACATTTTAATTTGTATACGCCGCTTTTTTCTGTTAATGGATTTCTTCTGTTTTAACATTTTTTATATATTCGAATACATTTTTCGTTTTCTTTATTCCTATCTGTATTTCGTATTTTTCGAAGCATTTTTGTAACATTTTTGTTTGATATCCTATGTATGTTATTGCTCCTTTATATTTCTTTTCTTCATTTGTTTTTTCTTTTTGTTCTTTTCTATTTCTTTATTTTTCTCTATTTTCTTAACTATTCTATTAATTATTTTAGGGTTGTAATTATTATTTTTTGCTATTTGTTGTATTTTCTTTAATTCTTTTTGTTTGAGTTCTTCATTTTCTAGATAATTTATAGCTCTATAACAAAATGAATTTAATGCTGCCATTTTATAATTGACTGGATGATATGATTCTTGTGGAATTATTAAATCTGAGTATGTTTCTTTCCTGTATATATCGAATTTGAGTTTGTTATCTTCAATTTTTATATTGATATCCAGGAAATTAATTTCTAATCCTCCAATTTCTTATTGAAATTTTATTGTTTTTAAAATAAACAAAATATTGTTTATTTAAAAATATTGTTTTTGAAATGTTATTTAATTCTTCCGTAAATTTTTTAAATTCATTTACTTCACCTTCCCAAACTATTAGTATGTCATCTACATACCTGATCCATTTTTTAATTCTTCTTTCTTTATCTACATCTTTTAAAATTTTGATTTCAAAGCTATTCATGAATATCTCTGCCATTAATGGTGAAAGCGGTGATCCCATTGGTAATCCATTCTCTTGTATGTAAAATCTGTTGTTAAATCTGAAGTAATTCTGGCTTAGGCATAATTCTAATCCTTCTATTATTTCGTTTTTCCATTCTACATTACTTAATTTGTTTTTCTTTATTATTTCTACTGTTTTTGCTATTGGTATATTGGTGTACATATCTTTTATATCTAATGACATTAATTTTGTCTTATTTGTTATGGTTATTTCTTTTAATCTTTCTATTACCTTTTTGCTATTTTCTATGCTGTGGATTTCTTCTTTTTCGTATGCCATTTTGATTCTTTTACTTATTTCTTTTGATATTTTATATGTTGGCGAATTTATAAATGATACTATAGGTCTTAATGGCATTTCTTTTTTATGTAACTTAATTTGACATCTAAATTTTGGAGCTTCAGGATTATGTTCTATTTTTTGTTTCTTTTGCCATTCTGTTAAATATGTTGTCTTTTTTATCAATTTCTTTGTTTGTGCTTGAAATTTACTTGTGTAATCATATTTTATTTCTTTATATGGTCCTTTTTGTATAAATTGTTCTGCTTTTTCGATATAATCTCTTTTGTTCATTACCACTGCTGTGTTACCTTTATCGGCTTTTATAACTATCAAATTGTTCTCCGTGATTTTCTTTTTTAATTCTCTTATATTTCTTTTTATTTGTGTTTCGTTTTTATTTCTTACATTTTTGTTTTTCTTACATATTTTTTCTACTATTTCTTTTACTTCACTTCTTAATTGTTTTTTAGTTTCTTCATTTTTTATTTTATCGATTATTTCTTCACATTCTATTATTGTATTTTCTTTATCTATGTTTGTTTTTGTTGCATATTTTAAACTTTTCCCTAATAATTTATGTTCATTTTCTGTAAACTTTGTTTCTGTTAAATTTAATACTTTTTCAGCAAATTTTATTTCTTTATCTTTTCCTTTATTTTTATTTCTTGTTCCTTCTATTAATTCCCTGAGTTTCTTGTTTAATCTCTCTTCCATTTTTCTTATTTTCTTTTCTATATATTTTTCACCAAACTCTTTTCTCATTTCTTCTATTTCTACATAATTGTAACTTGTATATAATTTTTGATGTAATTGATACATTTCTTTGTTATAATTATTTATTTTACTTTACAAGTTCTTTATTTCAAGTTTTATCCATATTTTTTCCGCCATATTTTTCACTTGGTTTGCTACTTTGCTTTTGTTATTAATTTTAATTTTTGCGTATTTTGGAGTTATTTTATTAATTAAACACTGTTTATTGAACCAAATTTTCCCTAACGTTTTTTTCACTTTTACTTTGATTTTTAAATACTTAAAAAATTCCCTTACATTTTTATATTTATCTGCTTGCAATTCGCATGTTTTATTCTTCGTATTGTTTAAATTAGCAGCCATTCTTACTTTTCTTTTATAAAATTGCCAAACTGCTATAATTGTTATTATTTAGACTAAGTTTAAGACCTGAAGATGTCAGTGATGACGAAAAGCTTTGTCTAAATAATAACAATTATAGCAGTTTAGCAATTTTATAAAAGAAAAATATAACTGCTTAAAGTCTTAAAATGATCGGACAGCAGGTTTTTATTTGAGAGAATTTTTAAATCGACGTTTCTTGTTTCTTGTCAACGTGAGAGACAACGGTTAGGCCTACTTGTAACTTGTATTCCAACCCGGTTAAAATATGAGTCTTCTTATTTTTCTCATTCCGACAGGGTGTCAGGTCCTCATTTAATTCGATTCCCTTATTTATTTCCTCCGCCTCTTCCTATCTTTTATTACGTCTCTTAACGAAATTGCATTTAATTACTAAAAGCGCAAAGAAAACGAGGTAAATTTTGAAGCAACTGAAATTGTAACTAACGGCTCCATCAATCCGGGCTGGAGCTTCAACTCGAGTATCGAACATTTGCAGCAGCAGTTCGTAGGCCTACTTGTAAGAATTGATTAGGTCGGATGTTAGTAGGACAGTACGATTTAGGCAGCGGGAGCGTGGAAAACCCGGGGATATTCTCTTCCATTACGCTTATAAAACAGCAGTTATTTTTAAGAAATAGTGAGTATTGACTTGAAAATGGTTTAACAACTGAAACGAGTCGTTAAGATTAAATGTTTAAGTGAAAGAGCGACGAACATCTTTTTCAAAGTGCTGTGATAAAAAATGAACAAATATCTGTGTACAAAATAAGTGTTATCCTGTTTTAATACCACACAACATGAAATTTGCTTTAAAATAAGTGGGATACTGATGATACTGATACGGAAAGCGCGCTGCATATGATACTGAGAAGTGTTATATTCGGTAGACTGTATTATGAATTCGTATACATCTGGCTACCTGTTTACGACATAACTTTGTTTACTCACGAGTAATAAACATTCCAAGTAAATATATAACCACAAAACCCAAACTTATTTTGTTTCACTTTTCTATTCTGTACACGTAAATAAGGAAACCACGCTTTTTCCCACACCACAAACACCGTTTCGTACATTAGTCAGTCGATCTGAAAAGTAATGCAACCGCGCGTTGATATACATAAAAAAATTAGGCTACTATGGAAATAACGGACCGGTGCACTAATGGAATGCATTTGTGTATTCTAGGGTTCTTGAGAAAGTCTGTGAAAACAAACAAGTGAGCTTTCTTAAAATGACTTTTCGGTGTTCCGACAAACTCTTATTAGCAATCCACAGGTGTATTAGAACAAACTGCAACCATTACGTATTCTTTTTCACATGAAAAGTTCAATACGGTTACATTAAATTTTTGAGAAATTCTTATTAATGTACAACTCGCCTCACAGACAACTTTGTTAAGATTGCAATGGAAAATGATAAGGAGTAGAAGTGTGCAGGAATCAGATATAGAGGACGCAGTGTGCCGAAAAGCGGAGAAGTGAAACAGAAAAGAGAAACCAAATTCAGGATTCGTTTTGATTGACCTTCATGCAGATCATCCCTAGATCTTTTTTTTACGACAAGGTTTTCACATACCTGTCCTTCCGCATAAAACAAACGTTTTATCTATTCCTTACTGACCTCTTTTAGAAACCTATATTTTGTCTGTACTTCATACAGCATGGGAAGCTTACGTTCTGCGCCTCATCCGTGACACTTTGAAAATGTTTTACAGACCAACAAACCGAAGAATTTTGATTTTTTGCGTTCCTTAATGTCTCAGTGTAGAAATTTCAAACAATATAGGTGGTTTCAAGTGTACGTAGATGGTGTCTATGGCGAATACAAAATTATTAGCCAACATTACTATTAATGTCCACAAAATGAACTGATCTTTCCCCATTAATGTTTGTTTTGATAGTTGTTGCTATTACGGCTATAGATAATCTTCCTTCGTTGTTAGGTAAATAGAAGGCTGGTGCTTTCAGTTCTCCGAACTCATTTTTTTTATAAGGGAGACTGATTGATGGCTATAGAAAATCATTCTTCGTTAGGTAAACATAAGGATGCTGCTGCCAATTAATCTCCTAACTCATTTTTTAGAAGGGAGTCTGACTGATAACGAAACTAGACGTAAATCGCAAACACGCGCAGGAGAAAACAGTCGCTCGTTTAGGCAGAAAACGTCGTGTTACCTACACGTTGCTCCGACAATTAGCAGCCAGTGTAAAGACTTCTTCAATTACCGCTTACAAAAAAAAAAATGAACGTTTTAAAGTTGTTGCATCTGGCGTGAATCACCGACTAATGACTGCAACAACAGCTTTCTCTAGTTACGGAGAAATTATAAACAAAACACGTTATCCAAATAAATACCTAACGACAATACGAGAACACAAATTGACAGAAAAACAGTTTACAAAACAGTATAATGTTCAACCGCCTTGGTGAGACGCTAACGAAGGACGGAAGTGGTAAAGAAGATACCAACAACAAAACAAAGTAAGGAAAGATAAGCGACAAAGTAAAACTCGTAAAATGAAAAAGACGATCTGTTCTGCTGTCTGCCATAGTTACCGTTAACTAGCAAACTCCGAAGATAAATTATGGAAATATACGAAAACTGCATGCAATTGTAACCGGACGTTCGTAAAGTGTGAATACAGAATCCAGAACATTCGAACGTGGAAACAGCACAGTACACGAATGGAATATTAATAATACTACTACTACTACTACTACTACTACTAATAATAATAATAATAACAACAACAATAATTTCTTTTGATTTGTTATTACGCCGTACATACACACTGGGCGTTTAATTTTCATGCAGCTCACTTATGATTCTGTATGGCGGTGCATCTCTTTCCCAATTACAAGTTTTTAAACAGAAAGCGTGTGATAACAAGGGTAAGAAAAGCATAAAACGTATTTCATAGAATAAACATTTGGTATTCAGGTATTCTCTCTATAAGAACAGAAAATTATAATTTTTAACTGCACTACTCTGTCTAAATTAGTGTCCGGAGAAGTCTGGAAAATTACGAGGAATGTAGAACACAAACTAAAAGTATCTGTGAACAAACGTTTAAGAAAAACTTTAGAAATCTGGTGGCTACGAAGAACTCAAATTTGGAGAATGCAAACTCACAGAAGACGAACTCAAAAACTCATAGAAATATGGAAGAGAAAAAATCATGAGCCGGTCCTCACAATAATTAGAAGATCGAAGATGTATTGACCATACACTCCGAAAGCCTTAGGAAGACGTAACGAGACAAGCACTCGGCTGGAATCCAACTGGAAAAAGGAAAGACCGACTGGAAGAACTGGGAAGACCGAACCAAACGTGGCGAAGTAGCTTGGAGGAAGTAAAGCAAATTGGCAGGGCATGGCAGCAGATCAAGGCTGAGGCTGATAATCAAGTTAGATGGAAGCATTTCGTTCAAGTCCTGTGTTGTAGTGGGAGCAAAGAGGATTAAGTAAGTATCCTAACTAGAAGTTGTTAGAGGTCTTAACTGTTTTCACCATCCGATTTCACCCTCCTCTCCGTCCTCAGCACCTTAAAATTTTTAATCACCGGCTTTCCCGCAACATCAGCTTTCATCCTGCCATCGAAAAGACTACAAGCATTAAGAATATACAACGGTTTCTGTGATGTGCTCGCAAAGAACGAATGCCAAAAGATCGATGGCGCTAAAATTTACTGAACTTGACATGAGTGTAAAATTAGACGTAAATAGAATTACGTTTATTTAATAGTAAGATCTGTTCTTCGTTTCACGCAGTAAGCACTGTACATCAGCGTAATGAGTAGCTACACATTGTGCAAATCTTATATCGCTGCTCGAGCGATAAGGATCCGTCAATGTGACTAATTGTGACCAATTATGTTAAATTCTGCTGATATAAAAAAAGTAACATTGCATGTTTAATCAGCAACACTGTAAAGACTGTATTGTTTTCGGCTTTACCACAGCCGATTTCATATCGTTACAAAATACTCACGAGTTAGGTATTTTATCAAGAAACTTGAAATAATGTACAAAATATTTTGAAAGCCTGGCTTACTATCGACACGATTACTCACAAACAAGTACGTGTTTTACAATAACATTTGAAACAACTGGAAACAACTGCGCTTGTTTTGGTAGTTAGGAACGTATTCGTTATAAGGTATTTGGACTTGATTGATTCTTGGCATCTATTTTTTTTTTTTTTTTTTTTTTTTTTTTCTTCCTTAGATGTTATCCTCCTTCGCTTCATAAAACTTGTATGTTTAATTGAATTTTATTAAAACCTGATTCATTACTGAAAAATAGATGTCCATACAACAGTTTTTCTATAGACTTTATTTTTTTTTTTTGAGGGGGGTCCACACTAATACCTTTTATGGCCATTTACTTTATGATTTTCGTTTAGACATGACCGTAATGAACACTGTAAATTCCGGTCGTCTAATCTACTAATTTTTTACCACGTCATTTTCATAATTTTACATATTTCTATCGTCATTTTATCCTCGTGCGTAACCTAGGGACTTTTTCTCACATTACCTAGTTTCACAGCTGAAATTTTACTTAGCCTCTATTATTAAAGAAACCACATATGTATCTGACCTTATGCCACTAAGTTTTCAGTTACACCTTAGGATATCCTTTTCTTTGTCTTTTTGACTTTTGCTCCTTTGTCAACCAATCGAGAGTTGGCTTACTTGCCAGTTTCCACAATGATAATGTGATCACACTGTTTTCCTCATGGTTGCCTAGTAAGTCAGGTTAAATGCATAAATTTAAAACTTTTCCTCTTCCCAGCCAGTCCTCAGACCTCTTGACCTGAGCCACCTTCCGTATTGTCATCGTTTTCTGAGTCCCCGGGCTTTCTTTCGCCGTTTGAACGTACATGAATATTGACTTCACAACTGTAGTGTTTTGCATTATCTCGTGTTGCTGTCTCTGTTTTTTCTTCTCGTCACTAACCTCTACAATAAACGGCAACTGATGCAAACATTTTCAGTATGTGTACATTCGAAGAAGCCCGTCCAATCTTATGTACTACCTAACTGACGTCACAAACATCATTCCGCAGCCTTCATCACCTCCTTACTTCGTTATCACCCACAATTCGTTTCCATAAACGAGCACTGGTACTGCCATAATTTTATAAAATTCCATTGTATTTTTCCCGATGTTTCGGTAAAAAAGTTTCATTGAATAATACTACACACAGCTTGAACGCCAAATTATAACACTATAACGCTCTTCTATCACAATGCTTTATCATTTAGTTAAAAAACATCAGACTTCTTATTTACGCCAAAAGTGATACGTGTGGGTGCAAGAACCCTTGAGGTAAACAACACGCCTGCTATAAAACTGACCCTTAAAAAAGTCTCAGTGTGCAGTTTTCATCTAATATTGCCTCCACACTGACACTGATCACTTTTTGAACAGAAGATCTAATTCCTTATTACTCAGTATAGGCACGTTTAGCCTCTACTACCCTGCCACCAGGACCGTAATGTAGTTGGTAAAGGAAAACGTATACTTCAATTGTGACCAATTTGCTTTTTCCTGGTTTGTGATAACTCTATGGACTTTTTCCCACATTGCTTTGCTCATTCATAAATTATACGATGGAATTCTTGGACAGTTGGTCTAGGTACTCTGCTTATTTGTCTCGAGTCGGTTTACTGTATAGTTTTTTATTAGCATAACATAAATTTGTACCTGGCAGACGACTTTAATGTTATACATTTAATCCTTAAATATTTCCTACAAATCCTTAATTTTAACTAATTAGAATAGTAAATGTATAAAAATATTGAAATGAAAAAATTCAAGTGAATAACTCAAATTACGTGTGAAAGTAAGAGGTTAATGTTATGTTAACCGCGCGTATACAAACTGAGCGTGAATTGTGAAGTATAAATTATGTAACGGATCAATCTGGAAACGATCATTGTGGGGTACGTGTGTCAGGTATAGAGAAGGTTGTACCATACCCTCATGGGTCTTCCATTATTGCATCCTAATTGCTCACCCAAGAAATTCTTTCGGCCCTCACACGCATCACTTTTAGCCCTTATTTCTAAGGTACATACATATATTTCCAATTATGACTTCTTGCAATAACAAAGAAAACCGCTATGAGAATAGCCCATGTTTACAGCCGTAAGTGGGCCGAGAACGCAATTTCTGGCCGTCATTTTTATGGACCATTAATTTCCTGTTATAGTTTTTCTGAGTGTAAGCCTGCTGAACCGTGAAACGTTCCGTGCCCACAAAAGCGCCGTAAATTACAAACACACGACGACGTATCGTCAAGAAACGCAGGAAGCAGTATTGGTTTAAATGGAAGGGAAACGCAAGGAACGATTTACCAAGGACACACTAATGTAGACTGGGCCAGTCCAAATGGACGGTAACTTTAATTTCACGCCAAATAAACCTGTTACTGGTATACATCTAGTTTGTATGCACCAATAAGGAATGTGATTAATTCTGATTACGAAATTACATGACTGTCAAATCAATTATATTAGTATTATTATTAACTAAACTATACGAATACTACCACTTTTGCGAATGAGAAATACTCTAAAATTATTTAATCATTTCCACAGAATTATATTTAACCCTCTCTCTCTCTCTCTCTCTCTCTCTCTCTCTCTCTCTCTCTCTCTCTCTCTCTCTCTCTCTCTCTCTCTCTCTCACACACACACACACACACACACACACACACACACACACACACACACACACACACACACACACACACACACACACACACATTTGGAAGGCGTTTTTCGCATCCTAGCTTGCAAAAGTTTACGATCTTTCTAAGCACCATCCTTCAGATTTCTCTGTGCCAATGCATTCCATCCAAGTCTGCCGCGGCCTCCCTCTTTTTCTTCTTTCAGGATGGGCCCTCCATTCTAGTAATTTCTTTGGCCATCTTGACAATCTAGACTCTGATTCGTCATAACTTATCCTGAGAGGTAGAAGATCTTGTTCCTAACAGATAGTGTTCAAATAGCTGAAAAAGGTATTGAACGAGATTTGAAAAAAACTTTATGAAGAAAAATAAGAAAGGATTCCCATCCACCGATGCTTTGACATTAAGCATTAACTGAAAAGAGAAAATTCAGTTGAAATGGTAATATTAGATCATACGGAACTAATTTTTACAAATACGGAATCTGTTTTTATATTCTTCTGCTCCTTTTTATATCAGAGACTAGGCGAATCACCTGGTCCGGTCCCAAAGGAATATATCCACTTCACCAACGCTTCCTATGTCTTCCTATACTTCGCTGTCCAACAGGCTTGTATTGTCAAACTTCCCATCTGGCATCCTATTCACATGAACAATCCATCTCTCCTTGTTCTCTGCAACACGATATTGGATATTAAAAATGTTCAACTCTCTACAAATGTCATCACTGTAGAGTCTATCTCTTCATGCGCAGCCTTTAACAGAGAGCCAGACTTAGTTTTTATATTAAGAGATATAAAAAATGCATGATCCCCATTATAATATGGTACGGATCAATAAAATGTATGGCCGAAATATCTCTCTCTAAAACAACGCTTCGATAAATATGCTCAGTTAGGTATATCTACATTATGGTATTAAGCTATGTCAGGGAAAGGCCATTGAATCAAGTTGGGCAGAAATGTATTCGGAACGAGACAGGTTTTTCAAACAGAGAACGATCTACACGGCGACTTCATAACTTCAGTATATGGTACAGCCACCCACCAAGACTGGACTGAGTTTGCAAAAAATAAATACGCTTTCAACTTTACACACAATTTTTGTAAGAAAAATTAATCAACTTCCTGGTAATTTTCGAACCGATTATTGCAATTTAAACCACACCATAAAACAACAATGGATCGTATAAAACAAACTGTTCACACAATACAGTGTAATTGGAAAACGCTTATACAAAAACTGTACGGAAACCGAAGACGCGATGATTTATTAATAATACAACGACGAACGCATAGGCGGTGGCGGCGAGGTGAAAGTACCCAGATTGATTGCATTAATATATATTTTAAGTGTCAAAATTTCCACATCGGTAACCAGACACAATGGGTTAGACAGCGGCTGACCAGGAAGCCGCAACGCACGACGTTTGGTGCTACCGATGCAACCGCGCACTCGCTCTGGTTAATGTTCAAAGTGTGTTTAGTTTTTATAAGTTCTCGCAGAGTTATTCAATAACGCCGTTCAGTAGTGTGACTGGTCTGTCTGATAAGCCACTTAGACTAATGTGTAACAAATCGTGTTAATGGTATGTTAATCATGTTATGTTATCGTATGTTAATGTTAATCGTGTTAATCATAAATATTTTAAATTATGACTACAAAAGTCGTTCTTGAGCGCACCAGAACTGGAAGTCTTGAGGCTAGCCGCATAAAGAGAAAATACGACGTCAAAAGCAGACCGACATTACAAAGCGAACTAGGCCTAGCTGTTCTGGTATGAACGTGTGCAAAGAAACGGTTACCAAGCCAAATCCTGCACAGGACACTAAACGGAAAGAAAACAAAGAAATGAGGAAGACGGGGAATTTGGAAGAATGGAATTAATACTGAAATTAAAGAAAGAGAAATAGAAGAAAACCAGTAGAGAGCAGAAATAGTTTTAGATTATGAATGAAAAAAGATGCTGAAGATATTTTTATTTGATATAAATATATCCACGTCCATAAAATTATAATAATTATGATTTTCTAATTAAAATTAGGAAACTTATGTAAGCAAAATTATCAAAAATGAGAAATGTGTAACCCACACGATTAGCAAAGCAACATTATTATATAACTAATATAATAATATAACTAATTTTCTAACAACCATTGTACAAAACTGCTTAGTTTTAAGGGTTGATCCACAAAAAGTTCACTACCCAAAATGTTTATCAAAATTCCAGTATTCGAAAAAACTGCCACAAAATGAATAACCATCACTAAAATAAAATCAAACACACTGTTCTACACTAAGAATGCCTTTAGAACTGTTAAAACTATCTTTAAACGCTTTGTCTTTTATCACACAGTGATCGTCTTTAGAAGCAAAGAATCGCGGTACCACTTGTAAAGTCAAGCGTTACATGCAAGGACGCAGGTTATAAAACCTGAATGGATGACTGATGCGGATATCTTAATCGATAATTTAGTGGTCCTGAGGTCGGGGATTTTTACATTCGTAAGATTACACACGGGGTAAATATCCGATTCGATTTTTTAAATTGAATTTTTCAGTGACATGGCCGTAACCAACGTATCGACGAGACACGGAACGTATCAACAACAGCACGGTACACTTTTCTCTTGAAGAATAGATTAATATGCCGCTCAATTCAGCTCCGGATTTATAAGGCATAATCGGGCCGACCTCAGGAAATGCTGATCTCAAAACAACGAAAAATCTCATAAAATCTTTTACAAATACAAGATGACTTGAAAATAAATAAAATTATGTATTAAAGAATTTGTGTACACTGTCGTCCAGCGCAGGCGTTCTTTCAAAACCAAACTCGCAAGGGAAAAGTAGCCTATGTTAAGTTACGGTAGAAGACGTTTTTAGAATTACTAAGTAAAAAAGAAAACACCAACAAATCTCATGAGGAGAGAAAAGCGAAAAACCTTGATTAGAAGACGTCTGAAATTAAATTCTAGCAACCGGAACATAGTAATACTCTACTGTTCTGGCTACAACAGTTTAATTTCAGACCGGCCTTTTATTTCCTATCGATTTTGGCTATCACAGTCTCATTCTCTCTCTGTCCCCTCCCCTCTATTGCTTGCTCCGCAAAAAAGAGTAGGAAAGAGAAAAAGAGAGCCAGTGAAAGAGATACCTAATATAAGATTAAATTACAACGAAGGGATGGGATGTCAGCAACTTCTAACAATCTTATCTCTTAAACCAAGTTTTTTCGCACACCCTAGAAAACAAAACAAACCCCATTTCTAAAAATTCAAGAAAGATAGGGTATGCGTATTTCTTCTCTGTTGACAGAAAACATGATACGCTCGAGGGAGAGAGAATGCGAAAGATTAATGAGAACCGCAGGCGGATGCAATCAATGTGAGCTGAGCCCGGTATAACAACGCGGCTGAACTCTCGCCCGCTACGAGGGAAAGGTAAAAGGGCTGAGGCAAAATAACACCACGATTTAAAATGTGATACATACAGATGAGCGAGCTAAGCCGAGAGAAGCAAAATGACAATGAGAAAGAAACACTTACATAATTTACGTTACTTCTTTTGAACCCTTGACAGGGTTTTAAGGTTCACAGAGGTCAGTCTACAGTATTTCAGCGGTACGGTACACTGTGCCGGGACTTTGAACATTCCCGGCGCGTGTAGAGTTGTTCAGTGCTACCAACGCGGTCGGCAGCAGTGCCTGCCAAGGCCTTGTCGGCGACGCGATTGAGTGAGCCGTCGCTGTGGTCAGCTGTTGGCTGTGTTTTGTTCCCAATTAGGTTAGCCGAAGGCTTTATTTTTGGCAAACTGAGACAGGTTTGTTTTATCCAGGCATGTGCAACCAACAAGACCAGGCTTCGGCCTCATTTCTCAGCAAGTCTTCAATCTGGACATTTCTGTTGGTCTGATGGCCTAGGATGTGTGTCGGTTTTCTTTGCATGCGTCTGTAAACTCTTAAAGACGTTCAGGTGTGTACACTTAATTATATTACTTCATTTTTATTTAATTAGGGATTATGTGTGTTACGATTGTGTAAGCGTGTGTGTGTGGCCCGAGTTATTCGTTATTGTAAAACTTATACTTTGTAAAATTTTAATGTGCTAGTTACTTCCTGTCTAAGGACGAAATTTGCTTGTTAACTCTTATTTAGTTAAAGCTTACTGAAATTAATTATTATCATTTAATGAAATCAAACAATTTGGATTAATCGAAGTGAATAAGGTGTTAATAAGACTGTCAAAATGATTGCGGTGTTTGTGTTCCGAGGCGAGAGACTGTAATGTCTGGGTGTATTAACTGGCGGCTACCACAGTAAGCTCCCCGAAGCCGTCAGACCGAGGAATGCTGAAGGAAGAAAATACACCGAAGGACCCAGAAATCCCAGGAACGAGTTCCAGTAAACATTCACCGTAGTCCAGGGATATTTTGCAACCTCTGCTCGTCCACAGTTTATCATGTTTCTACTTGAATTCGTCTCTACACAATTACAGGTGGGAACGTTTCATTTATCCCTCTTCAATCTACATCAACTCCATAGACTGGCTACCCTCGTTTTCAGCATTAAATATCTATTTAAATACAACATTAAATATCTGTATTAAGAACTGAATATATTTCAAAGTCACAAGAACTCAGGTTGTAAAAAATTGTAACTGTTTCCTTTGTAACTTGTCTGACATACACCATGAAGGGGAGGTTACACTGTTTTACTAAAGCATGGTTTGGTACTTAGATTATTTGGTGTCCGTTTATCTGTATTACCATTATTTATATTATAATTATTCTTGAAGGGTTATTAGTGTTTTTATTAAGTGGTGGGGCTAACTTGGTGTGGTCCGTTAGTTCAACTGTATTGATGTTCGCGTTGTTCTCCCTCATGGGGTATGCTAGTCTGGGAATAAATATATATATATATA
This sequence comes from Magicicada septendecula, assembly GCA_034769895.1. Taxonomy (NCBI): domain Eukaryota; kingdom Metazoa; phylum Arthropoda; class Insecta; order Hemiptera; family Cicadidae; genus Magicicada; species Magicicada septendecula. Next base: position 141,028,512 of record CM068367.1, on the reverse strand, counting down.
TATATATATATATATATCTTATGTCTATTTTCTAAACACTGTATAGATTGATGACTATAGGTAAACAACAATATGATACGGGAACATTGTGTCACCAACCTGAAATCTAATACATCTTGTTATTTGTTAAAAATGTGTTGATTGCAAATCCTGTCACTCTGTTAGGCTCCAGCACACTTTTCGCTTCCTCTAGGTTCATTTATTAGTCTTAAATTTTACGTAGCGGTCTTGTGACCGCCACAACACAAGTATGGAAACGTCATTTATACTACGATTTGACCTTATTTAACTTCCTCTGGTGATGTACATTAGGAAGCTATTAGTGTTGGATGGACCCAAAGAATGGCTGGACGTAGTGAAAACTGATCCACTCTTAATACTCCGAAGAGTGGAGAAGCTACTACTGCGCCACTGAGACTCGGAAGCTGCTCCGTGGTCAGAGCCCCTGTGTTCTCAGCGTCTATCAACCAAAGTAACCGTACTGGTGGAGCCCACTAATCCTGTCGTCTTTTCCCCTTTTGACCGGCGTAGCTACGAAAATTGTATTTGCAAGTCACAAGATTATTTTAAGATAATTAAATATGAGTACTAATTATAATAATTGCTATAATATAATGATAATGTTAATAATAATAATAATATGTTTATATAAGACGTGGACAATAATTTATTATTATTATCATTATTACTTTGATAAAATAGAAGACTCTTAAAAAGCGTGCGATGAGGAAATATAGCAACATTATTTTAAGATGGAGAAACATGTATACTTACAGCGAAAGATACATTTTTCGCACTACGAATAAATTAGCCTATATGTTCTTAAACATACGTGTATGAGGGCACATTTTGTCGATCTACATAAGCCCACTGACTTTATTCGAATTTGAGAGAATTAAGACTAGTCGTTTTCCCCTAATCAGCAGTAGGTATTCAATCACTGATCCGATTACACAATAACGTCCTTGAGAAGAGTCACTGGTCATTGACGAGTCGTCTTTTGTTACATTACCAGTGTATCAACAATTTTAAACATGACCTTGTTATTTGCACTTAGTTGTGGTTTGACAATTGTTGTGAGAAGAGTAACGTTGACGGTGGTAAATTCTGAAGTTTCCGTGACCTAAAAAGAGAAAGGACACTACTTCGACGAAAGGAAGTTCTCTACTACTTCACGATTGCTGTCAGTACAGGGTTAAATATTCAAATTATAACATACTGTTTTGATTGTGTAAGAGGGAAAACAAGGGACTCATAACTTTTTTTAATTTCATCAAAACAGTTCACTCGGAGTATTCGGGGATAGTTGAAGCCGTCGTAATTAAAAAAGTATTTACCCAACAGCGTATATTCTCTTGGACAATAAAAAAATGAAATATAGGCCTACCTTCAGCTAGTCACTGTTCTGAAAGAGAATGGATGGTTTCTTTAAAAACTGAAGACGTAATCTGAAACTGTTGCAATTTCACCTGTAATGAATGTCTTTCTATACGTAGATATGTTTGGCTGCTACTTTCATTTTACAGTGTTCATGACGCAAAATTCAAATTGTAAGCCTCGTCAGTGATTATAAAAAAACTGAAGAAGTATGTTTGACAACGCGCGATGGTTGCAGTCATGGTCCTCATGCTTGTTTATTTAGAATAGGAAGGCTAGATTGTGATTATGGAAATGTGCGGAAATCTTACGGAGTTTTTGTACTCGTTGTGTCCCAGTGGTTGGACAATGAAGCTGTACCATTTCATTTTTGAATATTTTTGGAGAAAGAACAGAAAATGCATTCGAAGATTAGAATCGAAAGATCAATGTCCTGGTAGGAAGACGGTAGGAAAACTTAAAACTAAAAGAGCATATTGTAGCTCAAATCCTGAGGTTGGGTCTCCTGTACAGAAAATAAAAATGAAGTGTATTCAACTTGAGAGCTTTGAAAAAAATTTGACCAAGAACGTAGACATAGATGTTTGAAGGAGTTGAGTCACATAGTAAAGATTGCCTTACTGAAATGGACAGTTCGTTTATCAAACGAAAAACAAACAAGGAAAATATAAAACACGATGTTACGACTAGCTGCCTAAACAGTTAAGCTGTCTAACGTTGCACAGATAAGCTGGGCGCACAGAACACGGCTTTATTCGGATGGACGCTTTGAGCTCACTACCCCGGACCCAGCATACGGTCCGCCTACGCGTTTGGTAACAGCAAACAGACAATGCTCAATTATATTTAATAAAATAGATGATTCTAATTTTTATTTTGCACGCTTAATCGGCGTCGAAGCAAGAACGGCCCTATAAAGATAGTAGCATCCGTTCACGTCTACATTTCCTAGTTCTACACGCGATTCTTCTAGCCCAGTAACTACATTCCTCTGGAGCACTGTTAACTACACACAACTCATCCCTCCGAGGCGACGTAACTTTGGTAACTACAAGCCAACGATCCTGATCGACTTTAGTGTATGAAATTGGTTTACCTGGACGGATAACGTGTGATGGGGTGAACATTAATGATTATGGTAAACGTTAGATTTAGTTACGTTCTTTTTATTTAATTTTTGGTATATACCTGTGGCTGCCTTGGGTTATCACCCTACTGGGAAGAGATGTCGGTAGACCGAGGAGGAGATTTCGGAACAGGTTTAAGGCCTGATGGTATATTGAATAAATATGCCTTTTAGGATTTTGACAAGACGTAGGCCCAGATATTAATATATACTTACAAGGGTACTGATTTAAAACATACTATAAGAAAGAAAACATTTTTTTCCTCACAGAAATTTTTCATAAAAATCACATTTTTACAGAATTTTGTAAATTTAATAACGAAGTATTTTGTGAAAGAAAAGTGAACAAGAAGAATTAGGAGAATAAGACTAATAAGACGAAGAAGTAGAAAATGAGGAATAGGAGAGGATAAGAGGGCGAACAAGTAGGCCTACAAAAAGAAGGAGTAGATAGGATAAGAAAGCGAAGAAGTACAAGAAGGAATATATAAGTTTATTTCAAACGTACTGTATTTACGTGACGATCGTGTTAATAAAAGACAATTTGAACGACATTGTACTCGTAATAACAATAAAGCTGGCGCACAACCCATCCGTGCGATGACGTTACTGACACGATTGACGCTCCACGTGACGTACCCAACTGTATTATCTTTAAACGCGTGAGTCGCTTGTTTACCGTCTGTTGTACAACCTAATGTAAACGACGTCGCGCAAAACACAGATAGCAGAAGTGCGACACAGGACGTACGTACGTACTGTATTACTGAACACATTTGATAACCGACATTATCGATAGCATTCTCACTGATGTTTTGTTGTTGTACGTAGTTTAGAGCAGTGTTCTCCATCACACACAGTTTTATTTTATTTATTATTATTTTTTTAGCGGTATCTGTGGTTTCAGTGTTGAGACTGGTAATGCCGAATCGTAAATAGGTTTGCACTGGGGCAAACCTTCCAGTGTTTTCACAATGTTTAAGTCCTTTACGCCCAAAGGATGATCAGCTGGCTTCCACGGGCACACCGGAAGGCCTCGTAAAAAACACTTTATTCGGCAACAAACTGCACAACTTTTTATCGGTCAAAAGTATTGGTAAAGAGACGAAACCAAGTGAATTCCACAGTATTGGTAATTAAAGTCCACAACTGAAGTTACAATGTGTTTTCACGAATGAAGGAAAGGAAAACATCCAAGTGTCGAACTATAAAAAGACAGATTAATCGTCAGGATAAAATATGAACAACAAAACAAAGATAAGAATGGAAATGTCACAGTCAACGCCCAGTAAATTTCAGGAACCGAGTTTCAGACAATAACCAAGTTAAACGGATGTAATAAAGTCACTGTTCAAAACAGATATTAAAGGGACCTCCTTACCACCAAAAAAAAAAATTCGAGAAGGAATCATGGGAATCATAAATTTCTCGAGCAATGGAGACTGGTTTTTAATTAGGGAGATCGAAGGTTATGAAGGGAAAGAACGACTAACGTCGGGGGAAAACAGTTTTTAAAAGAAAAGTCACTAAAATTAATGACAAGTACCTGATACTTAAGCTACCTGATATTCTGTGATACCTAAACTACGCTGGACACAGCCACAAAAGCAGGTGAGGAAAAGTTTCTATGGGTAGTAATAATAATAATTATAATAATAATAATTTTAATATTAATAATAATAATAACAATGGTAATTTTTCTACCGCCTGAGCAGTCTCGCCGTTCGTGAACCGTTCGGCATACAAGAAAGACAGTGGGATCAGCACTGGGCTTCAACTGTCCGTTATTACCCCAGGTTGTTATCCCAGGTAGGCTGTTACTCATTTCCACAGGCTGAGTCGACCTAAGGACTGAAAAACGTACCTTGAATTTACAGTGCGCCTGGGATTTATACTTTATAATAGAGGAAAAACAGGCGGAGGTATCACCTACGTTCATATGAGATGAACGCACGCGGTACATTCAGTATATGAAGCAATACAGAATTACGCAATAAGTACAAAAACCAAAGAGAACTAAAGAGGAAGAAAGTTTAGTACGTAACAGTTGTGCTCAAATATAGACCGACAATCGGCCATTGGAGTTTCGATCGTTGCTGTTATCATTTTCATTGTATACAGAATCCACCCGTTTTGTTCTATCGATGTCTTCAAAGTTTGCGTGCACTTTCGAATACACAGTTCGAACCATAGACAGTACACGTTTGAGATATACCTGTAACGTAGTAATAAATTCGCTAAATCGACCTAAAAGATGACAAACCCAAGCGTTGTAACGGATTGTCGGAGAGTTTCCAAGTGGTTTGCGTCCGAAACGCTGGTGACGCAAGCAGCGAGATAACAAACAGCAATACAATAGCAACCCATGGTCGCGCTGGCCAAGCCTGTTGTGGTTATCCTGTGTGGCGTAATTATAACACGCACATAATTAAGTCGAGTATATTTTGAGTCTTGGCACTTGTGGCCTTGTTGCTTTCCCTGATTAACCCTTCAGTAGGAACATGTTTTCATTTTGCACTTAAAGGAACACCCTGCCTCCAAGGCAGGTACTCATATTTTCAGACATACCTTAAGCGGAACACTTGCCTCTCAGACAGGTACCTATTTCTACAGTTTTTTTTTTTACCTGAAAAATGCCAAAATAACTACTTTAGAAAATAAAATATACCATTTCTTCTTTTCCAATTTACTTCACTGTAATAATTTCAAATTGATATGTATGTTTTTGCAGACTTGGTACATGTTTGATGAGTAGTTGTACGGCATTTTGCATTTAAATTTTATATCTAGTTTTATAAAAATTCTTTAGGTATATCATGTTGACGTTGATTTTTCTTTTCATATCAAATATTTTTCACTTTTCCATGAAACAATTAGGTGGTGTAAACTGAAAGGGATGCAAAACGATTCGAAAGAATGGCAAAACGTTTTATTTCACATAAACAAAATCACACTTCTGCATTGCTTTACAAATAAAGAAAATAACACGTCACAGCTTTTGTCAACAACATTATGTTAAATTACAATTGGCACTTAAACTGGCACTCTAGCAAGGCACTTAAACTAGCAAGGCACTTACTTTTCAAACTTTACAAAAACAGTCTTCAGTTGGAGAGGAAGGTTAGGGATCTCTAATGTATTTAGTAGAAAGTCATTTGCCAAAGACAATGCGAGGTCATTCACGAATTCAAATCTTGATTTCGCTTCTGCATCAGGATACATTTCATAGAGAGTAAAGGCGTTTGATGAGGCCTCTGCCATGATGTGGTAGAATACTGCCAAAGGCCATCTTCTTGTTCTTCCGTTTGCAGAATAGTTACAGCACTTCTGATCCAACGTGTCTACTCCAGATTTGGTGGCATTGTAAAAAGAGATAATCTCTGGCTTCTCGCTATGAATGTCTGTGTACGGAGTGTGGTGTATCGTAGAAAGAAGGAAAACAGCTTTATTTTTTTTTAGGGACGTGAGACAGTAACATGACACGTTTGGTGTAGCCGTAGAGACTCGACCCAACTGCTTTACTGCGGCTTGCATGAAACTCGGGAGGGATGTGTGGTTTTTTTTTCAGTGTCCCCACCAATGTCAAATTTCTTTCTCAGAGTTTTTCTGCAAGCTCAATCGATGTGAACCAACTGTCACATGTTACATTTCTGCGAGTCCCTGTGATGCTCTTTGTTAGACGAAGAACTGATTGTGTGGGAACACACATCTTTTTTTCATCAGCTGACAGCGTCGATCCATCACATCCCTTGCCTGTGTAAATGTATGCGTCATACAGGTATGCGATGTGGGCATCCGTGAGACACATTTGTTTCACTCCATACTTGGCAGGCTTCTTTGACATGTAAATCTTGAAGGGACACCGACCTCGAAACGGTATCAAAGTCTCATCAATGGTGCAATGAGCTCCCAATGAGTAGTTGTTTTGACAGTTTCTGATGAAAAAATTGAAAATATTTGAAATACAAGCTGCTTTATCTTCTTCTAATCTGGCTAATCGCGTGGACGAATCATCAAATCTAAGAGCCCTCAGCAGAACGTAGCATCTTTTTTCAGTCATTATGGCTCGGAAAATCGGTCTACCAGTAATCGTGGTGGAAAACAGTGACTTGAGGCTCTCCCTAGAAGACTTGAAAATGAAGCACAATAATATGATCGCAAATAAGGCATTCAATTCGTCTTTTTGTAGGTTTTTATAAGTTAAACCATCTTGTTTCTTCAACTTGATACGCATACCTTCCAATTTTGCATTAGTGTGCATCACTATTTCGTCAGTCATGTTAGGTGTGAAGAGGAGATCACACACCTGTCTTGGTGTCGCTGTTTTCCCAAGTTCTCGAGCTGGACCTTCAAGAGAGGAGCAGCGGACCTTTATTATGTTTTGGTCGGTTGCTTTGGCGACGGGATGAACAGGACTCTTATGCCAAGTGATACACTTTTTTTCCCACAATATTTGCCAGATTGTTCGGAAGTATCACCTCCCGCTCCCATGTCTGAGGACTGCTGTGAGGTAGAAGGTTGTGCACCCTGTCCTGTTGGTTCACCTCTTTCAGGTGGCTGCTGGCGTCCTTCCTCTGGAACGTCTTTTTCAGCCATCAGATTTTCTTCAAAGGCCAATTCCGCATCCTCCAAGTCGTCAGATTCATATTCTTCCGAGGGAACAATGAGTTCTTCATCACCTGGGACGTATGAGTCTTCCGAGTCGATATCAGCGTCAGATTCTTCATCTGAGGGGTATTTGGCGAGGGCCATAATTTTTTTTTCTTTCTGAAACGTTCTTCGGAACTCCTTTCTCCATTATATCTGTTAGGAAAACAATAAACTGTTTTGTAGAATTAGTTTGTTTAAAAAACTAATAGGTACACTCAGAACACATAGAAAAGCTAGGTACCAACCAAATAAATGTAAAAAGTAGAGCACATGGATAAAATGGTACTTACAAAACATATTCAATAACAGATTTCAAAATTTCTCATTTTATTAAAAATTTTGCACAAAAAAATAAATTAAAGAAAATTTTCTTTTAGCGGAACATGTCTCTCAGGCAGGTTATACTATACACCTCCCAGTGGAACATGTGCCTGACAGGCATGTTACCCCCTTGTAAGGAACATATGCCTAATAAGCATGCAAAACTATGTGCGAGTAGAGGATCATATGCCTGGAAGGCACGTAATCAGACGTACATTAAGAGGAATACAAGCCTGACAGGCAGGGTAACTTTTAGAAAGAGGTAACTTACGGTCAAAAGGCATAAATACATTTTTTTGCATTCTGAAAGCGAAAACTGTAAATTTTGTTGATTAAGACAACTACAGGAGATTTTCAAAGAACGTAGTGTTACTTAATTCAAATGCAGGCTGCATGGAGGACATGATTTAATAAAGCCATTCACTAAGATATAAAAAGATTGGTGTAAGAAAAAAGTATGGATAAAACAAATATAATCTGATACGACTGCACCAATTGCAGACGTGTAAATGGATGTTAAATGTCTGACAACTGTGAAGTGAAATATTGAATAACAACAGGGGTGTAATGTCACAAATTGGGTTTGCCTGATAGGTAATTACGTTGGACACTTTTGAGGAAACGAAGCAGTGATATGAAGAACGGCAAAAACGTGTGTTTAGAAAGGAAAGTTTTTTCATCAGTGTGTCCTTCCTGCAATTACTTGGAACTAACCAGGGCGACAAACACGGGAGACAATGAATACATATTTCTTACGAAAACAAAACAAAGCAACAAAATACAAGATGCAAGAAAGAGCGTCACATTATGGAGAATCATTATACATAATTAGCGACTGTAGCTCATTTTCCCTTGGAAATACGTTTGCAAGGATTGCTAATTTTTATAAATTAGTGTGTAATTTTTATTAAATAAATACACACAAGTTATACAAAAATACAGTATTTAATACCGCATATTCTCTAATAAAATATAAAGTATCATGTAAATCATTTACAGTACTACGGAATTATTGTTAGTAAAGTGAACAAACGACACCAAAATTGTGGACCGTCAAAGGAACTTGAAGTCAGAAATAAAACTTGGTCAGAGAAACCTATTTCATTTACAGAAAAAAATTAAAATGAAGGCTGACGAAAACGAAGGTTGCTGTTGGAAGCCAAGACACTCAAGACCCTTTGGAAGTTGAAGAGATGACAGTTAAGGACTAGTATGCTCCCTGAGCTGCAGAATTCGTTCATTATTCTGAACTAAATACATTATTTATTACATAAGTTTCGATATTAGATAATTTTTCAATTATGGGAACAATTACAAAAATCCCGCTTACTCCACTATTTCCTTAGTAATATAACAATTGTAGATCATACAATCATACTAAAAATTCGAAACATTCGGATTTGGGTTAGTAAGAGTTATTTTTTTGAAATTTCAGATCTATTTTTTGGGCCCTGGGGCTAAACATCTTGAAATTTCCAAAATGTAATACGACAATCAGATGTTAGTTACAATTCTCTTTAATTTGATATACCGTCCACGAATTTTTCCGATTTTATCAAAATGTTAACACAATTTTGGGCCCCTGACGTCAAAAAATTTACAAATTTTTAAAAATGAACATCATATTCGTGGTTAAAATTCCCTTTAATTTGATATCCCATGCGGGCTTTTACGATTTTCCACAATTTTTACTTCTCATACATTTGCCTCCACCTCCCTATTTTTGGGGAGATCAATCTCACAAACATTAGGGTTCTCGTAGGGTGAAAGTATGAACGCGTACGCCAAGTTTTATGAAAATCGGTTGATGCGTTCAAAGGTTATCTTGAGACATACACCCCAAAAAACAGACAAAGGCCAAACGGTCGAGTGAAAACTGAGAACTCGCTTCTGTCGTTCAATAAAAATCGCATTGAACAAGAAAGATAAGAGAATCACTGAAAATAAGAGAAACGTACGGAAATCACTGAAAATGACACTGGAGATTTGGGTAAACAAGGAATATTATGTAATACTATCCGCAGCAACTGCTGATGCTGCTGTTGATGGTTACGCGGTGTCAAAAATAAAATAAACGCGGTGTTGATAAAATAAACAAAATATAATTTGCAACGAGGAGACCCACATTATATTAGATATGTTTACTTAACAATAGATACATCTCTTCTCTTGCTATCACAGAGGTTAGACATACTTTCATCCGTTGACACGGTGAGTAACTAAATTAAAACGAGTTTATTTATTACAACGCAGCTCGTTTATTTCCCAAATTTGTCGTGAAACACGATTACGGTGTCGTACGCTACACTGTACTCTTTACATATGAATGTTTATAACTGAAGCACGCTTTCATTTGGAAACGATTTTTTTTTCACAACGCTTCATGCAATGTAACAACCAACACTAAAAACCTTCTTGTTGTTTTTATCTAGTCAGCACTCGGACTACTCCGGCCTACACGTGGACAAAAAAAAACACTTTCATTTTGTTACAAAAGTCATGCACGTTATTTTAAAATACACACACATTCGCACACAACACATTCATACACACATTTAACCACTTTCACTAGGTGATATATGGATGTATAAAACTTGACAGTGTGACAGGGTAAAAAAAGAAAATAACGAGGTTAACATTTCAGCTAACAGCAGAGAAACGCGAAAACAAAATTTACATTTTCGTGTATTTCGCCGGGCGACTTTTGTCAGCTGTCAGACGGTCAAGGCGCACAGCAGCTGCTACGTCACACGCACAGAAATACACGGGCATGCGCGGCGACACCAAGATCGACGTCGCGGACGCGGCCGACGTTTGTCTACTTTCTGTATCGAAGGGACGTGTCTGCCCGGATTTCCTACTAGGCACGTGCCTAGGGGCGGCAGACTCGGGGGGGGGGGGGGGGGCACAAGGTGAAAAATTATTTGTTAAAATTTCATGTTTTCGGTTTTTTGCAAATGAGATATTTGCAATAGAGATGGTTGAAATCACTATTTTCAGCAACTTTTGTTCAGCAGTCAAGGAGAATTAAATATATAGAAATTACTTGTTGGAGACAATAGAGCCTAGGGGCGGCAGGATACCTAAATCCGGGCCTGGTGTCTGCAGAAACAACAGACGAACACTGACATCTACGACGACCTTCAACGGCGGGGCACCCATTAATGATGATGAGCATTAACCGTCACCACCATTAACATCAGTCATCAGCGATTAACTTCGTCATCAGTTTCTAAAGGCTATACCTTGTCGCGGCAACCACTTGGCGCTTCTGACTCCAGTCACTCGTTTCATTTCACACTACTGCTTACCTCGGCAGAGAGTTGCCTCTTTGTTTCTTTTTTGAAATACGCTCGCATTTCTTTAAACACGACTTGAATGATCAACATTTTACAGAAAAACATGTGCAAAACTTAGTCAACTCCCCAATCGGCGTCCATACGCAACGGATTAACGAGCGGCAGCAAACCGGCGCAATCGTAAAGGTGTGGAACTTATTAAAAGAGTGTTACGTGATTCACACTGTTTGAGTTCTTGAGGCAGCATAGAAACGACATTGGGCCACTTTGGCAGGCAAAGTACAAAAAAGGTTACGTTAAATTAGATTAAGTAAACTTGTATTTACACTGAATTTATCATTTTCCAATAGCATCTATTTTGTGTTTCATTAACAGTGAGTCCACCATTTTTTTTTTTTTGTTACCTTGCGATATAAATAGTTCATGTACAAGTTGCGAGTTGTATTGCGCTACATATGACGTAATTATACCAAGGTAAGTCAATTTTTACAACAAGTAGGCTAAAAATAACATTAATAACACTTGGTATAACATCACGTTGGGGTTAATCTACTCCAGTACGATTGTAGGTAATGTTTTATGAAATACGATCTCATTTCAAAAAAGTACCCAACTCTCACAACGAATTATTTATCTTGATATTTTCCAAAGACGTTTACCTAAGCGTTCCTCGTCCTTCCAATTACCTTCCAACCCTCAATATTGCAATAACGTTATTACATTTTAGCACATCTTGTAACTACATTTATTATGTCTTGTAATATGCCCTAGAAGTTTATCTTCAAAATTGCAATTTTGGCGAAATCTGCACCCTGCCTTTGTCCCTAACCTTCGCCAGGTAACTTCGTCTTTTATGTAAACAATACTTCGGTATACAAGTATTTATGTTGCACACTTTCATGTATATCCAAGCGTATTTTCTTCGTATAATCGTTGTCTAAACTTTAAGATGGTGGCTGCCGGCAATTTGGGGCCAGCAGGCTAAACATAGTACATACCCTGTGGAGGGTACAGCGAACACTCAGGACTTTTATGTACTGTCCACTGGATTCCGGAAGACATGGGCGACCAAAGACGTGAGACCAACAGATCAACGAAATACAATAAACTTGTCAGTATCGCGCCAGTAATGCCTCGACATGGTTGTGGGGTATATTCGTGGTCGTTGAAAAATAATAAGAAGAAACATAAATATAGGATACATCTCCAACTGAACGAACGTCGTAATAACTTCATTTCTTATCAGTAAATCTTTCACCATTAAACGGTTACACAACCTCTTTTCACTATTTTGTTTTTCATTTCGCGATCTGAATAATCTGCGAAGACACGTTTCAAATCCCCCTCCTCCTTGATATTTCTATAATAAATCTGATTTTATAAAAATATCACAGTTTATAACAAAAAATTACTATTTATTAACGTCCCAATTAATATTTTAACAAAGAAACGGGTTTTTGTGATAAAGTATTTGTGTAAGGCAGGGCAGAACTCAGGCGGTTGATTGCTTCCGCTTGGTCACCGCCGAGTGAGTTCCTCTTGACTTTTTGGTCTAGGACACCCAACTAGTTGCCCCAACCAAGTGCGTAAGCGCGAATTTCCTTTGTACTGTCTAGTAGTTCCTACTAACTGGTTGCCGGCAACTAGCCGGCAGTGAGTAAAAAGGCCTTAGGTGAACTCCGAAAAGAAGACAGAGCGAGGTGCTAAATCCTGCGAAGAAAGCACAAAAGAAATCACTGATAATTCCCCGATGAATACAACGTGGTATCTCTAACAGGTAATTTTATTTACTTTATTATATCTCTTAACACCTACTTCAGGAACCCGCCGACTGTTCGTAAGAAAATGCCTCGATATTCAGAGAACTCCGCGTCGATGATACGAATTGTCAGCTGTCACAGATTCGACGATAAACACTGTTCGACGAGAGTTTATTGAGCAATCATATAAAAGGTACAATCTAGGCAAAGAAAACTTTCAGAGGCAAGACGTATGAGAAAAGTAGAAAAAGAAACAGTGCGCCCCTGGAAATGCTCAACCAGTTGCCAACATTACAAACATCTCACTCAATACCTTAGATGATGAGGAACGCTGAAGACGGACGACTGGCGGATTTTCTCAGCACCCAAAGTCACGATGCTTGGAACTAACACTGACAGTGGAAGACGACGATGGCTCGCATCAATTAATTTCGATTTAACGAAAGGAAACTGTACAGGTTCCGGAGCTGGTCGAATTAATGATACGATCTACATGTACATATTAGTTTCTCTCGTTTTCTACACACGGACGCACACAACGTTTTCCGGTTGTTTGGAGACAAAATATTGAAACGCAGTAGTTGTAGTTGTAATAGTGAAATCCGACGCCCGCTTGGTACTGATTTCACTATCGGTTTAGCGGTGAAACCGCTGTAGAAACCGGAGAAAAGCAAGTGTCGCGAGTGGCGAGTTGCGGTCGGCTGTCGACGAGAGGTGTCCAAGCGGAAACACGCTAAATAACTACTACTGTACTACAGCATGGGTTAAACGGCCGGACGGTGCGCGATTCCCGGTTAACTTCCAATCGACAGTCAGTCACCTCAAACGTGAAACCGTCGCGGTACTCGGCTGTTTTGTTCAATCCGTTTTCAGCGTTGGTTAATTGACTGCCACGCGTATCCTAAAAATATATAAACAAATATACTACAGGTGCCAGAAGTTTTTATTTGGATATGACCCATGTCATATCCATCATGTATTCGTGGACCGCTCCTTAAAACCTTGTGCCGAGCGAACGACCGAGATGTACTGTATGAAACTGGCGTTCATCGGACTCCGGCCTGGACAACGCTAACAAACCAGGCCGCAAGAACTCTGCCCCGTGCATCTTCTGCCTGTCTCCCTACTTGGATATACTTGTCTTTATAACGTAAAATTTTAATTCTGAGGCTTGAAATAAAATTAAGAATTAAAACAATGCATAGTTTAAAAGTTACTTTACGTTTAATTTGTGAATTAACGTGGTAAGGGTAAACTCTTAGCCTATACTCTATAGTTCGTAAATTTGACGAAGGTCTTTGGATAGGGTTAGCAACTGGGAAAAAAGACGACAAAGTTCCCCACGAGTAATCATGAACAAATATAATAGACTAGGACAAAAGAAAGGGGATTCATAATATAATTGAAAACGTAGCGGTAGGCCTATATGGGGTACGAGTGGAGTGGTGGGTGGCCTCTTACGAATAAAACATGCCTATAAGGGCAAAATACGGGGAACTGGAATATGACGGACGAAGTGGCTTACAACGGTATAGGGTTGTTAAACAAATGGCAGAAAGTGGACAGTAAAGAATAAATTAAGAGTGGACCTGAAGAACTCATGGTCTACAAGAAGACTATATACATCATGAAGATCGCTTAATTGAAAGCGACTTGGTTGAGCAAAGTCTATAAAAGGGAAGGATGATGTCTACGCGCTGTGCAGATGAAGATAAAAGATAAACAGGCCTACTTATAAAATAGATTTTTTATGAGTGAACTTAGTAATACTGTTTTTCCTTCTACAATTAGTTACGATGTAAAAGATAAACAATCAAAAGTTCCATATCTGTTAACATATAGAAAAATAAACTGCAGGGAAAGTTGTCATTTATAGTATCCATAGTTACAAATGAAGAGTGTCTTTCTACGAAGTAATTCTCGGAGAAAACGCCGTATGACATTCTGAAATAAACTTAGTGTAAGAAATGTTATGGAGTAAGATGATAATCCTTCATTCTCCTTCGTCTTTTTCTTCAATAAATCCGTCTACGACAGATTTCAACTGGATGCTCTCCATTTACTCGGTCCTGTTAATTTGTCTTCAGCTGACTATAGAGCCATCCGTTTTTTGATATCATCAAGCATTCCAACCTTTTTTCTTCCCCCCCTCTCATTCCTTCCACCTTTCCTTCTATGATCCTTAGCAATATGACAGTTTTTACGCAATAAGTGCCCCAACCGAGATGATTTTACTTTCTTTCTACTTCCTGCAGTTCTCTTTCCTCCCCTGTTCTCGTCAATACTTCGTCATTTCTCACTCTATCACACCATTTCACCTTATTTATTCTTCGCTACAACCACACTTCGTAGCTTTCTAGATACTTTCTTCTTTCTTTTCGATGGTCCATTTTCCACTGCCATATAACACCACACTCCAAATACAACATTCAGCAAATCTTTCTCATCTTAATCGGAATGCTTTCACCTTTTCAAGAGCTCTCTTAACCAGAGCTCTCTACTTCTGATTTCCTCCGTACAGCTTTCGTTCCATCTGACCGTGCCCCCCCCCCCAAATACTTAATCGAATTCACTCGCTCTACTTTTTCCTTCCAAGATTGAGTTAACGAAGCCTTCATTCTTGATAATACTGATCAGTTTAATTTGTCCTTCATAGGCAATAAGAAATTAAAATTACAGATTTCAGAGAGTAGATCTGCATCAGGTTAGTGTCGGGTCTTACGCTTCAATATGCTAAATTTTTAGTGATATCCTACGTGTCAAATGACAGTACTCACTGTTCGTTAATTGCATTGAGGAAATACCAGGAGTTGTAAACGGTCGACACTTACCTGAAAAATAAAAAAAACCTAATTACTCACAGTCGATAGCAACAACAAGTGTGTATAAAACAATAAACAATACATGAGGTACAATACGTTATCAGATTGTGCATACAGCGACACACCTGTGTCAATACGCTTCTTCCTTATTAGCACACACCGTGTTTGTCTAATGTGTAAGCGACACGTGCTGATCCAACAGGCTATCAGGGACGTTTCTGCGGCAAAATTACGATCTTAACTTTCCACAGACAATATCATAACTTTAATCTTCTTTCTTGATTACTTAAGTATAGACTATATTTATGTACCAATGAAGTGGTGTTTTGGGAAATACCAATGTGTGTCTACATTTGTTAGTCGTTCTTTCCGTGGCTCCTTCTCGTCGGTAGTTTCAAAGCCGACAACAAAATAAACTTAACCTGAGATAGGGTACCGCAATTTTATATTATAATTTTTTTTTGTTACTTAAAATGCGTTTTCCAACATATTTTTCGACGCTTAAAAGCAATATAAACTTTATCAAATTATTTGACACTGTCTTTCAAAACTCATTCTTAACGTTGTGCCGGTTCGTCCACGAATCGGTGCTTATATAAGAAATATATAAATAAATATTTAAGTCTAACGCGAAATCGGTTAGCAGTATCTGTATTTAACGGGAGTAAATTCTAGCTTGCCGTGGTACCAGCCACGCATTCTGGTGGTGGCCTGGAAACGCGTGATTCGTCACGGTGCCTAAGCTTCGTTTTTCGTTTGTTCTTGCCCCAGTCGCCATACTGTGAACAGCTGCACCTCTCTCCGACAGAGTGAAGTCCTTTTGATCGTATTCTATCACCGTCTGATGGCTAGATAATCTAGTACAGATCTGCGGTAAGTAACTTTTATATATATATATATATATATATATATATATATATATAACGGTTTGCATAAAATAAAATGTGAATTTGAGTATTGTAAGAGTGGATGGGGGCTTGATAGCTTTTGCACCGCGTGGCGTACACCGGAAGTATTCAGTATCAGAGAATTCTAAATTATTTAAACCCTCATGTAATTAAATTATATCTTAATGAAGATAGTAATTGCCTATCACTTTAGTGCAGTAAAATTATGTAATTTCGGCTGACTTATAAGTTTTCAAATGCAGTACCACGTGCCAGTGTACAAAATGGACAGGTTATAGTATGTCAAACTTTCTGCCCACGTAGGCATAATCAAGTAATTAAAAATTATAAATTGTTTTGGGGGCGTCTGTGAGTAAATTATAAATGTCAAAAGAGAAGACGTATGTTTTAATTAAAACGAACAGAGTTTAAATGGTCAGGGGGAGGCCTGTTCAAATTTGTTCTGTACGGGTTCAATCGAGTGTGCGTGTGGGAGTATCCTGTGAAAATAAGTGTTGGGACATCCCTATAATTATCTATGTATGCTTAGGGTCCCTGCGTCCTAGACGAGGACCCCGGTCCAGGCATGAACATCTGCTCCTGAACGTATTAAATGAGGCTCTCGACTTCGCCTGCCGGAGGGAACAGCGAGATCAGCATGCTACACCAACACTACATGCACTAGACGTTGAACTCGAGCACCACAACATGATATAAATAAGGTGACATCCAACCATTTATTATTTTTTACCTACATAGACACCACCGATTTGTGCAGATAACATTTAATAAAACTTGTGGGGTATTTGTGACACACCATGATATTGCTTTCATCTTTAAACGTTTTAATTGGGCCCCGGTTTAACTGGACATAATTGTGTGCGGATTTTGGGGGAACTTTTGTATAGTATGTACTGATATCTGATATTAAATGTAAGCCTGGGGGCGAGCATGTATCCGAGGCTTATTACAATTCATGCACTTATTTTTCTTTCTCGTTTTCTGTAAAGGGGGGGTTCAAGTATTAGGGGACTGGAATTTCAGATATGTAAGGGGGGTTCTGTTGGTGACAGGATGAAACCCACCGGCTGGTCGGGTTCAGTTCTAATTCCTGTTAGGTTAGCTCTGGTAATTGCGGTTATATCACATATTGAATTTAGGTTTTGGGTCATGTAAGGGTTGTAAGTTTTTTTTTATTATTCAGTAACAGTCATGCTTAAGAACATGTCGGCTACCGGGCCAAATCAGTTTTCTCAGAAAAGGTTATAAGGTATTATGTCACATCACAGTTGTAAAAGTTCTTTTTAATTTATTATTGCCAAATCAGTTTTCTTAGAAAAAGTTATCAGGTATTATGTCACATCACTGTTGTAAAATTTTAGTCATTATTGCTAAACTAGATTTCTTACAAAAAAAAAATTTATAAATTATTATCTCACAATATTCACACATACTGTTCAGGTCACGGAAATATTGTAGCTTGCTTTCTTTTCGAGTTATTATTGTCAATTATAATTTTTCCTAACAACTTGTGATTATAATTTCACCAAGTTTATATGCACGGTTTAAGAGCATTTTAAAGTTGTATCTAGCATTCTGGCCAACCCAGATTCTTGGGGGCACTAGAGATATGTATATATATAGTCGGATGTCTGTGTAGGTATTGTGGTTGAAATTTCTATAAATTATTAATTATTTCCATTATGTGGGGCGATATATGTATGGAGAGAAAATGTATATAGGCGGGTGGCAATGCTTTAATGTTATGCGGGTGTTTGTTATTTATGTTGTGATACTGAACATGGTCTGTGATAGAGGTATATATTTATATGTGTATTTATGTGAATTACTGTATGTATGTGTTATTTCTGTGGGTTATGTATGGGGACGGTTTATACAAAATTGCAATTATAAAAACAAAAATTAAAAGATGTAATAAAAGTATTTATTGGTTGTTAATAGTGAGTTTTAATTGCAAGTCCCGTCTCACTGGACCCAGCGCATTTTGGCTTCTCTAGGCTTTTGGCCTAGTTTTAAATAACTAGTGACAAAAAAAAATTTCAAAAAAAATTTTGTTTTGCATAAAAATTTTAAAGAGGGGTTACAATGTAAATAAAACTTGGTGGAGATGCATCACATTGCTGACTTCTTTCAGCATTAATCATATCGCTACCAAAATCGAAAAGGCAGCAGAACTCAAGGAGGCGAAGTACATGAATACGTAGTCGAAATATGGAGAGAAAGACGAAAGAAATGTGGAGTCTATGGAGTCACATAGGAGCATAAAGTGACAGCAGTGTGTTACGTAAAACTGACACTGTATATATAGGCTATATAATTTGGCATACATGTTATTATTGGTATTCAAGTCACTTTGTTATTTATAAATTAATAAATTACCTTAGATCCGTCGTGTGACTTTGTTTTATATTTACAATTACGCGTTTCGGAATATATGTTCCATCATCAGACTACTGCACTCAGTTGAGACCGTCAAATGTTAAAATCACTACTCAATTGTTAAAAACACACGTCAGTATGCGGGTGCGCACCCATACTGACGTGTTTTTAACAAATGAATATCTGATTTTAACATCTAACGATCTCAACTGAGTGAAGCAATCCGATGATGGCACCTATGTTCCGAAACTCGTAATTCTAAATATAAAACAAAGTCTCACGACGGATCTAAAGTAATTTATTAATTTATATATAATTTGGGCCAAAATAAGAGGATGCGCGTGTCTGTATAATATTTAATCAAACGATCTGTCTTTTAGAAAAACGTGTGAAACTGCCCGTGGATAATCTGAAGGTTTGTATAACTTTGGTGTTACACTCGCTCTGGATGTTAACAAGCCGGCTTACACGTGTAAGCCCCAGGCACAACAATTATATGCGTGTTAAATTTTACACATTAAAAAAACCTTCAAAAGTTGTGAAAACTGTTATGGAATACACACAAACGTTACAACTGTGCAAACATGCACACTTAATTACTCACGAAATGTATTTTCTGTCATCAACAAATTCTTTCCTACACGAGTTGCTAGAGAAACTCTGTACAGTTTTCTACAACTTTAAAATTTACATATCTTACAATCGGTCTACACTTATTCCGATGAATCACTTGTCATTTCAACTTAAACGCCTTCCAATAAATGAGAATCCACGACTTCATTAATGTATTACTCTCTTTTAATACATTATCCTCGCATTATGAAACTAACAAATTGAAGAAGTTTTGATTCTTACTTTTAACTTTTTCACAAATTTTAAATCCTAGAATTTGCGACTGATTCTTCGTAAGTAATTACGTAATTTTTACACACACACACACACACACACACACACACACACACGCGCGCGCGCGCGCGCGCGCACAGAGAGAGAGAGAGAGAGAGAGAGAGAGAGAGAGAGAGAGAGAGAGAGAGAGAGAGAGAGAGAGACGGGAAGTCAGACTGCAAACCTTTTAAATAACCTAACAGTCTTGATACAGTCTGAAACAACCTGAAGTCTGAAAGTCTACAAGAAAATAAATAACAAGAAGAAAAACGAACATAGCAACAGAATCATAAACAATAGAAAAAGTAGTAAAAAATCAAAACAATAGTAGAAAAAGAATACGAAATGAAGAAAAACAAATCAGAAGCAGAAAAAGACGAAAGGGGAGGGCGAGGGAGAAGAAGAAGAAAAATAATAATAAGAAAATACTTTGATAAAATCAACTGAAGGAAGTACCTGTTTTATAATAATTACAAATTATTTGTATTGAAGTTGCATCGTTGAAGAGGATAAATTACTGAAGAACATTAACAAATTGCTAACACAGTTAATTCGCAGTGTATGGAGAGTGATACTTGTCGTTATAAACATGCTAAACGATTCACGGAAAAGATAACGAATTTCCCCGGAGCCATTATCAGTAAGCGTTATCTATTTCCTTTGTGTACACTGGTTTATAACATATACACTCTCTCGTGACCGCCAGGGAATTTACTCCTTTATATCTTTAGTTCTCTACCGCTAAAACACGGTACCGGGAAAATGGTTTCACAGATGTCATACCAGAAATGTATTTTCAATTCTTGCTAAAAGTAATTTTTGCTCTGAACACATAGTAGTGATATTAACATGTATTGTAGGAATATACGCATATAGCCGAGAGCCAACTAACATTTCATGCTGTTTCTAATGTTCCGTCATAACAGTAACTATAAAAAAATGAAAGCTTTTACACATCGATGCAAACGTCCTCGGCCGTGTGGCTGTCGTGTTATACAAACAAAATAACGACGTTAGATGTCATACTGTCGACACACAGATTAATACCATTAAGTATTCAATACACATACAAGGAGATACCAATTTGATTCGTGATGCCGTCATTAGTGACTCTGGGTACAAAGACGTATTTATGAAAGGTTAATTAACATTAAGTGAATTAACAGACACGATTAGTTTCAGCTTCACAAAGAGGATTATGAGTTTGCTGTGTAAAGTTGTGTCTTGTAATTCCAACAATGCTGTATGATTTTTGATAAATAAATATCAATCGATGTGACGTGCTGGGGAGTGTTGTATTCACGCGGATAGGCCTTTATATTGCCGATTGCCGAAGACTGGATAGCTCAGTGGAAGAGAGCTCGCTTTCCATGGCGTTGATTTGATTTTGTTATCCTGTGGATTCGGCTGAAGGTCGAGTCACTACAACCCTGTCTACGTATTGTTAAGACACTTCAAAAGTCTGGGTGTCATAGGCAATCCTCAGTCACTAAAACTGACAGCTTCACACTAAAACACTCTTGTATACTATGCAAATGGTCAAATGCAGACGGATTACACTCCGGCGGTGATGTGGTGTGAGACTGATTGCACGGCAAGCGGGGGCAACGGGCCACGTGCTTAATGCATCAAGGAAGATGATGGTAAAGGTTATTGGAGTTACTAAGGTGTCACGCAATTACTCCTCCGTTCGCTGAAGTATTGGGGCCTAAGGTCCCTTCCATGTAGCATCGTCCGCAGTGACTCCGATGTCTGCAGGAAGGGTTAAGCTCTCTCTAGAGTCATTAGGTAGTCAAGATCGGTGGAGTTCGTGGGTGGGACGTCCTTTTGAATCGGTTTCAGTAATTTTGAACTTAGAGAGACGCTCAGCTAGTTTATGTTTGTCCACCGGCTGTTGCCACGTTTAGGGTGAACCAGTGGCGACACAACCAAAGGGACACTCCTGAGGATACCTCCTGGTCCACTCGTGAGTATGCGACACTGTCACGCCCAATGCGACTGCAGCTGACAGCTGGGATCGATATAAACATTCACGTTAATTTCGGCGGGTCTGCTTGGAAGCAGACTAACGCACAATCTGACAGAAGATTCGCCCCGCTCCAGGGCAACGAAAGACTATGGCCGCCATTCGAGGGTGAGGCTTGCTTGGTGGTTGGTTTCAGCGATTTAACGTAATTCTGCTTCACGACAAGGCCCTACGTAGGAGACTGTGGTGGATGTATACAGCGGAGTTTCGGGCGTTGTTCTTTATTTCTGATTCCCACCCACAATTTAGTTTTCAAATACCGTATAATAAGTCTTTCCACATTTGAATCGCATGCCTGATATCCGTCTACCTGTGGCTGCCTTGAGTTATCACCCTACTGGGAAGAGAGATGTCGGTAGACCGAGGAGATGGGTTCCGCAACAGGTCGAAGGCCTAGTCCTTGGAGTGATGATGATGACGACGACGACGATGACGATGATGAGTATTTCCCGTAGACGGGGCTTTTCTGTAGTTGGGAGGGGGTCTTGTCATTAATTTGACTTTTAACGAAAACGCTAATAGTGATAAAAAACATAAAAACAGTACATGCCCAACAAACAAACAACAGGCAATCAGCTGGAGAAAACACAGTGAGTCATTACGGCTAACTCCTCAGTACCTGTCACGATTGATGCTCGTAACAAGAAATATGTAAATAATAATACACGGAGAAAAAACATGACGTTGTTTAAATCGACTTATTATTATCATAACTAACACTTGGATTACACACAAACTCGTGTATGAGATTTCTTGTCACTCAATGTCAGTCACTTAACAGAGAAGTAAACAACAAGTACGAGGAGTGCATTTCTAATGTACACGTGTGGTTGTGGTTACCGACTACAAGGTCGTTCACGACTGGACACCTATCCTTAATGCTCGGCGGCGGCACGAAAGGAAACCAGAGCGTGTAGGTGTGCAGCGGACGTCACGAAAATGTGGATCCTTCACAAAACGTTTCGCAGAAATGTTACACACTTACGTGTGGGACGAATATTACTAATACTCCGCACATGTATGAGATATTCCATAATTCACCACAATAGTTCCGCCGCGTTTCGGATTAGCTAACCGACAATTCCTAATAGCTTAATCCTGTCTTATTTTAATTTAATAAGCTATACAGTAAGCGATAGTGTTTGTTTCCAGTAACATGTTGTCTCCACCGACCAACATTCTGAAAACTTGGAATTTTAAGAACAGCCACTTATTTATATATAACAATACTTGTGTCTGTACATAAAAAGGGGAGGCTTTTAGTTTAAATTTGTTTCCCCCTACCCGTTTAAAGTATTGACTTCATTCTCAACTTACTACAGACGTTCTAGTTGTAACAAAATAGCTTCAGTTAATGTACAAAATTGTTTACTTCATAAGAACCGATATCAAATTGTATCTACTAGTATCCTGCGTACAAGTACCATAAAATTATTTACTGAGACCCTCAAGTATTACACAGTTTTTAGAGTGTTATTTAATTCATAATTTTATATCTGTTAAGCACGGCGTACCTGGTTTTAATAATTGGACAAATGTCGAATCCGCCCGTTTACAAACAAAAAATCGAGCCCGACCAACATTAACTATATTGTTAGACTGATTGAACAATACGCACGGAGCCTGTGTTACGCATCGAAACATTCCTGCCTTTTCTGTCTGCCTCCGCCGCGTCTTCCAAGACGCTGTCCGACTATTCTCCCGACGTATGGAACACTCTAGCAAACATTTTACAATGTGAGTTCTGCCGACTAATAAGACGAATCTGCTGAGCGTTGATGAGAAAGTGTCCTGTTGGAGAACGTGTCAGTATTTCAACTGTGTATTTGTGTAATGGATTATTATAATTATTTAACTTAGCACCTTGAGTAACAGTTTGTGTATAGTGCGTATCGGGTATTGCACAACTATATGGGTCTAACTAGAGCTACTGAAATACAAGTGGTTTTTCGTTAATAAAATTTGTGAGTATAGACAGATGTTCAATAATCTAATCACGGCTTAAACGAAGATCCGTGTAGACCTCGTCACAGTATACTGCAGAAAAATACATGAACATACCGTGAGCTCACAAAAAAATAAGGAACCGACACCTGAATCGAGGAACATATAAATCCGCCCCTTCACACGAGGTAGCAAGTCATCACTGTCATCATCACTAGCAATGCTGAGTGAATACCAGCTCAACCTCAAGCCAGTGGTTTCACTCCCGAACAATTCTGATCCAGATCCAAATCGAGACCTAAGCAAACGGACGGCGGAAACATTACCAGGGCCTCGATAACAATATAACGAGCGCTTACGGCACAGACCCACAAACTACTCTGCACTTTCTAATCAATTTGGTTTTGTTTTCGTTTTTCTTTCTCGCAAACGGTCAAAACAACAACAACAAAAAACCCGAGAAATCGTTATGTGGAACACGATTTCACGGGCAAACAGATCATTATGCCGAACTGAAGAAAAATTCTTATTTACAAAACAAACAACGCGCGCCCGTACTCACGCACGACGCAGAGCAATTTTCAACCAGAAAAAGAAAACGAAATTAAATCATAACGGTACGAACAAAATGCAAGTGTTAATAATGAACGTGAACCCGTGACCTCCGCGCGAGCAGCAATCCCGGTTGATTTCTCTTTCGAAGCAGGAAGAAGAAGAAAGCCATAATAACCGCATACACTTTAACTAGACACACGTGCACAAAAAGCACCCACCGCTGCATGAACTAGTAAATAAACCGCTCGGTAAATATTAAAACTGGTTAATGAATTACCGCAGCTGAGAGCGTCCCGCTGACGATGATGATGGCTGTTACGAGTTGAAGTGCGCGGGTTTGTTTTCTAAAGAAGAGAAAGTGAACTGCTTTCAATTTTATTATACCACGACCACGAACAAACATCAAGTTGTCGCGCCTACCACTATAACTCGTAGCTTACGGAATGAATAATAAAGTACACGTATGCACTGTCTTTGTCTGGCAAAGCGCTAGACGGCCTACAAGCTGACTGTCAAGTAGGCAGCCGTTTACAAAAGCACGTACTGTTATGCGCGCGCGACTGTCATATTAGTTGGCGTTTTTGAAAGCTCAGACACCACGCGATGAAAACTGATGATAAAATATATATGTGACAGGACTCCGTTCGGATCAACGAACAATTATTCACGAGGCTTCCGCGCGAACGCAGTCAACATTTTCTTGGCCCGTCAGGATGGACTAACCTGTCGTGCGCCGTCTTTGGTGCACTAACCTGTTTGCACGCGCGTAATTACGGGGGGGGGGGAGAACGGGGACCCCCCCAGAGGATCGAAAAAATGGAAATTTTGTTAGCCTATTTTATTATTTTTTTCAGCTGTGTACTGAAATATTCAAACAGGTTTATTATTACACAGCATTTGCATGTACGTTTGAGATAAATAAAATGTAGGAAAATAAATGCAGTCAATAAGGGTGTATGTTCTAAACAAAGTTCCAATAACGCGTATTTTTGTTGTGTTATTACTGTTTACTTTAATGGCATTGATTTCCGGATGTTATCATACGTTTTTCAACCCCGTTAAAGTAGTAATATTGATTTGTCTCATCTTCTTTCTTTTTTGTATGAAGGCGACTCGACCCCCCCCCCCCCCAAGGCCAAAATCTAGATACGCCAGTGCTTATTTTGCTTTGAATACTGACGTTTCACTCAACACAACGTGAGGTGTCTTCAAAGATACGAAGTACTAAAAGAACTTGAAAAGCCTAGACCGATATCGGGCTGTCGTGTTACGTAATAGAGAGATTATTTTACACAGAGACAAACCGTTATAAGAAATCACGAGTTTTTCGTACTCTTACATGAAGAATTCTTGGATCCTCAGAAATCGCTATGACAGACTCGATATTGAGGAGCCAGACAGTTTAAGACGCAACCTTTCCACATGCTCGTTAATAACGGTGTGATAAAGCGGTACTCTTAGCATCACACGGGAACTTCATCATAGAAATTCCCGTTAGTACCAAGATTATCTTCAAAGTTCTCAGGCTTTCACGGCCTTCCGTCAATATTATTCGCATGGTTATGTGCCGGGTTATTAGGCCGTGGTCTTAGGTTATTATAACCAAACGTTTCGACCTCACCAACGGAGGTCATCTTCGGTGGTAATACACGCGACAGATGTTCGCCTAAAAACCTCAGTACTGCTGACGTTTGGTACAACCACGGTTACTAGACTAGACTGTAGTCTAGTGACCGTGGGTACAACTGAGGTCTGCCGCGTGTGTTTCCGCCGAAGATGGCCTCCGTTAGTGAGGCCGAAACGTTTGGTTTTAATAACCTAAGACCTCGGCCTAATATCCTGGCATACAACCATACGAATAACACCAGATTATCTATCTTGGGACAAAAATGTCAAACGCTGGGAACTCCGATGGAGAAGTTAATGGGAGGATAGGATTTGCCTTACCCATTCCTAGTCAAAATCACAAAATCTGGAGCGATTATGACTTAACAAAGTACACAAAACAAAAGACAATATAGTGTCGACTTTTCAATTGTATCGTACGGATTTGGAACTGTCACCTTCCCGTAAAAATAAAAGCATTTAAAATTTATGGGAATTTCCTGAGTTTGTTTTAAAACTCATAATTAGGCGGTACGACCGCATGCACAGATTTTGCCCATATATCGATAGGTTTCCAAGCAAGCGTTGACTATGAAAGGTAGAGAAAAAACAGAGACCACGAAGAACTTAGAAAAAAGAAAGTCGCCAATAAATACGATAACGAGATTGGAAGAAGATTTTCTGAGAATACAAATAGAAACCAACATAAAAGTTAGGTACCAAAAAAAGCCGACAGAGTCGTTTTGACATGACTTATCCCGTATATGCGAGAGACAGATGCTGCATTCATTCACAAGGTAGGACAACAGGATTATGACGTTTGACAAACGCAGTTCGTTGCGTTCAAACGACATATTCACAGCAATATTTCACACGGAACTGTTTGCCTATAGTTTAACTTACCGAGTCTGTACCGTATAACAAATACACGCGTATTAAAAAAATGAATTATGCATGACAAAGTATTCTCTCTCGCGCACAGTCCTGAGACGACGACAACGAACTCGCGACCCGTATACGTTTCCATAACGATGACGAGACGAGTCGCTGTCCTACGCTCCACGACGAAAGTGAATTTTAAGTTTTCACGCACGCACAATCTCCGTGTAGAAAGTCGTGTGACACACGATATGTGACACACTCCACTTGCCGGTGGTACGTTACCGTGCCTTTGTGTCGCTAGCACACAGTATGTATGTTTATGCAAACGGCTGACCTGCCGTCTTCCCCTGCATATGAATAATAAAACCAACAGAGACAAAAGACAGGATAGTTTTCACTGTTTAACCCGCGACGTGCGGAAAGCTAAAAAATGCAAGGCCCTCGTAACAAGGTTAATGGGTAAAGATTTCAATGAGTTCAATTTCTTCTTGTTATTCTCTGACTGTTTACTCTTTATTAGCTGTTCTTCCCTTCCTAAAGTTTCAGTCTGTTCAAGTCTTCTGCTCGTCCATTACTCGGGTAATGTGATAATTATTTGATAAACGGATTCTTCCTGTTTTCTTCTCATTTTAATTGTCTCTTAGTTCTCGCGACTCATTGTAATGTCTTTCCTGGCCACCGACTTTCGGCCATTCTTTTACCGAAGCACTGAAAACTCCGGCAATTTAATATGCTTGTTAACCATGTAACTTCCTTTTTCTCTTCTTCTTCTTTTTCTTATTCAGGCTGTGGACCTTACAATCCGTTGGGCACTCCTTGGTCCGACCATGTTTTCTTTGGTCTTCCAATATTCCGCCGTCCAAAATTTGTTATGGTATCCTGTTCTTACGCATCCTGTCAACATGGTCTGTCCAATCCTGTCTGTATTGCTTTATCCTTTCGTTTAGGTTGTATATTCAGAGGATGTTCCTTATATCGTAATTTCTTACCCGGTCCCTCCGTGATACTCCTAGTCCTTTTTCCTCTATAGTTCTTAATTTAGCGTACGAATAACCTGAAGATATCTGCTCGTCTAATCTCATTCTACCGTTCTGATTATATACACTTTTTGTAAGAGGCCACATTTCCGTTTCATCTCTCGGGGTGGAATATTTTAATTGCACATAATGTCTTGAATATAAAAACAAATTCAATATTTACTTTCTGCCTACGCATATCAGTGTAAAGGACTCCGGCTCCGAGCTGAGTGTGATCTCCATATAGGTTTTTAAATCACCTTCTTTACATCGTACAAAAGCTTGAATATTGGTCTTCCAATATTCCGCCGTCCTTTCGGATTATAAACCAAAATTTGTTTTCGTAGCCTGTTCTTATGCATCCTTTCAACATGGTCTGTCCAATCCTGTCTGTATTGCTTTGACCATACTATGTCTGTATGTCTGTGTCTGTATACACGCTTGAACCATACAATCACACGTCGCCAGAATCTCCGTGAGAAACGGTACGCTAAAAATCTCAACATAGTGTTACGACATTACAGAACAATCTACGTGTTCTCGAATGTTCCCGAGGAACCCGGCTGTAATGTGTGCGTACGTGATTTCAACATGCATTCGCGAGACTTTTCTAGACGTCGCCAGCCGCGCGCGCTGTGTCAAGGCCGCAATCAAATACGTCCTAGTGTAGAGCTGATGCGTAGTATGTGGAATTTCTGGTGCCTCAGTGGGGTATAAATACAAGTACTCAGCGACGCTCAGTTCAGTTTGAGTTGTGATTTATTGGAGTGCGGTTCGCAGTATTGTGGCGAAGTGTTATGTGTTTTATAAATTGTGCGGGACAATTGTAATACAACTGTGTTTTATATTAGTAGACATTTTTATTGCGTGTGAACAATTTTTATTCGATTTGTTGTAAGAGACTATCTCGTTGGTTACAAACTGTTTAATTGTGATAATTAAAGCTGGTGATTAGTGACGTAATTGGTGTCTTTGTATTTTGTTTTCCACTGTACCATATGACGATCAGTAGACCGTCGTAACAATACTAAAAAGCTAAAAAAAAAGTTCAATTGTAATACTACAGCTCTAGTTAAGTTTTGGGATTTTCCAGTCACGATCATTTTTGCGATATAATCATCATCGTCAATTCGTAAGCCGAAAGCCGGGACATACTACGTAAATTATTTTGACAATCCTGTGTTTGACACATTTTCTACATGGCGCTGCTAATTTCAATATATGCATTGCTTTTATAGCGTATACCTTTACTTTAATTCCAATACTTAACGTAGGCCTATATTTTTATTCGTAATCATGGCTTTGACAGACACGCAGGCGTCCTAACATGTTACTAAAAGGTAATTCCAGAAATCTGAATCTGTTTAAATCTTATCTTCTAACCACTTTGTCCACTATATCACACTCCTAGAACTAGAGTGACAATAAAAAATCTATCTCTTTCTGTCAAGCCTCCTCGTTACGCAACGTGCACACCTTATGGTATCACACACAGTCCACGTTCATCCAGTACCGCGTATAACAAACTTGCCACAAAACAAGACACTCAATTACGATTTTCGATTAGTCTGGACGTTTAACTTTAAAGGCCAAGGGAATTGAAGAGAAAATCTCGACTATTACAAGGAGTAGTATAAGGATGGACGAAAAGACTTATAGGAAACATACTCGTATATTGACCTGTCGGTGGACGAGAAGGGTAGACCGATTGGATAAACGAGACTTATGGAGGGAAAACGACTAATATCTAAAGATAAAAGCCAAAAACAAAGGAACACACGAAAAAAACGTATCTGTCCCTCAAAACAATACGAACTAGATATTGTGATCTATTAACTGTTGACATACAGTGAATACAAATTTATTGCACTGTTGAGGTGAAAAGTCTGGCAAGGCGATCCGATGTCGTAGCTTGGGGCGACACCAAACCGTTTCGTCACCTACGTCCGTAAGCAGTGAACACTATAAAAAGCCAGAAACGTCAACGATTACAAATTTTTAATTTTAACCTGAACTCTGACTTCGTTGCGATTTCGCGCGAATTCTATTACGGTTATTCAGAGTCACTGGCATCTCGTACACCCCCGTACGTCAAGATTGGACTAACTTCGTCTCCTTTTAAGAATAGGGACTGAAAATTAAAAGTGACTGATAGTTTCATTACACAAATGGTTTACGTATACATATGATTTCTATAAATAATTAGATTGCCTGTCACATCGTACAGTACGTACTGCTGAGGAAACCGGGAATGAGACCATACAGATAACACCATCACACACCCCGGTTAGAACAATGACGGACCCACTTTAAGAAAAATACACATCCGAATACAAAGTACATACTGTACTTTTTCCTTACGTGTGTCAGGCAGAGGTCTGGAATCAATATGTCACAAGTCGATCTCCTCTTCAAATATCTTCACATGTTTCTGATATCCACAGCTCTCCCATTTCAGTCCTCTCCTCTCTGTTGCTCTGTTTAATTTTTCGTGTAATTTTTTCCGGCTTAGTCCGTTTAAAACATTTCTTACTTCGAATTTTTCCTGGAGCCCTCTTTTGTCTCAACCAGCCTCTTTCTATTTTACTATTTGCAGCCTTCACATTTACTTTTTTTCCAACAAATTACGTATACGTAGACCTATACTTATTTTACCCACTTTTCATTTGATGATTTTTTTCTTGAAAAACCTTATTTCTATGGCTTTTTATCTTTATATCTTCTTTCCTTTTTCATTACAGTTCAAGTCTTAGGTGCTTATGTTATCATCACTTTATTATATAACTGCATTTTTGTCCTTTGAAACTATATTCGTTTAAAAAAAAAAAAAATCTGAGTAATAGGCCTATCAAGAACACTTTTCAACAAATGAAGCATTTAAGGCGGCGACGTTAAATAATAATAATAATCAAAAAAGAAAAATATAAAACCGCCCTATCAATGGTACTACCGCATTTTTTTTTTTTTTGAAATCCTAACCTCGCCTTTCATAAAATTGATCCACTTCACATCTGTAACCGTGGAAGAAGGACTCTAGTAACAGATCCTCCACTAGGAACGTTACTACATTCTTTCTCGAAAAAATAATAACACTAATAGGTTCCTTTTTGTAGCATGAATCTAGTTCAAAAAGGCTGTTGACAGAAGCCACCATTACACTTCTGCCGCGTCCGTTATTACCCCAGACCGTTATTCGAGATATACATTTTCACAGATAATTCGACCTGAAAGCTTATAAACGAACCTTGATATTTTGTTGCAGACAGATTCTCCCGTAATTTGATATCATTTTGCAGACGGACTCTCCCGAAATATATGCTACAATAACCTATTTGTGTACAAAAAAATGCCACTACACGCGTATAGAACATTAACATACACTGCAAAGTGAAATGAATATACACAACGTATTATTTTGGTTGTGAATACTTACTCATTTTGTTTACCAACGAATTCGGCAAAGAAATAATACACGGAACAGTAAAAATTAGCATCATGTCACACCAAAATTAAAAATTCCCTCGTGATCTCAGTTTGTGGTTTCACGGTTTGTCTCATTAAAACCAACTCAACTTTTTAGGTTCAAGACACGCTTTCATACTGATCAACACCAAACGCTTTGTTCGTTATACGATGTCTAGCCACCGACGTTCATGTATCGTAGAATGGGAAAAAACCTATTGTTAATAAGAATAATAAAACTTTATGTAGATAAACGAAGTCGATAAGTTAAGCATAACAGTGTTAAACTCGTACCGTGTGTCCAGGCCGGGACGAAAAGAGGGCACCCTGCCAGAGACATCGAAATGTCACGGCGGGAAATGTCAAGGGCGTAACTCCATATGGATCGATGTAAACAAGACTGAGAAAGCAGAGAAAACAATGTGACATCACTATTATGTAATTTAACGTTATTCTTATTTTACTTAATCAGTATTTAGTAGTGTAAATAAATATTTAAGTATTATATGAGCATACTTCATTCCTGTTATACTCAACTGTATGTTCTGACATTCTGTGAACGAACGTCCTACTTTCTGGTTTTAACAAGCACAAAATAAAAAAATAACAAAAACGTTGATAGAACAAAAAATTTCATAGATGGAAAAAGAAATGGCGGCCAACATTTTGATATTTCCGATAACCACTAAAAATTCCCAACTTTTGAAGAAATCTGAACGTCGAAACAAGTAGGCCTAACAGTTCCCAAAAGAGTCGAAGCCTACAGTCGTATTTTCAGAGTCATGGGCCTAACAGAGAACGACTGCTTCCTCAATACTACTACAACTATATGAGGGTCAGTTGAAAAGTTCGCGGAGCGACATGTATATTTTAGCGGTAGAACTGAAATTTTTCGTGTGTTGTAAGATTCATATTTCGTGTAAACAGCTGTTAATTCCTAAATCTGTTCTGCCAGTGTCTTCATTGTTTAGCAGCTGTTCGAAATTTACGTGTCACGCGTGTTTTGAAAAATGGACAAAATCAAACAGCTTTGTTTAAGTACGAAGTGTTTGTTGAAAAAGGTCTAGCGCAAATTGAATTTCTCAACGAAATGGTAAATGTGTCATGAGATGTTACGCCTTCAAAAACAATAATTTGTTAAGGGGCCACTCGAGTTTAAACGTGGTTGTGCGGGCATTGAAGATGAGATTCCTCAGTGGACGGCAAAAAGTGCAACAACTCCAGATACGAATAAAAGAATTTCATACACGGTGTTGGAAGACCAGAGATGGTGAGTGGATTACATTTTTGAGATCATAGGCATCTCACGTGAGCGTGTGTATCATATTTTAACAAAAACTTTTTGAAAGGTAAGTGCGGCATTTGAGTTGTTGCACTTTTGGGCGTCCACTTCGGGGACCACCTTGAATGCTCGTATGGTAACGTTTAAAATCGAGTGCCCATTAACAAGCCATTGTTTCTGAAGCATCGAACGAACATTTCATTCTGTGTTCCATTGACTAGACGTTTTCAAACAAAGAATTCTAGATTTTGTCCACTTTTTTAAAACTCGTGTGACACGTAAATTTCGAAGAGCTGGTAAGTAATTAATAAATTGACTGACAGATCTGGAAATTGATAGGTGTCTACACGAAATATGAATCTTACACGAAAAATTTTAATACTACCGCTGATCTACAGATGTCGCTCCGCGAACTTTTCAACTGACCTTCGTATATGAAAATAGATTAATGACACATTTTAATAAAATATGCCTAAAATACTATACATGTAGGGTATATAAACAGAAGTTTGTGCAGCGATATATTCCATTACAAGGATTTCTATCTTACTCGAAAAAATCCTCAAGAGATGAGATGCGGTCGTATTATTGCCAACTCGCCACTGGGCGTGTTCATTTTTACACGTGTTCGCTTGCGGGTTATTCATAAGCGCGCGTGCGCGCACACACACACAACGTAATGAAGATATCCATCATGTAATACAGAAACAGCATTCCTGTCTGTCACACCGCAAACGGTGCGGCGCTATCCGTCTGCACGCCGTGACGTATTAGTCATACTCGGGTCTTACCGTAGCGATGATGAATATACTTGTGATAGCAGAGTACGTTCATCTCGAAACGGGTTTCATAAATCAGTTACGCCCACGAGTACCTGCTTCGCAACATGTAATCGTAACGCGCTCGAACTATGAAACGTAAAATGTATTAAGTTCCACGTAACTGAATCCTATTACCAGGATTTGATGACTAACAATGTTTATAAACTGACCGGAAAACTTTAATAAAATTACAAGGAAAATTTACAAAAAAAAAGAAGGAAACTGGCCCAGAAGCTTACAGGAAAATAATTTCTACTTTCTGAAATACAAAGAATGTAATTATTGTACTCACTGAAACAGTAAATATTCTCGTGGTCCGTAAAATCTATAATATGCAAAAACGTGAACATTTAGCTCGTCAATAAAACGATAACGACAAAGCCTATTAATTATAGTAATAAAATAATAATAAAAAAGTAATAAACAACATATTACTGTGTGAACACATTATTCAAAGAATGAATCCTAAGAGACTAACAGTGAAACTTGTTAACTATTTCAGAAAGCTCAAAATGCCCAATACGTGGTTCAAAGAAACAAAAACAATAGAAGAACTCCAGATTACTCAAGAGGGCATTGAAGAACACTTACCACTCAAAAATAAATTAAAAAATGCCCAAGGTTTTCAGGAAAACCCGAGAAGAGGACAGGTGCCATCTGAACTGACGAAAGGAGGGAGAGACATCGATCAAGAATGAAAGACATATGGGAGGAGAGGAAGAGAGAGGAGAGGAAGTGAAGAACCAATTGAACCAAACGCAATCCACAGTGGCTCATACGAAAAAAAGTACACAACATAATGAACATGTATACATACAGTACTAGGCTTATTACTTCCGATTCAGTAATGTTTGGTTTTACCTGTTTTATTATAAATATACGTCGTTCTTATGTATCCGCATATCTCCATACTTTTCGGTGTCTGCCGATTTTGTTGTTTCCTAATGTGCACACAAACTTTCATAATTTGTCCCTGTCCTCTTTAGTCAGTACACTCACTTCTGATATCGTCATTCCCCTATTTAATATTATCTTTGCAAACGTGGCTTTCCCAATCTTCTTTAGCCCTTCCTCCATCTCTCTTTTTCATGCAGTCTAGCATTCCATAATCTTTTCACCGGTGTTTTCTTACCCATTTTTCTTCCACCAGCTCAACTGTCTCCATTTGAAGTCTTTAGTGAAAGCCTACGTTTTTGAGAGCTCCTCTCTTATTTCTGAGTTACTTAGCTTGTCTCTCACTGTTACCCCTTCCGTTCTACGTATTCTTAGGGCTCTGTATTCTGCTCTTCATCCCTCTTGACAATACGCAATACTCAACGGTCTGTATATAGTGGTACGTTGGGTTGAAAAAAAATAACAAAAATGTACGTGCCTCTTGACACGCTGCAGCACGCGATGTTGTTCCAGTCGTTTGGAGGTCATTCTGCGCGGCAGAGTTGCGTAGTGTTCCGGATCAGCGTTTCTCAACCTATGGGGCATTTGGTGGGTCGCTGATTCGTCCTCAAAAATTTATTTACTGTGACTTAAAAACTTATTACATTTAGTATTAAATAGAATTAAGTGAGCCTATGTATAATTTGTTTAAGCATAAAAAGGGCTTATGGTACTCGATGTTAGAAAAAATGTGATTATCAACTGAGCGCACATTTCTACAAGTAACTCTGCCGACGCCCATGCTTATGAGTCCCATGAAGTGTAAACTCCTTCAAGGTGCGTCCCGGACTTAAAAAGGTTGAAAAACCACTGTTCTGGATTGTTCGAGATTACCCCTTACAGACGTTACTCGACTAGAGGCCCGCTATGCCAGTACAATGCAAGGCGGCGAGGTATAAAT
Organism: Magicicada septendecula; assembly: GCA_034769895.1. NCBI lineage: Eukaryota > Metazoa > Arthropoda > Insecta > Hemiptera > Cicadidae > Magicicada > Magicicada septendecula. The sequence continues at coordinate 140,993,558 of CM068367.1, read as the reverse complement.
AATGATTTTTGAAACGGCTATGGAAACGGCGTTTAGATCTGGCGAAAATTAGAGTGCTGATCCAAGTGATAAATGCGGTTTAGTAGGAAGTGATTATTGTGTTAATTCGTGCAGAACTTTTAACAAGGTGACATTTATTATTGTGTGCTGGGCAAATTTAACTTGAATTATTGTAAAGAGTGGCACTGTGATTTCTAACTGTCGCCTGTGTCTAATTTTAGTTTGTAATTGGTGACTTTATTGGTGTCAGTTATTCTGTTTCCACTGTACAACACGACGATCCATGAGACTGTCGTAACAATAGTATTCAATACCATTACTTTAGTTTTCCTTGCTGATCAGCTATCTCAAGCAGCTTAGGATAAACATCTCCCTTGCTCGCGACCACAGTGGACGACATTGGTTGAGCAGGGAAAGAAGAAGAAGGAGGAGGAGGAGGAGGAGGAGGAGGAGGAGGAGGAGGAGGAGGAGGAGGAGGAGGAGGAGGAGGAGGAGGAGGAGGAGGAGGAGGAGGAGGAGGAGGAGGAGAAGAAGAAGAAGAAGAAGAAGAAGAAGAAGAAGAAGAAGAAGAAGAAGAAGAAGAAGACGACGACGACGACGACGACGACGACGACGACGACATCCACACGAATTATCTAATCGAGTCTTTCACGTCTGCGAGGCACGTACATGTATCGTGCTTTAAGGTGTGGAGTAAGCCTTTTTTAAGGTTGAAAATTTAATCAGAATTTGAAAGCTCGAAAAAAGGAAAATGGACACCCCTCACACCCAACGTTACATACACACACTACTTATCACGGTATACCCGATGCTGGCAACGACCAGCTGCAGTTCTTGGCTATGTAGTAATATTACGGTACAGCAATAACGACCTTGTGAGGTCATCGTCATCGTTATTGTAATACGATAACAAAGGTCACTGTCGGGCGGTTTGGATTGGCCAGCAGCCTATTTGTACTTGTACGCACGCGTGCCACGTGTACCAGAGTGCCACGAATACTACCAGCTGTAAACGTTTCTTAAAAAAAAAAAAACAACTTAGAAAAACAAAACTACTCGATTCAAGGTGAAATTGTTAACACGGGCAGCGAGGTGAAGGTTAAAACTAAGACGGCTGGGATAACAATTTTCTGTGACACTTGTACCGAATAATTCTCGTTTTCAAATAACTAATAGCAGGTAATGGAGCAAACGTAATACATGATAATTACTGGACCACAGACCAGCTCTTAACACCCGAAATGTGCAAGGGAAAGTTTTATATATCGGTCAAAGTCTGCGTAAACTGGACAAAACATGATGTAATACACAATATTTTTTATTAGATAAGAATTTTGAAGTGCTTACTCATGGCAAAGTTTTCGTTTTCAAATGTCTGGTTGCCAACCTTGAATTTAGTTCAGGACTTTTATCTTTTTTTTAAGGCCACTTCGGACCGCATTGGATATTTTGTTCTTTGCTCTGTAGGCTTTCATTCTTTCACTTCTGATCTTTCTTCTTCGTAATTCACCTGGCCTCCCTTCATTGATAATCTTTTCTTCTAGCTTGAATTTCTCTACTAATGTTCTGCATTCCTGTCCTCATTGGTTTCTCGTCTATATTTAGGGTCTATTCTAAATCTTTCTTTACTTCTTTGTCCCCTCTCAAAATTTTGTTTCCATGTTTCTTAGATATTCAAATATGAGTTTCATTAATCTTTTATTTTCCATTCTTAACAAATGTCCATTAATCTTCTATTCCGCATCTCTAAAGAAAGTTTAGAAAAATCTTTGTAAATTACTTCGTTTGACATCTTAATCTAAATTGCTGATCTTTCATTTGTTTTGGGATATACATTTTTCTTAATGTTCTACTTTCTACTTTTAATATATTTTTCTGCGGAAAAGATTCCCAAGCATTCACATGCATATAAGGAGATTTAACAGTTCTGTAATGTCTTAAATTCTGCGACGTCATGTATATTGTAACATTACGAAATGTCACAAGAGTATAAAACATTAATGAACAAAATAAGACAATCAATAACCACAAGAAACAATAAGTTATGAACCTTTTAAGTAGAAAAGATATAAGAATAAGATGATGAAGATGAATAAAGTATAATTTAATTATCCATGAACATCAATTAATAACAATACAGACAAACTGAACTAAAGACAAGACATGAAATGACTAAAGAAAATACCCATAGAGTGGAATAGTGAGTAAACTAATGAGGCAAATCTGCAAAGAATAAAAAAAGGAAAACCTAAGATTAACTTATGAAGGAGATATGCCAGTGGAAGATAACAGGGATCAATAGGATCATAAAAAACAATTAAAGTAATAAAAATAAAGACGAAAATACTTACTAAAATGACAAACAAAACATAGCCAAATGACATGACCATAATCATTGTTGAGATTTAAAATAAAAGATACCAAATAAGATAAGGAGAGTGAAGTAATGAACCTGTAATTATGAAACATATAATGATGTATAAATGGAAACAAAAGATTGTATTTTATATTTAAATAATATAAATAATGTAACTTAATGAAGGTCAGAAAGATCTGATTGATAGTTAAAATGTACTTATAATATAAGCCAAAATGGACAATGACAATTATAATGATGAATAATAGATAATACTGTTGATAAATAATGATACGTCAACATGAATAACTGTAACCATAATAAGAATTAGTAATTAGTACTACGAACAATGAGTACTTAGCAATTAACATCAATAAAGAATAACCAATATGTGAACTGAAATTAATCGTAAGAGTCAAGAGTTAGCAACATAACCTAATCTGCTGTAAAAAATCATTCTTATAATTACAAAAGATAATATAAAATTGATGCAAATCTAGTGAATGTTGATTTTGGGTGAAACTAGATCACTTAAAGAAAGTTCTGGTACAGATTTTATGACAACAAGATATTGTAATGTTGTCAATAATGTAAATAACATGATAACATCAGATGGAATAAAAAGCACTTATATGATACTTAATAAAGCTACTAAAATAACAATGATCAGTGCATATCAGTATTATTACTACTAAAAGTGATAATTAAAGTAACTAATGGTAATAAACCAAAACATAAGTTGCACTAATAATTTAACAATAAGGTAAATAATATGAACAGCACCTGCAGCACCAAGATGCACAGCTCTTATTATTGATATAATAAGAAAAATAGACTGTTCAAATGAACAAAGAGTATTACAGAACTTGAAGGGGAGTGAGAGGAGTATTTTGATAAAATTGTAACCAATTTTAGTGCGTATAGTGTAGATATAAGCAAAACTCACAGAATGCCTACCTGTACAAGAACTCATGTAATATTCAGTCATAAAATACAGGGAATTTGGCATATCTGAATAAACAAGAAGTTTACCAGAAGTTGAAATGATCATCTGGGATGAAGTATGAAACGTTATACAATAATAAAATGAAACCATTAAACCATAATAGGTATGTAAATCCAACTCATGACGCTTTGAGCCTGGTGGAGTTTGGAACAAAACTTAGTGTTTTTTTTCACAATTAAGTGTAAATAATGTAAATTAATAACAGAAAAGGACTGTATATTAGTGGAACTAAGTATTAGAAAGTTCAAAATGTTATAGAAAACATTATAGTAGGCATAAGTTATAATTATCATCTTTGTTAAACCTAAACAGAATTATGGCTTGTGAGATGTCTAAACAATCAGAAAGACAATCGCCAAATGATGGTAAAGCCAGATTGGGACTCACAAGTATCATAAGAAATTAATATCAGTTATAAAATATTTCATTAGTTTTACGAAAAAGTTTGGCGTCACTTTTAGACTCTTTACATGAATAAGTTATAAATCTATTGTGCTAACCGCGATTGAGTTACTTAATGTGTTAATTTAATAATTTCTTAAATTTACCTAGCCCTTAAGTTGGACGCCATTTATAACAATCATTTAATATGCGTATTGATAGCACAATAAATTAATTATTAAATATATAAATTTAACGATCACTGACAAGTATGTGTATAATTTAATCTTAATGATGATTCTAACTATCTACGTTCATCAACACATACGTGATATCATTTATTTAATTGAACATAAGAAACTCTTAAAATCTATTTGCATTCTTTCAAACTTTAAGTCAATATTCGGGTTGCATTGGTAATAATGAACGCATGTTTGTGGTTAACTAAAATACTAGTTTAATTATCATTTATGACATATTATAATAGTACATAGAATACGTCGCTGTACCTGAAATACATACATATTTATAATAAACAAAGATATATCTCAATATATGCTGAAATAAAGAAAACATACATACATATATAAATCCAATGATGTTACAATTCAATATTCTACTTATTTAATGCGTTCATTAAATCCCAAATAAGCTTTTGTTTATACGTTCATTAACTACTTATTTCAATTTTACTCATTACTTTTCTTAATAATTTCTCAGGTGTGAATTCTTTGAAAGAAACCAGGTCAGTAGACGTTACAAATTAGAAGTAATTATAATAATGGTTACTTGGTTAGTGAATATCCATTAGTTGTTGACGTAGTCTCGTTCTGGTGATGGAGATGGCTCGTAGATACATTCCGTCGTTAGTTGTTTTATCACTGCCACTTATCACTTTATTCTTCCGACCACTCGCGTAGGTGTTGTATAGGTGTGGGTAATTGAAGTTCAGTGTTCAATCAATGTTCTATCTTACTGTGTTTGCTGTGTGTTCGTTTTAAAGTCAATAAACATGTCTAGTTTCATTTGTCGCTGCTTCCACAAACGATCCTATAATTGGTTAGTTTGTTTAATGTTTCGTGTTCATTATGTTGATGATACACAATATTAAGTTCCACTAAGTTGTATATCGTTTAGTGATGCTGTCTGTTAGTGTAACGGTCTGATTGTTCACTTGGTGTAATTTTCACTAAGTCCGTTAATGCGCACGTCGGTAAAGTTCACTACCGCGATATGAATGTATTATTACGTCTTAAGTTCCTTGTTATTTATCTAACTACCGAATGATTCGAGTAACAATGGAAAGTTTATGATGTACCGTCTCTCGCACTTGAAGTTAAACTACTTAATAATTGAAATGTAAACTGTTACTTAACACCAGCGAGAAATTTGATGGTGAGGGAGGTTTCCATAGCAACTGAGACGAAGAACCTATCGAAAGAACTATGACGTCGGATTTTGACAGAGTGGGACAGTATTTTCCGAGAAAATCAAAAACTGACCAATCTCGAAAAGAAGTGGGCGTGAAGCGCGCCAGAGACAAAATTTTGAGTAGGGACGAATTAATAAAACTAGCTGTCCAGGAAGACGGAGCGTCAGTTATACTCAAATTTTACGCAGTCATACTTAAATTTTAGTCAGTCATACAGAATTTTCAGACAGTTTACATTTCAATTATTAAGTAGTTTAACTTCAAGTGCGAGAGACGGTACATCATAAACTTTCCATTGTTACTCGAATCATTCGGTAGTTAGATAAATAACAAGGAACTTAAGACGTAATAATACATTCATATCGCGGTAGTGAACTTTACCGACGTGCGCATTAACGGACTTAGTGAAAATTACACCAAGTGAACAATCAGACCGTTACACTAACAGACAGCATCACTAAACGATATACAACTTAGTGGAACTTAATATTGTGTATCATCAACATAATGAACACGAAACATTAAACAAACTAACCAATTATAGGATCGTTTGTGGAAGCAGCGACAAATGAAACTAGACATGTTTATTGACTTTAAAACGAACAACAGCAAACACAGTAAGATAGAACATTGATTGAACACTGAACTTCAATTACCCACACCTATACAACACCTACGCGAGTGGTCGGAAGAATAAAGTGATAAGTGGCAGTGATAAAACAACTAACGACGGAATGTATCTACGAGCCATCTCCATCACCAGAACGAGACTACGTCAACAACTAATGGATATTCACTAACCAAGTAACCATTATTATAATTACTTCTAATTTGTAACTTCTACTGACCTGGTTTCTTTCAAAGAATTCACACCTGAGAATTTATTAAGAAAAGTAATGAGTAAAATTGAAATAAGTAGTTAATGAACGTATAAACAAAAGCTTATTTGGGATTTAATGAACGCATTAAATAAGTAAAATATTGAATTGTAACATCATTTGATTTATATATGTATGTATGTTTTCTTTATTTCAGCATATATTGAGATATATCTTTGTTTATTATAAATATGTATGTATTTCAGGTACAGCGACGTATTCTATGTACTATTATAATATGTCATAAACGATAATTAAACTAGTATTTTAGTTAACCAGAAACATGCGTTCATTATTACCAATGCAACCTGAATATTGACCTAAAGTTTGAAAGAATGCAAATAGATTTTCAGAGTTTCTTATGTTCAATTAAATAAATGATATCACGTATGTGTTGATGAACGTAGATAGTTAGAATCATCATTAAGATTAAATTATACACATACTTGTCAGTGATCGATAATTTTATATATTTAATAATTAATTTATTGTGCTATCAATACGCATATTAAATGATTGTTATACTCTCAAACCCAAAATCCCACGCTTTAAACAAAATTAAATAATTTTGTTAACGCGGGGGGTATGTGTCAACAAAGGAATGTCATCAATTCCCAACAATCATATCTCATAGATCGAGATTGACACCGATGGCTCAGATTGAACAGCGAGAAAGAGACGCACAATTTTAGTCAGTTCGCCCGGAGTTTTCAACCAGAATAGTTACCAGCTCCGCGTTAAATTAATCCGCCTTTTTACCCATAGTGCAGTGCGTAAAGTATGTAAACACGAGGCATCCTAACCTCCGTAACGTGACGCAACCGACGTTTGTTTACTAACAGTGTAGTGAAGTGGTAGCTTATAATAGCAATGAATGCTCAATAAAGCATTAACAGTGAATTTAAATAAGTGATAACAAGGAATTACGGAAGTATCGTGCAATTTATAAAAAAAAAATAGTTGATAATTAATGGATGTTGTACCTTATATGATAACGCCATTGAACATTATTAAACACTTGTAAATATTTTTGTAACACTACACTACAAACCAAAACATTATTATTCACCCAATTTTAATTAATTCACAGTAGCCTAATTTAATGGTGAATGGAAGTGAACATGATTAACTTTTTGTGGTTAAGAATAACCTCCAATTATATCGTTCATGTGTAACCCAACTTTCTTGTATTAGTTTAAATATTTAACCAATGTAGGCTATATTGTAATCACTCTTCTTTTCCGTTATTTTTATAATAGTTAACAGCATGTTAGTAACGTATGTTGCAGATCAAAGAACTCACTGGTAATAATTAATGTACATTTATTTGTCAACAACGACGCTTTTAAAACATTGTGACCAACCCTGAGATAATAGTTTCAAACCAAAAATGATTGTTTTTTCAGTAAAGAATAAAATATTTAATTGTTTATAAAAGGAGTTAACATGTCATCTGATGATGAATAAAAAGTATTTGAACTAAATTAAGGAAACGACTTCGTCTTATTTAATCAATGAAATAGTAGTGGTTTGGGTAGTGGAAGGTTATGTTTACTGGTTGGTTGAGTGGCAGCATTTATGACCCGCCGATTGGAAGAAATTCAAATAGTCGATTTATCATCAGTGTTATAACCAATGAAGTAAACCAATCGAAGTAAGTACACAGTTTAATTAACCACACAGTTACTGATGACCATTACAGCAGTGTTTATCAACATAACATCAAGTGATGATTGTCAGGAGGGGCGGTGCTCCATTCGACTATCAATTAGCATAATTCTACGGTTACCACTAGTGGCTTCTTAAGATAAAGTGATTAAATAAATAAAATGAATAAATAACAAAGAGACTCAACGAGATAAAAATATATTTTATAAAGTTGACGCAACCAACGTGTGGCGTTTAACCAAACCGAAACGGTGATAAAGGAAGAAGGTTAAATAATATAAATTTATAAATGTTACAATATACACATTGAATTTTTTTAACAGCTTTTTCCATATGTCACATTCTAACCTAAACGCATATAAACAGCCCCTGTCGTTGTCTGTAAAAATATTAATAACAAAAACATCAAGAAAAAAAACGGTGAAACTGTGTTAACTCAGCGTCAGCGACAAGGTGAAGGCCGCGGCAGGTGGCGCATGTTAGGTCTGGACGCGTAATTGCAGGCAGCGCTGACGAGGATATTCGCACGGCGTCTTCGCGTTGCCAAATATCGTCGCAACGCGTGCACCTGTTTATTTGCGATATTTACACAACCTCGGTCTCGGGACATACGAATTAACGTGGTTAACGTAACACCCGTCCTTTAATGTCGTTCATTACGACCTCCACACTTAGGCCAAACTGCTTGCTAAATTTAACGTGGAAACAACCTTAGAGAGTGTTTGCTGTTAGAAATATCCGTAAGTAAATACACTCTCTGACACGTTTAAACATTTTATGAGAATTTGCTACAGTTATCTAGACATTCAATCTATCTCGGTTTATTTTCTTCGGATCTCTTGTTTACATGAACTTTATATATGTAATCAATTTATTATTATTATCTCTTCTTACAAGTTCGGCACGGATACGATTTATGGCCTACATTGTTCAAAATCTGTATAGATGACCTCCATATAGATAGGCATTCAAACATGCGTATGGAAAGGTACTATTTTAGGAATACAAATACGAGCATTTAATAACTTGAGTCACTATGCCACTTGCTATTTGCCGATGGCCAAGTCATTATCCTCAATAGTAAACAGCAATTCGCTGTCCACGAACTACACCAGGGGAGTTTAGCTTATAATCTAAAAATCCAAACAGAAAAAAACCAAGACCGTGTCATTTATAGTAAAATATCCGCATCGTACAACAATTACCACTGAAATAATGTAGTAGGTAGCAAACTTCAAATTTCTATGGTATAAGTTATGATCAGACGTTATGTATAAGTCTGAAAATGTGTGGCATGATAAAATGAACTCCAAAAAAAACACCATGAAGAATACCCTAAACAAATTTTACTAGCTTATGGCAGTTTTCAAACATCTAACGGATCAGACATTTGTCCGTCAATCAGATATTGCAGGCCTCAAGCAGAGGCCTGAATTCGATGAAAGATTGGACAAGGTTACATCACGTTAGAAGTGATGACAAAATAAAAAAAAGAATCAGAAAGAATATCGATCAAATATAGCCCTAATTTAGGTACAAAAATTCTCAATAAGATCTGTGGAGACGAGATACGGAATGGAATAGGAGCCTCAGGAACCTTGCTGTCTGTATGACTGTGTTTTAAGAAAATATTAATGTAGACTATTCTACCAAAATACGAGCACAAAGAAATTTTCTTATGTGCGAGATCAACTAAACTGATCCAAGTTAATACCAATGTTATAATGTTTGGAAGTTTAGAAACTTAGCACCATATTTTCTTTCTCCACTTTCGGGGATTCGGTAGTTTTACTGCTTCAAGTTAAAAGGCTATATTTCCAAATCTTCCTGGGTCTTCCAAAAACGTAACTTACTGTAGATATATTTAGCGATTTCAAATAATACGGTGGGAGGGGCATTTATCGTCTATTATTTATTTAGAAGGGAAACACCAACGTCATCGGTCGCCTTTGATGTTCTGCGTTTGTTCCTAATTTCATTTTCATCTCCTCCACAAGCACATACATCGATTATTACGAATAAATCATGACATTCTTAAAAAAATTCTTTCAACTATAAGAAATCATTTTTTATAAATAATTAAAACTTATAATATGTACTACTAACTCGTATTAAATATTTTCATTTATATTAACTGCAGAATCGTGGACTGAGAAAGCCGGATGTAAATGAAACCACGGCGGCAGAAATGGTCAAAGGATGCTCACGCTTCGCACATCTTCTTCGCATGGGAAAAGACTATACCAAATGCCGCATATTTTTATAGTCCTCACTAGTGAAGTAGGAAGGCCCAGAAAACGATGGACAGATTTTTAATTCAATTTAAAATATTTGTAAATCAACAATTTATATTCACAATGTACATAAGGATTTTGAAACTGGAACAGGTGTCTACGTATACTCCAGGATGGAAGAGGAAGAAAAAGAAAAGAATTTTATTTGTTAACATTTATTTAAGTGATGTTATTTAAATCAAATTATTTTTATACATTATAATCATACAGATTACAATCATTACAAAAATATTTGAAGCGGAGCTTTACGCTGTTATGCGCTGAAGCTTTACCCCTCGCCCACAAAGCCGCCATGTGGTTATCTTACATTAATATGTTTTATCTTTAATTTACTGAATTCGTTTAAAGATCAATGTAATAATTGTAGTCTCTTTTCATGCAACAAGATTTGCATTACGGTTTTGTATTTTTACTATTTTAAAAGCTTCGATATAGGCTTACTATTTTGAAATGGAGAACGTTTAAGTTGCTTGAATGAGGAACTTTGTAATCTCCTACTTCCCAAAGTTTTCAACTGATTGCGTCAGCTGATATTTCAACATTTTATTTATTCCGATGAATGACAAACTACACTTTGTGATGGTGACTCTACCGGTTAAATTGTAAGCGCTTATAAGGCGTTACACAGAAGGAATTTGTATCTTATTAATATTCACGCTGTGGCGGTTTCTTCGATTATTTCTTTCTTGCCACATAATATCACTAATCGATTCAACGAACCACCAGACACAGACACACGTTATTCATCTACAAAGTAATAATACGGCGAGCATGAGCAGTGGTCTCGCGCCGTCACCGTTGGTATCCATCGATTAGTACCGCGCGCGCCTCTGAATGTCAAAAGAAATCGACGTTCTCATTGTGTATCGAACAAAGGTCGAGCAGTAGTTCTACTGCACCTGTCACAGGAACGTTGAGGCCGCGTCTGTGGCACGAGTGACACACATTCATACAACTATCGATAGTTTTTTCATCATTTTCTGTGAATTGTCGCACAGGAGTTTCCAGCCAGCCTGAAAGACTTCACGTTGTAAATTCTTAATACTACTCTAGTTTATTATCGTCTTTATACTTTTCGACGATTTATTATATTGATTGATCGCACGTGTTTTTCTTACTATACCGTATAGTGGAGAAAATATGACAGACAGCTGAGAAGGAGAATAATTACAGCTATAGGCCCGCCAGCCTTTCCTGAACAGTAACCTGCGGCGATCCAGTGCATGAATTACAGCCACTTTCAAGTATAGCTAAGTTGTCTAGAGAGAAGAGAGGGGAGACGACGCTATAATCTTCACTATCTCAATTCCATATTATTTTCCTTTCTGTCACACACATGCTTCCGTTGTTCTCGCCAGCCTTGTTGCAGCCGATGTTCACGTTATGAAACACTGTACAAGACTGTTGTGCGCATGTATGAAATAAATGAAAATTTTGTTAGCCTCGCAACGAAGTGTTTGTACACTGCTCATCTAAGCCACTGTTCAATTTCTATCGCCAGGTATGACTGTTCAATTTCTTTACGACTATATGAGTAATGTGGGTGTTATGTCGTACCCTATTTACAACGAATATGTGTTATATAACTATGTATATTATACATTCTTACATGTATACGAGACTTGCACATAAGTTGACTTACATAAAGGGCCGGCCCTAACATTAGGCGAGGTAGCAGCCGCTTAGGGTGGCACGATTTGGAAAGGGGCAAATTTTCAGAGGGAAAAATAAAAATTACAGCTGTAAACATTTTGGGGCCAAAATGTTATTCTTCAGAGAACAGTCCATGGTATAAATTATATAAATTAACTCCGGTACGAATCTAATTTTAGGAGTTCAATTAACAGAATTGGTTTAATTGAAATATAGAAACATTTACTTTTAATTCTTTCTGGTATGGTAAAGTTACTTTTAACTTTAGGTATTATACTGAGGGCAAACTGTCTGATCTTGGATCGTGCAAGCATTCGTCAAAAACAGAAATGAACTCCGTGAATTTGTGAAAAAGCACTGATTTATAATTAGTAATGATTTATAATGAGATATAATTTATAATGTGAAAAACCATTCGCACTTTTATACTGATAATTTTTGTCAGAATGTTGTGGGGAGTGGCGTCACTTATTTTCATCGCCTAGGTGACAAAATACCTAGGGCCGTCTATGCTTGTATACCTACAGGGCATTAAGATGAACGGAAAGAAGACGGAAGTGACTGCAATTGGAGAAAACACTACTGAAATGAACATTCAGCCTGAGGTGCGACGTTAAGTATTGATTTTCAGTATCCCAAATAGGTACTTGTATAGATGAGTTAGAAGACAAAAAAATTCACCGAAGTGAAAAAACGTTTCGACAAGAATATAGTTTGTGAAAATGAAGAGGCTGCTATAATCAAGAAACAACAATTTCATAAAATATTTTGTATGGTATGAAGGTTTGTATTGTCTGAATCACGGACAGTGGTGGAGAGGAACCGAATATGTTTCGAAATACAAACACTTTGAAGGTACGAAGGGGATCTGAAAGACGAGGTAAACAGTAAAATGAGGATATACGAAAAACGGAGACAGCGAAAAGACTCAGACAAATAGTTAAAAACTCTGCTAATACGTACAACAACGTTATACGGTGCTTTTCGCCAAAATTTAATTTCTCACACATTCTTTTTACAGTCAGTTTTTATATTTCCAAGTTTCTTCGGAAAAATAAATATTATCCCGTGTATTTTCAGTACCCTTTCCTGCGTTTTGACCAACGGTTGTCAGCCTTTCCTTTTTCTTAATCTACTTAATTATTCTCCGCAAACTTTATTTTTATTGCTTTCCCACCGCCATACGCTCTTGGTGACCCCATCAACTCGATTTTGCCTTCTTTCTATACATTCAAGCGTAACTTGCGTCTCCAACTCTGTTCTCAAGTTTTACTCTTCTCATCTATCTCTGATGGTAACTCCTGTCCCTCACAGTTACTTCTTTTCTAGGTGTTTTGCTTTTTGATTTTACTCAAAAAACCGACGATTCTTAGTCGTAAGTTAGAGCGGGACAGTCAACTGACATAAACGCATTTCTCTTCGTGATTCGTACTGTTATGACGGTCTCACTATGGTACAGTGGAAAACAAATACAAGTCACCAATTAAGTCACTAAAAATCAGCTTTAATTATCACAATTAACCGTTTGTAATCAACACGCTATTCAACAAGATTATACTCGTACAATAATTCAAGTTAATTTGTCCACACCAGTAATAATGTCAACTATAAAGAATTCCTCACTGTAATCACTTTTTACTAATACTTGAAACGCACTGTGTAAATCGCCCGACAATAACTCGAACCTCACTTGAATAAATCGCCATTTAAACTTAAACTAAGCGTCGCTGAATGGTTGTATTTATACCCCGTTGAGATTCCAGAATAATACATACTACGCGTCAACGCTACTAGAAAACACTAGAGCGTAATTAATTGCTTGCCGCCTTGAGAACACAGAGTGCGCGGACCGGTGAAGTCTGGATCAGTCTCGGCTACGGACGCGTGACAAGTGTCACGTAATTGTCCTTCATCTCAAATTAGCAGCAATTGTACGCGCGCACACATTACAGCCGCGCTTCTCTGGAACAGCCGACAAACACGTAGAATGTTGCGTAATGGCGTAACGGTACGATTGTGGAAAACGTAATCAGAAGAAATACGGATGATTAATAACGATCTCACCCATTAACACTATTCTTTAAACAGACGTCGCTCTTAATCCTGGCTCGTACGTAAAGCTGGTAACGTATGAAAAAACGTAGTTTTCCTGGCAATTAGAAAAGATTGTAAAAAACATTCCTTGACCAACTGACGCACGTTATAAATTATTTTACATTCTACTGCGCATAATTGGAACCAAAAAGAGGTGTTTATCTGTGTTACTTTATTATACTTCTCCAACGCATGCACTTCCATGTTTTCCTAAAAAAAATAAAATAAAAACCGGCGTCGTCGATGTGCACGCACTTACCGACGACGTCAAATTAGGAATTTCAAACGTGCCGTACCACAGTAGTATACAAATCCCACATTTATACTCGTTTCCACCATGAGAACACCGCCGCCACGTTTATGGGTGGTGTACAGCTGTCAAACACACACACACAGAGGAAACACGCCATTGCCACACAGCTCTCTGCCCAGTTATGTTGCTGTAGTCGTTCTCCTTGAGACATATTATAACATTATAATTACCATGCAAGAGATCCAAATTGACATTAACTGGTCTACCCTGAGTAGTTTACAACCACAAGCCGTATTAAGCCCTGCACAATAAATGTTTACGTAAATAGGAAACTGTTCTCCGATCACCCATCTCACTCCTCCTTCTGTCTCACTTTGGTGCCCCCTTCACTGATGCAAGACGTGTAGTGTCTGCGTACCTTTACCTATAGACGCACCTGTTCAATAATAATGGCATTACTCGTATCCATTCATGGACACATTATTCAGTTTTGCCTGTGTGCAGAATGACTAAAAGCAGCATTTACGGCTAATTAAGATAAATGTTTATATTTAATTTTATTTTTACTTCATAACTAACTGTTCAAAACTGTGTTCTTTCGAACTGTGGCTTTAACGTAGAATACTGAGCATTTCATGGACAGCACATATAACTAATGTTGAAGTTTTTAGAAAGATGAAGAATGAAAGGGAAGTTATTAACACAGTGAAGATAAGAAAGCTTCAGTATTTGGGACATCTCATGAGAAATGAACAGAGATTTTACTTATTGCAGTCCATACTACAGGGAAAAGTACTTGGAAAGAGAGGGGTTGGGCGACCGAGAATCTCATGGCTGAGAAATTCAACGACCTGGTTTGGCATTAATACAACTGACTTATTCCGTGCAACAGTACAGAAAGAAAAACAGTTTGTATGATATCCAACATCCGAAACGGATAGGAACTATCAGAAGAAGAAGATAAACGTTAATAAAATAATTAAATTCCTAATAATGTATTCAAATTAACACACGCGCTTCGAGCATCACGCAGTATACTCACTGTCAACCACGTTGATCGAGTTCACTGCATGATATCCAAAACATGTGCGGGTAAGAATAAATGTCTTGAAAGTACTACAACAATTATAAAAATATAAGAGGTTATTTATAACATTTTGAAAAATTATTCATAAAATTTATGAAAAGTTACATATCTTGTAATTGCAAAGAATAAATTTATTATTATTATTATCATCATCATCATTTTACCTTCGAAGAAACGTAACGTAAGTGACCTTTAAGAAAAACAAGAATCGGGCGTAACACGTACACACTGGTAAGAAATATTTTAATCCACATTTTATAACGTGCAAAAACGTAATTTAGCTCAGTCAGGGAGAGGCAGGAGAGAGATATTTTCTCGTTTAACGACCAATTAGCGATCGCCCGTGTCCGCCGCAGTATCAGGATTTGCATGCGCACTGTATCTTGCTGGCTACGTTCACACACCCACATCAAACGTACGCTCATACTTTGTAATTAAAGGCGCTGTTTTACATTCGCCTCGCGGCCATACTACTTGTCCCTTCCCGCTGCTTTACGATACGGTCATCGCGCGCTGCGGTGTTCGCTGTAACCACTCTTACAGGTTCGTTTAATTTTATACAAACCGCAAACGGTAAATTCGTTTTTAGACATCGATTCGTGACAGCCCCCGGTTCTAATTAGTATGAGAAAGGCACCCCGGGGGGTAAGTGTGCGGAGCCCGGCTCCCCTTTCTTACATGCACGGCCTTACGTGACCGACTTTTGTTCAATTTTTAAACCCCTCGAAGCCGGTAACTTCCCGGAGACAAGAGATAACGCCCCTTCCTTGTCGCTCGACAGTTATCCGTTCAATAATTCCGGCTATATATACTAGAAACTACGCACATCAAACGGAATTATCTACGTTCAGCGACAACTCTCACGATAAACTGAATTTATGTCGTGATCGGATCCGGTATTGTATTCCCAGTCGTAAAAGTGGATGAGGACTGCTCAAGTCAAGTCAAAGTGGTGCTTCCCTTTCCCCTCGCAATGGGTTGATTGAACTACTAGTCTTTAGAAATACCACCAGGATCCATTATTCTTTCTACAATTGCTTGTCATGGCCTAAGCCTAATTAAGAATTCATGTGGTGAAGGTCCTGCCGCTTCCTTAAGTCTGCTAGCCGATCTCATTGGAGATCTGCCTCCAGGTCCTTTGGCGGTATGTCTAATGTATCGCATGTCATCCTATTAACCTACTTTGGTAACCTCTTTTTCCTTTGTTGTTCATGTAATATCACATCACTGTTCTGTTCCACTACTCTGAAATTACGTTTACTGTCTAAAAATTCGAATTCTTTCATTTACATATACCATTGTATAAAGTCTAGACCAGTGGTTCTCAACCTTTTTAAGCTGGGACCCATCTTGAAGTGTATTACGCTTTATGGGTCCCATAAGCATGGGGGCCGGCAGAATTACTTGTAGGGGTGTGCACCCAGTTAATAATCATATTTTTACTAACATCGAGTACTTTAGGCCTCTTTTACGTTTAAACCAATTATAATACTTAATTCTACTTAATATTAAGTATAATAGATTTTTTAAGACACAATAAATACATTTTCGAGCCCGACTTCGCGACCCACCGAACGCCCTCTTGAGACCCAGCAGTGGGTCACGCCCCACAGGATGAGAAACACCGGTCTAGACGCGTAGAAGCCTACTACAAAAGTATTTGCCAGCATTACCTGTACTATTTTCACAACTTTTTTAAAAATTATGTTTTATTATTCCTATTCTGGGTGAATTTAATTCAGTTTTACCTTCCTCAGTGCAATCCCCTTTGGTATATATTAGGAGAAAGTATAAAAGGTTGTGATTTTACAGTACACAAAATAAAATTAATGAAAACTATGAAACGATCTTGTCCATTTAACAAAAGGAACTGTGGTGTTCGTAGCAGAATAAGTGGCATGCCTACTCGCGTTTTGGCTAGATAAAATTTGACAAGTATGTCGACAGAATGAAATCGAATTCTCGTCGATAACAACACAGCGATCGGTCGGTTTCAGAACTGACTTGTTAACCTCAGAAGAATGAGATCGCGTTAATCTTCCGAAGAAAGTGTTTCGGAGTTGATTTCTCTCCCAGGGGATTACGTTATCTGTTCTGTCACACTAAAACGCTCGGTAAGCTATCAGATATGATTTTGTCGATCGGCGGCTTCTTTTTGGGATGAGTTCATTGTCTCTTTCGCATTACTGTCGGCTTGTACTGTACACGCTTATTCGTTTTACAGGATTAGATAGAATTTCGCCTGTTTGAAGTTAAGATTCTTTCGAGCATATGATTTCACACGGTTCTGCGTGAACGTGTTGCCGATTGTTAAGTCTCCTTATCTGAATTTCTTATCTTTATTAATTTTTGTTGTATTTCAGTTGTCGGTTATTAAGCTTTGCCAATATTATTTTCTCCTTTAAAAATATTGTAAAATTGCTTGTAATATTAACTCTTTGTTTGGAACGAAGTTAAGGAAAAAATGTCTTAGGTGAGCACAGCAACTTGGAACGAATATAAAAAAAAAGTAAATACCTAAAAACAATAAAGCGGCAGATGATAGGCGACTCACGGAGGATAAACCCAAAGATCCTCTGGTAGGATAATTATCAACACTGAGATGAGGATCTGTGAAGTGTGAGAAACTGACAAGCAAACGAAACGGATACAAGAGGACGTTAAACGAAGGAGAGATCTGATAATGAACTGTAATAGTAACTGAGGAAAAATTACTATCTGATAATGAACTATAATAGTAACTGAGGAAAAATTACTATCTGATAATGAACTATAATAGTAACTGAGGAAAAATTACTATCTGATAATGAACTATAATAGTAACTGAGGAAAAATTACTATCTGATAATGAACTATAATAGTAACTGAGGAAAAATTACTATCTCTTCTTGCAGCCCCAAGCCCGAGATTCGTGGACGACTATATTCCGACCATACTGTAGATAGCCCTTTAAATTTCTGGGGTAGTTTTAAACACTACTTTGCAGGCACCAGGCCCGACACCTCAGTATTAGCCTGCTTCGCCATAAGATATACTATTTTTTCTAATATCTTACCCACTGTGCCTAGTTAATGCCTCAGCTAGTACCCCCGGTACTAACCCCCAGGAAATTGGAGTAATTATATTGAGGGGGTTTCACAATATTCTTTCATACATACCTCGAAACAGACACAATTGTTCTATTTCTTCGTACTGTAAAGTGAATAGTTATGAAAAATAACTGTGTAGTTCCTACACAGTAAAACATGAAACAAAAGCTTCCGAATCTTTTGAAAGCGTCTACAATCGAATGCACAATAGTAGAAGACCCACATAACACGCAGCAGATGGATGTGGTATGTAACTCGAAATCTGCTTGCATGGTGGGAGCCGCGGTACCGTTTTGGCAGTCGAAGAGGCTGTGGATGAGCCAACTTCGCGCTTATCACCACCTTTAAGTCAAGAGTTATTCATAGGTAGGCAAAAATGCGCATATTCAAAACTATCATAAGACCCATCCTGTTCTATGGCCGTGAAACCTGGATACTAACAAAAAGAGCAACTGAACGCCTGAAGATATTTGAAAGGAAGCTCCTGACCAGGATCCTGGGCCCCATATACAAGGTGTCCCGGGAGGAGAGGGAAATAATTTGAGAAATGGTTCTATAGTGTAAAATAAGAAAAAAAGTTCATATAAACATACGTCCGGAAACGCTTTGTAAGCGAGTTACGGCTAGCGAAAGATTTCGCCCGGGTTTCGGTAAATGAAGACTTTCTGAAATTCTGGGAATGTAAATTAAAGGGCGAATTCTGTTGTTTCTTATGGTTTTTGACCTGAAAAATCGAATAAAACAGGTCGCAGAACTGTATCTCCCATAACTTTCATGATATCCGACGTAAAACAGAAAAATCTTTGCCTAAAAACGTATTGTATTGTTTTTAACCAAAATTGCAATTTTGTGTTGATTTTTATTGACTTTATTTACACCAT
The DNA here is from genome assembly GCA_034769895.1 of Magicicada septendecula. Taxonomy (NCBI): domain Eukaryota; kingdom Metazoa; phylum Arthropoda; class Insecta; order Hemiptera; family Cicadidae; genus Magicicada; species Magicicada septendecula. The sequence goes on along the minus strand of CM068367.1, from coordinate 140,974,486 downwards.
TTTTCTCAGAATTAAATTCTTTACAAGTTTTGTTTTTAAATTTTATGCATTTATTAATCATTTAACAAAGTTATTGTACTTCTAACCTAAAAACATTTTAGGTTAGAAGTACAATAACTTTGTTAAATGATTAATAAATGCATAAAAGTTAAAAACAAAACTTGTAAAGAATTTAATTCTGAGAAAAATGGTGTAAATAAAGTCAATAAAAATCAACAAAAAATTGCAATTTTGGTTAAAAACAGTACAATACGTTTTTAGGCAAAGATTTTTCTGTTTTACGTCGGATATCATGAAAGTTATGGGAGACACAGTTCTGCGACCTGTTTTATTCGATTTTTCAGGTCAAAAACCATAAGAAACAAAGAATTCGCTCCTTAATTTACCTTCCCAGAATTTCAGAAATCTTCATTTACCGAAACCCGGGCAAAATCTTTCGCTAGCCGTAACTCGCTTACAAAGCGTTTCCGGACATATGTTTATATGAACTTTTTTTCTTCTTTTACACTATAGAACCATTTGTCAAATTATTTCCCTCTCCTCCCGGGACACCCTGTATATAAATTGGAAATGGAGGATACGGCATAATAGTGAGATATACCTATTGTCACTTCAACAAACCAGCGGTAGAAGTGTACGCAAAACTGAGGAGCTGGCCATGTCGTAAGAATGGATGACAAACGAACACCTAAAAGAGTCCTTATGTATTGATGGCGAAAGACCAAAAGGCTGTCCAAGGAAAAGATGGGAAGATGTCGCTGTGGATGCAAGAGAGATGTTGGGAGTGCAAGGATGTAAGTCCTTTGTTACTGGTAGAGAAAGGTGGAGGAGGTGAGGTGGATGAGCCAGAGTCCATCAGGTCTGTAAACACTTTTTTGTGACGTTATCCATCTATAACATAAGGTTCCCAGCGACGATGATAAACGAAGAACAGAAACTTAATTAAGAAATTTATGGCGCATCATTTAAATAGATGGAGTCCAGTTAAAATTACTCCTTTTATGTCTCGACTGACAAGGTTTATGGGCCGGTTACATTATTTAAGTGGGAAATGTGGCCGGCACTAAGCCTACACCCCATATAACGTCTCCAGCTGATAATGCCACGTACCATTATAATTTAGTGAGCCCAGAACCCAGATGAAAGTCGTGATAAACAATCCGCCTCGAGGTGGGACAGAACCCACTATACTCGCTTTTCAAGCGAGTGTAGTGACCACTGTGCCACTAGAACCCCAAGAGAGTGCGTGAAATTAAATTACTTAACTAAGTATATGAGAACTTATCATTTTTATGTACGATTCAGTAATATCGAATACTTATTGACAAGTCAACACGTTAATTGCGTATATATTATTAATCACAATAATGAATTATTTATAATAATAACAATGTAAACTAGTTTAAATATTCAAAACTCGGAGTGACTGCGCTAATGGGATTGCGAGCGATATAAGAAAATTGGGGTGTGCACGCATAAGGAGAATCGTATTCAAACGGGGCCTGCTGCACTCGAGAACGTTTTAGAAACGTCATGTCAGTCATCACAGCGGCGAGTCAAAATCTTAATGTATCGATTATCTTCGGCTTTCACTCCATATGACGTGTGCATGTGTGTGTGTTTCGCTGCTTGTCATTTACGTTTGTTTAAAACACCACACGCCAGTTATTAATGACATGGATAGAAAGCTTTGAGTATTGTGTTCGGATTCTTGAACTGTTGCTGTTGTTGTTTTGAAACCCAGGAAACGAGATAATAGGACGGTGACCCGACGAAGACGACGGTGCTGTGGACAAGGATTAGTTATTAGTATACAAAGTGGTTTTGTTATGGCTGTTGTTGTGAGTCCTTTGTGCTCTCGCGGCTTTCTCCCCTTGTCAGCTGTATCGTACGAGTCACAATAAAAACAACAACAAAAGTAACAAATACATAGGTAAGTTTATCTGCACTCTTTAACGGGTGCGAGTCTTGTTCAATCTTTGTCCTGAAAGAGTAAAGTACCAGTATACACTGATGTGAACCAAGTAATCAGAATCAGCGAGATAAGCTTCTGAGAACTTCAATGATAAGTCACAATTTTTATATCAAAAACAAAACGTTGATTACTGAAAAGATCGTAGTATTTGAAAATCTAAGTTCATTATATTGATCTGAGAAGGAAACTTGGGGGAAACGTCTAAGAAGAAAAAATACGGAATAATAAAATACAATTTTTAATTTACCAATTTTATCCGTCCTGTGATTTCGACTTTTATTAATCACAACACGTTTCGAGGTATATGGCTCATCATCAGGTATAATCACTCAGTAGATGTCTTCAAAACATTTAAAATGAGAATGTGAAGCATATATATACATACAACGCACAATATAAACACACGCGGAATGCATATACAGAACTAATGGCGCGCATCATATGAACGTTACCACACGATTGTTGTAAAATTTAAATTATAATTAAATATTTATCATTTTACTTATCAATACACCTGACGTGGAAACTGGTCTAAAAATAGGATAATTAAAAAAAACTTGATAATACGAAACAAAGAATTACAATTTTTATATTTCGATAAATTCTGAGATACTGTATGTCCATTGTAAATCACATCATCAAAACGATTCCAACGGAAGTTATTTATCAAACACGTGTAAAAACATAGACAATACACAAATTCTTCACCAAGTCGCGTAATGACTGGCAATATCAAAACAAATATCGTAGTCTGTTTATCTAACATAACTCAATGTCTTGGATGTTTTCACCCATTTTGAATCAGTGGAGGCGTTGGAAATGAAAACTATAGAGCTGCTAAAAAACGTACGAAGCATATTTTTGAACAACGAAAAATCCGTATTCAATGATGAGAAGGTAGGGATGGAGAGGGTATTAAGAAGATCGTAGTATTTTAAATAAATAAAATATCAGTTCTGATAAATAAATATTTTTGTCACATCAGGCCTGTTTTTAAATGCCCAAAATAGGACTTCTTAGGGACCCTTCGTGTAGCTGTTCGCGTATGAACAATGAACTAGGAATCGATTATTTACAATCGACATAAATCTGAGCCTTACAGTTGAACTGTCAACGACCCCGGTTGAGGAATTCATCCGAATGTTTACGAACACTAAACTGATATATAATTTTATTCACCGTCCACCCTGACTCCACATAAAACTGTCTGTCGGTTTGTCGTCTCTTATTAACGAGATCGGACCGGTTGTATACACACTAAACCGCCATTATTACGCTTCCAACAGACGTAAAAGACGTAAGTTCTGTTGGCAGATGAGAAGAGATGCGGGTGGAGATGACAGGGAGAGACGGCGACTAGTCGGTTGGATTCCGGGCATAATTTGAAATTCAATACGGCCAGCTGCTCCTCTGCTTGTCTCGAAGCAAACATCTACCCCTTCTCGAACAATTTAAAACGTGGACCACGTCATAATAACAAAAGAAGAAGAGGAATTCCTTACAAAGCTCTCCACACTCGACAATACTCTCAACAGTTGAGTTCAGGGTAGAGGCCGCTTGTGTGTGTATGTGTGTGTGTGTGTTTTGAAAGAAAGAGAAAGAGTGAGGGGGAGAGGTGAGCATTGTGTTTTCACCAGGCAGTGAAGCTATACCCATACCCAACTACTGAACAAGTACTACCGGTCTCTCTTTCGATACTCCCCCAGTGGAACTGATATATTACATATGTAATATTTTCCAAGATTAGGTCTTGGGTCTGTTTACGTTATTCATTACGTGGATAGGTTTGTGTATCGTAGTCTGTTTATCTAACATAACTCAATGTCTTGTAACATGCTTATTTTTCGTAACCATAAACTGATGCCCACCCTTAGGGTAAACAAGGTCTTGAAGGATTGTCTGCATTTCAGTATTAACATAAAATAAATTACAATTTCCATACTAACAGATTTTATTATAAGTATTTTATAGTTCCTAGCAGGAGCATAAAGACAAGTCCAGGCCGATTCAGCCTGTGGAAACGGCACGACACACTACTTCCCTTGAACTCTACGTACGCTTCACGTTGGCAGACTACCCTTCCTCCCCTAAGAAATGTCGATGGTAAAAAAAAAAAGGATCTATTACTACGAGGGATCTCGTATTGTTAATTTAATATACTGATATATTTAATATCAATACTACACAACCATGGTTCGTCGACTCACGCTGACCTTCGTCCGTTGTCTCTGTAGTGTTTTGTCTACGATCCAAAGTACAGTGAAGTGCAAACGGAGTTAAAAAGCAGCGCACAGAATACTGTTTAAGGCACATGAAACGTTTTTGTATTCAGAAGAATATTGTTGTGTGTGTTCTGCCCTAAGGCAGGTCTTTAAATTATAAAATCTCTCCAAGCTGTCCTGACGTATGGCAGTATTTTCGTTTCTTCGTAACACCTTCTAATGTTAATGCTATCTATCAACTTCATTCTTCTACGCCCTCTTCTTTTTTCTCCTTCTATGGACACCCTCCATGGCAGCTGTAAGCAAGCAGTCTCTTCTTAAACAATGACCTAACCAATTCCTTTTCCTGTTTTCTATTACCTTCAGGATTTTTCTCTCTTCCCCTATTCTTCTTAAAACTTCATCATTCCTTACTTTATCGACCCCTCTTACTTTTTCCATTGCTCGCCAAACCCACATCTCAAATGCTTCTAATCTTTTCTCATCCTCCTTCCTCAGTGTCCATTCTCTGCACTATATAAAGGAACACTCCACACTAACATTTGGCCAACATTTTCCTTAAATTCTTATTAATTTTACCACACAGCAGTCTTTTCTTCCCATTAAATACGTCTTTCGCTATAGCAATTCTTGCTCTAATTTCACGAGTGCAGGACATATCTTCACTTAACAAGCTTAGTAGGTATTTTAAAATATTAAATACTGCTAATCGGAGATATCTCTAAAAAGGCCGAATCACTGACTTGGTGCATAAAAAAAGAATGTTACGTAGGTTACAATTTGAATTACAAAAACTAAAAGCTCAAATGCTTTGAACCCCAGTGGGCCATGTTCACGCTTGTATCGTCTTCTGCCCGTTTGAGAATTGTTGGATAAATCGTATATCCAACGTTCGGAAATATAAGCAGACTGCTAGTTACGTATTTACTTCATCGCAGGGTAGAAATTATAATATTTCATACAAGGAACCTCGCATAAATAAGCTTTTTATTATCAGAACAAGGCATGGTATGTCTTCTTCATACAAAAACAATCTGCGTAAAAAACAAATTATCTTAAAACGTACTCATCGTTTCTTAAGCTTTCAAGGCTGGCGTCAATATTCGCCAATTCACCCTAGTACTGAGATACACTACCTCAGTATCTACCAATATCTGCCACAAACTATCGACACTAATGATGGCCTTCGACAGTGGGATCGAAACGTTTGTCACTAATAACAATAGTCGATCCTGGCCTATCAGCTCGGCTATAAATAATCTTAACAATGTTACTCATCCTTTGTTCATCGTCATCGTAATATTCTTCACCATCATCATATTCTTAACGGTTTTAGCTTTAGCAGCCTTTCCTATTCCACAGTCCACCTTTCTTCTGCCTCTAAGGTTGTAATCTTTCCTGTCTTCGGTATTCTACTTTCTTCCATTCTATCTATGTGTTGAATCCATTTTCTTCTGTATTCTTTAATCCTTTCATTTACTGTAAAAATATCTAAATCACTTCTTATCTCCTCATTTACCTCCTCTTATTCATCTTACCTCCTCCTTATGATCTCGTCTATTACACCTTTTACCTGATCTCAGAAATTTCATTTCTGCAGTTTGTATCTTCTGTTCATCTTTTTTCTGTATGACCCAAGTTTCAGAACCATACAGTAGTGTAGATATTGCCGTATTATTATAACTCCTTTCTAAATCAAAGAAGACGTTGGAGAACGCCAATTTTAGGCTATTTGAAAACGTAAGACTCCCTATGTGAGTCACGCTACATATATGGAAGCCAGTGTGGTCAGCAGCGCCAGGCTTCAGCCACCTATTATTACAGTGACTCTTAAGCTAGGCAGTCGTTTTAACAGGCTGACCGATCTGACAGTAAAAACACGCACGTTGACTTTACTGTGCTTCTGGGGCCGACGACCGGAGCTCTAGATCCGTAGCTAGTCTCACAAACTTTCTTTGTTTCTTTGAGTACACTAACTCCAATTTCCTGCGAGGTTTTGCCCTATGCCTTGTAGTCCTTTGTTTCCCATTGCTTCTGGGACGTCAAACCTTCGTTGTTTTCAAGAATGGCCTCTCCTACTTCTTTCTCCGAATGCCTATATCACTAGGAGTGTCTCTAACCTCCATTACTGAGTACGTCCCTCAGAAGAAAATAAAATGCCTACGGCACAAACAGAAAGGATGGGGCGGATACGGATCATTACTTGAAGCGAAGCCAACTCATCTAAAGGAAATGAAATTTCGATCATAAAACTTTTCTACTTCGAAGACAAGGTTAAGTAACAGGCAGAAACTTGTTCTTGTAAACACGATGTAAGTTAAAATTCCTAAGCGAATGAAACCGGACGGAGCCAGTCGTAATCGATATAGAAAACGGAAACTTCTTTCGACGTAAACGAAACATCACAACATTTCTTAACTTTTCTATATATGTGCCGGCCAATGTACTCGATTTCAAGCGCCTCCATTGCCTATAATGTTTATAACTGACGCAAACAGCAGATAAATTACTGGCAGCTGTAACTAGCAGCAGTTGGCTGCCGTGTAGTTATTAGTTCGAACGCTGATAACAGCATGAACGCGACAATAATAATAAGTAATTATAATAAATACTTGGCTCGTCTCTTGATAAAAATTTCGCTTTTCTTGGAACATATTATAGGCCTGCGTCTATTAATAGACAAGAGTCACGTGCGACCGCGTGGAGGCCAGTTCGACACGTGCACTCTGACTGACCGACCACTCGACTCAAGGTTTTTTACCCATGTTACGATTGGTACATGGTCGAGCTGTCTGGCAGTAGCATCTAAGGGGTTGAAAACAGAAGCGCCAAACGAAATTTCATATGGTCTAAAAATAGAAGTACAAATTTATACAATATTTAAAAAACGATGTCGTGTGTCAAAGCATCGTGGCTCTACTTGAAGACGGATGCACACATCAATATAAAACGTGGACAGACGACCACTCTACAGTTCAATTAATAGATAACGTAAAATTCGATTCAGTATAATTTTGCTCCAAGATGTAGCCGAAGAAACTTCAATGTCATCAACCAAAACCGTCTGGGTAGACAGCAAAATATTTTGGCACTAAACTTACACGGAACACTCTTATCAGAAAGAAAAGGGAGGAATTAGCGTTAAATAAAAGATATAATGTAGATCGATGGGAAGAAATTCCTGTCTGTCAAACATAAGTATTTGGCCTCGCCTAAAATGATGACCGTCGGCATCAAAGCAACTGTTATCGGTAGTAATTAATTTTGTTATCTCGCATCAGTGTAGTTACGTTGTTGACACGATTCTTCACATCCTCCAACAACGGCTATACCTACACCAAAATGACGACGACGCACGACGCCGACGGGTACGCTCCACTGGCGGTGATAAGCTGCAGTTGACGAATACTAACTGTGGCACCGCAGCGGCAACGTGGACTAAACGGCAATCTCATCGTACTAACGGTGCAATTTGAACAGTGTAGAGAGACAATAGTTGGGAAGTGCAGTGTAGTTACGTTGTTGACACGATTCTTCACATCCTCCAACAACGGCTATACCTACACCAAAATGACGACGACGCACGACGCCGACGGGTACGCTCCACTGGCGGTGATAAGCTGCAGTTGACGAATACTAACTGTGGCACCGCAGCGGCAACGTGGACTAAACGGCAATCTCATCGTACTAACGGTGCAATTTGACCGGTGTAGAGACAATAGTTGGGAAGTGCCGGACAATTAAGAACACACTACTGCATCAACGACTTCCTATTGTTATCCTTTAGGCCGAGGTAGTATTAATTCATACTACAGTATAATTACTTATAATTATAATTATACTACTATTATATAATAATATAATTATACAACTACACTATTATACTACTATTATTATAATACTACAGTATAATTATACAGTACAATTACTTATCCCACATCCATCCAATCGGAGTGGGCCGACTTGATATTGAACGCGTGAAACCGCTATCAGCTGAAAAGGATCAGCGCAAAACCGAGTCAATCTGACCATTAAAAATGTTAATCATTTGTACAAACGGTACCAACTTATGAGACGAGAAAGAGTGAAAGACACCAAGATCAGGCATGAACCTTGGGAATATACGAATCTGAAATGACATAATGCGACATGCAAGTGACGACGGCAAGATCTGGGAATTGAAGCAGTCGGTTTTATAGTATACGGAATCGTTTTCATTGTGCATATGTGGCGGGTATAGAAAACGTGAATAAATATGATGAAACAGGTCGACACAACAATTGAAACGGATGAATGTCGTCAGGCTATCAGGCCGTGGTCTCATGCTTGAATAACCAAACGTTTCGGTCTCGCCAGTAAAGAGTACCGGTAGATGTTCACTGTAAACACCTCAGTATGGAGACAAACTTCCACTGGTGACGCCAAAACGTTTGCTTCTTCAAACAAGAGACCACGGCCTGATAGCCCGGGCATTAAACCTTTTCACTAATATTGACGCCGGGCGTGAAAGCTTAAGAGCTCATTTATTATAAAGCCTACTTACGTAACCGAATGAACACTATAAAGATTCTTAAGTATGGTTATTATGCCACACGTTGGTTGCGTCAAATATCACTTACGGTTCTACGTTAAGGCGCCAAATATAACTACTCGTGAAGCGCGCGTAATTTTCGAATGTTGACTAAATAATTTATTCAAGACAGTATTGCATGTAATCGGTAATTACATTAATTTATTGTGTTGCAAATTATATTTAGATATATTTATTACTGAATACTTCCACTCATTTTTGTATTATTGATAAATTTTCTTGGGCGCCAGAGCAGAGTATCTCAGGATTGTTATGAAATAATAACACTTCGTTCAGATACTAAGATTTATATTGTTATCTTCTTATTACATAATACATCTGAGAATTAATCATTAATATCATCTTTCAAATCTATACGCATTAATATTTTTTATAATATACGCATTAATATTTTTTATAACTAATAACAAAATTATTAATATCTCTAGCTTACGGATTCTTCAAAATCATATTAATCAAGTATTATTCAAATGAGCAATCAGTAGATTCAAATTTGCTCCCTTAATACATTTAAATCTTCAATATATTTATCAAAACATATATGTATCATAAATTCTTAACTACTATGAACTTCTATAATCTTCAGTAGATTCACTTATTCAACTTCGTTACCATTTCTATAAAAATTATTATAATTTGTTTCCTTACTTTACTATACAATAACTCTCCTAACATGTCATATAGCATAAATTGTAATAGTTATTATCTGAACTCGTGGGTCTTTTGAGAATGAGATGAGTTATTTTTTAGATGCAAATTTTATGTTAAGTCATTGAGTTGTGAATCATAAATGATATACTGTTACTTGTTGCTGGATTCCAAGTAAAAGAATGATGAACTGTTATCCTGCGTTGAACATCGCACTACACTTTGCACTAATCACGCTTGATTAAACCTTTTTATTTACTTCACTCGCTCGCGTTAGTACTAAACGTCGCGCACATATAAATAAGTATACTTCTTGCTGCAATCTATGCGTAAACATCTTCTGGTCCGTACGTACTATCGCGCACACATATAAAATAAACTTCTTGATGACTGTAATTCTTCCTCAACTATTTAACCGAGTTAATCTATTGATTTGAACTTAGAATTATAGTACTAAAATGCTCACATCGAGTGACGCAGGTTTCCCGTGTTCTGCGTGAAAAATTAAACTTAGACTTCCCTCTTTCGTTTGCTTCACTTGTTTTTTATAGTTTCCCGAGTCCTTCCCTCACTACAGCTCTTGTTGATCATACTTCCATTGGCTTGAATTTGAAATATTTGCCGGTAAATTCGAATGTACCCATTCCGGTGCTGTATCTTTTTCGCGCTCACTACCGACGCTATCCGTGATTGGTTGGCAGAGAGCGGGCGATAGACTTACGCGGACGTTCGTTAGACTCCTAAAAAATGACGCTACTTTCTAAAATAGTCATAATTATTGGCGTGTCATCTATTGTCTGTTGAAGGACACAGTACCGTTAACCTAATGGTACATGGGCGTTTTTCTCCTGTATTTACTCTACAAAACATTTTATGCTTTTATGACATGTAAGGGTGTTTTGGGGCTATTGTAACTTATTTTGTCGGCGCCTGACTGTCGCATAGTCGAGCCTCTTTTGATTCAAATTTTCATTTATATATTACTTACACCTATGTACATTACAATGCTTTATATTATTATATATTGTTATAGTTACCATTAATAGTTGATTTATTATTATATGTGTTTATATACATATTAAATTAATACACAGGCTCACAGTAACGTTTCAACACGTGGCTGAAAAGGCCGATAATTAGAGGAGCGAGAAATGGTAAAATCTGTAACGCATAAAAGGCTAATGGACTACTCCTCTGAACGAGGCATTTGTAGTAAAAAACCTTGTGCAAGACGAAAACATGTTTATTTACTCCCGGTTAACGACTCAAGTTCGGCGCAAAACAAAATCTGTACAGCGTACGGTTTCCCAAGAAACGAAGCTGCTGAATCACGAACACAAGACAGCGTCCGCGCTGAAAACCGCAAAGCAATTTTCTTGTGCACGATGATATCATCAACAACAAAACACGTCTGCAGAGAATGAGAAACACCAAACGACGACGCGCGACGTTAAAAATACACGACCAATATTTTGAAGGCATTTTCCTCTCGACGCAATGGTGTTCAAGTGTTTCCAGATTTGTACGCCAGACAACGGTCGAACGTCTGAGCCCCTGGCAGGCATCGCTGTTTTTTTCTCCCATCAGTCTGAACCGGGAGATACGCGTTCACGTTATTACGAGAAACTATAAAACACAATTTGTGTGTAACACACAACACTCGCGCACTTGAAATTAAGAGGAATGAAACTTTAATGCACAAAAAACCTCACTCAATGAAGACACTATTTGTTGTTAAGGCGTATAAATAGTGTAGGGAAGACAACACATGCTTGTGCACATGTTGGATACTCATAATAAATGTACAAACATTTTATCACCATAGAAATTAGTTTTTTCAACCCTGTCAGCCTCCCGGAGCGCAACGCTACACGTGTATTTTATACTGATATAATCTTTTCCTCACTTCCTCTTCACAGCAGCCTTACTGATGCTATCTGCGTCTCATTTTCACGTTTTTAAACCACTTCACAGAACATATCCAGCCTACTTTGGACATACAGACAGAAGAACATGCTAAATGGAAACGCTTTAACGCCCAAATGAATTAACGTTTGATAAATTAGATCTCCAATGAGTCGGGAGGATAATTTATAGAACCTACGGGACAGTCACTAACGGAAAGATGAGAATCAGCCGAGATATAAAGTTCTGGAAAAAATGATACCGTAAGCTAGTAGTACCATCAAACTCAAACGACAGAACAGGGCACAAGAACACGGGCTTCTCTATTTTTTGGCTTTTGGGAGTTTGCAGGTACATCGTTCGAGTGTTTATTGTGATTTTTTGTGCGTCACTCATATGATGAGAATTCTGGTGTGATTCTGGTACATTTACTTCAATTACAAACTAACTTTGTAGGCTTTACACACTTTTATTATAAAGCTATAAGAATATCTCATAAAATCGAGAAAATTTTTATTATAAAGAAAAACGTATATATCTAGAAAAATTACGATAACATTATTTAATTATATGCGCAGACGGGCATTTAAACATGGACGCAAATCTTGAGTATTCTTAAGAGGGATGAAGAACACAATACAGGCACATAAAAAATATTTATTACAGCGAAAGGGGCGACTGCGAGAGGCGAAGTAAAATACACAAAAAAATAAGAGAAGAGCCCATTGCAAATATAAGATTAAAGAGTTAAAGAGGGGAATGCCAATAGCAGAAGCGAGTGTGTCAACAGAGGATAGGACACACACAGACACACACACACCTTAATGGCAAAAGATAAATTATATTACTTTCTTCTAGGTGGCACGTATAAATTTTTAACGCACGTGCGTTCCAATACCAAAACTGGACAGAGTTATTAAACGGGTAGTGTTTAACTAGTATTAAATCTAGTGTGGAGAACTTTCATTTAAAATGCAGTTTTCAAATAAGTTCGGACCGCCTAGAGGCACCGTAAACAGCTATTTTCCTAACTAGGCCACACTCCGTCGTCAATAACGTACCGAGATTGTTTAACGACAAGATTCCATTAAAGAGCAGAAAGTGTTCACCTTCTCTCTCTCGGCAGCACAGTAGGCGCGTACAGGAAAGCGTGGGTCTGACCCGGCCGTCTCATGCGAGACCCACGGTTTGAAATAAAAGAGCTCCACTCAAAAAGTCTCATACAGTAAATACATATTTAATAAATCCTAGTCTGAAGAATTTACTAAACAATGGCTACAAACAACCCAAACTAAATCTAACTATTTGTACGTGCGTGTGTTTTGATATAACTACTGTTGTCTTTCGCATTTCGCTCGTCGAAACGTTCATTAATCTTATTCTCCGTGGTCTGTACCTTTTAATTCCACGTTCTGTCTCCACGACCTCCCAGTCTACGCTTTTTTCCTTCTTTGGTTAGGAATATAGTTCAATATTTTTTTGAGTATCGATTTACTGGTATTTGTTCAACGTGATGTATTTTATATTAATAATTTTTCAGTATTCGCTCTATATTAATCGATCCTTGATTTTTAAAGTATTAGATTCGGAATGACGTTATATCTCCCAATGTACATTTTCATCTGGAGGCTTCCTTATAAAATGTGTCCTCTGGCTAATTTGTCTTACATCTTTCGAAACAAGACAAGCGACTATACAACCGATTAATTAATTTACAGTTTGACTGTCAATATGTCGACCGGCTTCTTCAGTTTAGTTTGTTTACAGGTATTTCATTTCTAATTCATGTGTGATTTTTAAGATTTCAAAGTGAGCATTTTTGTCGAATTTTCATGTCCTGTAACTGGCTGTTATACGAAAGCCTAATGATAGCCAAAACAGACTTCTAGAGTCTGTGTGTCCCATGTAAACGTTTGGTTCTATTTCCTCTAACATGGATATCACGCTGAAACATGAATCCACAACTGGCCGACGATCCCCTTGATGACGACCACCACTGATAATTCTGACCAGTTCCGATTCATCGCAGCTAGTTAAAAATAATCTCATTCGGTCCCTCTGTCATATCTGGATAACCCTTGTGTCCTTTAAGGGTGTACAAAAATTACTATACTTTTCTTGTATCAGAGTTGGCGATTCTGTAATCGAACAGGCGTTTATCGGTTTTTCCGGTTCTCGGCTGTAACAAGGTAATCATGTGTGCTCACGCGTCTGACGGTCAACTCAATTACAGTTATCACCGATCACGTACTGGAGTATCAAACAGCCGACCGTGCCTATTTACATGGCGTTTCTGCGAAAATGATTTATTTCACGTGTTACCACGCTCGTGTGGGTTACTGTTATTATTCTTACTTTTCGCTTGCGAACACAAGTTAAAAAATGTATCATAAATAGAGACAAATCTTATCAGACGATAAATCTAAGCTCTCCGTGTATCGAGCAGTATAAGCCTGGTAAAACAGAGAACTATAAATTAACTTCGTTCTAAACTCTATAATTCATTTTATCTTAATCCCTTTACGTGTAAAACGCTCAAACCAGTTCCGAGTCTTTCCTCTGTTTTTTATTATATTTTATCCTTATGTATTACGCAAACTAGGGCGCCTAATCGTGCACTAGGTTGTCTGTTAGGAATATCACTGATCTTTACAAGTTACTGTCACTGTCATCGAATCCAAACGTTCAATGGACAAGCTTCTATGATAACAATATTCACCTCGTTTCGAATATCATATTATTTCTCAGTCTATCTGTACCCTTTGCCGTGTGATTGACTCATATATTAACAACTTGTATGTGATTATCTTTTCGAAAGACATGTTTCTGGATTGAATTCCCTGGAGTTCCTTGATCTGCCACAAAGACCTGCGCTCTTAATCTTCTTCAAAGTAAAACTTAATTCTTTTTTCTCTAAATAAAAAATTCACAATCGCGTATATACATCTTGTACGCTGCATCTAACAGTTGAACAACTTCCCAATAGGTTTCAAAGTGCAGTATGTAAAATGTATAAGAACGTTCGAGAAGACGTTCACATTACGCATTTGTGGTTGATAAATCATATTATTTTCTAGCTCCAGCTATACAAATGTAATAATACAAGATGAAGCAAAACCTTCTGCATTGCTTAAGCTTCTTTTCTGAAAATACTACAATTTAACAGTTAATAGTTATTTAATAGTTACATACTACAATTTATTACACTAGTTTTCATTCAATGGTTCCTTTTATGCCCTCTTTTTCGTTTAGCTTTTTAGTGACCTGCTTTTATCCACTTTATCTTTTTGTATTCTTCCTTCCTCTCTTGGATCTATCGCTTGGAGAGTAATATATTCACTTCTTTCTTTACTGACGGTTCGTATAACTTCAGTTTGCACTGCTTCTATTGGTCTCTCTACCATTATAGATGGCTGAGGAATAAAACTAAAGACTAGGCTAAATAAAACGGCGTGTCGATCCATTATAGTATACAGGCGATCCGTCTACCCTTCAAAATACTACTGTCCACAACTAACAGTTTTACTTATCAGCTCTGTAAGACTGATCGCAGAAACTAAAATGTAAGGCCTGTTCATTCGCAATGCAAACACTTCACAAGCACTACTCTCACTCATAAAAGTTCGTGGCTTTCACCAAATGTAAAAGAGCCTATATTTTGTTGACAATTCTCAGAACCAAATCAAGTGAACACAGACGAACGACTTCAGGGGCTGTGCAAGGCAACGGGCCTGCGATTATTCTGCATTCCGAGCTTCATATGGGGACAACTATAACTGGGAATTTTTCGGTGCGGCCTGCTACCGGTTGTGAGGTTTCAATTAGATGATATCTACCTCAGGGTGAGCGTCCTAGCACGGATAAGTTCTGACCGAGGGCTCTGATAAGGGCCGTTGTCCTGGAAACAGTCACAGCGACGGTAAGTGTCCGTATGGCAGCGTTCAGGGAGCGGACAACTAGGGAAGTGCGGAAGTTAGGTAATGGTTGGAGCCCAGTGCAAACCTCGGTCTAAGAGAGTGCCTGAATACAGACTATGCCACTATCTTGACTAATGATCCGGTACTGTGAACGAATTATAGAATAAACCCGTCCAAACGTCGAACTAGAAAACAGTGTAGGTCGTCTCCTTGCGTATATCCTACTTTTTGGGTGTGTTTGCCGTGCCTCTCACAGATATATGAACTTAGAGTGTAACACCGACTTCGAACGGCTAAAAACAGGTACGGCTAGCCGATTTGCGATCGGCCCGTGAGATAAAATCGCCTGAAAGTAAAAGTAGCCCTATATTACGGCTTCCGACAAACTATGGGGCCCGGTTTAGCGGGCCAACAAGAACAAATGACAGAAGCATTTTTACTGAAAGGGTGTGAGAACTGGTAGTCTTTAATGTATAAAGAATAGTCGCAATAAAACTGGTTTGATCGTAGCTAAACAAAAACGACAATGAGCGAAGACAACAAAGAAGACGGAGAAGACGCGTCGGACGGGGGAGGTCAACATGTGGCCTCCAACCGACGTCGCGACCGCCCTCCTCAGACAGAATGTCTGCCGGCGGAGTGACGTTTCGATTACAAAGCGGACGTTTTCTGGAGGAGAAATTAATTGTGCCACTGTAACACGCGAGGATGTGACATACGTCTGCGAGGTGACCTGCACCGGTACGCAATATAATTAAGCGGATATTTTTATACCAAAGACGACGATAAATCTCCGAGTACGTTCGCCGCTGACAGACGAGACACAAAATAAAAAAAAATTCTGAACCAAACAATAAGTACTGTAGTAGTTCTCGAGAAATAATTAGCAACCGCTATAGTTTTAAAAGAGCGCTGCTACTGGCACAAAAACCCTGCTCGACGACTCTACTTCAAAGCTTTTCCACTGCAGTGATTATATATAAAGAAAGAACAAAATTAATACACACGCCACAGATTAAACTTAACTAGACCAGAGATACAGCGTCTTGGACTGTCGCCATAACAACAATAATAACAACTCGGTAGCACATGGTATCAAGGTTAAGGGATTTGTCTCTCCACTTCAAAGTGTACATATTGTGAATAAAATATTGTACAATATGAACATGCTGAACAAACGTTTTCGTTTTGTGTACTTTCCCTTTCCTCCCTACTCCCTACAGACGGAAGTCCGAAAAAGTATGTGAATTAGTTGTCAACCGTAAAATATAATATTACAAACTCATCAGATTTGTTGTGGCCATATTCTGAAGCGTCAGGTCGCACTATTCATTTAATCTCTGTATCTTTCGGACTTACCGGTGTAACCAGGTTAGTTTATTAAAGAAACGTTTCCTTTATTCAGCCCCTTACAATTTCTCTTATCGACGTTTTCCTCTTATAGCATAGCCTTTCGCTTAATCGAACATAATAACCGCAGTCAAAACGTGTACATTCGTAACGCTTAGATTGATAATATATTCTATGAAGTGTTGCAACTACGAATATGGCATCGCCCCGTTGAATACATGTGGACGCAGCGTTACCACAGTTGATTTTCATGAACTGGAACTTATCATTTTCAGTGAAACTTACTCGTGTCGTCGTCATTTCGCTGTTGGTGAAGTTCTTAATAAGTGATACACAGGAACACGTCAAAATTGCAACAACATTGTAGAGCTACACAATCAATAACGACTGATAACGACGCTTTGACTGTGTCGGCGTTATTGCTTAAAACTAGGCACTATACACGGCTCATCAAGATTTCCTTCTGATGGAGCGTTTATGCAGTTAATTTTTCTGGTAGGCCTATATCTTCTCAAACGCTTCATCCTCTTCCTTCGTGAAACGCTCTTCATACAGCACCGAATCTTAAAACCTCTAGTCGTTGTTTCTTCCCAACAATCAGAACTTCGTGATTCACAAGCGCCCATAAAACCACATTCCACAGTGTATGAGATTACACTATACAAACTAAGAATAACAATCGACAATCCGTCTTTGCAAGCGTAATTCATAAGCCTTGTATCAGCTCTTTTTTTCCTCCGTGTTAGTTACGCATACATGTGTCTCGAGCGTCGAGTCTCTTCTAGCTTTGGCAGCTCTATGGCATCTCTTATTATGCCTTTGCACCCGAACCCACACAGTCGTGTGAGTTTTATTTTCACTAAAACTACTGTATTATTTTTCTGCGTTTTACAGATTGCAATGATCGTGCGAGTCTTAAAAATCCGTACATCTTCAACGTACGTAAGTTGTAAATACGAGAAAACTTTATACTTGAAAACTTTTATTTTAGAATTTTAGTAAGAAAACGTTCCAAGGTGAAGAAGAATAAAACGTCTTACTTTAACAGAAATTTAGAGAGAAGAGATACTTTACCATGAGCTTCAGTAAACAGAAGGCTGCCAGAGTCTGAGCTATGGTGTTACAGGACATTGTTGAGAAATAGACTGATAAAGTAACAAATGAAGGAAGACTGAGACAAGGTGGTCCGAAAGACTGAGAAATAACTTGAGGACTAGTTAAAACGCCGTTTGAAAACAGGTGAAAGGGTTAAGTGTAGAGAAAGACAAAGTTCGGAGTAGACGAAGCGGATTGCTGAAAACATTCGTAAAGACGTTAGCAGAAGATAAAAAAGGCTGGCGAATTACTTCAACCCTTGAAGAGACCGCTGGCGAAATAAGAAACGTGTCGCTTTCATATAATAAAGGAACGGACTTTCTTTGAACGTTTTCTATACTGAACGTTTCCTTTATGACCTTTCTACATATTATATCGTATATCAAGATATAAATCTAACCATAAAAACTTAACACTAAAAACTTTCAGTGACAGAAAAAAAGATTTTTGTTACTACAAAAGCCAATAATCTAATCCTGAAAGAAAAAACTGATTTCTCTCTTTGAAAACTAAGACTTTTTATGGTCAGCCTTATCCTACGTTGGAGTTGTAACTCATAAATTGTGAAAGGTAATTAATTCTAAAACTTTTAGTACTCTATTTCTCTTATTGTCCGTTTTAGTTTCAGGTAACCCCCATGTTTAATGATGCAAAACAGGCGCGCGCGTATAATTTTTCTGATAACTTTTCTCCAAACAGACATACATATTATTTTGTATTTTATTACTATTTTCTTTCCCTTTTTGATTTTTGCTCTTAGAGGTTACTAGCTCTTTCACTACATAAATTTCGTTATGCCCATTCGCCTTTCATTAAAACCCTCTTAACCAGTGCTTGACAATGCATGATACACATGATAGATTTAAGAGGCGGACCTCCTCATTTAGTTTTTCTTCGTGTAATTCCTTAACTCTTTTTTTTCTATTTGCTTTGTAGGAATGTTCAACATGGTCATAGCACTATATATGTCGGTCCACAAATCAATCTACTTGGTTGTTGTCTTCTTCTTCCTTTAAGCATTAGGCCTGCAGACTGTTGCGCCCATTAGCCGTGGTACACCTCACGTTCCACCATCGTCAGAGAGAAATCAGCCATCTAGTGACCACGTGCGGGGGCGAGCCGTTCAGTTGTGAGTCTCGAACGTTACCACTGTGCCGGCCCCCCACTATGATCTGCTTGTTATGGATCGTTTCGCTCCCGTCTTTCCCAAATTCCTGTTGGTATTTCGGACGACTTCTAAACATCGTATCATAGAATCTGATTTTACAGTTTCATCACTTTTTCATTCAACAAGAGGCCACATTTCTCTCAACAAACGCCACAACGTTTATATTGTGGAATGTCATTTTCTTATAACGTTTTAGTTGGAAAAAAATTCTAATTTTGGCAATAACTTAGAAAATTCGTCATGCGAATAATTTATTTCTAGTCGCAGACGAAGGCAGTGGGAATGCTAATGACGACATGATGGCGACGACGAAGACCGCGACAGCTGGTGATTATGCATGCAGTTGATCGTCCAACCATGTGTCAGTCATTAATGGAAACGGTTTAATTACTGTGCTGGCCAATTACGTACGCTGTTATAATAAAAATGTTCTCTCACTCGATGAGTTTTTCTCTGTAAGTAATGAGCAGTTATGACATTTGAGAAAGCTATTCTTCACGATTTCAACTTACTGTAAACAAAATACGCGTGTGCATTACAAGCGCATAAAAATATTGTTCTATTTCTTAATTCTGCAAGTTTTTCTCGTTAATCATAAAAAGAGAAGAAATAATTCCATGTGGGGTCAATCTACCGTGTCGTTTCACAAACGAACACAGCAAACATTTCTCTTCTTATTCTGTGGTGTTCGAGGCCGAGGAATGTTTTTTTTAATTCCCGATTAGATCTCTTTTTTTCAGACAGATATTTGTCGTAGTACTTCTTCAGTAGCTTTGTTGACCTTTCCAGTGATAACCGTATATAAAATGTGAATGACCTTCTGTGACGCGCATTGTTGAACACTGATGTCGATTGGACCAATAGGAGAAATCAAGACTTGTGAAGAATCTTCTGTTTAATGGTGACCATGTGGTGAGGTTTCATGTCACGAAGATCCCGTCCTGTACGTTGCATTATTCGATGAGGCGCGACCGGTTCAGATATACCAGCATAGAACGGGGACAGGGTTAGGTTAATTAACGCTCGAAATCCGACGCTGCAAAGATCTCAGATTATAACGTCAGTCCGGTAGGGACAAAAGCAAACCACGGGCGTCGTCGAGCTGGTAACCAAGGAGAGAGCAGCTATAAACACAGACGTTAATATAAATGGAAAGAATTGGAGTATCGTGTCGTCAGTCGGAGGAGGAGCAGGGCCTGGAGTATGACAACTGAGCCAGTGTCGAAACGTCGGGTGGGGAGCCATGGTCGAACAGCAACGGAATACATACATACGTTATATTCGAATAATAAAAGTTAGCGCGTTCTCGATCGTCGCAAAAGACGACATCCATTAAAGGCGGATTTCTTTTTCGGTTCAATGACAATATTTAAAAACAGATCACGGCTTTAATATCCGGGAAATCAAAACAAAAAGCGTTATTTTTCTTTAAATTTGGAAACCGGCTTTACGCTACCTAGCGTGGCAAACTTGAAGTTAAAAAAAAAAACAACAAAAAAAGAAATAAGGTAGGCAATCTCTGAACTTAAACAGTTAAAATTACCACTTTTTTGCCTTTTACCAGATTTCGGGTCAATGTCCCGTCAACGTTACGTTACATCATTTTACTCAAACAGGACAAATAAAGCAATGTTCTAGCATTACGCTGGGAGCGTCTTTATTTTTGTCCAGTGCAAGTGAATGAAGCGGTCGCTAGGCATCGTGAAAATGATCCATCCTGGGGCGGATTCGCACACACGATACCTCGTTTGAAAATCAAGTGAGCCAACAACTGCACCCCCCCCCCCGCCATCAGTACACCGAAACAGCAAACTTCGTATTTAAAAAATACTTCAGGTCGGCAAGATACTATGACTAGTCCTGCTGAAGACGTCCAGTCTCTCTGCAATAATTACGGTGACAATTACTTATAGCCCTATTACGAAAGCAACCGGAAAACACGCCGTTCACTAATTATACTCCTTGTATACAATTCGCTAGTCACGGAAATTTCCTTATCTTAAATCACAAACTATACGATCAGACAACTTTCCTTATTTCATAAGAAATCTACCGAAGACAGCATTCAATTAACGAATAAGATGTCGTCACGTCTATGCGCAATACGATTAGAAATTCCAGTTTTGTCTACGACACCGCGCACACAAAAGCATTATTCTTTTAAGCAAATCAAACGAGATTACCGAGCTGAAGGCAAGTAAACCTGACCCAGAAAAAAGTGAATCATACCGTAGCATGACTCAACAGTGTTCAGCAGGACTCACGCAACAAGAATTCCATTCGTAAAATACAGGAGACACATAAACAGCCCGAACCCCGTGTTGCATTGCCGAATCTGTCTTCGAACATATGTGAGAGAGAGAGAGAGAGAGAGAGAGAGAGAGAGAGAGAGACCAGAGAGTACACAAGAGGCCGAGAATCTGTTATCAGACTGTACTATTTTATAATATCGCTCAGAGCTTTCGTCAGTCTGTTCAATTTAAGCCTTCCGCGAGATACGAACTGTACCTTCAGTTTGCAGAACTAAAGGTTCTGACAAGTTCATGACACATGTAAAAGTAAAAAAAGTTAAGCGCATATGCGCAGAAACCAATTTATGGATGGATGAGTCCACTTTGAAATTGTGAATGGCGGGAGGGTAACGGAGAATCAGCTGGTATGCAAGCGAAGGTGTCGCCAACTTTGGGTGTGATGTTTTAGTTACGCGTACACTGTTAGTTATTGTGTGACGTACTATCTCATTCCTGCATTTGTTATTATATTTCAATTTATTATTAATTATACTGTTGTTTTACAGTCACTCATTTTTATTAGTTATTTATTAATTTTCTAGTTAATTTCTATGGGTAGTTTTTATTCTGTAATTACGTATTATTGTAATTATTTGTGCATCCAGTAACGAGATTTGTTAAAATGGATACTTTTCCTTCAACTAGCAAAGACAGGAAAGTTATTCGTAGGCAAGCACAAGAAGTAATAATACACAGTTTTTTGTTGTCCAGGATTAAAAAGATTCTTGCAATTAAATTAATACGAAGAATGCGTTCCTTTACGTAACGAGAAACTGTAGAGATAGTCGCGTGTAATTACGGAGTGGAAGTCTACAGTTTGCAAATTCCATTGCGATAAGAACGGTCAGAAAGGCTGTAGTTTTGTACGTCTCAGCAGTACACAATGACAGACCAAACAACCTCCCATATGTTTATAAAACATTCTGATATGTAACAGCAACACATTCCGATACATGTGAACAGTACATATCATTTGCTTGATTTGTATAGTAAGTAATACAATTACAATATTATTATTATTATTAATGTTTGATTTACGTCGGAAACAGCAAACGATAATTCTTTTTTTAAAGCCAGCTGTGTGACTGTAGGTACACACGCACGCACAGATAGAGATTCGTGGTGACACATTTACAAACAACCTTAACAGTCACGAGTTTCTGTTACTATTAGAAGTGATATTCATAGGTTGGCAACAGCGTCGCTGATAACTACAATTCGCTTCTCACATCTCACAGCGACTCCCTCCACATCGCCTTTCCCCTCTGACCGTAAGCATTTCGCGCATTTCCATGCCCTTAACTTTCAATTTTGCTATACCTTGGGTGTGCTCGTTAATACCGAATTAATAATACTCGCTCTATACTTAGTTTTACCACATCAAAGGACAGTTCTATCTTGGTCGCATTTCCTATTGTTATCTCACACAGTTTATAGATCACGTACTTTTATAGTATGATACTAGTTCACAAAACTATTCGTTTACAGACAATAATATAAAATTATTTACAAAATAAAATAACATTACATTTTTAAATAAAATTATGTCTAAAAAATGTCTTGTTTGAAATACTTTTTATCTCTAAAGATATACGTTTAGAAAAACTCCCAAGTTAGGCCCAGTAACTGTCTGACAGTTATCCAACAGCACAGTTCGTTAGTCATTATTCGACGCACACGTGATTTATACATATCTACAATCATCACCTCTGCTATCAGATAATAAGTAACATCTACAGCTAGTCTCCCTCCCCCGTCTCTCTCTCTCTCGCGCGCGCGCGTACGCGCGGAAGAAACAAAACGCTGCACGCTGCGCCCGCCAAAACATAGGAAACAATATCACAGTGACGGATATGCAAATGCAAAGAGATGTAAGTAATCTCAGTGGCCCAGATTTTTGTCTGTCTTTACAAAAATAACGATAGTAATTGTTAATTTCATCTTTCATAACATAAATATTTCTAATTCAAATTCATCAAATGTTGATCTGTATTTTTCTCTCTTGGTCAAATAAATTAGAAAGGAGAAACGGCCGGTAAGCAAGGGGCACGTCGTTTGAGATGCGAATCCTCCTTCAAGTGAACAATATCAGCAGGGAGCATACGCTAAGCGAAGGTGACTTCCCTACGCTTTCAACGTAGAAATGATCACAATGACAGGAAAACAAAAACTGCGTACTGCACATAGATCTATAGAAAGAACTATTACATGAGAAAACAAGGACAGACGGAAAACAACTAAATGAATTTCCAACCAAACTAGTATAGATATAAATATGGAAGTAAAAAATACATAATGGAAGTGGGCAGAATATTTGGACAAGGGAGTCAAGGTTACTAAAATTTGCTAAATTAAAGTTGAAGGGACGAAAAGAAGTCTTCAACTTAGTATTTTGCAAGGTGTACGGTTGATGGACCCGCATTTGGATGCCGAATTGGATAACAAATCGGACAAAAACTGCACACGAGAGAAACCACTGAAAAATTACAGTGGGAGACGGGTGTTCACGATGGTGATAATCTCCCTCGGTTGACACTCTCGTACGCGCGCGCCGCTAGCAATTGTAATTGAAACGGTGAGTCAGCTGTTGTCGTTAGTTTTTTGTAACAAATTATGCAGTAACTGTAACTACATTTAATTATCTAGAAGCGAGCAAAAACTAGCGATGTCAGAAACAAAGAAAGAAAATAAAATTATTAGAATCAAGTTTTCCACACTGCAATGTACAGGACGTATTCATTACAGTAGCGGACGTAATAACTAACGCACAACGTATATGGACGCAACGTTTACACGCTCGCTTGAATTTTAGTTTTCCGGCTGCATTAGTTACCAACTTACATCTTTCCGACGTCACACTATGCAGTCGACCAGTCACGTCCTCACACTGCAGAGTCTGATTATGATGGCCAAGTGATCACGAGATTGCACTGGCGATCAAATTATGTTCATACAATTGATTTTATTTGTTTAAAATGAAACAAGGGATATTACCTATAGCCCTACCAAATGTTTAACTGAGTTATTGGTACACATGTTTCAGCGAATAATAAGTCAATAAAAAAGCGTTGCAGATAACATCAAGTGTTTTATTTTTCAACAATTGCGAAATATTACGAATCTGTGTGTCTACAGTACCTAAATCACATGATGCTTATTTGTATTGATACAGAGAAACATTTTTACCTACAAACAATACAGTTTTTTATATCTGTTCTATTTTTGTCTTTCATCGAAGTTTTTCATTGGTTTTTTTTTGAAACCTGTAATACTACAGCTTGAAAATTAGAAGTTGAATTTAGAATTCAAATAAAATTTCTAATAGAATTCTATATAAAATTAGAATATTAGAGGTTGAAAAAGTCAGCCACCGTACTACTTAGGCTACAAAAATTCGGTGTAAAGTGGAATCACTGCACGTACGAGTTCCGAAAATATTTGTATAGAAAATAAAACGTCTAAAACGATATTAAGAGTGTGACTCGGGTCTTAGAAAAAATATTTGTATGAACTTTTTTTGTGGTAACGAAAGAATATGCAATGTTGGATACTCGTTAATAAACCCTTACAGCAGCATTTTCAATAAATTTCAATTGGGTCGCTAACCACAACAAGGTACGAATAGAAGGCTGGAATAGTGCAAGGCGGTGGATTTTGTGAAGTTTAAATTTTGATTTTTGTCAGTCTGATGTAATAGCTAAAAATTATAGTCTGTTTGTTAGGCTTTCACGGTCGGCATCATAATTATTAAAATTGTTATCCGGGCTATACTGTGGTTGACTGACATACGTCTTGTAAGCAGTTTCAAAGACCGTTCACTGAAGATGCCCTGCAGAGGTGATGCCGAAACGTCTGATTACATTAATAACATTAATCAGCATAAAGATTTCCGAATAGCCCACCGCTTTCAGCATAAAGGCCACCGCCTTAAAGCCCGGATAATAATTTAAATAACTAAAAATTATAGATACGACAATGTTTATTCGCAGCTTTAAAAATTTAAATTTATTACTTTGATTTTATCTAATAATAAATGTATTTCACTTAGAGTGAGACAGTTCTGTAGCTCAAGAAGCTTATTAGGGTTTGAACACCTTCACACTGGTTGTGTTAGACAGGGCCGCCGAGAGGGGGGACAACCGGGGCAGTTTGCCCTGGGCCCCGTCCCCGAAGAGGGCCCCCGACGCCTAAGTGCATCCCATCAGAGATGGGAATGGGATTGGAAATGACAATTCACGATCAAGCTAGCAAAAATGAAATTAGTGAATAAGCATATCCCTCCATTCTACCTCGAAAACAAGATGGAGTGCAAGAATAGAAGCAATTAGTCCTCTTACTAAACACTATAATGACGTATTGTCAGCGCTCAATGAATTGGAAGAACTTGACTTATCAGCTGAAGTTCAAGCAGACGTCAATGCGTTAACTGAGTGGATGAGTTCTTACGAATTTGTTATTATCACCACAGTTTGGTACAAACTGCTAAAATGTATCGACATTAGAAATAAAATTCTACAAAATCCCAAACTTTGCCTACCAGACGCAACAGATAGCATAAGAATATTCAATTTTTGAGGAATTCTTGGCACCAACTTCTTGAAGAATCGAAAAACATAACTATAGAGTTGAAAATCAATCCACAGCTAAAGTAATCCAGATTACGGAAGAAAACAAGATTTCATGACACAGGTGTTGAGGACAAGGAGCACACTTTCAAGTTGCCTGAAGAAAGACTTACAGTATAAATTTTCAACCCGGCCTTAGACATTCTTTTGAGGCAACTGAAAGACTTGGCAGAAAGAATATCAGAATTTTCAAGACTTTTTCGCCGATTGACTCCACATACTGCAAAAGAACAGAACACGGTTCGAATGAAGAAAATGGAAATTCCAAGAAACAACATGTTTTCCGTGACAAAGAGATACAAAAACAAGCTGAAGAACTTGCATCAGCTTATCCTTCAGACTTGAAAAAAGATGAACTGAGTGCTGAGCTTTCAGATTTTTACAAAGTTCGTAAAGAGTCAAAGCTATGTGTAAGTGGTCATATTTCTTCAGCTCTAGAGCTTTTGAACATGATTTTCGAAAAGGGATTGGAGTCCATCTTTCCTCAAATCTGCACGGCTCTTCGTTTGCTGATAGTGGCACAAGTGACTGCTGCATCTGGCGAGAGAGCTTTTAGTAAACTTACGAGGATTAAGAACCGTTTGCGGTCAACAACAAATGAGGACAGACTAAATCACTTGTTAATGTTAAGTATTGAACACGAAATCGCCGACAGATTTTCTTTTGAAAATGTAGTAAATAATTTCGCTGCAATGAAGGCTACAAAAAAAAGTTTTTAATTTTCACTACTGTCCAATGTTAGGTTTTTGCGCTTTCTAAGCTTGATATTCAGCATTTGTTTTTTTTTCATAAAACATTTAAAATTGCATTGCTAAACTGAAAGATGTAAGTTAAAAGCAGTTTCTTTGAAAAAAATATTAAAAAGAGCTTGAAACTAAGAATTATTGTTTATGTATAAAAGTAAAAATTACCTCTGTATGTATTAATAAAACTTACTTTAATTTTTTTAAATGTTTTAATTTGCCCTGAAATAGTTGATGGGACAAGGGACAAGTATTATCAATTAGGGAATCGTTTGGGAGGGTAGGCCTGGTATAGGCTATAGGGCTAAAATATTAAAGAATGTGGAATGCGGAAGAGTGGCAAAGGTTGGTTAGGCCGTTGGGGTGGGAAGTGATAGCTGGTGGGAGCCCCCAATAACCCCACGGAATTTTTTTTAATCCGACCCATGATGCCATCGACGCCGAGAAAAAATTCAGCCAGATTTTAAGCCACAACTAATCGACTTCTTAGACTAGAATAAATCATTTTATTTTATCTGTCCTCTACGGTAGAACATAAACGATTGACTTCAGTCCGACTAGAAGCTTACACGCGTGTACACGAAGCGTTGTGGTTGTCGCCACAAAGGAATTACTGCACACGAATCATATATAAGCAAATTCCAATCCCCACGTATCAGAATCACTGTACATTTATAAAATCGCGTACAAAATGAATTCCGCGGTTGTCGAGGGATTACTGAATTCTATTAACGAGATACAATGTTTTCATTATTGGGCTATAATAAAATTTTAAACGCAAAGCAACAACAACTCACGGAATGCGTGTAAGCTAAAACAGAATGTCAGACGGTCACGGAATACAATTTGTTGTACACGGACATACCAACAGCGGTGGTACCTCCTCGTACTGAGCGCGTAGTTATTGCCTTCAGTCGTCAGACTATATCTGCTCATCTGTTTACCGTACGGAGTGGAGTCGTGTTAGACAATGACAGCGGCAATTCGGTCAGCTTCTTTACGTTTGCCCCCTTCGATACTACACTATCAGTACGCCGTTATCAGAGGTAACGGAAGCGGTAGTGGTTTGCGCTGCTCCACTTCGAGCGGAATAATTTTTAGCTCCTCACGTAACCGTACGCTGATAGGAGGGCAATTTTCTGCTATCGGTGTTTCCTGTCGGAATGTTAAGCTTTCTCGCTTCGTAACGATAATAACGGACATTCTGAATAGGCTGGTTTTTAAATAGGCTTTCTGTTTTTGAACATACTGAATATTTAAATGTGTTGGAATGCCGTGAGCCCCCCCCCAAAGGAAATAATTGTACACACGCACTTTACTTTCCATTGAGTTCTTAGACTTTCACGGCCGACGTTAATATCATAGAGACGGTTGAATGCCAGGCTGTTAGGTCGTGGTCTCATCTTTGAAGAACCAAACGTTTCGGGCTCACCAGCGGAGGCCATCTACAGCGGTAAAGAGTACCACCAGATAGATGTTCGCCGTAAACAGCTCATGTTTTCGTTCATAGAAGGGCCCTTTATATACGAGGGCAGCACGATGTAAATTCACATGACAGTACGATGTAATTTGGAATTTGGTCCATGCTGTTTTCCAGCTTACATCGTGTTGCAATGAGAATTTATATAAGGGGCGCTTCTATGGGATGGTTTGACTCTGTACTGTACCTAATAGCACAGCATTCAACCCTCTCAATAATACACTTTCCATTGTTCACTTGACTCATATTATTGGATTTTTTTACTGAAAACACGCCACGAAAAAATTTTTAAAAGCAATAAAAATCTACATCGATGAACTGTAAGTAGAAATCGAAAGGGAAGCATCCAAATAGTAAGGAAATGATTCGTGGTGTTTGTAAACCCAACTGACCCCTTTACCAGCGTATACGTGGACCAAAACGGACACCTGTTGAGTCTCTAAATAATTTACAGTTTCAAATCTTGTTTACCGAGGATAATAAAGCTTGCAATGACGAACTTACATAATATTTTTGGACATTCTATATGAATTTATTGGACAAAGTGGGAGATATGACTACGACACTGAGAAGAGAGAACCAAAAAAAAACAAAAAAAAAACAGCCGAACAAATCTCTATCTGGATTGAATTGCTAGTCGATAGACAGGGAAAAGAATATTCTACAGTATAGTTGAAAACCCAGGGATGTAGCGGAAATGCGGCCACATAGATGTGTATTTTATTATTTAACTGCTACCAGTAGCCGTATAAATATAACTGTAAAAACCCGTTAATGTTTATATATGTATACGCTTGAGTAGGACTATAGTGTAAGGACCAGATGGGGTCCGCACTACCAAAAAGGTTGAAAAACGTTGATGCAAGTTAATGGAGAAGTATGGGAGTGACCCAGTCTATATCAGCAAGTTAACAGTTTGATTGTTTTTTCAGTCAATACAGCACAAATAATTTTTTATTATTGGGAAAAATGGAGTCTTGTAATACCTTTTTAAACAATTTCTTTATGCCTTTATGAAAATCAACAGTTCAGAAAACTTCAGGAAATGTTTTACGTTACTTCCCTAATCAGTATTCAAAGAGGGTGCCTGTTACATGGTCAAAGGAGGGATGGAAAATGACATCAGGTCGTTAAAACTCTTAATGAAGGCATTCAACCCCTTCTTCACGTCATCCCAATAACGGATATAAATTTATGTTTACTACCCCAGGGTTAATTGCCAGGGTTTATTTAAACGAATCTATTGTACAATTTACAACCCAGACATTCCTTATTTTCAATTATTAATTTTCTCTTCAATTCAAATCACTTTACTTTTTCAATTCAATTTAAATCAATCAATTCTATTTACTCTTTCAGTAACATCAGATTTTGTATGGTTAACAAAGTTAGTGTCCGATTTTATGGTTTTTACTTAATTTATGATGTAGTTCCTACAGTAGGTTAGCAATTAGTCAATTTTGCTAATAAAACGTGGCTGTTTCAGGAAAATTTGAATTATACAATCTTTGTAAGTTAAGCAGTAAGACTATGTAGTACTCTTACGTTGTCTTACGAAGTCCAGAATTAAGTGACACGATTAATTACAACAGTTAAAATAAAATGTAAACATTCTGCTAAATTACGAACAACAAATATTTAAAAACAAAAATAAATAAAAGCTGAGAAGATGCGAAGAAAAACATACACCTTAATTTTAGTTTAAAATTTTTTGAAGTTACTTTTCACTTATACAGTTAACTTTACATTTTTATGAAAACTGTAATAATTACACAATGCGTAAACGAGGATTAAAGAAAAATTATTTCTCAATACGAATTTCAATGGTACACAGCCGTCACTATATCACCGCCTCTCTTACCAGAAACTTCAAATTCCGATAAGACGGAAAAAATTCAGTCAACTATGCCAAAACACACGCACACAAAGCCCTGTTACAATACAATGGTATAGAGTTAATACCGTATTTGATAGTGTATCAAACAGGCTACTTACTAAGCGTGTTACGTACGGTAATAAACAGAAGTGGAATTAACTGCCGCTCAGACTTACCTAGAAAAAGAAAAACAGAAAGTTATTATTGTCACTATTAACAAATAATAGAATTAATTAGCAAGTAGAAATAAATCAACAAATTGATAAATGTATATGGTGACAGAAAACCTATAAGACCGAAACGTTTATCAGAAATATAACCTGATTATTCTTATACGGCTAACATCAGGTCTCTCAATGCTAGTTCATCTATCGTTCCTACTTAATGTTTCAGAGTTACATTATATCAGCCTATTACCCAGTTACCACAGAGTAAATGACATAATTATATATCTAAGGTCAGTTATTTGTTTATATATATTTGTGTAATTAACTTATTACATCTTGACATAATTATATATCTAAGGTCAGTTATTTGTTTATATATACGTATATTTCTGTAATTAACTTATTACATCTCTTAAAATCAAGAGAAATATTTCTTATCCGTAAGGTTCCTATAATGTAAGGACCAGCTCATTCGCTTCCAAAACTAGAGTGGTTTCGTCTGAGCGATCGTCTCAAACGAAATCGAATCTTAAGCACTGGAGATGTACCCAGGCATTTTCCACTTAAAGATACCATTTCGCCGACGGGCCATGACATTCTCACCTCTTTATTAGGCGACTGCTTTGTTTTATTTTCGAGTCACAGTTTCCAGAGTCCCATGGCTTCGTCATTACTGTAAAAAGCTCCTTGTACCAGGTGACTGCGTATGTAAATTTCTAGCCGCAGACTCGGCCATTCCGTACATAACCTGTATAATTTAATTAAACAGAACGTGTAATGGTGTTTCATAAAACCTGCACTATAGAAACAGTGTACAGTCGTAAATACGACACCGACGGACGCGAACGTCGAAGCCTACCAAAGTGGGCCTATCAACGCATTATGTTGCAATTACTATAACAAGCGCCTCCAGAATCGAAAGACGTTTTGGTATTCCGCCAAGACTTCATAATATGCTGGTTGCTGCGGTCTAATTCTCACCGCCTCTGCTGGCGCATTTCATATCTCAATCTTAGCCTCAAGAGATTTCTGTAGCTAACGATGTAACCTGCCGTTTTATTCTGACACCTTTGGCGCGTGAATTCCTCGTTAGTCATCAATTTACAGACGATTGTTGGTCGTCACTTTTGTCGACTGTTCAGTTGTTCGTAACTGATTACAGTAATCTTTTAAAGAAAGTTAAAGTCTTACTCCTTTTCGTACCCTTGACGGAGTCTACAGTCTACGTAGATCAAACTACATTACTTTAGCTATAAAGTACACAAGTAGGTAAATGTGACTAGGATTCCCTTTAGACTGCCATTGTCGACCCCAACTGACGATAGAGGGTGCTACTGAGGGTTCCCGCAGAGTAAATTACATACATTGTAGCTAAGGTCAGTGATTTGTTTATCTATATTAGTGTAATTAACTTATTACATCTCTTGAAGTCAAGACAAGTATTTCTTATCCGAAAGCTCAGAATAATCTTACTGAAGTCAGATTAGACGTAGTTATAAACGATACACCGGGAGATGAATTGAAAGCCAAGATACCCGTTAAAAATGGGTCAGTAGACTACTGCGTCATCCGCACTCTCCAATATCTTTTATACTCTTTAAGTGCGTATTATTCAACTTTTTCTGGCCAGTTAACTCTTCGTTTGTTAGTTTTTTGTTTGTGTGCCTGCCTATCTATTTGCACCTGCATACACACCTATCACATATATGTGTTCGGGAGCGCGCGCACACACCATGTATAAATAATTACAAGTAAGAATAGCAAAAAAAATGAACACCTTGAAGATGGCACAGATGAACACGATGTCGTAACGCAAACAAAATCAGGAATTCTGCCCGAAATAAGTGACAACACATGTGACAAAAAATTACACACAAGCGTGCACGCACTCACTAATTTATAAAATTCTTGTACAGTTTATTCACCCGCCTTTGGCCATTCAAATCACCACTCACCTATACGACGCATCAAAACTAACCTATACTATTTGCGTCTTGTAAAAACAAGAGTTGACCTTCCGTATTTCCGTGTTGAAAGAGACGCATAAAAAAAAGTAAAGAACTGAAAAAAAAGCCTAGTAGCAGTCAGTTTTTGCATGAGACAAAGACACTGTGATTCATTCGTACGCAGTTTCCGTCTCAATCTTCTCCCTGTCTCGCCACTCATTAAAGTCCGTAAAATTTTCAGAACACTCTCAGCTAATTCCTCATTACATCTTATTTTCTTCTCATTCTATTAGCAGTGAAGATTACCATCCCAAAAAATAAAGAAACAAAACCTACAACTAGTTCTTACACGAGACAAAGACGATATGATTCATTTCAAAGGTAAATGCATCGAGTCTCATTCTATTTGTCTTTCTCTTCTCTCGGCCCCCGTTCTCATTAAGCTTCTCGCATTCTCTTTAACTCATCAATCTTTCCACCACTTCCTCTGTCTTGTCTCGCTCTCTTTTCATTATCACAATTTCTACGCAGCTGTTCCGCAACGTACTCGACTTTCCCAATTTTCATTACCGGGACAAATTAACTGTAAGGCCGGGGCAATTTTGTCTGGAAGCCCACGCCGCGTCACTAACACAATTATACAGAGTTTTTCAAAATTCTGGCAAACTTCCAGCCCGTCGCGTTACACTATCGCGTTATATTGTATGACAACCACTTTACGCCTTAGGCCGGCCGACAAGGATATATTTCTCTCGATCGTTTCGTATCATTATTCTCTTTTACTACGGGCAGGAAACAAAGAAAACCTCCGCGCGTTTCTGATCGTAGGAAATTAATGTACGCGAGGTCGCCTCGGGCGGCACATAAATTACCCGCTCACCCAAATTACGAGGCTCAGCCTAACAACGCGAAACGCGCAACACAACTGACATATAAACAAATGTTTACGAACTGATATTTAGATTAAGTAAACTGATTGAAAATATTTTTTGAAATTAATTTTTGTTTCTCAACTGACATGGCTGTTCAACGCACTTTTAAGTGTGCAGGGAGTTTTGAGTGAACGCCTTTGATTGTACTTTGTACCGATAAGTGTACGCGCAAGTTGATCACACCCATTGCCTTTTTTCTTCACTTCTAGTTTTCTATGTTCCATAAAACATAAACGTCTTTTTCGAAGACGAAAGTGTTCGCATAAAGACGTAAGGTGCAACAAATATATGGTGCCTGTTTAACTCATGGCTTAGAAACGTAAATTTGTAGCTACATTATACAAAGTTTTCAGTGAGTAACTCTGAGCTAAAAAAACGTTTTTCCGTTTTTTCACATGAAGCCATTTTATTATAAATGAACCTGGAAATAAGTCAATAGTGGGTCACTTAAAAAGTGACGATATCACGCGAAAATCTAAAGTTTAATTAAAAATTCTGAGTATACAGATATTATAGATATAATACTGCGTTTCGACAAAAATGAAAGCATCCACAGGGCTATCCAAAGTATTTGAACGGGCGATTTTACCCTTTTCCGATTACCTTCTATTCCTTTCCTACTCCTCGTTCCCAACTTCCCTTTTTGTCACTCAGTCACAAATTTTGAGGGCCGTGCGGTCTGTGGCACTGTAGGATGTGCAGCTTGGATATATAAGACACGAATCGCAAGAAGTGTAGGTATTCGGTTCGGTCAGTCAATGGCGAAAACGTTATGAGAGAATTTCATGCTTGCGCATACGCAGTGAAATCAGTGTCCACTGCACATCTGCGAGCTGATTCATATATATATTGCAACAGTAAAAATGTATAGGGTACTGTGCATTGCACAACTAGTTAAAATAATTAATATAATTTAAATAAATAATCCATATTGTTAGTAATAATAATAATTCAGCTTTCAATCTGAACTGTAAAGTGAACAACAAAATTGCATGCTTTGGACAGGTTGGTCACGCCACTCAGCTGCGTCTGTGTGTACACGTGTATCTTACGTGTGTATGTGAGACCAGTTGATTTCTGTAAACCGTCACCCCTAAATAAACATTAACAAATATATGAATTATTTAAATGGTGATAAATGTATATGAGATATCACAAAACCAAAGACGCCACAGTGTGTATAATATAAAGACGCACGTGTGTATTGAAAGATGGTGCGAAAATAATAAAAAGTGCGAATACAGTGAAAATAAACATAAATAAAACCCATAATAATTAAGATAACGAGAAACGGTTTAAACACAGTTGTACACATAAAAATTACCGACCAGATGAATATCGGGTAATTTGCAAAAGACTTCGCATGTTGCGAAGACAAGTGAACAAAGTGAGTGAATAATCGTGTTTGTAAAAGGACGCCACGACAAACCTATTCCTGCAGAGAATTGTCGAAACATGAATTTTTCGCCCTAGACTATAAATACGCGAGGCACATCAGCCTTGTTCTTTTTTTCTCGTTCAACCACAGTGGCAGCCGGAGGCTCTGCCCAACGACTTCAACACTTTCTCGTTCTACTACAGAGGCAGCCGGAGGCTCTGCCCAACAGCAACTCTTTTTCGAATACAGTGGCAGCCGGAGGCGATGCTTGACAATATCATCACTTTCGTGACACCACCGCTGCAGCCAGAGACCATTACGGGGAACAAGGGAGCAGCACACTACATGGCATAAATTCCAGACGTAGAGGACGAGTCATCGGACTTCCGAGAGGACCAGGAGGACGAAGAAAGGATCCAGGACTTCACGACTACGCAGGATTCACAACATCAAGGACCAGGAGAGGTACGCTGAGGAACCGCTACAATTAAGGTGAAAGAAAGCCATGTATTCCTCATAACAAAAGACTTAATCAAAGACAGATAAACACTGTGAAAAGAAAGACAATAATTTCTAAAAGTGTAATTTATAACTTGTAAATACAAGTGATAAATACTTGTAACATATAAGTGATAATCTCGTATTACACATAGACATAATATACACTCTTATACTATAATAAACATTTGTAATTATATAATATTGCTCTCGGCTTGCTCATTACTATGATAATTATTAGATTATCTAATCTCTTTTTAATAATCTAATTTCTTTTGATTATACTGCATATGCATTGCTTTGTTTTTTAATAAAACTTTACTATTTACTTTTATATTAATTTAAATATCATTGACTAAGTTATTGATTCAAAATTATAGTTTCATACTTTTAAACAGTACTCTAATTACTACCCAAATACATTTTCAAAATATATTAATTCATCTTTGAATTAGATTGTCTTTCTTTTTTTTTATATCGTTAATTATATTGTCTTTATGTGAGTCTTTGTTTTACAAATACATGGTTGTTTTTCACCTTATTGTCGTGATAA
Source organism: Magicicada septendecula (assembly GCA_034769895.1). Lineage (NCBI taxonomy): Eukaryota > Metazoa > Arthropoda > Insecta > Hemiptera > Cicadidae > Magicicada > Magicicada septendecula. The sequence continues at coordinate 140,939,126 of CM068367.1, read as the reverse complement.
ATAGGCAGCGTATCCTCTTCGGTCCTAGGTCCTCGATCCTGGATGCTCCTCTGTAGTCGTGTAGTCCTGGACTCCTTGATCCTCGTCCTTCAGATCCTCTCCGCCGTCCGTCGCCTCGTCCCGTACGCTGGATTCTATTTCATGTACTTGGCTGCTCCCTCGTATCCCGTCATGGCCTCAGGTTGCAGGTGCTCTCACGAAAGTGATGAGTAGTCGTGAAGAACCTCCGCCTGCTGCTGTGGTTGATAGACAAAAGTTGTTATCGTGGGGCAGAGCCTCCGGCTGCCACGGTAGTTGTACGAGAAAGAGAATTAAGTTAGTGCGTCTCGAGTATTTATACCCTAGGGCGCAAAAATCATGTTTCGACAATATTCTGGAGGTCTGAGTCTGTCGTTGGCGTCCCTTTTTAAACACAATTCTTTTCACATTTAATTCGCTTCTCTTCGCGATATGCGAAGTCTTTTGCAAATTACCCGATATTCATCTTGTCGGTAATTTTTATGTGTTAACCAACCGTTTTTCCCTATCTTAATTAACATAAGTTTTATTTATATTTATTTTCACTATAATCGCACTTTTTATTCTTTTCGCACTATTTTTTATACACATGTGCGTCTTATTTTTATACACACTGTGGCGTATTTGTTTTTGTGATATTATGCACACATTCTTTACAATTTAAATAATTCATATAATTAATAGCGTTCATTAAGGGGTGACGCTTTGCAGGAATTGACAGGTTTCACACACGCGCGCGCGCGCACGTAAAATGCATGTATACACACAGACATAGTGGAGTGGCGTGATTAACCTGTCGCAACATGAAATTTGGTCGTTCCTTTTACAGTTCAGATTGAAAGCTGAATTATTATTATTATTAACAATATGATTTATTTATTTACTTTTATTAATTATTTTCATTAATTTATGCAATGCACAGTACCCTATACATTTGTACTGTTGCAATATATATATTAAAATTTATATATAATATATATATATAAATATTATATATTTTCTTTTACTCTCCAAAGATTTTATAAAATGCTTGTGAATATCGGCAACAGTTTAATGACGACACACGAATGGCTCAGAAATGATACGAACTAGTAGACTATAAAATAGCCGCACAGGTGAGCGTATGGTTTTTCTTTCATTTCGGACAGTGATTCGTAACTCCTTTCACGTGGCTCTACGGAAAATATCTCGTTCCAAAGTTTTTAGGGTTAACAGTTAGTTAACGTTACCTCCTTTAGAGGTTATGTTACTTTACGTTTGACAGGCTTGTAAAGTAAATGTAGGGCGTATAGGCCTACATCAGGTTCCATTGTAGAACACAACAACAACGTGGCTACTTACTACGCCTGTAACTTCGTCACAAGCTGCTTAGACAACGCAGAAACTTCGAACCTGACGACGCCCTGCTTTGGAAACGAGCGCGCTCATCGCCGGAGTACCCAGTCTCATTACTACTATCGTACATACAATAATACGAGAGTAAGTCAATAAGTATCCACAATTTTGTTATAAACGTATGTAGGTTGGTAGTACCACTTAGAACAGCGAAGAACCGTGTACAGTGATCCGGATTTTGTGGTCTGAAGGTGTATCACGAGCCGAAATCCATAGAAGACTTTCAAAACAATATGGGGATAATGTTTTACCACAGCGAAGTGTATATGAATGGATCGAAAAATTCAAAAACGGTCGGAAAGGTCAGGATTCCCAACCTCTTCCACCACTGATGCCATTATTGAGTAAGATAATGCCATGATTCACACCAACCGAAAAGTGACTATCGAAGAGGTTTACCACCTATAAATTAGTCATGGTTCTGCATATGAAATTATCCATAACAAGCTCGGCTTCCGAAAAGTCTGTGCAAGACGAGTCCCAAAACAGCTGACTGAAGAGCACAAGCGCAATCGTGTGCCCATCTGTCAACGCTTACTGGGCAGCTATGGTAATCAAGGTGAACATTTTTGGAAGCGAACAGTCACTGGAGATGAAACGTAGATCCACCCCTTTGAGCCTGAAAGGAAACGCTAGAGCACAGAATGGAAACAACACTCCAGTCAAAAATAAATTTAAGAGTCAATCGTCTGCAGGAAAGGTAATGCTCACAGTATTCTGGGACTCACACGGGCCAATACTGCAGTAGTACTTGGGATCAACAGTAAATAGTGGCCAAGTTACAATGAGATGCTGTCCAATGAAGTGAAGTCTGCTATTCGATCCAAACGCTGATGCCTTTTGCCGGAAGGAATGTTTTTGTTGCATGACAACGGGCGCCCACACTGTTCGAACTCCTGAGAAATTGCCTTTTGAGGTGTTGGAGCATCCTGCATCTCCTCCCGTTGGATTACCATCTCTTTGGTCAACTTACAGATGCATCAAGGGGCAGTTGATTCTTCAGAGACCAAGAAGTGAAGGAACGGGTGCTCAGCCAAAAACTTTTTTTCTGTGGACATAAGGAAGCTTGCGCAACATGGACCCAGTGTATTGAAAAGAAATGAGAGTATGTTGAAAAATGAGCTAACTGTCAGATTTGTACTGTTGTTACAATAAATTATAAAAATTGTTTGCAGATACGTATTGACTAACCACCGTAATTTCTGTTTACTAATACTGTATTATATTTGGTTAGTGTTAAGTTCATATGTCGTCACTAGCCACTGATAACATCGCTTACGTATTGAAATATTAAACAGAGAAACGTACTTTGTTCTGTGTAACTGTACGATTTTCTCCAGGAACGGGATTCACTTACTTCAAATAAACCAACGTCGCTAATTTCACACATTCAACTTCACGTTTACACGTTTTCTGGGATCAATTATATACAGAACAGTCGAGGACTTACTGTATGCAACGCACCACCACACGACTTCCTGCATTCTATACGCGCGACAACATCGTAAACTCTGATTAAATTTTACACAAACGCCCATGTGTGTGCTTTTATAATGACCATAAAAGAGATTTATCGACACAATTATTGTTATTAAGCTGCGCTGTTTACGTTGTACGGCCTTGTAAAACACCGGATAATTATCTGCTTTTCCGTACGCTCGCTGGCTAGCGAATATCCAATTAATTAGAATACAAAAATCACACACACACACACACACACACACACACACACACACACACACACACACACACACACACACACACACACACACACACACACACACACGTATAAGGTAGAAAATTATACTTACTACGGCAATTATACGTAATTATGCGGCGTAGCGCGATACGCGCACTCGCGCTTTAGATTTAAAAGGCAGTCATTTTAAAATGAAACATAAAACAAACTACTGTTACTTTAAACGGGCGCGCGCGTGTGTAAGCGTAATAAGCGTTAATTAAAACCGATAGTAAAAATTCCTGCTGCTACAAATTTCATTTTTATTTTTTTCAAGTTTAATTGCAGAAAATTACAAGTTGTACGATGTTTTATCGGTTAGGTAGACAATACTCTAGAATGAGTATAACTCCGCACGTACAAGACAGAATGTGCAGAACGCTACGGTATGGAATCGCTTATTATTTTGTAAAAGCGCGCGCGGTAACTTTCGCGCATGCCACCACCGCACCTTCCTTTCGTTCGACAGATGTTACTCTCGTTTGCAACCTCGGACTGTAAAAACTGAAGTCTGACGAATTCATGTGTCAACAGTATTGCGCCCAGGTTTTTGCAACCGGTACGCGGGAGATAATTCTCGATAACATCAAGTAGCGTTTCTCAGAAAATTTCGTAATCTATTTCGGGAAACGGAACAAAACACTTCAATAATAAAAAAAGAAGGTGAAGCAAAAGCGATTAATAAATATAATATGGCGTTTTCCTTTCATCTTTTTTTTCGTAAAATAACAATATTTGATAAAAACGTTAGTTTGGCAAATCGTTGAGATAAGAACTGTTTACACAGTTGGCACTACAAGACTATAGACGCCTGAACTTGGCACAATAAATTTCCATTTTATACTGACCCTAAGCAAGTATTCCACTCAAAGAACCGATTTTTTTTTGGTATCCAATTTTAAACATTCAAAAATAGACGTTGTAAACTGTTCACACCAAGATGAACGTGACGGCTATAACGATTAATTGACGGGCTGCTAGGCCGTGGTCTTAAGTTTTGATAACCATACGTTTCGGCCTCACCAACGAAGACCACCTTCAGTGGTAAAAATGTGTATCGCAGATGTTCGTCTTAAATACCCTAGTATTGAGGCATAACATGACCTAGCATCCTTACAAACATGCTGTACATTCATCGGTTTGTTTTTAAATTTGTGTACGAGAACTATACTCAACGAATTGGATGGAGCCAGAATTACCACTCAGCATCATATGAGGAAGTCCCATTTTCACTAGAATGAACGAAACGTTTGGCGATCACCACGATAATACACGTGTTAACTGAAAAATAGTGACAGTCCTACTTTTTATTACGAAAATCACGAAAGTCTGCGCTGAGATTATGTACATAAATGTATTTGCAGCAAGAAAAATTACTGATTTAATAAACACTTTTCGAGGTTGAGATTCAACAGGGTGATCACAAATGTTCTCCAAAATTAAAAGTACTGAGTATTTATGAAATTGATAATAGTCTGATTGGGACATGTGGAATAATGCTGTAGATAATGGACAGGAAAATGTCAAGAATAACATGCGGACCGATAAAGGTGAGTAACGTATGGAGACCAAGAAAAAATGTGAAGTTTGAGGGTGATAGGACGCGAAGACATTGTATGACTAGACTAGCCAAATCTACGCCGGTCGGGGCAAGTACGTAGAATAGGGGCGAGTAAAACATCCAACTTGACACTAGGTACCAAAGCAGACGGATCTAAAGGAGAAGGAAGCCCATGGAAGCTGCAGGATGTAGAAGAGGATCTGAGGACGATTTGCAGGAGAAGAGCTTAAGAGAGGCGGATAATGGCAGAACATTCTGGGAACAGACAGCTTCAGTTAGATGGGAGAAAACTGGTGAAGAGAGAAAGTTTGGAGAAGGCAGGTTATAGTGGAGACAATGTCCCAAACGTAGAGTAGCACTAGTACAATCCAATGTAATATTGAATAAGGTATACTATACAATAAAATGAAGAGGAAAAGAGAGGATGGTAAAAGAAGGGGAGGAAGTTCACGAAAAAGATAAATTGCTGATAACTTTTTGGATTAAAGCGATGTTCTGGCACTCGTATGTATTACAGTTCAACAAATATCAAACTCTCGTCTGAAGAAATTAATCACCACAGTAGACAGGTTATCACAGCAGTCATCGACCGCCATATGTACACCGTACGTTCCCACATAGTTTCCAGTTCACAAAAACACTGAACTTCACTCATCAAAACACTTCTTTTTTCTTCAACATTAAACAGTCCGCCCGCAGCCTTCTACGCCACTCAAAGCGGGCTTGTTCTCCCCCGTGCGAGTTACGCAGTATGTTTAAATTAGAAACCCCAACGCTTCTGCTCATTTACCCGTTGACTAATTACCTCCGAACTTGTATCACGTGTCCCACACATCGATGAACTGACGACGGAGTGAAACGGTACATAAGCGCTTGTTTACAAACACCAGATACATTTCTTAAAATTAGTGTATAAAGACAAGCTGTTTCCAACGGACTGACTGATTCTTGTAAATAATAACAACTATATTCCCAAGTTTAAACGTAGTGTAAGCAACATATCAGCTCCGCGCTTTTTTCATATTTTTGCTTAACGAGGCAGATTTACAGAGAATAATGAACTGCCCAACACTCGTTTTTCAATATAGCACTGTAATACAGTTTTATTTATTGAGATCTGCAATTTACTTTCATCCTCTAAACCGACAGACGTACCAAAATCGGAACAAATATTCGTTGCGCGTAAAGCTCGCGCCTCCTCGCATCCACATTTAACAACATATCTTATACAACATACTCTTATAATTCAGTTACAAGGAATATATACTCTTTCTCATATTACAAGGAAAAAAAACTTATCAGTTGATTCTGTTTGACCGATTTGTGATTTGTTTTAATATAATGAAGAGCATTAGTGTAGTACACGGCTGCACCAGTCAGAAATACTGCAATTAGAGTTGAAGAGTTTGTTTATATACTTATGTCCGCAAAAAAACTACGGATTGAAATATTATAAGTGTTCATAATTTTAACAAAAAGTTGTGTTCTTACGGAGCTGAAACTAATGTTTATAAACTGGTATTCTGAACGTCCAGGTGGTCCTCAGTAAATTTTCGGTTCGGCGGGCGAGATCGATAAGATGGTAACGTAGTAAACGCTATAATTCGCAATAGCGCCCATCACAGTCGATTTTGCTCTACAATTTTCGGATCGGCGGGCGAGATCGATAAGATGGTAACGTAGTAAACGCTATAATTCGCAATAGCGCCCATCAGAGTTGATTTTGCTCTACAATTTTCGGATAGGAGGGCGAGATCGATAAGGTTGTAACGTAGTAAACGCTATAATTCGCAATAGCGCCCATCACAGTCGATTTTGCTCTACAATTTTCGGATCGGCGGGCGAGATCGATAAGATGGTAACGTAGTAAACGCTATAATTCGCAATAGCGCCCATCAGAGTTGATTTTGCTCTACAATTTTCGGATCGGCGGGCGAGATCGATAAAATGGTAACGTAGTAAACGCTATAATTCGCAATAGCGCCCATCAGAGTTGATTTTGCTCTACAATTTTCGGATCGGAGGGCGAGATCGATAAGGTGGTAACGTAGTAAACGCTATAATTCGCAATAGCGCCCATCACAGTCGATTTTGCTCTACAATTTTCGGATCGGCGGGCGAGATCGATAAGATGGTAACGTAGTAAACGCTATAATTCGCAATAGCGCCCATCAGAGTTGATTTTGCTCTACAATTTTCGGATCGGAGGGCGAGATCGATAAGATGGTAACGTAGTAAACGCTATAATTTGCAATGGCGCCAATCAGAGTCGATTTTGCTCTACAATTTTCAACCCGTAGTCCTCCACATACAATTAACCTCCTTCCTCAAATTATAGGAAATCTCCAAAAAGGAATCAATATAAAAACGTAAAAGATTTAGCGTATCACCTTCGTCATCTGCTTGCAAATTTCAATCAAAATAATTTAGCATAGTTTTCGGTGATAATTTTTATGCGAACAGTATTTTTGGTATACTTTGCCCTCTTCCCTTACCACTGAAATGCAATGACGTTAAAGCGAAAGAAAGTTACCACTTTTGAAAGAACGATCAGAATCACAAAATCACAACTCATGTGGAAGCTACGCACTTATTAAATGATCATCAAATATTAAAATTCACACGAAACACACATATGTATAATTGCAAAACATATAAGAGCGTCCGACACAGTGCACTGCGCGAGGCTTACCGGACACTGAGCAAACGCGTGTCTCACCGTGTGTTATCTCATAATCGAATGTAGCGCGGTGTCATATAACGGGTTTGATTTGAAATTTAATTTATCATTAAGTATGCCATCATGAGTATCTGGGTTATAATGTCCACTATAGATTTCAAATTCTTCCCATGCGTCCATATAACGACCCTTACTACAATAATGTAAGCGTATTAAGTTCGTATTAAAATTCGTGTACGAATGGTTCCATGTAATTAAAAGTCGTGTGAAATTAGATTTTATAGTATCTATAGAAACACCTTTATTGATGAGATTATGTGGAGTGTGTTCCCGAAACCTTTTAATAAAAGGTCTCCCCGTTTGACCAATGTAGAAACATTCACAATCATTACATATCAACTTGTATACACCCGTCCTTGACTCTATTTGTGTGTGAACAGCCTGGCGAACCGAATTCCAAAGGCTATTATTGGTTTTGAAAACGGTGGTGAAACCAAGCCTATTAAAAACAGACGTTAGAATTTTGGGCATTATCTCCATGTATGTAGTTGAGATGTACTTATTTTTGGTTTTTATATTATTTAATTGTTTGGATTTCTTAGCCTTGTGTTTCCTAAGAATGTTATCCACCATCCGGCAATCATAACCATTAGCAGCAGCAATATGTTTGATTTGTATTTAATTCATCATTAAAATCGTTAGCCTCGAGGGGGACACTCAAAAGCCTGAGTACGAGACTATTATACGCTGCTAATTTTTGCGAATACGGGTGGTGTGAATCTGCATGTATAGTCACATCGGTGGTGGTAGGCTTTCTATATATTCCAAATTTCAGGTTGTTGTGCTGTTTAGTTATAGTTAAATCCAAAAAATTTAGTTCATTATTTACTTCGGTTTCCATGGTGAACTGGATATTATCATTTACAGCATTCAAGCTGTTTTTCAAAGTGTTTAACTGGCGTGCAGTGCCATTGGAAATCAAAAAGTGTCATCAACATAACGACAATAAAAAATAATGTTATTGGTAAACTTGTGATTATTAAGAAAGTAATTATTCTCATAAGAGTTCAAATAAATGTCGGCCAACAAGCCGGACAACGGTGAGCCCATAGCAACTCCGTCCCTTTGAATATAGTAACGTCCATTAAAAGTAAAATAATTTTGTTGTAAGATAACTCTTAGTATGCAGATTAATTCGTTCATGGATTGTGTATCTAATTTATTGGATTTGATTACGTTATTATACAAGATGTCCAAGGTCTGATTTACGGGAATGTTAGTATAAAGGTTGACGATGTCGAAAGATGCTAATTTGTAAGTGGGTAGCAATTGTATATTTCTTTGTTTATAAAATCCATGCTATTAATTATGCTACGATTATTTTGTAGTTGAATATTATCACTTATTAAAGCAACCAATTTCTTAGCCACCTTAAAACCCGGTGCCGTGGTAAAATTAACCGAAGGCCTAATTGGGACATTGTCCTTATGGATTTTAGGTAGGCCAGTAAGCTTCGGTGCATGGGCATTGATAGGTTTTAAATAGCGACGCGTATGGTCGTCAAACAACTTAGTACAGTTATTAATTGTGGTATTTAAAATTTCTGTAAATGAATCAGTGGGGTCAGTTTTCAGCATTATAATGTTGTTATTGGAAATAAATTCGTCGACTTTACGTGTGTATACATCATTATTTATGACCACTAATGTATGTCCCTTATCTGCCTTCGTTATAAGTGCGTTATTATCTATTAGTTTTGTTTTTATTATCTTAAGAGTTTTGATCTCAGCTCGAGCTCTTAACTGTTTCTGCGTATTCTGAGTATTAGAATTATGAACGTTTATGATATTATTAAATTTATTGTTTATTAAGTAGCGTGATTCTTTTTGGAGATTGGGGTCCTTGATTGTTTTTATAGCGGTTTCAGCACTGATAATTTCACGTGTAACGTGACGTTTATTAGCAGGCGGAAAGTTATATTTTAAACCCTTGTTAAGAAGATTCAATTCATCTTCATCAAATATTATATTAGTAAGGTTAGAAGTACGTGGGTAGAACTGATGTTTACATTCAGGGATGGGATGTCGGTTTTGTGATGCCATCAAATTTTGAAATTTTCGGGTCTGTCTTCTTTTTACATCACGCACGATATCAGTAATGTAAATATTTATCTTATCCATTACGTTATCTATGATGGCAGGATGGATCTGTTGGTATAATTGCAAATGTAATTTCAACAATGTCGTGTTAAGTATGTCTTTCTTAGTGTATAGCGATTTAATTTCCTGTTTGATACGGACGAATTCTGCATGTTTTTTCGTGTTTCTGGCTGCCTTAGTGGTGGATCTGATATGTATGGTGGCATACTTCGGAATTAGTTTGTGTTTAATACATGATTTGTTAAATTTAATATGCGCGTTTGTTTTTAATAATCGAATTTTAATATTTTGGTATTCATATACCGTGCTAGCTTGACTTGCATCTAATTTAAACATTATTATTTATACGGTCCAAGTCACTTTATATAGTAAATAATTTACATTAATTGAAACCGTCCAGTGACTTCAAGGATGATATATTCATGACGCGTTTCGAGTCATATGACTCTTCATCAGACAATAATCACTCACAAGGAGATCATCAAATATTAAAATTCACACGAAACACACATATGTATAATTCCAAAACATATAAGAGCGTCCGACACAGTGCACTGGGCGAGGCTTACCGGACACTGAGCAAACGCGTGTCTCACCATGTGTTATCGCATAATCGAATGTAGCGCGGTGTCATATAACGGGTTCGATTTGAAATTTAATTTATCATTAAGTATGCCATCATGAGTATCTGGGTTATTATGTCCACTATAGATTTCAAATTCTTCCCATGCATCCATTGTAGTAAGGGTCGTTATATGGATGCATGGGAAGAATTTGAAATCTATAGTGGACATAATAACCCAGATACTCATGATGGCATACTTAATGATAAATTAAATTTCAAATCAAACCCGTTATATGACACCGCGCTACATTCGATTATGAGATAACACACGGTGAGACACGGGTTTGCTCAGTGTCCGGTAAGCCTCGCGCAGTGCACTGTGTCGGACGCTCTTATATGTTTTGCAATTATACGCGTACATATGTGTGTTTCGTGTGAATTTTAATATTTGATGATCTCCTTGTGAGTGATTATTCTCTGATGAAGAGTCATATGACTCGAACCGCGTCATGAATATACGTATCATCCTTGAAGTCACTGGACGGTTTCAATTAAGGTAAATTATTTACTATATAAAGTGACTTGGACCGTATAAATAATAATGTTTAAACTACGCACTTATGCTTCTTACTGCACTGATTTTTTTTTTTTACTTATTACACATGTTGCGTAATGGATCCATAAGAGAATCAGATAATGTTGTCAAGTCTGTTCATTCGACCTCACGAATCTCAGTCCGTTCGTAGCTTCCGAACCTCACGGAATATAATGATTTTCTGCAAAGTCTTTAGTTTAATTTGAGTTGTATTACATTCTAGATTCGACGAAATGAACGTCAATTTTGAAGAACGAAGTACTATACGTACTTTACATTTTTCCTTTACTAACTTTTTCTGTTCCTTCGAATACGTTTTTCCTTCTAGTGGATGGAGTAGTATTGCCTCCGTTCGCCACCTCCATTGTCCTGACACTGTGTCCTAAATCTGGGAGTGAAGAGGAAAGATAACGTGTCTATTTACGTGACATGTCTGCAGTACTTTAGACGTCGAAGCCGTTTAAGTATTTTCGTTCCGACCAATATCAACGCCGGTCAATTAACAAGTGTTCTTGGCCTCGGCAACAACCGACGATTACACCCATCTTCCACGAAGACACACCAGGTTAAACGTAACGTGTATTTAAACTATTATACAGTCATTACCATAACACGTATTTAGCCGTTTCAAACAAATGTTTACAAACAATAACACAATGTAAATATAATGTACGTGTGTGTTTGTCGTTAGCATAATCGCTTCGCTTCCTCGGTACCTGATGATTAATACACAACAGGCTCTCTGCTCTAGGAACGCTGCCGGCCCCCACACTGGGTTCGTTAGTCGCTTAACCTTGCATTATTTTGAGACAAAGACGGCGATTACTGGATCACAACACGCATACCAAGTAAATATGTAAATACTTGTTTGTTAATCCACGACAAGAAAATAGGAGGAAAAATAACAATTCGTCCTTTCGTAGACCGAAAATCCGATTAAGGAGACGCTATATTGTGAACAAGTAATGATAGTTATTATCTGAACAATAATTTCCACCAATATCATTAGGGCGGGAATTCGCAAAATTTATGTCACTCGTAGGCTTATCCAAGAACGGAGAGTGTGCTAAGGAAATTAACATAAAAACACACTGAAGTAAATTAATAAAATGTGGAAAGATCGAACAATTAATCAAATTAACAAAGCATGGCAAAATTATTCTGAATCTACACAAAAAAATCGGATATTTCTGTGGTAGAAAGGTAAAATAGACGATACAAGACCTAAGGTAGATGGATCTTCAATAAAATCGGCAAATATCGAGATAAGCAAGAAACGAGCCATTGGGTATATAAAGGTTTTGTCCACACACACATAGCCCAGGATAGAGAGCTCTCGAAAGAAAAATAGGTATGGAAACATATTAATATAACGAAAACTGACAAAGGTACAAGGACAGAACACGATTTTGAAGCAATATTGGAATCGGTCACGAAAAACGTAAAACAACAGATGTCACGACTCTTCTGTAAGAATAATCATCCACGCCAGTAAAGCTTTACGCTCCTGCGTGCGAATCTTTGAGGGGCCACGGAGCTGTACCTCAGACGTACGGCCTGGCCGGGGTGCACTCACCTAATCAGTCGCAAACCACTTGCTCCAACCGTCTCGGCTGCAACCGTCCTGGTTTAGGATTAGCATGTGCTTCCTTACGGGAATCGTCCCCTTTGGCGTGGCAGCGTGTCGCTCCGGCCGGCCGACAGACTACGGCAACTGCGCCTATAGCCAACGCCAGTGTTTCTCAAGTTCCTGGGGCCAAGGCTGCCCTTAGCAGTTGCGACATCGGATACGAACCCAGCTCTACATCCCTGCCCATATCCCTCTAGAACTAAGCAGCAACCTCGTTAATTCACTCACCACATTGTAGAGAACACCGTCTTAAAACGATCTGAAAATGATTTGAAAAGTTGCTTTATAAAACAAATAACATAAAATAACATAACGAATTATTATATTTGTTAAAAGAATTGCGGAAGACTAATTGTGACTTGGATAAAAATGATAAATGAAACTTGAGAGGTTTTATTGTCTAGTGTCCACTTTTGTCCACACTAAAGATTGATGTCCACGTAATAAAACGTTAATAACTTTCCTACATTGCTCGGATCAGACTAAATGTCTATTACCAAAGTTTACTGAAACTCAAGTTCCCAATCTCCATTTCTTACTATCTTGCCTGTCTGCTGGTCTAACACCTCATTCACGCAAGGCCCTCTCAATTCTTTTAATCCGTAATACCTTAGACCTACTTTCTTCAGGGTCCGCGTTTGTCGGGTGTTCACACTAGAATTTTTATTGGAATTCCCTGTTCCGACATTCTCTTTACGTGCCTGTGATAGTTGTCTCTTTGGATATCCTTAATTACGGTATCACTGACATAACACTACCACATCTCTAATTCGTTCGTTTTTTATTTTATGCAGTCGGGATACACCATGTAGCTCTGCGCCGGAACTCCAATTCTTATGCTTCATCACATATTCACTCTTGAGAAACTATCACATTATAACAAGGGGCTCATCTGCCCGCTGTCGGAACGTTGGCAATCGTCCACGTTACATGTACACTGCACAAGTTGTCACAGTGTAGTTATTATTACACGTTTGGCTATCACACACAGACACACACGTAGGCAGGTCGTTTGCCACGTTTAATTATAAACAGGACGGCACCGCCCACGCGGGTCATATATTTTTGTCCCACGGTTTACATTTGTTTCATTTCGGACCACAAAGGACGCGATGTCGTTACCGCGGTGGACGCGTCTTTCCTCGAAATGTGGCCCGATAATGACAACTGCATCATCATCAACAACAACTTCGAACGGTAAATCACTTTTTATTCTTCTTCTTTTTCTCCTTCAGTTACCAATCCGCAGATTGGATTGTAGCAGTTCTCCACATCGATCTGAGGTGATTATATCGTCTAAAATTACGGAGACAAATCAATTTCAATCCTCTTAGATACCTTTATAAGCTATTTCTATAATATAGATTTAACAAGAGTCTGCCCACACACGCTGTGGTATACCATTTAACTTCCGATCGTGTGTCCATCAGAAGTTCGTGTTCTGATGCAAAGTTACGCAATGCTTTCATGGCAATAATTTCAGTTTCACGTGGTAGTACCTTGAACACTGTATACAAACTTTTAACAAATTTTTGGCATTTCAACTGATTGTAATTATATAGCAGAAAATGTAGGACACAGGTGTACGTGGTGTGTCTGGTTTCGTGAAACATAATTCAGCACTTAGTTACACTTGTCGTTACTTGAAAGCAACATTCGACTCATTCCAACACAGTGACGTACGCAATAGAACGTGTGTAATATCTGAAGGCAGAAAATAATGTTTTATAATGTAATGACGATTATTTCAGTTTTATTTGTCTCAAAACACAGGGATATAAAAAAATGAGCCCTACATACGATTCGGTTTTCTCGTTCAGTGACGGTGATGATGATGGTGACGACGGCAACGGTTTGTTCAATTTATTCAATTGGTTGTTACCGATCTTCCAGTGAATTATGTTTATCGTAAAAGTGCCCAGTGATCTGCATGTTTTACGAAAATACAGAAAGCAAATGCGTAATCACCTTGCGTCCCAGAAACTTACCAATTAAACAGTTTAAGATTTAAATGGTTAACGTTATTAGATTTCCCTTAACGCCCAACACAGATCAATCGATGAATTGCGCTGTTTCTACGGTCCCCGTCTTTCTATACATTCCACAGTATACACTTTCACGCATCAGTAATTAAACGGACACATTATTCAACACGATTGGCTCTGCACTTTCACAAAAATCGCTCGGTCATATTTATTACTATTCATACGGGACGTTAAATAATAACAGAAATAAGTTATTTATTTCAGATAGCTTTCACTGGAGCGAATTAAATACGCTTTCAACTGAACTATTCATATACCTATTATCTATAATTATGGTTGTCGGCTATTATGTTACAATGACGTTTGGTACTTCCTTTATTTTTGGTGTGTGTGTTTTTTTTAATTTTATAAAGGCCCGCGTGTTATGACCATAGTGCCCTAGGGAAAGTGTGTAACCTCCCCTCCCCAAAATCGATGTTCCAGTTGTTCTTATGGTATCTTTCGCATTACCGTCAGATGCAGAGACATTCAATTATCCACCACCAGTCGAAAAGCAGTGCCCCGAATTGGATAAGTACTCGTAATAACTGAAAAGAACATAATGCTAATGTCTAATGTCTTAATAAGACATAGTCCTACATCATATAATAGTTTTATTTCAAAGTGACGAGGAGTTCACACCAACCTCACTCTGGAAACTTCAAATTTTTATAGTAATTAATTATTTACTCAAAATAAAATTCTGTTCGTAATATACAAAAAGAAACTTATTTAAATGTAGCTCTTCATAAATGCTTTAAAGTACTGAGTTTTTTCTTAACTTTAAAGTACGCACTTATCTATTGCCTACGATTGACGAATCTTTCTCATTCTTCATTACTTTTGGATGAAAAGGTTCTTTATGATGTATTCTAACACACAATAGTTTTATTAAATAACTTGGATAAATTCTCTCTGAGGCTTTCACGGCCGACTTCAGTGTTATGAGAACTTCGGCTTGCCTGCCTGTCTGCCTGGCCGTGGTGCAAAGTTGTTTTGTTGTTTACAGCCCGGCAAGCCGAAGTTCTCATAACTTGGATAAAGTTTAGAAGTTATGTGGTTTACAAGTCCCATGCATAGACTACTTTCCCACACAAAAATCATAGTTCTGTTTTGCTAAGCATCGAAAACGTTTTACGGACTTTCTCTGTATCAATTTTATTTCAAAACGATATTTAATTATTACTTTAATTTAGACCACAACAGTGTAATATGGACTTCAAAGAAGTACCGACTCACATTCAACGGATTGTTAAGTCGGATTATAGTGCGGCGCCATTAACCCTAGTTGATCCGTCTGTCCGTTTATAAACGCAAGCTTGGTTTGATATCCAATGTTTACGTAATACCATTGTCTTTGGACAGCTAAACTCGTCCAAAACTTCATCCTAATGTTTAGACACGTTGTCTATTACCTAGACCCGTATTTAGACACCTATAATATATTATAATATAATATTATATTATAGGCTAATATCTCGCTCTTACGGACTTTCTCTGTATCAATTTTATTTCATAACATTTATTACTTTCAGTTAGTTCACAACCGTGTAATATGGACTTCAAATGACTACTGATTCACATTCAATGGTTTATTAAGTCACACTAAGTCGCATTATAGTGCGGTGGCATTAACCCCCGTTTATCCCGTCTGCCCGTTTATAAACGCAGGTTTGGTTTGATGTCCGATGTTTATGTCATACAACAGTATCTGGACTCGTATATACTTTAGACACCTTACGACCGTAGTTATTGATCACACTCCTATCATAATCATACGAAATATCACATCAATAAACAAAAATAGGAAATACAAGGAAAACAAAAATACAATAAAATATTCAAAAAGTATCAAGTAGTATAAAATATGACCTTATATTCACAGTATATAATTTCATTTTGTTTTTCTACAGATATGATACCTACAAGGGATGAAAAGTAGTTTCATTTTTTAAAAAACGTAAAACAAGTAAACAAAATATTTTAAGAAGTCGCGAAATTTTAAGCAGTAAATATCAGATGTTTAGACAAGTGCCTCTAGGACGTTTTAGAGATTTTCTTCAATGTAATGAAAGACACAAAATAGTAATTTCAACTGATCACAAAATATTGAGTTTTTCAGAGTTTCTTACTACAATAGTAGACGATTTCACGAGGCTGTTCCAACTATATTCAATGAATAGCCTAATTAAATGAAGTAATTCAACTTACAAAGTAAACCGAGTTTCTGTGAACAAAAGAATCCGGTCGACCATATTTTCAGTTTTATGTTTAGCTATAGACAGAATGGTTTATTACAGCTAAACCAAAGTTGTGCGAAATAAAGTGTACGGATCGATGAGTTCGGCGTCTATTATTACGAGAGCATTCATTATGTCGTTAAGACAACGAGCAGTGGAGGACAGATCGATCAGCAGCAGCAGCAGCGTCTAATGTCAGTGTCACGGCCGGACACAAGGATGTCCGCTGTTCCCGAAATGGACAACTCTACATTGCGCGCCTCTCTAAGCTTTACCCATATATGGATCCGCTTCGTCACTTTTTCATTCTGTCCTCCCCCACTATAACGCACGCTCGTAAGTCGTACACTGGGAACACGATACACGCCATTCACACCCGTAACCCCACCCACGTCTGTCAAGGCTTCGCGAACACAATCTGTTCCACAAAATTTTGACCAAAAACTTTGCGAATACGTTCAAAGGAAATCACACGCTCTGAAGTCATTAAAATTTATGATTCAAGACACGGAACCGACTATGAACAGTGGACAGTGTGTCATCTCTCTCGCCCCACGGTACTGATTCAATTGCCATCACCGACATCATAATCTAGCAGTCAGACGGTTACTCTCCCCTCAGAATTGATGACAAACCAGCACGTGGAATCCCTACATAGTAATATCTTTCTACTCCGTTGATCGAATCCGACGTTAAGTGATATGTCCCATAAACTTATGGAAAACACGCAGTGCGGATATAAACGTAAATATATCTTCGTAACATATAAACGTGGAGACGTAGGCAAGGAAAGACCGAGTAAAACAGGACAAGGATATTTGGACAGACGGATTTATACCAACATTACAAGGGGGGCGGGAGGTAACTGCCTAGGGCAGCGATTTGAGGAGACAATGAACTGGTTACGTTTTACGTTTAGTTGGGACTGAGATACGAATATATGATGCATGACACAGTAGTAAAAATAAAATCTGTTTGTTGTCTTTCAAGTCTGCTTTAAAAACTCTTATTAACGAATAGATATAACAGTGGTAACTACGGTGGGGGGGATCTGGAAGATAAATCCACCAAGAGCTATTAAAAATTTCAGTTAAATTTCATAACCACTGACGTCGGACTATGTCTATGCCAGTTGCGTATGTTAAAATAAGGCTTATAAATAACTGAATAAATATCTCATTTATCCTGTGGAAAGACCAACTTTCAAGGAGGAGGAGGAGGAGGAGGAGGAGGAAGAAGAAGAGGAAGAAGAAGAAGATGAAGAAGAAGGAGCATAAGGAGAAGGAGGATGAAGAGAATGGGAAGGAGAAGAAAAAAGATGAAAAAACATACTAACCTTTTTAACCGTGAGATGGTAAAGAAAAATAAAACGAAACAAGATGCAATTTTGTATTATTTCCGGTATACACATTTCAAGATTTAAATTTGCTTTGAGTTATTCTACGTAAACAAGCACTTCAGTATTTCAAAGTATTCAATTATAAAAATATTAATTGCTACCACTTCAATTCACTCGATGTTTTCATGTACTTGACATTTTTTTTAATTTTACAGATATGACTAGCATCTAAATATAGTCTCTTAAAGTTTCTCAGTTTCAACGTATGTATTTGAAACTCTTTGACATTTTATCACCTCTGCAGCAGAAAGTTAAAATGTTTCACGTGACTTTATACCGAAGGATTGTACGGATTCCGTGGACTTCTCGCACACATCACTTCATCTGAAGACAGCGGCACACAACAATCGTCAGCAGCTCAACTATCTGGCGAAGGCGATTACGATTTACGGTACACGTCACACAATATCGTATGGTACTTAAAAGTCTGGAGAGAAGTAGACCGTGCAAGTCACCTAGCATCCGATTCCTGAAAGGTGTGTCGGATGTCACAAACCTCTCGATATCCGAAATCATGGAAACTGCTGAAGACAGAACCCACTGGCGAACATCGGAACATCGCGCACAGCCCTGACCAACATTCACCGAGGAGAATATTAAAACAGAGACTTCCCTTACCTTAAAATGATGGCGGCCCTCTGAGGAGAATGGTACCTAAAGGGGAATCTCCCCCTCTCATCGTGGACTTCAGGCTATAAAGGAAAAGTATACACTATTATACATTATGTAAAAGTATTTATTAACTAAAATGAATTCAACTAACTTCAATTAACTACAACTACTTTTGAGAGAACCACAATAAACTGAAATTGTTAATGTTTTTAGTTGAGATTAATCAGTTGGATTTTTGGACTGCATTTATTTCACATGCCGTACAATTTCTGGGTTGATACTGCTGCCTGCAACTACCGACCAGACGATTTATTTCCTTATTTTTTATCGTTTGGTCGCTTTCACTACCCTACGCACTGTTCGTTTTATTTTCCACTCTATAAGCTTGACTAGAAAGACACGTGTTTTTGTACTTCACTTTGTAGCTCCACGGACCAACGGTTGGGAACCACTGCTTTAAACAATATAAAAATCATCTTGCAGTCCAAAGCGGAGTATTCATTACTTTATCCCACCAAAAGTAAGTGCAGTACACACCTCTATCCTCAACTCACGACTACGTTGTAATGTGTGCACAATTACTTTTGGTTAATTCCAAAAGGTAATTTAGCCAATGAAGTCTTGTTTACACTGTCGCCCTCGTTTAAAAGCTTAGAATACCTAAGTTTAACTTCTTTTGTTACTCCACTGTAACAAAAGCCCAAATAAACTACTTTGTTTCGAAAATTAGACTGGACATATTCGTTCCGTATGATTCTATCGATGGCTTTCTGAGCGCACTCCTCTAGCTCGGACATCTTTCTTTGCAATGTAGCTTCAGCCTCGATAATAAACGTAACGTTGCGATCGTTTTTCAACCAAACGTCTATGTTCACGTTTGTGGAGGCGTCGGCAAAGCCGGCGTAAACGCGACGAAACCTCCACCTGAAGATCGAAAACAGAATGCACTCGAAATCTTTGTCCACTTCGGGACTGAACATCGACCGAAAGAACACGTGCTGAATGTTTTCAAAAATTCTCCCGAACATTTCGTCAGTGTTTTTCTCTTCAGAAATCGAATTTATAATATTGTTTAGAGACTTTATGCCGTCCACGTTTAACTCGTACTGGCTTATGCTCGACTGAAGTAAAAGTTGGGCGAATTCCGCTTCTAATTCTAAACTCGGTATCCGCACAGTGACGACTTGTTCAGTAAATTGTTTCTTTATTGTCAGAAAACCTAGTTCTAAAAGAAGATACAAACTCAGATCCAGTACGTCCGCAGGAAGCGCCTTCATGGAAAAATCATGGAATCCTCTTAGCGCTACAACGTCGTTTCTAGACAACTTCTCGTACGTGTAGATATTCAAACTTCCGTTCTGTAACAATCTCACAATTTCGAATCTGAACTGAATGAAGTAGAAAAAATTGATGAAATTTTTCAAATCCGTATCGGCTTTTTCTTTTCCGGTCACTAAATATTTCATCACTGATCGCATATTGTAAACGTCGTATTTTTGTCCCAGTACCGTGTACCCTCTGTAGCGTGTGACAATCGTCCGTTTCAGTTCATCGATCGCCGTCTCGTTGTTGTTCGTATGTACTACGAGCAGGTTTTTCAGTTCGCCGTCGGTCAACCCGTAGAACCGACGAAACTTGTGATTGTACATAAACGGGTAGTGGTGGACGACGTTTTCGGGCAAGAACACCCCGTCGCTCGTCACACGAAGCACGCCGGTTAAGAAGATTTTGCCGATTTGTTGGCCAACGGCTTTAATTAGATCGCTGTTCATGGTACGAATCAACTCGACACAATTGTCGATATTGGCGTTGATCTGAAATATCATGTTGTCGAAGTACGCGTCGTAGTCGTCGATAAGCACGAACACTGGTCTGTTATAACGTCTGAACACAACGCGAGACAAATCGAGAAACGCGTCGATTACGTTTTCTTTCATTAAGAATTTCGAAGGTCTGGTTCCGGTGACATAATCTCTAAACATTTCTTTACCGAGACCCGACCCCCACAGATCTTTCGCGTCCAACAAGTAACTGTACGTTTGGTACGTTTCGTGTATCATAATCAAATACGTTTCCAGCAAATCGTCGAAGCTGTTGATAAGAGCGAGAGGAGCGTAATCGATGAAGATCACCGGATGATTACCGAAATGCCGATCGAAAAGCTCTCTGTGTTCTTTATAAATCTTAAGATTAGTAAACATCTTGTAATTGTTTGTCCTGGTCTTGTCGACGATTTCGTTTCCATCATCGTCGACGGCGATTTCCAGGAACCTTCTGATCATGTCGATGTTGACGGTTTTGCCGAAACGATTCGGCGCCGTGACCAGAACCGTCGAAGAGTTATCGAACAAATCTCTGATCATCAACGATTTATCGATATAATATTTGGTCGACACTAGCACTGGAAAATCTGACGACTTATAACTGTACACAAGTGTGTCCGTTTCCTAAAAATACAAACTGAGGATTAGTAGCCGTTCAACAATTTTACATAATACGTAAAAAAGGGGTTTAAATAAATTTTAGCATAGACACACACAAGTGTTGTGTGTGTGCCTGTTAAAATTTATGTGTATTTTTTTAACACTTTATGTATTTTTTAAAATTTATGTGTATTGAATTTATCTTCATCGCGAAGGCTGAAGATAAGAGCACAATAGCTCTCGAAACATGTTCCTAATAAGGAAAATAAAGTATCTTGAGGTAATTTCAATATAAATAATAAATATAATATTTTTTAATATAATAACTTATTTAATATAATTTTCATAGTTTTTATTTAAAATACTAATCAATTATTTAACACGATTCAATAAAGAACTGTGAAAAATTAAATTAATTCTCATATGACCGTTTCTTGCAAACACTGATTATATTATACTTTATTTTCATGACAAATTGTGCGCTATTTCCTTCTACTAGTTCTGCATTTATTAAAACTTGTACATTTATTAATATGAGATATAATCTAAATATAAACAAGAATGTTTCTTTCAAATGTTCAATTCAATCTGCAGTAATAAAAACTATAATATTTAATACAACAACGTACAAATATTAGGCATATTTATTTAATATGTAATAGCAATTAACACACAATTAATTTCTATAATTCCCATCTGAATATTCACAGTATGAAAAAGCTGATCAAACTCAAACAATCAATACAATAAGATCCTCCGAAGGCGAGAAAATCAGGACAAATGTAAAGCTTGTCAGACCGTAACATGTAGGCCTACGAGTGTACGGCGAGGAATGAAATGAACTGTAGGCCTATACGTTCAACCAAGAATGGTCTGGTAGATTTGAAAGAAAATCGCTTGGAGCAAAATGATGAGGCGTCCAAGAAGATAATGGAATGAGGAGGTGAAAAGAGCCTTACAACGTCAAGATTCAGGAGAAGCGGGCGCTCTGGACACGAGCACTTTTTGGAAGTTAGAAGTGAAGATGCAGCGCTGACTGTGAGAACTTCCCGTACAAGAGGTAACTAACTGCCCTTAAGGCTATCGAATCTTCCTTACGAAATGTGCATAAACAGTAATGTGAAGTATTCCGTAGAAAGAAACTCAACAATGAAAAGAATTAAACAGGACATAAAATAAGAAGTTGACAAGAATGATTGGCAAAATACGAGACAGAATAACGAATCTATTCGAAAAACATTGTGCGATTTTGTGGACTGGATAAAGGAAAAGAAACTCTGGAACAATCATGTTAACAGCACGGACGATGACAGATTAGTCAAGAAGGTCCGACAAAATCGTCCGAAAGGTAAAAGAAGAAACGGGAGACCAACAATAAGTTGGAGAGATTGTATCGAGTTATACAATTGGATACAAACTGTGGAATCATCTAAATCAAGCGAAAGAAAACGGAATTAAATACACTTACATATTTATATTCTATATTATTACAAACCGGTAACTCTTACCACAAACAAATATACACGCGCGCGCACATTATATATATATATATATATAAATTATATATGCATCAAGATATAGAGTGTAGTAAACAAAAAGTATTTGTGTGTGTGTGTGTGTGTGTGTGTGAGAGAGAGAGAGAGAGAGAGATCACATAATAATCACGACTGTATTTTGCTTACTTTTTTTATCGGGTTGTATTTCAACCTGACACATTTCGTAGAATAATTCTGTACCATCAGACATTTCTATAAAAGAGCCAAATATTGCAAATGTAATTATTATTTGATGTCATATATTATACAAATCCTGCAAAGAAGATTATTTGAGTTGCCTACAGTACTTACATATGTGAATTGCATGTGTGTGTGTGTGTGTGCGCGCGCGCGCGCGTGTGCAGACACATACACACACAGATAGGTTCTGAAGATGCAAAATAGTTCTGCAACACGTGCATAAAGCACGACAATGAAAATACGACTGATTTTATTGTCGTCATACAATATAATTATTAAATTAAATCGTATAAATAATATTTCCTACTTGTACTATCAATATTAAATATTTATAGGAGGTTATAAAATTAAATACGTCATTTCAGGTTAACCTTATCAACGTTTAAAACTTTCCAGGTTGAAGGCCGCCGCGTCGTCTTTATTAGCTAACTCTTGCCACCCGAAGGTTTCCTCTACATATGCAGCAGCCTTCTTCAGAGATATTATCTGTTTGTCACCGCGAGGTGATACAAAATGTTACTCAAGGGAAAAATTAGTGACCAACTACCACTGATAGCTATTGAAGATCAGTTCACGTAGCCTTAACATCTGACATTAACTCTCTCATAAGGTTGTGTGGCTTTCGTAATTAAAAAACGTACTATTTTAGTTGTTCAACACAAGATCGATTCTGATTACAATCAAACGTTCGCCTGTTCTATCGTGTAGCATCCTCACTGCCTGCACCCAGAGCGTGAATGATGATGCCTCGTCGCAAAATGAAGGAACGACGTTTCGTGTTAATCAAAAGAACACTTTTATTAAAGTTTAAGATAGTGTTGCTTTTACTAAAATGAGACACTGCACAATGGATCACCGGAAAGTTTCGAAAAAAGTACGATTAAATCCAGTACGTGAATTTTAAAGCTGTTGTCGAATATTTCACTTATACCAAAAACGGACATCCGAACTCCAACCGTTAAATATTCATCTGTCAGCATTTAAAATAAACAAGGAACAATGTGTCATGTTCACGACATGGCAGTATCTCTGCGAATTCTTTAGACAAACAAAACAAGTAACAAACAAAACTGTAACGTGTTTTTAAATACATAAGTCACTAACAATCAGCATTAAACATTTGAAGTACGCGTAAATTTAAGCACATTTATTTTTCAATATAAAAACGAAAAAATAAATAAAAAATGTCAACTATAATAAAATACAAATATAAGAAGTTAACTGTCGAATTGTCGTTGGGTACTTGTGAGCCAAATGTTGAAAATACTATGTAAAAAAATTATTGAAACCATTATTATTAAATTCAGAATACACAAATGTAAGAAGACTGGAAATACTTTCTCTTATGTTATTTTCACTATCGGCAAACACATTAAATATATTTCAATACCAGCCTGTAAACAGTTATCACGACTATCGAAAAGGGTTTTCGAGATCAAATATTATACTCCTGTAACTACCTACCTCGAGACGGATCTTTCAGAAATACAATGGCGATCAACTATTTTGATTCAACTGTGTTAGTGAAACCCTTGTGTGAGATCGGTATATATAGCAGAATGAAGGCGGGTTACTAGATGGGTTGCGGGTTTACCGGTAAATCACCGTTCCAGCGGTTTTATGATCTTCAAACGTGCAATTTGAAGATGGGCTCGATGTTCGTGAGCGCTTATCGCCAAACACAATGGGCGACAACAAATAGTAGCTTGGTATTAAAATCTCTCTACATCCACCAACAGAATTTTCTTAAGTTGGTATCGCAATTTACAGTATAAAATAGACGAATATCGATTGTTAGTAAATACGTTTTTATTTCTAAATCTTGTGCTGCAAGATAAAATTTCCACTTAGACAACATTATTCTCGAAAGAAAACTCTAAAAATGAATCGACAACTCTAAACTCTTCAGACGTGGACATTACGCTGTGGATGGATTGTATTGGGCAAGATTTAACTATTATAGATTTAAGAAATCCATACAGGAAGTGCTAACATAATGTAAGACCGCTGAAGAAGCAAAACCTTACAGAGGATTGTAGAGTCGAAGAAAGGAGAAGAAACTATTCACAATTAAAAAATTAAAAAGCTAACACGATAGGGCGCTGAGAATTATCTGACGGCCTTTTTACGTAAGAGGGGGAGGGGTAAGCCTGCTTCTTAGTTCTCAGCAATAGTTCTGTCCTTCCCAGCCAGTAGGTGCTGAATGTCGCAGCTTGTCAGTTAGCTTAACAGGACTATGCGACAGCTCGCAGATCCTTCGCGACTTGATCCCGGTATTTCTCGCACAGATGGCGAGAACTTAAACTATTACACTAGTGAGAAGGTTTCCTTATTCACTCGACGATTATACTACAGGTTACAGGCTAATTAAACTTGAAGTGAGTGTAAACAAAGATTAAAAAAAAAAAATTAAGCTGGAGAAATTCGTTCATTCTAAATGATTACAACAGCTCCCACTTGCCACGTACTCTAGACCAATGTTAGGACTGTGTAGGCCGCTGCTACTATCGGATGACAAAATTATAACGGGTATAATTTTATTAAATCACTATATATTTAAAGAAGTGTACATATATGCCGCTCTGTGAAATTAGTAAATGATGACTGAGTGTGAATTTCTTTGGCTGGATAAAACTGCGACATTATTAAATGGTCTGAACGAGTCTCTTGTTTACGCTTTCTCCAAAGTTACGTGGCCAAAGTATACTAAAAAAACGTTATTTCCTTCCAGTATTACAGTAAAACTATAACATTAAACTCCGCCCACGGTGGAAGTGTTTAACATTATCCTTCCAAGACGACAGTAAAACTATGGTACTACACTCTTAAACACAACACGGCTCACTAGACACTTACATTGCTATCCAGACCCGACAATGTAAAACCGAACTGTATGGCCACAATAGTAATTACTGCCAACATATTAATTAATTAATACACAACATATACGTTACAATTTTGCTTGAAGATTTGACACTACTGGTGGTATGCCACCGCAATCAGTTGAATCTGTTATCACAAACATTACTAATTTAAAAAATCAGTAATTCTGATAAGTGACGAGTTCAGTACCAGTCTGTTAGTTATCAGCCTGTGAAGGTGGCTATAGCCTTATCTCGGGAATCTAGATAAATAAACATGTTTAGATACACATATTAGCGCTACATATATACAAGTAATAGCAACGTTTAGAGCTTCGAAAAAACGTCCCGAGTTTTTCTGCGGTACATGGGTATATGCACAATAGTTTATTTTCAGTGGTATAGCAGTGTTAAATGAATGACAACCGATTAAAATAGGCACACGGCCGAATGTGTTAAAATAGGCAGCCGACATAACAAATTTGCTAACAAAACAAAAACATGCGTTTTAAAATCGAAGTCAAGGTCTGATGCAAGAGCCTCAACTGCACCGGACTTCTCGTAATGTATGCAGCGTGGTTATGTTGTATAGCTCCCTCATTTAAACCGTTAGCCTTCTGCATCCAAGCAACTGTTATCAGTCGTATTAACGTTTGTCTCGCATTCGTGCAGTTAGGTTGTTAACATGTTTCTGTACGTCATTAAACAACGGCTACACCGACAGCTGAATAACGACGACACAAAGGGTCGGTTCCATTTAAGCTGATAAGCTGCAGCTGATTAATACTGATTGTGGCAACGTCGACTCAAAACGGTAATCTCATCTTACTAACGGTGCGATGTGATTGCTGAAGCACTGTAACAATGTCGAGAAGTGGGCCACTTTTAAGAATACGTTATTACATGAAAGGCTTCTGACTGTAATCCTTTTGCCCCAGACAATATTAAATAGGCTATTTAAATTCGTAGTGCACGTTATGAGTCATCATGTCATGTGACACTAAAAGTGATCAGCTTTATACTCGTAGATACCTCTGGTTCTAATACGTTTTCTGCGTAATACCGACTACATACATTTCTACGTTTTATCAGACGCTTCGCATATTCTACGGTGACGCACCTCATTGAGGTCGCATCACCATAAAAACGACGAAATGTTTGGTGTGTTAATATAAAGAAAACGTGTGTTAACCCCTTTAAACAGTGGAGTTAAATGTTACGTCGTAGATTACAGAAATACAGACGGGACTGGACAGACCGTGTTGAAAGGATGCGTAAGAACTGGATACCAAAACAAATTTTGGTTTATAATACGAAAGGACGGCGGCGGAATATTGGAAGACCGAAGAAAAGATGGTCGGATCAAGGAGTGCGCAACGGATCGTAAGGTCTACAGCCTGAAGAAGATTACAAAATGAATACGGCAATACTACGATCGATACACAATAAGCGTACCATATACGAGTGCGCGCGCGAGCACAACCTTCCTTCCTTTACGCGGCGCGTCATTCCGCTTGGTTGGGCCCGAATATACGCGCGGACGCTATTCTACGAGCATACACAAAAAACATGAATCATAAAATAGGCAAAGCAGAACGGAATGCGATCATTAAAATACTTCAGTCATGAGAACCTCGGCAGTCTCCTCCGTACTGCCCGAATTTGGAACGAACCTCCTTCCTCACTAGATCAAATCATACAATAGACTACCGGCTCAATGAATGCCCGCAACTTACTCAGGCACTTTGACAGGTTTATATTATTTTATTATACGTATTAATAATTATTAACAAAACAGTAATTTTGCAGTATGCGGTACGACTGATCTGATTTATAAATTATAACCTCCTGATTAAAATAAATTTAAAAAAAACTGGAATAAAAAAAAAATCAAGTTGCTCCTCTAATCCCAGTATCTCATATTTCATTATGAAATATCTACAATTAATAACAGAGCTGATCATGGACTTGTAATATGTTTTTTAAGATTTATACAGCATAATGAGTAGCCTGTGTACTTTCAATGGCTGCAGCTGCGCACGATTCCTCTTTTGTTCACGAACGCTTTTAAAAACACATTATTTTAAAGAAAACATTTTCTCAAAGAATAATTTTACAAGAATATCGTAATGCTGATTCTTATTTATATATATAATTATTACATTCTTTCGTTTTCAGAAATTAGTACCTCATAATTCACTAGGAATGGTGGTTTTGTTTGCTCCCCGCCACATTCGTCTTTCTGCACCATTAATTATAAATTATTCCTCTCTCTCTCTCTCTCTCTCTCTCTCTCTCTCTCTCTCTCTCTCTCTCTCTCTCTCTCTCTCTCTCTCTCTCTCTCTCTCTCTCTCTCACACACACACACACACACACACACACACGCACGCACACACACACACAACACCTGCGATTGAGTGTTCCATTTCATACTATCAACTGGTCCTGGATGTTTTTTTGGCCTTCCTCGTTTCCTCTTTCCGCTGGTCACTCCACGTCCATTCTTTGCACATAACCACACAGCAGCAGCAGTTTTACTCTTATATCGATGGTCAGCTTTTTGAGTAGAAATCAGTTAACCCAGACTGGAGAGATACATAGGCCACACACACACACACACACACACATGTATATGTATTAATTTTTTATCAAACGTTGACGGCGAGTGTTAGTAATTTCATTCAACCGCCCAGTTCACAAGACTTTGGGACAAGGCATTACAGACCAATGTAATTTAATATATTTCATATTGAACCGGGTCAGCATGTAAGAGGGGTGCATTCCCGACAAAAGGACTTTAGGGGAAGGGCTCGTGATATTGTCTTATCGTTTTTTAAGTATAAAATCCCACCTTGTTCTCCCTGTCCATCATATTTCTAGGACACGTCGTCGATGTTAATCAAGATATGGGTTTTCAAGGTTTTTCGTTTTTTTTTTCAATATTATCGACGATATTTTCGTAGTCCCTATTTTCATCCAACAGTGTTTTCCTAAGGGGACCAGCTTCCACTTTCAGTCTTTCTTGCAAATTTGTAAAATGTTTAAAGAGGTAAGCCGAATCTACGAATTTTAAATATTTTTCAACAGCGTGAACTCGCTCGAATCTCACCAGAGAGATTAGATATATTAAATCATAAAATTTTCACAATACATGGTGTAATCGTAATTTTTCACGTAACCTAAAAACCCAACCAGTGGTGTTATTAAGAAAACCCGATGTCTGTTACATACATAACAATGTAAATATCCATCCACATTTTTATATGTCTTTGAATCATTCGAGTTCGAGTGAAAACATTCCTATTGCGAAAATTTCACGGCAGGTGAAAACGAATTAAATATTTATACGTACACTTGCAACAGAGACGATGGATTTTAAAATATCAACTTCGTGGTTTAGCAACTGCGTACCAGCAACACAATATATCACAAAGGAGTCGCTGACAGATTTATACGCTACCAATAGAATTCATTGCCACACAAGCCAACAGAATAGATTACCCACAAACGCGGATAATTATTGTTTATACTGATTTTATTGGTGTGGCTGTCTGTGGTTTATGTGGTCGGTGTACGTGTGCGCGCATGCACGTACAGTTGCAATGGTTCCGTATATAATTCTAGACACACCCGCTGCAGTAACTGTGATCACTGTGATTAGAAAACATGAGCATAAATTGTACGGTGCTAGTATGGCCGGTGTCTAGTTTTTGTGTTTAATTTTCTCTGCCTTACACTCATAAATATAGGCCTACAGGGACAGGCAGCAGAGTTAGAGGTTCTGGTTGTACGTGTCTGGACAGAAACGAGATAGCCTATGTGAAAAAGTTGTGATAATAATTAAACCGAACGGTTTTAATACATAGAGACAAAAGTCTTTGTAAATGTAAAGATGTCGTTAAAGGCAAAGATAGGAAAAACAATAAATAAACTGAAAGAAACACACAACTGAAACTGAAATTTATTCAACTTAGCAAAAGTGCCCCCAGTTCGTATGTTGTACGTGAGTTTCCATCTACGAATGTTGGCAATTGAGGCGAGTCTGGGAGACTTTAGGGTTCATAGTGAAAAGTCTCACCAGGCGACACCCAGGCTTCTGATATTAATGGTAAGTTGAGTTTGTTCTTTCATTTGGTTTACCTTATTGTTTTCGGTTTTTAACAATACCGTTTTGTTTTCTATAGAATGTTTTTTTTTTGCTTATACTATAAGGTGGCATACCCACTCTTAAAGTTTTTAAGGGCTTTACAACAATAATATCAATAACAAAAATATCAATAAATCGTTGTCAACCGAAAAAAATGTTTTAATTTGCTCTTTCTCCTCTCACTTGTCTTATACAAAGAGATACAGGTTTCATCAACCATTTGGGCCAACAACCATACAACAAGAATACCGGTAAGTATTTTTCACTTAGCTGTTTACTAGATGTGGATCTGACTAATATCTGATAAAACCTTATGGGTTTTAGGCAAATAAATCGGATACTGCCACTTGCAGACCGTTGTCGGAATATTTTAAGAGATATCTACCGCTCAGTTTTGCCACTGAAGATGCCACGCCATAAAATGGGTAAAAGGTTTGATGTTAATTAGAATAATATAATAATAATAGTAATAGCATTAATAATACCGCTCTGACAGATTAACGCGGGCGCGAGGTCAGTTGAGTGGTCGACACAGTATACGTAATTAGTGTTCTACGATACAAGATGTCCGGGCTACAACCTTACAAATTCCGTACGATCACATTCACAAGGGACACTTCCCCTCCGAGAAAGTAACCTGACCGTAGGCGCCAACGACGAAGTCGACAACGCGTCCTCCTCTACTAGCCAATAAGCTGCCTCCCTCGAGACGTACTAATCGTAAATAAAACCGGACGCGGCTTATCGTTGTGCAGTTTTTTTAGGTTTAGCGTCCCTCGCGATATCGCACCCTCAGGACGTATAAAGCTTAAAAATTCAATTAAAGCTTGATGGGCGAAACACGTTCGTTTCAATTACCCTGGCAGCGAGCTGAACCGCTAGACACTTAGGTATGTCGACCCACGAGAAGCTGTTAAGGAGGGTCCCGTATGTGCAGAAAATAACATTTCACCCTTCACACATCAAGTACTAACCTCATTACTTGTTACAGAAATGCAAAAAATTTTTCAATGTGCAAATTCTGTACAAGTTATGTAATGTGATCTGAATGCAAGTCACCCCATCATATCGTTACCACCTGTCTGCCCACTTTTGAGCGAATGCCTCCCGTTCTTCAATTTCTCCCCCAGCAAATTCTTTTCCAGTTCACTGACAGTACTTCACCGAGCCTTTTCACAACTGTCATTGTAGGCGTATTACGTACCTTGGCTTACGAACTAACAGCCTCCACGTTTAGCCGAATGCTCAATTCACTGCCACTTGATGTTCTCAATTCTATAAACGACGTCATATATGCTAGTTTCGACGCGTCATACATTACGTACATTCCATTACATACATGCCTTACACTTGTTATATACGTAACGATTTGTTTTATGGCATTCGAGGGTTTTTAACGTGTGACAAGTGGTGGCAAGCCTACTGCTCATAACTCAGCCGTAATTCGGACTCTTTTTTTTTTCTTTGTGATTGCCTCTTATCTTATCTAGATAGCGCCTTTTCCAAAAACGGGTCTGCCAACCAAGGCTTTCATATCGTCTGTCCTCGCAGTTGTGGGCGGAAAATGATTTTCACTAAGTTAACAGGTGTATTAAACGAGTCATTCAGTCAGTAATGCACTAGTTTTGACATTTGTTTGACAATTATTAATAATAATTTGACAGTTATTACATTTGGGACAGTTCTCATGAATATCTGTGCTTATGAAGACGCATATTTTATTGGGTGAGTTACACTATAAATATATTTTGACTTACAAGTTTTCTCAAGACCACTTGGAACTCTTTTGTTTTCTTGTATTAGATCCAGTGGAGGACATAATAACAATCCTAATGTTAAACAGTTTTAGTGAGCCTTGAGAAAACTTATGCTCAGGAACAGTGTCCAGGTATCTAACAAAAGTAATTGTTTAGATTTTGATTTCATTAACCAAACTTCAATAATGAGTTTTTCAGAAGTAGAGAAACGGATATTAAAGAAATTAAAAACTTTACGGAAACAGACGACTATAACTTGAGCGTTTACACTCATCTTACTGACTTTGTGTCAAGCGGGACATTAATTAGAGCGTCATTAGACTTTTAAAGATTGTAAAATATATGTATAATCTATTGATTATATCTGACAGTAAACTTAATGCCAAAAAAATGATTATTTCAGCTTGCAAAAACTTTCCCGGCACAGTGTTTAGAAAACACATTTCAAACAATGATTTTTCTGAAGACAGCCATGAAGTGAAACATCAAATTAATAAGGACATTATTTTATAAAATCTTGTGCTATGATATTGCTAAGGAAAGAACCGCTGCAGCTATCTTCTCTAAGCTTGGTGTCCGCCAAAAGTTAAATAAATTTGTATTATTTAGTAATGTTTAAAGTAAACAATTTTTATACAGTTAATACACAGCTAATTAAAATACAAAAAAATTAATGTAAATTAGCATTGCTTATTGAACACTTTAACGACCATGGCGAGCGTATACGCCAGCTTCTTTTACGCAATAAACATTTTAAAGTTTACGGCTCACGTCTTTTATTCTTTGTTTCCCTTATTCTTATATTTATTCGTCTGGCTTCAACATTAAATGTTCATAAATAAGAATGCAACAGAACTGTTTATGAACGCAAGAGAACTTAGCGATAAACTGAAATAATCTGTCAGAATACTGAAATCTTACAGTGAAACAAATGTGTTTATTTTGGAAAAGAATTTATTAAAAACCTCCCACTTTGGACTCATTAATTGTTAAAATGACATAGCTATACAATTTACCGCAAAATATGCTTCGCTAAAGCAACAAAAGCTATAACAAAGCAGAAAAGTCAGACTTTGTACAGGTACAGTATAATATAGCGTACGCAGTGTTCTTGCCCCCCCCCCCCCCATTGGTGCAGCGGTCGGACCGAATTCAGTGAATGCAGCGCGCGATCCATACAGTATACATCGATGGGATTAACAACTAACAACTGTGTACACATCTGTGCACACGACTGTAACCTTCAATCAATCATACAGAGTTTATATTCGTTATGCACGCTCAGTCAGAGTAAACACTGCCCTGTGGCACAGCGGACAGAACAAACAGGACATTCGCCAACAAAAATACTGCACTTAAACGAATGAAACGACACAGCGTTATATAACAAACGTTCGAGAAACATCGTTGGCCGCGGTTTCGTTACCTGTTAACCGCCAATTGTTTTTAAATATAGTATTCATTACAGCTTTTCACATATGGGTTTCATATATTCAGAGTATCGGAAAAGTATTACAGCTGAACGCTGTATTTAAACACACATAGAAAATACGGCTGGTGTTGGGTCAATTAGCGTTTAAATATTTCCAGGAAATATGTGATACGCTGCTTTGCCATGTACTCGCGAAAGGAACGCTGATACGGGATACGTCTAGTAATTTACGTCAGTGATTACTGCACTAAGTCACTTATACTCCAAAACTCAATTTTTGATCAGAACGAGTTAACGTAATGTTTTTGGGCTACAGACTATTCATATGTCGAGTTGTCAACCTGTTTCACGACCGACGTCATAATTATTAAAACTACTATCTGACTGCGGGGCTGTGTGAGACGAAGGGCGTGCCCGACGCCCGCTCGTGTGCTGCGTCCCGAGCTTCAAATAGAGCTCTTGCCGCAAGGACCACAGACACTTGGGTGCTGGATATTTAGGGTGTGGCCTGCTACCGGCCGTGGGTCGTCAATTAATTACTTAATTGAGGGTGAATGTTCGCCGAGGCCGGGTCCAAGATTCACCTGGCACAGATTGGTAGCAACTGAGGGCCCTAATGAGATGATTGCCCTGAAAGCGGACGGTGCGGCGATACAACTTCCGGGACAGTGTCCGTATAGTGGGATCCAAACACGTAGGGATTCTCTGATAATTAGAAGTCAGGTAGTGGGCTTTGAAGCCCAGCGCAATCCTCGGTCCAAGAGAGACTGAAGCTTTCGCTTATGGGTCCTGGCCAAGTACCCCTATACGGGAATCGCGTAAGTAGCCATCGGCACCACATAGGTGGTGACGATAAGCTTCCGCAGGCGGCGGGAAAACTACTATCCGGGCTGTAAGGACGTGGGTTTCAATTTTCTTCGTGTCGAAAGGTGTTAATCTTCGTGTCGTATACTGAAGACAG
The DNA here is from genome assembly GCA_034769895.1 of Magicicada septendecula. Lineage (NCBI taxonomy): Eukaryota > Metazoa > Arthropoda > Insecta > Hemiptera > Cicadidae > Magicicada > Magicicada septendecula. The sequence goes on along the minus strand of CM068367.1, from coordinate 140,905,193 downwards.
CCTCCAGAGGTGACGCCGAAACGTCTGTTCGAGTTAACCCGTATAGTAGTTCGAGTTGTCAACGTTGAGTCGACTCAGTCATGCTTAAGCGTGTGGGATGCGTTTCCTAATGTAATAGCCAAACGATCTGGGAATCTATTTGCGTGAAGTATGCGCGAGTGGAGATGTAAAAACTAAAATACAAATGTATGTAATGTGAGCGGTTTTTTCCTGTTAGGCCTATAACGTCTGGAACCTCTAGGAAACAAGTAATAACTGGCTTGGAAGTCAATCTAAGAGCTGATGTAATTACTGTATAAGCACAGACACAAATGTGTTAAATTAAAGATGATTACGTAAAATGAACAGTAGTGTATTTGGAACTGGACTACAGAAGACTAACGACAAGAGTAAACAACGATAAGACAGAATGATAAGAGCGTACTATGGTAGATGGATATCTAGGTCCTTCATTCAGATCGAATGCACATGTTACACTCAAACACCGGATTCGGCCAATGACCGAAATTTTTGCCCACGACGCGATGTGGACAGGCCTAAAACAAATTACGCAGTGGTACACGTTGCCCGTGCCCATATTTTCGGTCTTTGCGTAAATACCAAATACACACAACGCGTTGTGGACAAACGGTCATACTCACGACGCGTTGTTGGTAATACCATTTTGCGCAAAGTCCGAAGGAAGAATCTACATCGGCTATTGAGCAACTGAGTTTACCCACAACGCGTTGTGGACATTTAGTTTCGGACAATGACCGACTACAAATGCCCACATCGCGTCGTATATCGGTCAGTGGCCGAATCCGGTGTTTGAGTATAATACATACACGTGTATCGAGGTAGCCCACTAATGATATGCCAAGGATACAAAAGAGTAGAAGAACTTTGAGTCGGCAGAAGATAAATCGATGAAAAAATTCAGGGAGACGCAGACACCTTGCTTGGAAATAACATAAAAAGTGTGGAAAGTTCGGTGTTGGCCATTTGACGCACATATAAGTGTAGATAAACGTTCAATTATGCTTAATTATTGGGGGGGGGCATCAGTGTTAAAGAGGTGAGCGGTCTCGGAATCGGTCAAGCGACAAAATAAGAAAGAGGGTGGACACACATAATGAAATGTGTTCCTTCTATATACAGTATATGTCGGCTTAATTGTGGGGGCAACAAAAACCACTGAAGCAATTAATCCTGAATCAACATTTCAGAATTTTGGAGCATTCCTAAATATGAACAAATTTTGCGTTTTGTTTAAACACTGATACGTTAGTTTTTTTTTTTGTATAATATTGTGGATTTTTTTAAAGAATTTAACTTGTGGATACAGTAGGAAATAGTATGGAAGTAACAAGTAATAAGGAACTGTTATTCTATGCTGGAAATTTGGTAGGTAAGTACTTCACGGGCGTTTTGGAGATGTGGGTGTTATATTTTGACTTTTATAGACTTGCGTGGTAACAATTTTAATAACATTTTTTTCGGTTCACAGTAACATTTTATTGATACCACTGTGAAAACTAAATATTCCTTACACCACATATATGACGTTGTTTGTTTATATTCTTTACTGAGCTTGTTATTATTTTATTATTAGCCTCCTATCCTTATTCTAGACAATACTGTCATTCTTGTTGCTGTTCTTATTATTGTTGTTATAATGATTTTTTTATTTATTATTATTCTTTCTGTAACTCTGTCTTTATTTTTATTTTTGTTGGCGATATTATTATGCTCTGATCTTCTTATACGACCTCAGTAATATTTATGTATGCCTATATTGTGTATGTTGCAGAATGGACCCGCCCACTGGAAGGGTGTATAAACAACGAGAGCGAAAACAGAGGATGCCAAATCATCGAATGGACGAATGTTTTTATTAACAGTGATATCAATAAAACGTGATTATCACGGGTGGTACATATTTATGTTGAGAACTTTATTTGTAGGCATATCTTTACGTTTTTAACCATCTCCGAAGGAGCGAACAGCGAGATAAGACAGATCACGAAACGGAAGACAAGGTCACAAGCAATTTGGTAATCTTAATTAATAGGATTAAATTAAAGTAACCTGTAAATCTTGATCAAAGCTTCGTAACTACTCTTATGAACTCTCACCATATTGTATAAACGTATTTATCCAAAAAACGGTTTGAAGCCTGTGAAGAAAAAAGACTCATCAGTACCGCGGAGTACCAGTTATCGTGAGGTGCAACATTCAGTGTCTGTAACAGCAGCCGAGATCGTCGTGACTTATCTGTCCATGGCCTTCACAGGTTTTTTTTACACAAAAACGACGCTGTAACCGAACGAAACCGATTACCATTACCTTGTTGAATCACGCTGTGAATCGTCACTTTATTGGTCGGTACCCTTTCAGACAATGCTCTTCAATGACATTTCACGTAGTACTTTACACAATGGGGACCGCCCGTGCTGCTAACTACAGATCTAGTCGTGGTCATAATAAGGTCGAAATAATTATGTTCTTGACGGCTTTTTTTCTTTTCTTTATACGTTCTAAGCGTGCTTATGTTCGTGCGCGTGCGTGTATAAATTTTATTCAGAAAGCTTCTAAATGGAAGTACTGTATTTAATTTAGTCCCTTGCTGACGAGCATACTAGCATTGAAAAATTAAAGGAAACGACAAAAAAGCTCGCAGTTCCTAGCTGCGAAAAGATTCGTGCGTGTTCGGTCAAATTCGGACTTCGCAGTACCGGTGGGATTTCTACTCTAATTCCCGGAAACATTCTCTTCTCCCATTATGACGAAAATATTCAGTCATCATAGCTTTACTATTTAATTATACTATTTGACTAAATTATAAATTATTATTATTATTATTCTTAATGTTTGTCTATAATTTATTTAGTCGTGTTTTGGAATTAGTCGGCTGTAACACTGGGTTCTATTGTTGTAGGATTGTCCAGCATTTTGCTGCAGCCTTGCAGCCGGATGTTGGGGTATCAAAGCCTGGGGGAAGACAACCGTGAATAAAAATTACCGGAAGTCATGGCCCGTAACGAGGCAGCCACTCCACATGACTTACCTATTATAGCGAGCGAAAATTTAAAAATTTCAAATTTTCTTCTCGACTGATTTTGTTCACACGCAGTTGTTTCAACGACTTCTAGTCAAAGCAATAAACAAGGCTTAATGTGAAGATGTCAAACCAGCGTCGCTAGCAGACAATAGAAAGATGTTGGGCTCTACTCAACAATAGATATGAAAGTTCGAGATGGCAGGAGAAGCTTGGCTAAAAATTTTTACCCCACAACAAACGACACAAAGCAGACGAGGGCACTCACACGTGTACGGAGAAATAAGGCGAACGTCCGCTCGAGTTACGTCAGAATACGATGGTACTGCAAAAAACGACGGGATGTTACATCGGAGTTGAGCGTGATGCACTTTACAGAGACAATGAAAGAAATAACTAGTTGAAAGGACTCGAGTAAGCTGCACAGCTGGAGGTAACGTCTGCGTGACAGACACAATTTACGGTTAGAAAGTCGGGGTGGCTTCACCAGCCAACGTATGTCAGAAATTATTAATAGCTACAAAAAAGGGGTGGAAGATAGAATAATACTTCAAGATGACCAGAGAAACAGATGGGAAAAGTTAGGACAACATTGCGTATGTCCCACACAAAAGAGCGATCGACAGGCGCGTAATCGCCAGAAATTCTCCGAAAAGGGTCAACGTTCGAACGGAAAAAGTCCGGGGATGTCTGACAACCTATCAGAGTACAACGTCTTGCAACGACACCGGTGGAGAGGAGAGTTTCTATGGTAACAAAAAGCCAAAGCGAATCATTGAACAGAAACCAAAAACCCTGGAGAAGTGGGACAAAATATTCTGAGAAAATATTGAGCTGACCTATCACAAGTAAGAAAAGGGGTGGACAGGTCCCAAGACAAAATTTGAGTAGGGACAAGTTGATAAAACTAACTGTCTAACACGGTGGAGGCAGTCAGTCTTACTCTCAGTCTTAACAGTTTTTAGCGGTCTTTGTCGAAGCAGTCTTATTACATTTTTGAACATATATTTTGACTCGGTATTACTGTGTCCAGTTCCGTATAAGTTATCAGTCTTAGTGAAAACGCCATGTTATAATATTCGGACTTAGTTTTTTTCAAACTGTATGATTCAAAGTGCGACTTAACGAACTTATGTAAGCATTAACAGTATTAAGGATATCTGAGTGAACAATTCAGTCTCAGCACATACACGAAACATTACTAAATGTAACAGAACAATTAATACTTAAACGAGATAATCAACCAAGTAATATAAACGTATATACATCAACACAAAGTCGAGTGAATTTCAGTGATGAACGGACAGCAACATTAACTTTGCGAAAATGAACATACAACACTCATTTTAGAATGACATACACAAACTGACATTGAAAGCAATAGCATATCTACACTACTCTATAAATGACGCGAGTTCACGTGGGTGTGTACAAGTGATAGTGCATTCAACGTTATTCAACAAGATGTGTTCTTCAGCCGTCACAACAACACAGAGATCAATCACCGCTGGACCATGAACGGATATTCTAAATTCCAAGTAACAATTTATTAATCTATTAATTTAATAACTACTACTGTCCTGATTCTTTCAAAGAATCCCTACCCTGGGAGTTTTATATAAATTTGATAAAAGAATAAAATTAAAGTTATAAATAATGAACGAGTAAGCGAAACTATCTGGAATTAATGAACGCATTAATTAATTATTATTTGAATTATTGTATATCAAGATTTATGTATGTATGTCTTTTTCAGCCATTATATAAGCTAGAACTTGTTTTTTTTTTAAAGATATATGTGTTATGTGATGTATTTACAGGTACAGCAGATTTTTTTTATGTGTATGAATATAAACTGACGATATGAATAAATTAGTCATTTAAGTACATTTAAACAGATGCGTTCATTATTACAAAAACCTACATATTAAAAGTTTTAAGAACATGATTAATTTACTTAAGAATCTCTTGTCCATTATGCTAATTGGTAAATCAATTTGCTAAGCGATTTAACTAATTAAGTCACATAGTGTTTAGCATAATAACACCGTATATTAATAACGCTTCCAACGTGTGGCATGACATATTAAAAATAACACTATATTAAATGACGCTACTAACGCGGGGCATAGATAATTAAAGTAATAAACAAATTTTAATTATACACATCTATTGTAAATGATAAAGGATTGCCTTTATCGCTGTACTATCTATAGGCTTGTACCCTATACTGGAGAAATTAACATACTCAAAAACAACAGACGGACGGAGGTAATGGTAAACGACTGCAACCAAAAAAGGACAAGCGATTTGGAATAACTGAAAGATTAAAAGTGGGGACATGGAATGTATGGAGCATACTTTACAAAGTTTTGGCGGTCCTTGTACTGTCCTATGGGTGTGAACAACCAAGAAATAAGAAAGTAAAATACAGGCCTCGGAAATGGCGTTCTTAAGAGGAGTTTAAAAGGTGTTCTAAGCTCGAACGTATAAAGAATGAAGCCATAAGAGAAGAATTACAAGTTTTCAACTCGAGTGAAAATTTAAAAGATTATAAACAATGGTGGAGAGAACAGATGGAAAGAATGACAGATTATGACTGCCCAATCAAGTCTGGAAATATAAACCTATAGGACACAGGTATCTGGGCAGACCCAGAAAGAGATGGCTGGAGATCTTTGAAGGCGTAACAGGCAGCACCTTGCCTATGTCGTGATGTGAAGCCCCCCCCCCCCACACACACACACATTTTGAACAACATATATATGGAAGAATGGGTTTGAGATGATAACAGGGGATCAAACTCAGGGCGAACATCAGGAGCCCCTGACCACTTCAGAATTGGTTATCACCAATGTAACCAATGTTACCACCAATGAGCATCAGGATTGAGGCTGCCACAAGAAAAAGAAGACAACATGTTCAACAGACAAAACATATGCGGCTACATGATTCACTCATTTTCTACTTTTTGTATTGTAACAGTATGAATAGATCGCGTGTTGTTTCACTTAATAAGGGTTAGCCCAAGCATAGCAGGCCTACAAACGCCTTACAGTCTTTTGTATATACAGCTGTGTGTTTACATGTGAAGTACCGTTACATACATATGCCTTTGTGTGGGGTAAGTAACATCCGCCTTTCCTTTAATTATTATTCAAAGTAACCCACAGCTTGTGTGTGTGCGCGCGCGTCTCAAGTCGCCGACATAACGATGTTGTAACCATTCTCGGACTGCTGACCTTGGTATTGCGAAATCGGGCGTTGATTTTGTTTCCCTCTAATCCTGTGATTAAACGCGTCAGGATGTATCGCGTATGTACTGAATGCATTATTGCACAAGCGCTTAACGATCCCATTAAATCGGTATTAATAGGATGTTCGGTACGGCGCGCTTCCGAGATGATTTCGATTTCATTGTTATCGACCTTGGACGGCGCAGTCGTGAGGATCGAATCCGCGGCTGCCGGCGAGAATAACGAAACCGTATTAGGCTTAAATATCATCTTGGCACAGCATTTTGTGAAGAGAATTAAATATTAATTGTGCGGCTTATCCGTGTCTTCCGTACGCAGTGAAACACTATATATGAAATACAAAATGCGAAAACGTTAAATATGTAACATTAGATTTGTTATTATATTAAAATTAACGACTAGTAACGAATGGCAAATTGCATTAGTGCGTACCAGAACGCATTTTACCAAAACTCGCATAGTATGTACAACACAAAACGATTTGTAATCGTTCTGTGTTACAGCGTGTGTCCTCCACACTCGCCATGTCTTAAATGCTCCTAATTGTTTCTAATCTCTCTTCCCAAAATCCCAATATCCAGAGCTACGCTCCACACAACAAACTGACATTTTTGGTGTTGAATCCATCAAACTGCCTTCAACATTTTAGGAGCGCATTCTTTCTAGAAACTAAACAAAAAAAAATTCCCGTGCTTGTCACAATATTGATACAACACAAACAATTCGGAAATGAGCGACTGTACGCGATACAATACAGTTTTTACTGCGTTAAATGAACAGTTACTATATAACATTTGATAAAATTAATCCGAAGGTACCGGTTCGCTCTAGCATCAGTATACTGTAAAATAAAGCAAACCCGCAAACAGTAAAATTAAATAACAGTTACTACCTATATAACATTTGATAAAATTAATCCGAAGGTACCAGTTCGCTCTAGCATCAGTATAATGGAAAATAAAGCAAACCCGCAAACAGTAACATTAAATAACAGTTACTATATAACATTTGATACAATTAATCCGAAGGTACCAGTTCGCTCTAGCATCACTATAATGGAAAATAAAGGAAACACGCAAACAGTAACATTAAAATGTTAACGTTGTTCCTATTGTACTCTTGTGACGGTTTAGCGATAATACTTATATTACACTGTATTATTCTGGCCTCACAAGCAGGACAATAGACCTTAAACTGCTTTTAACTTGCTCAGCTGATGAAGCCAGGGACTGATTTGGCCCCGGTAAGTCGCGGTAAACGATTCGCTCAGAAATGGTTTGGAATTCAAGACAGACTGTAAATCAAAGCGACAGAGTGTCTCTTCGTCCGCAGTGACGTCGGAAATTAGTCACGAACTGCGAAAGGTCGCCTACAACTATATTATACAACAAACAAACAAACAAACAAATTGTCTACAAATTGCAAACACGCTTTGCCGTCTTAATTTGTTTCATGATTCATAACATGGAAGTTCTACACTTTGGCGGGTTTACGTAACTGTTCCCGGAACGAGTTTATACGGTGTACACGCTAAATCGCGTGCCGAAAACCAAGCGACTCGGCTCAAGAAAATAACCTATCAACAAGAACAAGCAGTACTCACGCCTACGCGAAACGTTTTCGTGCACAAAATTATTGCTCCTCGTGAATAACAGACTAGGGCGAACACTTACCTGAAACAGAAAAGAAAACAAACAGAAATTAGTTCATGCCATCAGATATGTAATTTTTAAATTACACAAAGTCACAAGATAATGTACAATCTATGTGCAAGATATAAAGATGAATGGACAGTATCAACTTTGTAAGTCGGAAAGACGTTCTTTTATCTTCTTTAACAGTTCGGTAAATTCGTCTTTCCATATTCTCAAGGTGTAGCCATCTTGTATGTAGTCTTCTAATGTATTGGATATGGAGCGCTACGCAGACCTTTTCCTGAAACGTTTTTTTTGTGCGCTCCGTCAGTTAGTTACAGACTGTCGATAATTCCATCACCGACTGCAACAGGCATTCCAGGCATTCGGGGCTTCCTTAAGGGCTGATATCAAGATATTGAAGCCGATCTTCCTTTATACGCTTCTTCATGTACCAGAGAACTTTACATCCGTTGACTTAACATACACTACTCCTGCTAAAAAATATTTTTTGTCTGACCCAGGTTTCTGATTTATAAACAAGAACCATGACTTTAGAGAATTTCAATATTTCCTTAAAGTTTGGCTACGAAAGCAATAATACAGGTGACATGACCTAACTGAAATTTCTCCAACGTTATATCTACATCTGCATTAATGTCGTAAAAAATATTAGAACCTAAACATAAGAACAGAGATCGTGTTAAAAACATAATTATCTACAACAATTTTTGACTTGGCAGAATATTTACACACGAAAATCATAATCTCAGTCTTGTAAGGAAACAACTGTTTGTTTAGATACTCTCTCAGACAAATCCTGGGAAGCTGGTCTAACATGAGTATACAGGGCCCTACAAAAGATCGTCTTCCCATCATGAGATGTACAAACTCCAATCGAAGAATCTAGGAAATTACGAGTCTTCTTCGATAGTTTAAAAGTCCATCGTCTTCAACTTAAAAATTTTTTGTTCTCCCCATCCTACGCTGTCAGACCTCTTTCTTTCACGACATTGTTTACTTAATTTTTGCAACGCCAAGGATAGCACATTCCTTTCCTATTCCGGCCGCGGTGCCCAAGTAGTCGTTTTCTGGAGGTTTATTTTCGTCAGCATTTCTGTACGTGCCGTAATCTACACATTCGACATGCCTCTACTACAAGTCGTATCATTTTTGTGTTTGACGACGTTCCGGCTGTGAATCGAGTGTGCTAGCCGCCGCACCACTATATTCCTCCTGATGTTCTTGATTTTTTATTAGTAATAATTAGTATGTAAACAAAGAAATATTTAGTATTCTATCTGCGAGTCAGAGACACACCACACAAAACCTATGCAAAATAATGAAAAACATGTAGAAAAGCAGCGCGACCGACTCTGTTTTTTTAAAAATAGAATTCATCAAATATGGTAAAAGTAGTTAATGTGTATTTGTGTTTCTCAATCGCAACACAGTTAACCAACACAACATTAACTAAGAGCGTTGAATCAGTGTTAAAAATAGCGGTACTAAATCCGTCTCTTCGACACAACAGCGCCGTCGCACCCCCTTATGATATAACAAATGAATCGGACTGTTTACGGCGTCGAGACGCTGAACAACGTTATAACCATGTTTGACGTTTGCGCGCGCGCCGCAATTCCCGTGGTTCACTTCTTCACAGACAAGCGTTGCCAGATTCGTGGAGTGGGCGCCCAGTTATTGGACAGCTGCTTTCAAAAATGCTACCACACTTTTTATAAACTCGCTTGCACGCAAGAATGTTTGTATCCGCACTGTAGTACAATCACCGAAAGTAGGAATCTTTACGGAATATTTCGAATTGCACAACTGTATCTCAATCCCGAATTGTTTTAGTACACGAACGATACAGAAACACGTGTTTCCCTCATAATTTAGCATACAATACGAATTTTCCCGCTAGCTGTTCCTTTACGACATGCGCACAGAGTCATCTGTAACTACATTCATAAAGTCGACGAGAATTAAATCGGTTTGACAACATTGGAAAATGAACCAGCCAGATAAGCGACGACGGGAAAGGAAATTACGAGTAAAGAAAGTGAAGTAGACAAGAACTGAGCGACTTACGTGGCAGAAAGTCTGAGAAATCACAGCAGGCAGTAGTTGAAAAACGGTTAACGCCAGCGAAGGACCTTGTCCGAGAGAGAGAGAGAGAGAGAGAGAGAGAGAGAGAGAGAGAGAGAGAGAGAGAGAGAGAGAGAGAGAGAGAGAGTACGTCACTTGTTTTGTCAGCTGTGTTTTATGTTTTTGTTTTTCTTCTTCTCCCTCCCTTTTTAGTCAGGTCTAAAGCGGTTTTATCATCTTCCAATACCCAATCTCCATTTTTCGCTAGTGAACTACTGGTCTTGTTCAAGACCTTGATCTTGTTTTTCACTTGCGTACCTTTCATGCACGAGACCTGTCTCCGTAGATGTTCTTCCATAATTCTTTGTACACGACAGTATTTCCTGGTTCGAGTGTTCTTTTGTTTTCTATTTTTTAACATTTCATAGTTGTTAACGGTAACGGGGTATCAACCCCCAACCTGATGGACCGGTGTTCGGTGTTTAAAATCAGAGTGTATCCTATCCTCAAGAACTTATACCTTCATGGCCATAATGTGGTTCTTTTATTCTTGAGGATACAAAATAAGTAAACAAAAATACTAGTTTGAGAAAAATTGGATGCATTCAAGGAGAACCGCCCACCCGCGATAGATACGTGCCCACCTTCAAGAGAACGTTGCATTTTAAAACAAATAATTTGATAAGGTTAGGTTAGGTTAGATTGTAACTGTATTTTATGTTATACTTATCTGCAAAATGCCAGATTTTGTACGCGAATTTTGTAACGTTACCAAATATGGTAGTTACATAAAATAAGCTAATATAACGTCAAGTAAGAGAAAAGCATGGAAGTATGTCTAGATAAACAAACCTAAGTGTATAAAAGTGTGTATCTACAAATATATTAATATAAAAATCCAACGATGAGGAAGATAATATTAACATAGCAATATCAAATAAGAAATGAAGAAAGAAAATGACCATGAGCCAAAACAAAATATCAGTAACCAGACCCAATAGGATCCAACAGTGAGGGGAACCGACAAAATAAGGACCAAGAAACTCCAACAGTGAGGGGAACAAACAAAATAAGGACCAATAAACTCCAACAGCGAGGGAAACAACTGAAGATAAGGACTACAATGAAAATATTGAAGAAGAAGAAAGAAGAAGGACAAGGAAGCGTACCATGAAGAGAGAAGAAGATGGATAGACCATGCAAGGACTCAACATAAACCAAGTGTACTAGAGTCTATATAAGTGACCAAAGGAATAATGATTATCCAATATGAAAATAAACCAGTGTTTAACATTTAAGGAACCACAAACAATTACAGTGTGTACTTAATATAGATGTGAAACCTGTGACCAGTTAACTAATTTCAACTGAATAAACCACACAAACAATACCAGTGATAAGGTTTATAGTGTAAGAAAATATGTTAATTTCTTAGTGAAACCAGCAAAAATTAAAATAGTCAAATAAACACAGACAATTAGTGTGACTAATTTAATAAAGATTGTGATCAATATAGATAATCATAAGACCACCAGAATAGAATAAAATCGAACAATTATATTATTGTTCATAGAGAACTGACAATAAATAAAAAACCTTTGTTATGTATCAAACAAAGTGACAGGAATTAAACTCAACCAATGACCAGAGAGATATTGTAATTAATACAAAAAGATTTGTGTTATTGTTTAAGAAGAAGTTGTGTAAACATGTGTAACAAAATAATTAAAATATTATAGTAAGATACCATACTGAAGTCATGTTAGTAGTAACCAAAATACTGCATTAAAACATGTTGTACATTGTTACATAACCCCAATAGGGAAGACACCTATGAAACAGAAAATCATACATGTTAATGTAAATAAATGACTATCAACTATGATATCAATCAAGAATTTGTTATAAATAATAATAAATCCTAATAGACAATGTATTATATTGCAACACAATGTAAATAAAACTGATCAAATATGATGACACAGAGATAGGAGAAATGGAACAAGTATGTCAATTTAATTAGACTAAATACAATATCAAAACAAATACCAATGTTAATAGAAGTATTACCAGTAGTTAGATAAACATCTGGTACTACTGTGAGAACAGATTCTGAACATAATAATAACAGTATTGTAACCAAAATATTGTAAACTAACTAACTATGTACATATAACCAGAAGTAAGCTGAACCATTGTATAACCAACTAGTTAAGAAAAATACTGTATTAAAGATTGAACACAGATTGTTAAGAGTGTTACCAGTAGTAAGAGGGAAACCCAATGCTACTTTGAGAACAGACTATGACCATGAAAACAGTCATTTTCTATATAAGTAATTAAAAACCAAATGACTATGATGAAGGAACCCAGATGTAAACAAACCATGAGGAGCAAGTTATATATGCAAAATGTAACATATAAACTTGTTTAAAAGTAAATGAAAACATTATCGAGAGCCTGAATAATGTCTAATACTACTTTGGAAACCCAAACCAAGTGCAACAATAACAATTTAATTATTGTTTTAATAAAAAATAAATAACTACCATGATATAACACAAAGTAAACAGACCCATTACTAAGAAATTGAAGGGTTCTGAGATAGCTAAAAGCTAACCATTACATACAGTGAATTAGATACAATGAGTGTTCACTAATTACATTTAGTACATGATATAATTTATATAGAAAAAGCCAGAAATATGGTAACAATTGTATAAGAGAGATAGGAGAGGAATAAAACAATGTAAATAGTAGATTAAATACAGCCATGTACATATATTCTAGTGTAAAATTATGTAAATAGACGTTTCTAGTATTATTAAATTGTAATATTACTAGTATTAAGTAAGAAAAATTAGTTTTAAGTACATTTATGAAAAATCAAATATGGACGCCCAAAGACGCCATAACGAGATATTGTTTAGGGAACAATTATTCCCAAGTTTTGAATCAAACCAGTTGAGATATGGACTCAGAGTGTTTATTTAAAAAATGTTTTAATATAAATAAGTAAATTTGGTGTAATAGACTTATAAATATAAGATACACCATAAATAATTAATAAAATCGTTATAGTGATAGAAGTGATGGACGGAAAATAATCATGTTTAGACTTAAATTAAAGCGCAGGATGTCCGCAATTCACTGACATCAACCATTTAACGATAGGACATAGATTAAGAAAGTTATTGTGATTTTAAACTTTTCAATTAATTTTTGTACCAGTGCTGACGTCACAAAGCCTCAAACGCAAAGCCAGATTTGGTAAAAAATTAAATATTTTAAGGAAACAAAGGGCTTTGGGTCGGAGAGTATAGTTTTTTCAGCCAATCGAATGAATGAACCTTAGGCAGACGAGCCACAGACGCTTCGAAGAAGCATCACAGTTCACGATCAGTCTTTCGACGGAGAGGTCACGTCACTCGCCGACATGAAGTTTTAATTTTTGAATTGTGCGCGGCAGAGACATAAGTAAATCAACATACACATAACCTTTACACTACGCCAACACAAACGAGTGAAATGTGCGGAGTGCATATTTATTCAAGTACGATAGTGTATAATATCAATCGTACTTGCGAGTGTTGTGAAAGATAAAAAACAGGGAGTACAATTTTTTATTTAAATAACATTGAAACAGAGTTAATATTTTCGTAAATAAATAATTTTGATACTACGCAAGTCAGTAAAAAGCGAAGTATCAAAAACTATGATTGAATTATCAGAATTAAAGGAAATTTTAATTCACAATTATTAAAATATTGAATAAATATTTTAATTATTTATCATACTTTAAAGAATTATGTTTGAAGCATTTATGAATAAATACGATTAATACCGATAGTCACTCAATTGACTAAAATTGTTTTCTTGATTTTTTCGATGTTTTAAAGTAAACGTTTTTAACTTTCATGCGAAAGAATAAATGTAATACTGATAATGACACATCAAAATATTACGAATAATGTGTTTATATCTAGATTAAGAAATAATAAATATTAAAAAATAATTAACCATTATAACAATATCCGTTATAACATAACCTTAGAATCGTAACGGTAACTTGCCAATTTCACTGTTACAAGTCTGTTCTCAAGTAAAGTCCAAACCAGATGGAAATAATAACAAGAGTTTTTTTAATGAATTTTTCTCTTGCAAGTAAATAATTATCAAAACGAATTATTAAAATAAAGTAATACATTTCAACCGTACAAGCCAACGAGCTTGATAATTGTCAAACAAGTACTGTAGGTTGCGTGCGCATTCCGCGTACGATAATACCATAACTATCAGATATATGGTACTAATTTCCGATTTTTATATTTGTTTGTTTATTATTAATTATTGTTCATTTTATATCATTATTAATATTACATCTTGTACCTGGTATCATGCTACCTAAAAGAACCTTACGAATATGGTAATTCACTGATACAAGAGAACATAACCTCTTGAAATTAAACTATTGTACAACTAACAGGTTTACCAGCCTTGAGGCTGAACAGAGTCTTATTGTAAATTTTATTAATTGTAATTATTATCTGAAAGGTTGTTAGCCATTGATTGTTAATTGTTTAAAAATTTTATAATATCTTGAATTGTTAATAAACCTCCACTTTTTATTACCATTGAAAAAGAGTATCATTTCAAATTTAAATTAAATCATTTATTCTTAGTCAGTCCTACCAATGTGGCGGAAGAGTTTGAATAGATCTAATAATTCATAACGTTACTTAGATATTACGTCATTTACATTGTATATGATAACCATATTGAATATTCAACCTGAATATTTATTTGTATGTAAAGTGTATGTATTTCAGCAGAACCGTCACTGAACAGGACTAAAATATCCACGTGTGGTAAGTGAGGGAGGTAATAACAGAGTGCGCGAAACATTTTAAATCGAAGAAGTGAACCATTAATACGCATCTGTTAGACAATACAATCACACTAATAACCATAATAGTTATAATTAGTACATTTTATAACAACATTATCGTAGATACCGGTGCGTATCTGCACTCACACTACTACACCACTATATAAATATAACCACTACATCTAGTAGTATCCTGTAGTATCTTGTTATATTACAAGATTGACGAACCCAACGTGGGGCCTGACTTAATAAGACCCCAAGAACGTAGATACTGTATCATCTTGTGTGTGTTATATTACAATTTATAAGTGGAACCAGCGTATTGATAGGTGGAATGTTGTTATCTTGACAAGTTACTGAATTATAAATTCAATGTAGAGCTGCCATGAAATACAGTTTGTCTAATATAACATACTCATCACTCAGATACACAGTACGGTACGTTAAGTCAGTTTTGCTCCTAGCTCGCCTCGTGAACACTCGCTGACAATATTAACATCGGTGAAATTACACATATGATATTAACAGCCATGATTTTCGAAACGTTCCGATAAGGAAGTCATAAGTAACAGTCTTTATTACCTGGTGAAGCGTGTCGCCCCTATCTGTAAGTACAAACGACACACATGGAGCGTAACTAATGGAAACGCAAAGAGACTCTTCTGAATTAGAGGGTTCAATAATAATAATAGTAATGACAATAAAAATAACAATAATAGTACCTGGAAGCTGTTATGTCGACGGGGCGGACTACGAACATCTTTCATTAAATGAAACTACACCTATAAACTGTATAGGTACTGACCCTAAGGGAAGAGTGAAAGGCACATAGGAAGAATCTAATTACAATCTATCAATCGATACTCTTCCTTTCACGGAGGTTGGAAATAGAAAAAATACTATAGAAAGCAAAAGGTATAACTATAATCCTGAGTGCGCCAGGGGACACACAATCAGTGAAACTGTATTGCTTTCTTCTGTGTCGACTGGTAAAAGTGATCGATGTGGTTTCTGTTGAAAGAATGCTATTAATAGCAAACTGTCCTGCCCTGGAATGTATTCTGACGAAAAGTTTTTAAGAGTAAACATCTAAGAAAGAAAACGATTATCCGCCTACATTAGTTTAGAACTCTTTATCGTGAAATTTTTCTCTTATCATAATAATTATAGCCGTAAAATATGTGAGTCAAACATAAAGATTAACACGAAGAAAACGGGACCATATATTAGGAAGGAGCTAGAAAATTTAGGCTGTATAGCGATCGAAAAATCTAAAAATTTTAATTTTCCTTCTCGACCAGTTTGTTCACACGCAGCTGTGTCAACGACTCCGAGTAAAGGGCAATAAACAAAGTTAATTGGAAAAGACGACAACCCAACGTATTTACAGGTACCATGAATATATATGTGTTATTGAATACAATTATCTAAACGTATAATAAATTAGCGTTTAAGCAAATGAAACAATGAGTTCATTATTAT
The DNA here is from genome assembly GCA_034769895.1 of Magicicada septendecula. NCBI lineage: Eukaryota > Metazoa > Arthropoda > Insecta > Hemiptera > Cicadidae > Magicicada > Magicicada septendecula. Next base: position 140,888,804 of record CM068367.1, on the reverse strand, counting down.
TGGAAACCCTAATGTAGAATCTGCAAATTAATTAACTATTCTAATTGAATAAATTCACTGTGTAGTGAGTGAACACACTTGAGAATTATTGAGTCTCATACCAATTACTCTAACGAGTAATTTAAAAGGTTTGCCAATCTATTTAACTAATTAATTCAACTCACATTAGCATAATTGTCATTGTAGTAAATGGCGCTCCAAATCGCGGGGCATAGATAATTAAAGTAACAGACAAAATTTAATTAAACACCCTTATTGTAAACAATAAAGGATTACCTTTATTATCACTGTAGTAAATGGCAACCAACGTGTAGCAAATCATAATTACAATATCTGTAATAATCACTGTAGCTGGTTTTAACTAGCGTTTTTGGTGGCAGCTTCACTTCTAATTACTGAATTTCGTATTGGCACAACAGTGTAAACATATGAAAACTTCCACCAAAATTTTTCCTTCAAGCCTTTGGAAATAAATAAATTACATTTCTATCAGGGACGAAATGCGGGAAGCTGTCGATTTGAGGGGGTATAGAACTTGCTACAACGGCTTTGTAGCATGGTTAACGAAGGGACTAGATCGATTTCTTACCCAGGGTGAAATATGGCTTAGATCCATCCTTAGTTTCTATGTCTGTCTCTGAAGTGTTCCGGTTATGTCGTGTGGTCATCTATCCTGGTTTCTGTACCCATGGGTGTGACGCTTGTCTTTCTAGGTGAAGCCACGATACTATAACCACACGATCGGATCGTCGGGTTAATATTTTTTTAGACGTACATTTTACCTCTACGAGGAATAAACATAAATGAGTCGCGTCTGGGATTTATCTTTTCACGATAAAATGTATGAAGATAGACATAAATGGAAAACCATGTGAAAATCACGACGGACGACAAGATCTCCATAGTATTTCTTAACTACAGGTCCACGGACAGAAGAAGATCAAGGAAGCCCATGGAGTAATTGAAGCAGGAACGGATCGACTGGTGTGTACCGGAACAGGTGGAAAAGAAGAAGAAATATCTCGTATTAATTAAATTAGGTACATACATACAAATTCAGTTGTAACCTACTATTATATCCTTTGAATTTGTAACTGACTTATAATGTCCTTTTGAAACTGCAAAGTCATCTGAATTGGCCTGAAAATAAAACCTCAAGTGGTATTAGTTACACTAAAAAATTATTATAGGCCTACTTTTTACCGACTCACTGCGTTTTCGTTTGTTTTTATAATCTTTGCTTTTTCATTTTCGTAATAATTTCGAATTCTCGCACTAAAATAAAATGTTCGCGTCATTGTATTGACTCACGAAGAGCATTCCTCACACGAGAGTAAATTCCCAATCAATTCTCTTACGACTAAGTAAGTCGTACGTGTGTCTCGTAATAATAGGTCGTTGTGTTGTTGGTTATTTATATACTGACAACATGTAGGCAGTGTTTAGTACATATTGTGTATTTTATATGTACATGTTTTATAAATAAATATTAGAAAACCTTTTTAAAGTAATATTGGATTTTATTTAACGGGTATGTGTAGCGCTCGCCGTGGAGACTGGTTAACACTAGAAATTGAAAGCAAAAACAAGTTGAAACTTGAGCGGTACGATGAATCAGGACGGACTGTGGGAAAGGGTAAAAGTTGCCGGACCGTATTAGGGGCAACAATAACGCTGACTAGTTTAGCCACAGCCAGACGTAGTAGTATAATTCGCCCACCAAACGATCCGGTCTTCTTCTTCGTCTTAACGACGACTGTACCAAGGCCTTCAGTTCAATTCCCTTTGTTATGCTATATATGAGCGTGTTGTATTTTGTTGTTAGATAGGTCAAAATATATACGCTTTATACTGTATAGAAATTATTCTTGACAGTGTTGGACCTAGTGGACCAATGAAATTATCTATAAATTGGATGAATTAAATTAATTTTTCATTCCATTACGGTACAAAATCATTAAAACAGCTATTATTATGTTATGAATAACTTGTTGCGTCTTCTTGTCACAGAACCAGTAACTGGAGAAATGTAATGCAAATCGCAGATACAGTACTTAAGTCGCAACAGGCTGCAAGGCAAATTCTTGATAACAGACTGATGACGGCAACGATAATTATGAAGATGATGATGACTGTGATAATCTAGATTACTTAAACTCGTAATCTAGTCTAGATTACTTAAACTCGTAAACTTCGTTTTGTTTGAAGCGGTTTTCAACTGTGGTTTCTCACAAACGCGATTTAAGTTTGGGACGGTTTTAGTCAGCAGGTGGTTTCGTATGGATGATCTTCCAATTCACTGCTGACTTTCCTTTCGACCAAATTAGTAAAAACGAACTCATTCACGTTGGTACTTTACAGAAATCTACAGACAGTGCTACCTGTACCTAACGGATAAATTAGTTTGATCTACAATAACTTTAAAGAGTGGACAAGTGGAAACGTAATGAAAATAAATTGGAATACAGAAAACCATAATACAGACTTCAGAACGAACATGGGCGTAAAACAGAAGGTGTCGCTGAAAGAAATTATAAAACCGAAAACACATAAATCATCGTCATGAAAGAGAAAGCTTCAATCTGAAAAACGAAAATGGCCCGGGAATCATCTGTTCCGTGGTCGTAAATAAAAAAAAAATATTCGTGCGGTAAATAACTTAAAGAATAATACAAAAACGTTCGAGAAAACGTAGTAAAGGCATTCATAAAAAAAAAACCAACTGCATTACATTTCATTTACAACATCTGCGGGGTGTTATGCTATTACGCTACTGAATTAACTAATCTGTGATTGCCGAGCCCTACGTTCTTTGAGAGCCAAATACTACACTTGCCACGTGTTGGGCAGTCATTAAGTAATTATGCTAACAATAATGGATTAATTAATCTGTGATTAAGTAATTATTGAATATATTAATTTGCATAATGAGCTCGTGTAATCAATAAATAACACGTTAATTACTTTACGTTAGCATAACTATTGCATGGAGACTCTAGTTGTTGCATTAATAAATAAAATAAAATAAAATAAAATAAACTACCATAAATCACTCAAATGCCATTACTTTCTCGTTCTGAGGTAATTTGACAATGATGAACGCATATTGATAAAATAAACGCTTATTTATTAACATTATACCATTCATTAAATTCAATATATAAAATATGGATGATTCCCTGTAAATACATACATTCATAAACTCATGAAAAGAACATAAAAGAACACATGTTTATACATCAAATTACAAGGTAAATCCAATACGTTGTTTGCTGAAAAACATACACATATATATATAATGTAATCGATATATAGAAACACAAATATTCAAACAATAAATCCTATACTAATGCGTTCATCGTATGCCTCAGATGGATGGCGTTAAATTATGTGTATCATGTTTAATTTAAATGCTCAAGGGGTGTTTCTTGAAAAAGAGACAGGACAGTAGAGTTCCTTATGATAAGAATAGCATAAAGATTACTTGTTTAGATGAATTATCCGAAATTTCCATCGGCGTAACTCCTCTCTGCTGGATCATGTGTGGGAAGCTGTGCTGTGACTGACACTTAACACACGCGAAACAGATTCACTCGCGCTATGTGTTCGTATTAAAGTTCATCGTTAACTATGGTGTATATATATATGTCTGTCTATTGTTCAACGTTTGATATGTTCATTACTGTTAGTGTTTTGATGCCGCGGTGTAATTGTTCCACATGATATTGAATCGCACCGCAACACTGTATAATGTTATTATTTCGCCGTCCGGTATTACATCAACGAAAGTTCTACGCGTCGATTATTGATGTAAGTGTGACTGGTTAGTTCAATTCTGAATTAGAGTATAATAAATAATTCTATAATTGTTAAGCACTGGCGTATGTCGCATGTTTTTAGACACTGAAAGTACACTATTACCGGATACGCGCCAATATCGAAATGTCTAAGTCTCTTAGTTATATGACGCGTGGCAAAATTTCAAAGTCCCACTGCCGTCCGTATGTTAATCGAACTTTGACGACCGACTGTTGAAAATTATAAAGACTGTTCTACTGACCAACTGACTGCTCAAAGTATATGAGTAAAATTTATGAAAGACTGTTCAAAGTATATGGTTGAAAAATTATGAGAGACTGTCCTCCCGCGTGCTCTGCAAGCAGTTTTTATCAAACATCGTGTACCACAATACACCGTACTGGAAAACACGCCTCAAGTTGAACATGATAGGATGGAAGATCTCCTACCCTTAAGCCAGAGTGTCGTTCTTCACTTCCCATTCGACGTTCCCGTTGCTATGCTGGCGACGGTCCTCTCCACCAGGTCTCTGGGTAGATGCTGGGTTGTGATTGGATATCCTGTCTCCCCACGGGTTCGCGTCGAAAGCCTCCGTACTCTTTTCCTAGAACAGGAGAAATTTCATGCTCGTCTATCATGCCATTGTCTAAGCGTACTCCGGGTCTCGCTGCAGTTCTCACGAAAACAATGTGTCGTCTCTTGTTATTGTTCGCTGTGTTTGACCCTTTTTTTCTGAACGCTATCCTGGCGCAGCGTGACGTCGTTTCCAAAACGGCACACCTACTGCCTGTCGTAAATATCCGTTGTCGCCAGTAAGTCGTTCCCCTGCTGTTTACAAGTTCGATTCTATTATTTTAGGTATCGATGTCCGTCCTCGTATAGGGTATATACTATTGTGTGACTTACACTCTTTTATTCTTTACTGGTACTCTTACAAATTAACCCGGCAGTGTGTCCGTCACAGTTTCTCCTCTAAATTGGTACTTGACACAGTTTCCATTATCTGACATTTGCAGGCTGTAAATCTCGTGTTTTAGTCGAGTCTGTCACGGCCAACCCTGTTCCTATTGTACAACTATGTGAAACGTACTTGCATTGTCTGAAGTAAACGTTCACTTGACACATCGACACACATTTCCTTATTTATTGCTCGTGGGCTGAGTAGGTGTGTCATGCTGAATGTAACGTCTTTTCAGTCACACTAAAATTTTTTAAATTTTTGGTTGTTACATAGGTCCCCAAATCGGATTTGATGTTGGATTAGCGGAAGACACTCTAATCCGATTTCTGCGCTCTGAGTTTGTTGTGGGAGTCCCCTCTGATAAAGTCGCGGTCAATGACCTACTTTCCTCTGCTTGGGGTATATGGATATATATTCCCTATATTTGGTCGTAAACTACCTCTGGGAATTTGTTGCCGTGCATCTGAGGAAAGATGAACGCATTTTTTACATATTTGCATATCTAATTAGATATGGGATTATGTACAATAATAATAGCTGTGGATGGCTGTGCCGTCCGCTTATAATCTAACACATGAAATAATGATTTTCGACATGAATTACAATTATTCATGTATCGTTTAAATATCATTATGATAGCTAATGTTCTTAGTCTATCTTGACCATTTAAAATACAATTTACGACCTGTAAATACACATTGATACATTCACTAATTATTATTGAGTATCACTCACAATATGTGTTACTATCATCTATACTAATTATATTGATTAGAAACTTATACACATTATTCAGGAACAATTAACAATTCACTTGAGATCATTATGATCATAACTAACTTTGTTTTATATCACTCAGATTTGATTAATTAATCTAATATCATCGGGTGTCTATAAAACTCGTTATAACGTCTTTTCGCAATTTATTGCTGCACATTCAATTGAACTTTTCACATCATAATTGTCTTTTCTATTTAAATTTCCACTAACACTGGCTATACACATGTAATTAATGTCGTTAGGTTGCCACATTGTGACTTAAGAACTCCTTGTACAAAATCTTTACATTATACACTAATAAGATATACATCATACCGATTAGCTAGTTGGACCGGTTTTCGCGGGACATTCACCTTATGTGTTGATCCGCCTCCGAATCCACTAGTCTAACTGATTGTCGATGCACTTTCGTTTTCCTTTGAGACTTGTGATTTCGTCTCAAAGTATCTCTTCAGCAATCGTACGTTGAAAATACCCCTCAGTTTTCCATTGCTATCGCACTCAGCGAGCTCGTATGTTGCGTTACCAAGGACGCGACTAACCTTGTATGGTCCGGTGTATAACTCGAAAAACTTGTCAATCCTTTTCATTGCGGCGTCGGATTGATGGTACCTCCTCAACAGCACCTTATCGCCGGTAGCAAATTTAGTAATATTCTTACCATCATTGATACGTTTAGCATATTTCTCTCTTTTGTCTTTTATCTTTACAAACACATTAATATTGGGATTGTGTTCATTGTTGATGACGTCTTTGTCCAGCCACTTCTCCCATGCGCGGGTCGGCTTCTTTCCTAAGTGTGCCTCGTGGGGTGTTATTTCTATTGTTTCGTGGTACGTTTCATTGATACATGTTTCAATTACTCCGACGTATCTTGACCACTTGCTATGCTGGTCGTGTACCAGGATCCTGAATAGATTTCCCAATTGGCGGTTAATCCTTTCCGCTAAGTTCGCTCGAGGATTCCTTATCGCGGTATATCTTGGTTGTATTCCCAGCTCCTCGAGACCTTTAACCCATCTTTCGGCGCTAAATTGCGTGCCGTTGTCGGTTAAAATGACTCTCGGTCGTCCATACTTCGTACAGTAATCGTTGATCCGTCGTAGTGTCGTGGTGGTTGTCGCTCTTCTTAGTGTAAATAGTTTGACAAACTTTGTGAAGTTGTCCACCATGACAAGTAAGTACTTGACACCTCCTATACCTGTTGGTAAGGGTCCATAGTAATCAACACTTACTATGTCACCTTTGGCTGATGGTATCATGGCTTTTGTTCCGCCAAAGAGCATCCTGTTGTTCGTATCCTTGTACCGTTGGCAAGAGTCACAAGTTTGGGTGTATACCTTCACTTTCTTGATCAAGCTGTCGATCGTGAAGTGCTCTTGTAACATTTTTATACACCTTTTCGGGCCTAGGTGTCCGTACATTTGGTGTATCTCTGCAATTAGATCCTTCGACACGCTGTCAGGAATGTATAGTTTCCATTCGCCACGTCGTCGTCGGTACAACTTATCATTAACAATTTTATAAAATTTACTTAATTTACTATCTATAACGTTATTCTTAATCTTATCTATGAGCGTTCCGAGTTTGGCATCTTCATTTTGGTATTTGCCGATACCTCTAATTATTTTGCCTAATTGTTGACTCATTTTAATAACTAGGTGATTAATCAAATATTCGTGCGTCTCCTCGTTTGTCTCGTGTTGTTCCGTGTCAGCCGGGTATCTACTCAGTATGTCCGCAACGACGTTATCCTTTCCTTTGCAGTGGATAATGTCGAAATTGTACTCCTGTATGGCGAGAATCCATCTTGTAATTCTGGAATTGTTCAAGTGACACTTGTGCATAAATGTTAATGCTTTATTGTCGGTGATTATCGTGAGTGGTTGGCCAAGTATGTACATACGAAACTTATCCAGACATCTAACGATACTCAGGAGCTCTTTCTCCGTCGTGAAGTAATTGCGTTCTGCTCCCTTAAATGTCTTGCTTGTAAAAGCGATGACGCCGATTTCTCCATCTTCATCAATCTGGTAAAGCTGGCCACCATACGCAAAATTACTAGCGTCACACTGAATATAGTATCTTTGGTTCGGCCGTGGGAACCGTAGAGTTACTGTGTCGATAAATAAATTCTTGACTCTCTGGAAACACTGGTCCACTTCCCTTGTCCATGAAAACTTTCGTCCACCTTTCAGCAGTTCATGTAAAGGTTGCGTTGTTTCTGCGTATTTACTCGAGAATCTGTTATAAAAATTGGTAAGACCAAGAAAACCTTTGAGTTGTTTTGTATTCTTCGGTGCTGGGAAATCCATAATCGCCTTTACCTTGTCATCGTTTGCTTGTATCCCTTTTGTTGTAAGGCGATAACCAAGGAAGGAGATCTCTCGTCTGAAGAATTGTGACTTGGTGAGGTTGACAGTTATATTTGCTTTATTGAGGTTGTTTAGCAACGCTTCTAAATGATTTAAATGTGTTTGTATATTATTGGAGTAGCACAAGCAGTCGTCCACGTAGATGATCGTGTTCTTCTTGACCTCCTCCTCGAGGGCCACATCCAATCCACGTGTCAACGCTGCAGAGCTGGTGCTGAGTCCAAATGGCGTCACTGTGAATCGGTAGCACTTCCCTTCATGCATAAACGCAGTGAAATCCCTACACTCTCGTTTTAATGGGACTTGCCAGAAGCTACTGGATAAATCGACTGTCGACAAGTACTGCATATCACCACATCTAGCCAATATCTCATTGACCGGGGACACTCCTTCGTAATCGGGCACGGTCACGCTGTTCACTTTTCTTGCATCAAGGCATAGGCGAACCCTCCCATCCTTCTTGATAACTGTCACGATTGGGTTGACGTACGGGCTGGCGCAACGTTCGATTACTCCATATCGTAACATCCGGTTAATCTCCTCGTTCACCTTGTCTCTGTAGGCAAGCGGCACAGGCCACCCTCGTTGAAAGTAAGGTGTCCTGTCCGTAACGTGAAACTCGTGCGTGTAACCCTCTATTCTTCCCGTGCACTCCCTAAAAACATTCCGGTTCTTTACCAAAATCTCCTTCAGGCGTTGCAGTATTCCTTTATCCACGCAGTCTATGCTCCCAATCTTCTCATCGATGCATCGCAGTACTTCCTCTTCTTCTTCACTGTTTATCACGTCAATATTCATGATTGGTATAATGTGCTCCTCATCAACAGTATCGTTTTTTAAACTAACTACTTTGTTTCCGATGTCGATGCGACACCCAACTTCTTGTAAAAAACTAATTCCTAGTATACATGGTTTCACTAATTCTGGTATTACCAAAAACACACATTCATATCGGATACTATCAATCTCAATGTCACACAATATTTGTCTCTTAACTAATTTGGATTTACTTCCTACAGCACTTATTATAAATGTATTCGTTACGGGTAGTGTCTCATATGGTTCGATACTCTTCTTATGGTTATTAAACCAAGTTTCCGATAACCCGTTAACAATACAACCAGTATCAAGTAAGGCTTGGACAGTTACATCATTATTAAATTTAATAGTAATCTCGGGACATTTCAATATTTGTTTATTTACAATCTCGTCGTCCTCTTTTAGTAGGTCCTTTCGTAAATCAGGTAACAATATATTTACACTCTCACTCGGAAAGAAGTCGCTTAGAAATTCTATCTCCTCCCCTCGTTCGACGTATTTTTTTTTTTGTTATTGTTGTCGCTGTTACCGTTCGCCCTTGGGGTAGTGTCAATGACCGTGCTACTGGGTCCTGGTTCAGCTGGTGTAAACTGTACTGTATTGACGTAGTGTTTGTTGTCATACCGACCCCTTGTTGCCTGTCGGTCACTTTCATTTTTATTGTATTGCGTTTCCCTTTCTCTCGGATTGTTCCTCCCTTCGTTGTAAGGTCTATAATGTGGTCTGCGAGTGTTATATCCGCTCGACTGTATACTTGTGAATTCCGTAATCAGCGCTTCGAAATTTGGTATACTCGTGATACCACGTGTGACCACGGCGAGCTGCAAGTCCTTACCAAAGTGGCGAGCTAGTTTTCGTATCAGCTGAGTGTCGGTTAATGCTGGTGACAGTTGCCGACTTTCCAGTAAAATCCGTTCTACATATTGGACAGCTGTGATTGGTCCATTCCACTCATATCTGCCGTACTCCAGATTGTCGCGTATATTGTCCTGGCGTTCTTGACCCCAGTACTTCAAGGTGAAAGCTTCTTTAAATTCTTCGTACGTGGAGATTTGATTCCTTATGACGCGCCACCATATTCCAGCGTCCATCTCCAAGTGTCTTCCGATCCATTTAATGTCACCGTTGCTGTAGTACTGTTCCTGGATCTCTGACAATTCCTTCAGGAACTCCATTGGGAACCTGTCAGTGCCGTTATACTTTAACTCTGTATGTGTGTGTCCGTTAATTCTACTGATTATTCCAGACTCACCTTCAATTAGCTGACGCTGTAGTCGTTCTATCTGGGATTTTAATTCGTTAATACGGGTGGTTTTCTCTCTGGTGCTCTCGTCTAGTTTTTGTTCCGCCGACTTCTGTCTTCCATCTACCTCATTGATTTTCTGTTGCATTGTGTTGTTTACGTATCCCTGTTCCTGTTGTAATTGTCTTACTGTTTGGAATAGTTCGACTCTCAATTCCTCTTGTTTCTTGTGGTTTTCTTTTGCGTGTGTCTCCACTCTGTTGTGGATCTTTTTGATGCTCGTTTGAGTATTTTGGGCAACACTCTTTAGTTCCTGTCGGTCTAATTCTCTTGTTTCCCGCACCTCTTCGAATTTCTTGTCGGTGTCCTCCTTTAACTCTTTGACGATCTCGTTCTGCTGCTTCTGAACCTCGTCTATCTTCTTATCACAATTATTTATGTATTCACGCATTTCTGCGCGTATTTGTGTAAAATTTTCATTCTGCTTCTCGAAATTTTCATTAATTATTCTAAGGTTTTCACTAGCCTCTTCCTTCTGCTTTTCAAACTTTTCTTCTAATTTCTCGAATTTTCCATTCACTTCTCTAAAATTTTCATTAATTATTCTAAGGTTTTCACTAGCCTCTTCCTTCTGCTTTTCAAATTTTTCATTCATAAAATCCATTAATGCGCGCAACGTCACCTCTTCCTGCGGTTGTTGTTGGGACTCCTGTCCCCGCGCTCTGACGTCTGACGTCTCCTCGGTCGTTTGTGAATAAGTTGGTGATTCCTCTCGTTCGACACCAGGTACTCCCTGTTGGTTATTAATGTCAAAATTCATGGAATCTGTGCTACTGGTCGTCATTTTTGCTGCTTTACTACGCGTTAACATTCAGTCCCAGTCCAACTAGCTTCACACTAATAATATTTGTTCTTACAACTACTAACATGAAATATTAATATATACGCTTATCCTATCTCTACTGCCTGCTCTTTGCCGTGCGTTGGGCGCCAAATACAACATCTGCGGGGTGTTATGCTATTACGCTACTGAATTAACTAATCTGTGATTGCCGAGCCCTACGTTCTTTGAGAGCCAAATACTACACTTGCCACGTGTTGGGCAGTCATTAAGTAATTATGCTAACAATAATGGATTAATTAATCTGTGATTAAGTAATTATTGAATATATTAATTTGCATAATGAGCTCGTGTAATCAATAAATAACACGTTAATTACTTTACGTTAGCATAACTATTGCATGGAGACTCTAGTTGTTGCATTAATAAATAAAATAAAATAAAATAAACTACCATAAATCACTCAAATGCCATTACTTTCTCGTTCTGAGGTAATTTGACAATGATGAACGCATATTGATAAAATAAACGCTTATTTATTAACATTATACCATTCATTAAATTCAATATATAAAATATGGATGATTCCCTGTAAATACATACATTCATAAACTCATGAAAAGAACATAAAAGAACACATGTTTATACATCAAATTACAAGGTAAATCCAATACGTTGTTTGCTGAAAAACATACACATATATATATAATGTAATCGATATATAGAAACACAAATATTCAAACAATAAATCCTATACTAATGCGTTCATCGTATGCCTCAGATGGATGGCGTTAAATTATGTGTATCATGTTTAATTTAAATGCTCAAGGGGTGTTTCTTGAAAAAGAGACAGGACAGTAGAGTTCCTTATGATAAGATAGCATAAAGATTACTTGTTTAGATGAATTATCCGAAATTTCCATCGGCGTAACTCCTCTCTGCTGGATCATGTGTGGGAAGCTGTGCTGTGACTGACACTTAACACACGCGAAACAGATTCACTCGCGCTATGTGTTCGTATTAAAGTTCATCGTTAACTATGGTGTATATATATATGTCTGTCTATTGTTCAACGTTTGATATGTTCATTACTGTTAGTGTTTTGATGCCGCGGTGTAATTGTTCCACATGATATTGAATCGCACCGCAACACTGTATAATGTTATTATTTCGCCGTCCGGTATTACATCAACGAAAGTTCTACGCGTCGATTATTGATGTAAGTGTGACTGGTTAGTTCAATTCTGAATTAGAGTATAATAAATAATTCTATAATTGTTAAGCACTGGCGTATGTCGCATGTTTTTAGACACTGAAAGTACACTATTACCGGATACGCGCCAATATCGAAATGTCTAAGTCTCTTAGTTATATGACGCGTGGCAAAATTTCAAAGTCCCACTGCCGTCCGTATGTTAATCGAACTTTGACGACCGACTGTTGAAAATTATAAAGACTGTTCTACTGACCGACTGACTGCTCAAAGTATATGAGTAAAATTTATGAAAGACTGTTCAAAGTATATGGTTGAAAAATTATGAGAGACTGTCCTCCCGCGTGCTCTGCAAGCAGTTTTTATCAAACATCGTGTACCACAATGCACCGTACTGGAAAACACGCCTCAAGTTGAACATGATAGGATGGAAGATCTCCTACCCTTAAGCCAGAGTGTCGTTCTTCACTTCCCATTCGACGTTCCCGTTGCTATGCTGGCGACGGTCCTCTCCACCAGGTCTCTGGGTAGATGCTGGGTTGTGATTGGATATCCTGTCTCCCCACGGGTTCGCGTCGAAAGCCTCCGTACTCTTTTCCTAGAACAGGAGAAATTTCATGCTCGTCTATCATGCCATTGTCTAAGCGTACTCCGGGTCTCGCTGCAGTTCTCACGAAAACAATGTGTCGTCTCTTGTTATTGTTCGCTGTGTTTGACCCTTTTTTTCTGAACGCTATCCTGGCGCAGCGTGACGTCGTTTCCAAAACGGCACACCTACTGCCTGTCGTAAATATCCGTTGTCGCCAGTAAGTCGTTCCCCTGCTGTTTACAAGTTCGATTCTATTATTTTAGGTATCGATGTCCGTCCTCGTATAGGGTATATACTATTGTGTGACTTACACTCTTTTATTCTTTACTGGTACTCTTACAAATTAACCCGGCAGTGTGTCCGTCACAGTTTCTCCTCTAAATTGGTACTTGACACAGTTTCCATTATCTGACATTTGCAGGCTGTAAATCTCGTGTTTTAGTCGAGTCTGTCACGGCCAACCCTGTTCCTATTGTACAACTATGTGAAACGTACTTGCATTGTCTGAAGTAAACGTTCACTTGACACATCGACACACATTTCCTTATTTATTGCTCGTGGGCTGAGTAGGTGTGTCATGCTGAATGTAACGTCTTTTCAGTCACACTAAAATTTTTTAAATTTTTGGTTGTTACATAGGTCCCCAAATCGGATTTGATGTTGGATTAGCGGAAGACACTCTAATCCGATTTCTGCGCTCTGAGTTTGTTGTGGGAGTCCCCTCTGATAAAGTCGCGGTCAATGACCTACTTTCCTCTGCTTGGGGTATATGGATATATATTCCCTATATTTGGTCGTAAACTACCTCTGGGAATTTGTTGCCGTGCATCTGAGGAAAGATGAACGCATTTTTTACATATTTGCATATCTAATTAGATATGGGATTATGTACAATAATAATAGCTGTGGATGGCTGTGCCGTCCGCTTATAATCTAACACATGAAATAATGATTTTCGACATGAATTACAATTATTCATGTATCGTTTAAATATCATTATGATAGCTAATGTTCTTAGTCTATCTTGACCATTTAAAATACAATTTACGACCTGTAAATACACATTGATACATTCACTAATTATTATTGAGTATCACTCACAATATGTGTTACTATCATCTATACTAATTATATTGATTAGAAACTTATACACATTATTCAGGAACAATTAACAATTCACTTGAGATCATTATGATCATAACTAACTTTGTTTTATATCACTCAGATTTGATTAATTAATCTAATATCATCGGGTGTCTATAAAACTCGTTATAACGTCTTTTCGCAATTTATTGCTGCACATTCAATTGAACTTTTCACATCATAATTGTCTTTTCTATTTAAATTTCCACTAACACTGGCTATACACATGTAATTAATGTCGTTAGGTTGCCACATTGTGACTTAAGAACTCCTTGTACAAAATCTTTACATTATACACTAATAAGATATACATCATACCGATTAGCTAGTTGGACCGGTTTTCGCGGGACATTCACCTTATGTGTTGATCCGCCTCCGAATCCACTAGTCTAACTGATTGTCGATGCACTTTCGTTTTCCTTTGAGACTTGTGATTTCGTCTCAAAGTATCTCTTCAGCAATCGTACGTTGAAAATACCCCTCAGTTTTCCATTGCTATCGCACTCAGCGAGCTCGTATGTTGCGTTATTCTATTATTTTAGGTATCGATGTCCGTCCTCGTATAGGGTATATACTATTGTGTGACTTACACTCTTTTATTCTTTACTGGTACTCTTACAAATTAACCCGGCAGTGTGTCCGTCACAGTTTCTCCTCTAAATTGGTACTTGACACAGTTTCCATTATCTGACATTTGCAGGCTGTAAATCTCGTGTTTTAGTCGAGTCTGTCACGGCCAACCCTGTTCCTATTGTACAACTATGTGAAACGTACTTGCATTGTCTGAAGTAAACGTTCACTTGACACATCGACACACATTTCCTTATTTATTGCTCGTGGGCTGAGTAGGTGTGTCATGCTGAATGTAACGTCTTTTCAGTCACACTAAAATTTTTTAAATTTTTGGTTGTTACACATTTATAAATTTTCAGTACGTAAGCTGTACGCTAATCATGCCTGATGTTGAAGCACGTTGTCGCACTACAGGATGAATATAACCGGAATAGGAATGTGCCTGATATATGGCTAAAAAATCTCATGGCATGTCAATCAATGTCAGGAAGGATGCCGATTATTAGTTATCTAATTTGACAGGCGCTGGCCTGTGACACTACTTACGTAGGAGAATCACAGTGGCATCGCCGTTCTCTCGTAAAGCCACTATTCCGTTCCTATTCTAGTTTTATTCATGACACAGATTGTCGCAGACATCACTACCCTGTATTTAATATTACGGTTCGTTATTAGGCATGCAGCATATGTGTACACCTGACTGATTTTCAATAACGTTGAGAGAATTAAAAAAAAAAATTATCGACCATCATTTCTGAAACTCGTATTTCAGCAAAATTTATTTAACAAACTTTTGACTAGACTGTACAGAAATGCCGCACTGGAGACAAAAAACATACCTAAAAAAAAAAACAAAAATTGAACAGGAATTCTTTTTAGACAGTAGATTTGTACGTCTAAAGAAACGTACTTCCAAATCGTCGTGAGAAAATCCGGGAGACCGTATTTAACGCGAATAAATTATCAATAATCTTTTATACATTTCACATATTTCGCTACCTGTTCGGTACTCTAAATGGTTTTGGTGTTTCGCATTAATTGGCGGAACAGCGTCAACAGTAACAGAGTATTAAAGTAAAGAAATCACGTAAGCGACAACTGAAATCGTTTACGAATACAATATTAACAAAATGCGATGCGATTGATTAAACAAAAAGGATCAAAATACAAACGACTAATTTACAAACAAACGAAACCTGCAATTAATATGGCAAGAGTATAAAAAGAATCAACTTTTAACGAATTTTCCCGACGAAGCAGAACGACTACTATGGGGACAGAAATGCAGAAATGCAGACGCAGTGATTATTTTGTAAATCGAGAGCGTTCCACAAATGGAAATACCGGCCCGAAACACAATAGGCCTACCGACTTCGACGTTTGTGAATGGGAAAGAGAGTGAGAGAGAGAGAGAGAGAGAGAGAGAGAGAGAGAGAGAGAGAGAGAGAGAGAGAGAGAGAGAGAGAGAGAGAGACTGGTTTTCACTTCATGAATAATGTTAACACAACACATATCGTTTACCGTTACAAGAAACGCGCGTTGTCAAAGAGAAAAGAGTCGAGCTGCTGCTGGGGGGGAAACGCTGACTGACTGACTGACTCGCGTTGCGTTGACCATATATGGTCACGGAATATGTTTTGATACAAAAACTTGGTGCGTAACGGACCGTGAATACCGAATGGAAGAGCGCGTATCGAAGGAGAACTCTGTGAGCTATTCCATTCATCGGTTCCAGTCGCCTGCGCCCATAAAACAGTCGGTGCCTCGCTTGAATACCAATTGACTCTCGACTGGAGTAACGTTTGATTTTTCTTTTCTTTTTAATTAGCTGAAATATTCAATTCCGCCCTTGCTATGCGAAATCTTTTGTGGAACGCGCTTTTATGTCGGCTGCCAACTCGAACATGGCACGAGTGACAAAAAAGCCGGAGAAGCACTATGTGTTGTGAGCAAGTTCTTTAAGTCTACAGACGAATTATAAGTAACAAACGGAGATAACTGAGACGTTTTTTTAGTAAATACGAAGGGCAGAAAATACAAGAATCTATTAACACAATAATTATTAATTAAAAGAATATTTTACCAAGCCGATATATTTTAATTGTATATACAAGATAGAATACTGTTTCTCAACTGCGGTTTGTCATTTTCGCTAATTTTCGCACTTGTCCGTCTTTTAATGGGATTTTAAATTAATTCTATCCTGAAAGAGACTTCTTGACCCGCGTTCCACCGCCTCCATGACCCTTTCATCGGAACAATATTTCGCCCTTTCAGCTCTGCTTTAATGCGTCAAAAGTTCACAGTCGCTTGGACCTAGGTCATAACTGTATTTTGGGTGGATATAGCAATCCGAAACGAAGATCCTGAAGTAAAGAGGCCTCTGGTTACACGTAATGATATCTAGCGTTGACCTGAAGCATAATTAGGCTTACACATCCTGAAAGCTTACTTTTGCGGCTGTAGAACAGTCGGTACCTCACTTGCGTTTTTTTTTTTACATTTAGTTTTTAAATCAGCCAAAATCTTAAATTGAGTTCCTGTAGAAGTAGACATTCTCTCGGACCTGTCTCGGTCTCGAAATGTGACACGAGATACACAGAAAAAATTAATTTGCAGCTTTATGTACAGAATTGATTTTTTGTTTACATAGTATAGAGCGAGTATCTCGACTTCATTTCTGACTTTCAATAAAAGTCTTTTACGTACAGGCAGCCAATGAGTTCTTATACACTTTACTGACGCGCTGGCCACCGCCTACTTTCGTACTCGCCGAAGGATCATAATCCTACCGTTCGACAGATCGCCACGAGCGCACTTATACATAAATACGGGCATGTCCACGTACACGTAATCTCAGCAAAGCGGCCCGCCCTCTCAAACAGACTCGGGGGAGAAAGTAAAATTAGTGAGCGAGTCGAACCAGCCGGCATCATGACCTAAAGAAATACCGTAGCGTGGACGCCCACCGTGGGCAGAAAATCGTTTGACGCCTCCAACCCGACCCGTTTCCCACCGTCGTCGTCTCTCTCTGGCTCTCCACTTGTCTGATACACATCTTTATTATCGCCGAAGTAAATGCGGACTGAATATCCGTCCCGTTTGCATGGCTAAAAGTGTTACCGCTGACTTTATGTACATACTGCATTCAATAAAGCAACTGTTTGTCTTGATAAAGCAGATTCACAGTCGGACACACGCATTATACTTATTTCAGGAACGTATCGAGTTCGTCATATTTTTTGGATGTGGCGTAAAGAAAATACTGCCAGATAAAGTCATCAAATATTCACTATCAAAATCTCGTCAAAGAAAATGCCCGAAAAACACGCTGATAAACGAATCACGTGATAGGTAAAAGAAAATAGCCAAAAACAAAGAAGGTGGACATATCAAAAGATAGATAAAATACAGGAATAAGAGGCTATACCTGCAATAATAGAGACAAAGATATTGAAACTGTGCGGGCGTACAAAGAGTAAGAAAACAAGATACAGTGTTAAACGAGTCGTAATTATAAAACAAAAACTCCGGCCACACTGCGATATATGAGGAAAAGCATTCATTAAGAAAAACAATAGATTAATTATTTTTAATGCTACTTTAAATACAATAATAGAATACACTATATTAATTATTCAACGTGTTAAATGTTCGTCTGCGAATTATACAGCAACAATTTAATATTTTCTTAACAAAAAATGATTAACATAGGTTTGAACATATTTTTATTATAAATTCGAAATATATACATGAAACAAACGCAACACGATTCATCTTTTTTCAAACGCGTTATACAATGTAACCTACAAAAAATAAAACTGCAATTATTGTACGCTTTATTTTTCAAGACAACGTGTGTAGGGTATCATTTTGTAAATAAAAACAAACGTTCTGTCGTTTATTTAATTAAAAATGTAGTTTCCAGATATGTAGGTTAGAACATACTACAACACATTTTTTATTGTTTCGTGTGGGTCTCAAACAAAAACGGGTAACGTTGAATAAATGACAACGCTGATTATGGACGCCAATCAAGATTATATTCTTGATACATGTCTTCATATAACGATAATCACAATAAATAATAATATTGATTGATACTATGTTGGCAAAGAGTTATATATGTGTCAATATGAACCATTATTTTTTGAAAGGATGCTTTTAAATTGGAATTCACTGTGAACTTTTAATTGTACTGTAACATTATATAGCCAATATGTATAAACTGTGTATTAACTGCAATCACCGTCCTACTGTACAGTTAATCAAATAAGTTATACTCTCAAAGTACATCATTAGGTACTGGTAAAATGACAGTAAAAAAATGTACGTGTCTTTGATATTAAATACATACGGGGTAAATTAGGGTAAATTAAATTGAACTCAAGTTCAATGGTTTATATGCCTACCCAATCTTAAAAAGTTAAGGGAAATGAAACCTAGCATTACGGGCCCGGCAGTTACGCCATTGTGATTCACCACGGCTATCGTAAGTTAAATGGGTCAGAAGCTCAGTGAAAAATTATGTTCATTAAAAAAGAACATACTTCGTTCGGTCCCTTCTTTGCGTTCCCTTCATGATATATAAACAAAACAGGCTGTTCTGTTTTTAAATTATAAACACAAAAAACACAAACTGTTAGTTTTCTTAGATAAAATAAATCCTGAACAGGACTTTTTGGCATACTAATGTTTTGCATGTAATCAAAACAAAGTGCAACTGTGTCAGCATTCTCTTGACACAATCTTTTGGCATTTTCAAGAGAACCATAGAACTTCTTTGCTTTTCTCGTGTGCACAAGTTTTTCTGCAATTGCCACTCGTTTTGCAGCATCATTCAGCGATTTTGATTTAATTTTTATTGTCAACTGTTCACACTCACAACAGGTGTCCACTTGGGGACGGCCAAAAGAGAGATTAAAATTTTCTTGAAAAATTGTATTGTAATATTCGTACTTAATGATGGATTCAGGATGAGAAATTTTATACATATTATACATCCTTTTTACACATAGTTCACTATCTAGATAAACATAATTTCTTCCAGAATAATGACTCTGCTTTACTGGAAATGAAGAAATATGGTTATGGACCAGTACGATCTCTTCACCAGAAATTGCATTAGCACTAGACTGTTTCCCCCTTTTATCTTCTGGAATTTTGCTTCACATAATAATTTCCTAATTATTTTTACCCTCTCATTAGTAACAGCATGTAAACTAAAGAATGCTTGCCGGCAAACAATTTTCCTTAAATCACCAACCATAACATGGTATGTAAATGATTTGGTACGCGCACTATTACTGTCACTCTTTCTCTTACGATCCCTTTGTACATCATTACAGTCAATTAAGCCTTGTAAGTACAAGTCTTGTTGGTCTTTACTAGCAATATTTAAAAAACGTGTTACGATTTCTACCCGATCATCTTCTGATACAGAGTTAAAACACTTCAATTTACAGGAACATGGATCACCAGTTGTTTTTGCAGGCACTACTTTACCTACATGACTGAAATGTTCGATACCTTTCAATTTAGCTCGTTTTATTACATTTCGTTTATAGTTAATAGAATTATTTCCTCGCTTTTTAGGTTCACGTGCAGCATTTTCTAGTTTTGAACTCATTTTTGATAAATGTTTGTATAATTTACTCGTAGAAGTTGTAAAACTTTTAAAACTTACCTAACTAACCTATACACACAAAAGTACAACATAACCAACACAATAATACGTGGAATACTGTCAGCTGCTTTAATATAACATTTTTTTCTGATTTCATCAGGTTAGCCAACCTATGATTTAGTGCAAAAACAACCTTAGTCCAGGACTTGGGTTGTTTTTACACTCACTCGTAATAACAGCTGTCGGTTTGTGTATGTTATAGTAGTGCTAGAAGGTTGTTTTCGCGCTCATTGCATTGGTATACATTTATTCGCTATCAAAATGGTAAAAAGTGAAAATGGCCAAAAATTGGACTTAGGTTGTTTTTGCAATCAGCGATTCCAACGAAAATTAAGGCAACAAACATGGGCCTTCCGAGAAGAAGAAATTGTATAATTAAACGGAGGGTCTTGATTACCAGCGAGGAAAAAAGAATGAAAGGAAAGACACTCTAGATTATACACAAGAAAAAACACCACTACGGTAAGAACACGGATAGCGAAGTAAGAAGTGGCAGGAGGCAGGATTCAAGGGTAGAAGAAAGAGGAATATCTAGAAAATCTTTAAGAAACAAAGTAGATGAGCGATGGCATGGAGAAAATCTGAAAGCTGGACACTTGTAGAACCAGATGAATGGAGATAAGTAGTTAAGAGAGAATCAATTACATGTGTAGAGACAGAAGTAACTATAATATTACAAGTTTTCGCGACTGTCTTCACTTACAGAGCGCTAAACAAAAACAATAGTTACATCGTACCTATAATAATGTGTTAAACATTTGCGTAAACTGATCAGTATTCAACGGATTACGTGCCCCCCACCCAAACATTCAAACTACAGAGAAATCTCTTGTTGTCGAGACGTGTGCCAGTTGGCATAGACCATAATCGGTTTCAAACTCGGCCCATATTAGGATACATCGCCGTCGTGTTTGTTATGAGACAACGAATTATCCTGAATCAGTTAATGGTTACAAGTATGTGGCTGGGTCATCCCAACAACAGAGTTTTCTGATCTGTAGGTACAGTGACAGCAGAAATGAGTGACCCCCCCCCCCACAAGCTGAAAACACACACATAAGCACACGGGATAGATTTCACGTAATAAGTTCGTGTGCGAAATTTTCACATTATTAACTTACGAGATACAACATCACTGCATTAACTGCCACATTAGTTACAAGGTTTGGAATGCGTTAAAACACGTTTAGTATCCAAAGTTCACATTTTCACTTCATAATTTCTCTTTATATAGGCCTACAGCTAAAATAATTAAACATGAAACGGCTGTATGGTTGTGCTGTGCCAAAAGATTTCATTGCGCATGCGCAGATTTGACGCGTTGTTTTCAGACCACTTATTTTGTGTTCAGAACAGCGGCATGGACGGTATATCACACGACTTTGTGTCATGACTGTTTACCCCACATCCTGCTCTGCCTTCCCTGCCCCCACTACCATCTGCGCGAACCGTTCCATGTCTATTTCATCTGTACGTCACTTACTACTTACCATTTTAAAATGGTACCTCTAAGCACTGTGTACATAATACACTTGTTGTTGTCATTAAAATAAGTCGCCTCTTTTGTAATAGTTCAAAAACCAGAAGACTGCGTTCATTTAGCTTTACACTATGAAAATGTCGTACATGCTCTACACTCCGCTGTTTCATAAATCCCAAAAGATACGACCAGGGACAACTGAAAACTATCTGAACTGAATGGATCTGACCTGACGACTCTCCGATTTGAAAACAAATACGCTGACGACAACGCTGTCTCAAAACTCGTCTTGGTAGAAGACTCCGTCATATTAAAACAGGCGAAACATTTAAAAATAACGAAAAATTAATCATACAAGTCAGAAATCAGTAAAAACTAGATAACAAGTCTGTTAATACGCAGTTGGTAGTTCCGAATTCGAACTATTGAGAGTTCTTGAGTCTTTCAATAACATATTAAAGACCGGGTAATGGAATGTTTGTTACTTTAGCAGCAAGCTCTTGTTCACGCTTGGTTTATGCTACTTGAAGGAGGCCACCTAAAAAAAAAGACTGTAATACTGGCAACAATCCACGAATTTATTTCAAGTAAAAACAAACTAAAAACAATACTTCATATTATTAAAAAAAGATTGCTCGATTAGCCGTCTCAAATAGCGTACGATTTAAATATTTAACAACACATCATTGATCCAACATTAAAACTTCGTAAAAACTCGTTGTTACTTGCAGTTTATATTTAAATTAAAATATAACAACGAGTTGATTAAATTAAAAAAGAAAACATTTTATTATGTAGTACATTAACCCTTAAATCAAGGTTAAAACCTCCATCGGAAGAAGTCACAGAATATTATGACCACAATTTTGGGTTACTGTACTTGTTAAAAGTTGTAAAATAAAAGTTATATTTTCTCGTATACTGTAAATGCCTGTGCCCAGTACAGTAATGTATTTGATTTTAATAGTCACTATTATTAAACCGAAACGTTTTAATATTAAGTTTTCAGTCGTGGTACATGTCCTTAAAAAAATGGAATTAACAATCGAAAACCCGAAATTGCGAACAGATATTACAAAGTACGACGTATACTCTCAAAAAATCGTCTGAAGATGAGACTTAAATCCGTAACAATATTATCAACGGTTATAAGAAAATATTTCTCCGAATGAGAAAACGGATTGTAGAGTAAAAGTGCAAGGAGAGAGAATTAACATGTTAAAAGATTTCCAGACGACAGTGCAATTATGGGTGAAAGTGAACAGGAGTTAAGCGAACAGATACATATAAGGGATGAGGTTTTGAGCAAAGAGTACTAATTACGAATAAATTTTACTAAAACTAATATGTTGGGGTGTAGTAAACACGGGCAGTCTAGTATGAATATATTGCTGAATGGAAAAAGACAGAGACGTTAGAGAGTTTACATACTTAGGACGTAATATCACAGAAGACGAAAGAAGTAAAAGAGAAATTTTGAGTAGGATCGGACAGCCTAAAGTTTCATTTAACAGCCAATGGAAATTACTGACTTTTAAAGAAATAGGCCTGGAAACAAGGAAGAGATTCCTGAAGAATTGCATATGGAGCATCGCTCTATATGGATGTGAGACGTGGACAACTGGAACAGACGAAAGAAGATGACTTGAAGCACCAGAAATTTGGTGTTCTAGGAAGCTGCTGAAAGTAAGATGGTTCGAAGTAAGTAACGATGAGACCCTGACTGGAGTTGGAGAGACAAGACGTTTTTGGCAAAATATTGTGAAGCGAAGGGCCATATCGGCCATATTATGCATTACGAGAATTTGATAAAAACAATAATTGAAGATTACATTGAATGGAAAAGAGGAAGACGAGACACCAATATATGAAACAGATTATTGATGATGTAAGCTGTAACTGCTGTGGGGAGATGAAAAGGAAAGTACAGAGAAGATCGGCGTGGAGAACTGTTACAAACCAATCTGCGGATTGCTAACTAAGGAAGGATTTCTCTGAATAAGAGACATGCGATTCTTCTCATGCGGTCTGTGCCACCCTCTGATTACATCTATCTAAGCCTCACTCTTCTCACTCCGAATTTCTAATACTTCTCTACCACACAATGTACCGCCGTATATAACGCAAGTTTCCCCTTGTTTAAAAACGAATTTTCACATACAACGTTTCCCTTTTCTAGCTTCAGACCATATTTTAATTACAACACCCAGGAAACGCCCGGATGGGACACAAAGGAAATCACGCTGTACGGTCCTAACCGCAATTTACGGTTCTTCCCGTCGGCGGAGGCTGCGCTGAATATTCCGTGTGAAAGATTTATGCTTTGGAAACGCGGCCGTAATGGAGTTTATACGTCTTCCGGGGACACGCGTTTAGCCAATCCGCCCTCCGGCTGCGCAGTCGGAAGACAAACGGCACGCTTAGCACGATACGTCGCCGACGATATTCACACTGATGAATTTACCCCGAATATATCATTATTAGCACAGCGATGACCGTGTAAACATTAAGGCAAAACGTAAAGCACATTAACCTATTTCAAATCGCCACATACACATAGGCTACTTATGCTCGTTAAGAAACTAACTCTTCACACGAAATAAATATCTCAATATTTTCAAAACATTCTGACTAAATGAAAGTCGTACCATAAAATATATTTTAAACATTACATCAGTGGCGGCTCGTGATTTAAGAGGCTGGAGGGTGCGACCTTTAGGCTCCTTAATTATTTATCAATATAGAATTTAACGCACAATAGAAATGTCGCCAATATTTGATCACATAATTCATTAATAAAATAAGAATAGTAACACATGCAGCATGCAACGATTATTTAAAAATTTGATCTCACCTCAAATATTGTCAGCTGTTGTAGAGAGTCAGCAGTTTTATTAATTAACATAACCACAAACTGTCCACAAAAATGTCTATGCTGTTTCCACAAAACAAGTAATATACTATATTTACATTATATTATTTCTATGATACCTACACTTTAAACATACCCTTTATTTATATACAAAGTCCATTCGCCTTTCCTTTAAATTAACGAACTTTTCTAGCATCAGAAGCCTTAATTTCTTTAACAAGTTCCTTGTTGATAGATAACATCGCAAGGGCATTCAGTTTATCGTTTTTCATTGTACTTCTCAAGAAAGTCTTTAGTATTTTCAGAGTCGAAAAGCAGCTCTCAGGCTCGGCACTTGTCATGGGGTAGTTATGATAATTTTCGGAAGTTTTGACACTTCTTGGAAAACTAACGTAAGATTGTTTTCTTCTATAAAGTTAAGAAGTTTTATTGCGGCATTAATATTAAAATCATGCCGTCTGTATAGGCTAATAGTTCCAATTCACTCCGAAGTTTGTTTTCTTGTAAGAAAGGGTAATGTTGAATCACTCGCTTGAATTTTTCTTCCGGAAAGTTTGTAGAAAAAAGTGGAAATAAGTCACTTGGTTCCTCAGGGAACTCCTAATTTATTTGTGTTTCTATTTCATTTATTTTCTCCCTCTCTGCATCTCTCATTTTCAAAAATTCCGATGTCACTTTGCCACATTACACTGTCTTTGTTCCTACTCTGTAGTTGTTGGTACAGTATGTCCAGATGGGATAGAATTCTATGGAAAAAAGTTACCCAGAACTTTAGGAAATTTTGGTCCTAAAGAGCCCTTCTGTGAGCACTTGCCTCATTAACTGTGAGTCTGTTTGTACACTTTTCTTCAAGAACTTCGAAACATTCCTCCAACTTATATCGGTTTTCGTACACAACGTTGACTGTACGAATCTTGTAATTTCATCTTGTTATAGAAACTCTGGGTAACCTGGCTTGGACTACTTCCTTCAAAACGTCCGTTCGTAGAGATGAGTGTGAAAAAAATGCTGGAATGGTAGACAGATTTGAGAAAAAACTCTAACTTTGCTGTTTACACTTGTTGCTTTTTCTAATAGCAAATTAAGTTCATGAGCATAACAGTGTACAAAACATGTGAACGGATACACTTCTCTAATTTTTGCCTTTACACCTCCAATAGAACCACACATAACATTAGCGCCAACATAAGTCTGAGCTATTAACATTTCCTTTGACGTGTGAAGAAGGGGATAGATATTGTTCATTATGCACTTTGCTAATGTTTCTGCACATTTACCTTCAGGACTGAGAAATCCCCAAAATCTTTCGTACACCGACCGCTTAAACATGTAGTTAAAAACTAATACTATTTGACAGTGGTTTCTCACATCAGTTGTCTCCTCACATTCGATTGTCACAAATTCGGAAGCTTGTATCAACTTTTCTATTTCTTCCCTGCAGACACTACGCATACAATCCAATATATCATTCTGTATTATTTTCTATGTACCTTTGAATACTGTGGCCGATTCTAAATGGTCTTTCATTGCAGAATCCAGCTCCGCAGTAAAATTAATTAAGCCTTTGTATACCCCTGGGTTTGTAGACGATGCTCATTCGTTATGAACTCTTGGAGACAACTGTAAAACACTACAGAATTTGACACACGAAATCAGCTGTTTTAAAACATGTCTGTTTTTGCTGACTTGAACATTGTGCTTTTCAATTTTGTGTCTAAATTACGAGTCCAGACTAGTCAGTATGTTTACTTTGCCTAACAAAAAAAAATCAACAACACTATTCATGTGATGGACGGATATTTCATGCTTCTTAATTTTTTCTGTAAGATGTTTTATATCATTAACATCTTTTAGAGTCCAAAAACAATCACCATTTTTTTCTGGGAGACAATAAAATACATGGAAAACAGAATATTATTCGTGAAGCTATTAAAAAAAACACAAACTCAAAACCTAAACACTAAACTAATGCCCGCACTGAATTAACCACGGCAGAGAAACTTATAAACTCTAAACAGAGCAAATCTCATTACGAAAACATTTCTGCTATTACCTTACACAAAAACATTTTCTTGTCCGAAGCGTTAAAGAAGTATGTAATGACTTTCCACAAATAGTGATAATGGGTTGTTTAATGATATGATTTAATCTGGGAGGCGCGCGCCTTAGCGCCCTAAGAACGAGCCGCCCCTGCTGATTACATATTACACCAGTAAGCTCCGTGAGCTGCAGAACTTGCTCACTATTTTGAACAAAGTACATTTATTATTACATAACTTTTGATATTAGATAATTTTTCAATTATGGGAAAATTACAAAAATTCGGATTACTCTACTATTTCATTAGTAATGTAACAATTGACAATCATACAATAAACACTAAAAATTCGAAACATTCGGATTTGTGTTATAATTCCTTTCAGTCTGACATTTTGATCTCAATTATGGGCCATGGGGTCCTAAAATATAGAATTTTCCAAAACTACGCTCTACATTCAGTTGTTAGTTAACATTTTCTTTAACCTGATACCCTTACGAATTTTTCTGATTCTTTCGAAATTTTCAAAACGAACTCTACGTTCAGACTGTGATTAAAATTTCCTTTGATTTGATACCACAAGTGGGCTTTCACAACATTTTCACAATTCTGACCCTCTCAAATTGTTGCCTCCCGCCCCGCAATCTCAAAAGCAATAGGTGTAAACGTATGGACAACACGCTTACCAAGCTATACGAAAAAATCCTTCGAAAGTTTGGGTGTCCCGTAAGTCTTTACACTTTACGAAAAAAGATATCATTTATTTATTAAAATGATAATTTTTCTTATTAATATAATAAAAATAAGAAAATAATCAGACAATCATATAACATTTAAATAATTACATAATAATATAAGTAGGTATTAATTTCTCATAAAATAACTAATATTTTTTGTACAGTGCAAATGACTTATGGGACACCAAAATTTTTATAGTGTACAATAGGACACGATACACAGAAAAATTCTTAGTACCGTGCAATAAGTTATAATCCATACAAAAAGTAACCGCTGCATTAAATACAGGTTAATATATATATTTAACCTACTAAGATTAATGTGCATTTTACCAAGTATGAAAAAAATACAAAAATTAAAACAATGTTTTTTGGGAAGAATTATTAACAAGGTAACAAATTTCTATAATAAATAGAATCCGTATTTTTATTATTATATAACAACATATCACAGTAAAAAATAAAATTTGTCCGTTTTAAATTTATCTTTAACCCATAACGTATGTCAGCTAGTACCGGTACTGAACCAAGCCATTGTTCGCATTCTTCAGGTCCTTCAGACCCCACATGCCCGCTGTCTTTCGTTCCGACAGCGATAGTCTCCGTTCATTTCTTTACTGGGCGTTCGTTTCTTTCCATATTTCAGGCACACAAAGTCTGCACAACGTGATCATTTTGTTATACTCACCTTCCTTTCTTTGTTTCATAATGTCCGTCGCAAAAATATTCTATTCATTGTGTGTAAGTTTCTAAGTTTGAGGTTTTCTGTTTTCGTTCCTATTCTAATTCCGTTACATCCTAATATTGTCAGTTTTAACTATTAAATTTTTCCATTTCAGTTCCGCCAAATCATCATTCACAACCTGTAATACACGGATATTAATAATTCCAACCTTGACCGCTTCACAGTACGCGGGGGTAATCATCGATATAAATGGTGCACGTATATTATGGCAATGTAAACAAGTCACCTCAAATACGGTATTTTCTTCTTCGTTGACACGACCGTGTCCCGAACACAAAGACCAGACCAAACAAATCGTCGATATGGAAACAATTTATTTGCAAACGTAAAGAAATAATTTTCAAATGTCATGCGGTTACTAGACGCAATATCGAAATAATGACATAAATTTATCCACTCTCAAGTTCAAGGTTATAATATATTTACGAGGCTAAATATACAGAAGCCATGAATATATATATATATATATATATATATATATATATCTGTTGTGTGTCGTACCAACTCGCTCCGGTTTATCGATGTGTAATATCGTAACGGCTGTGGCAGACGGCTAATATAAACGCATTCCTTAGTGCCTCGCCCCGAAGACATAATCGACCGTACTACGTATACACGGCCGAATATAGTAATACGAACATAAAAAGTTTTAAAACAGTTATCTGAAATTTGTCGGCTATAAATAAAACAAAGCCCTTTTCAGCGCAAAACACTGTTTGTGTTAGGTGTTAACATTGGAAAAGTCCTTGACGCCGATGTTGACTCTATGCATTAAACTCGCTGTTCACAAGTTGGATATTTATTTTTAACGCACGACTTGAAACGCAAAAATGTAGTAGTGTTTATGTGTTTCTTCTTTTTTGTTTTGTTTCTCTTATTCGTCTCCTTTGGACGTTATTTATTATTACAGAAGCGTGACGTCCAGTTGGCTATTAATTTCGCTGCACGCGTTTATCTGTTTACAGAAATCTCACACGTCAGTTACAAGGGTAATTCTTGCTTGAGGATTCTTTATTTTGTTGTCTTTCGTCTCTTCTGCGGACAGTACAAAAGGCACGCGTCTGGCAAAGTTCCTGAATTTTTATATCGTGCGAATAATTCGAATTCCTTTTAACAGGAAAACCGCTAACTAAAAAGAAGGCAAATATGCATCAGCGCGGGTGATATATTTTTGAGTTGCCAACTTGCGACTGACGGCAAAAAGAGATGTCGCAACTGTCCAGTCCGTTACGTAACTGTGTAACACGTGACTGCTGAAATGTGTGGGAACGGATGATGATGGATGTGGCACGAAATGGAATTTTCTTGTAATAAATAACAGAATTTTCTCGGTAACTAGAAAAAAATACTCGGCCGATTTAAAACGTAGGCCTATATACATTTTTTACTTTCAACAGCTGAACCAAACAAAATATATTACTCTGTTTTTTAGTCGTTTAGAGTTTGTTGCCATACACAGCTATAAATATATTATTTAAAATTTAATAATAATAATAATAATAATTAGCAAACAAACTAAAACAGATAATTCTATTTGTAGAATGAGAAAAATGAATGGAATAGGGATGGAGGTTTGACTAGGAGAAAAGCGAAAGCCAGTTACGAAAAGAGACATAAAAATGCCACCACCTCGGCGTAGGAGGCTGGTGGGAGGTTTGAAAGCCGGAGGGATGATCTGCCTAAATGCTATCACAGTGAAGCGGAGAGACGTTCCTTTAACAGTGGAAATTTTGACAATGATGACGATATAGCCTATGTGTAAGTGAAAGTATAAACTAAAGAGAACATAAACTTGTGATTGTTAGAGTAACATAAGTAATATCGCGGAGTGATTCACCGCGTAAATCTAGAATAAAAGGAATGCTCCAAACACAGGAATTTAATGGCCTGTAATAGTAATATATAAGGACCTATATTATCCACATATCTGAACAAGCAGATTATTTCATTACCTCTTTCCAGCTCTTTGATTATTTTCACATATTTTAATTTCTCCTTAAGCATCTAGTGGCCAACCAGTGTAAACTTGTACCCAGAATAAAATTTACAAGAAAAAAGTATTACACTTATACAGCAGCGTAAAAGGGGGGGGGGGATCAGAGAATAATTAAGCAAAATTCCATACTCACTTAAAGTAGGACTCTTTATAGCCAGTTGTGTATGTTATAAGGCTTATAAATAATTGTAGAAATAAAAGGAATTGCATTATTTGTAAATTAGGAGTCCAACATTCAAGCTAGTCTCACCTTCTCCCACACCAGAAGCAGCTACTAGTTTCGCCACTGCACTTATAAAACGTATCAGTTACAGTTGACGAAATACTTGTCGCGCTTCGGTCTGGATCAAATTTGTCGATGACTCAAGTTTAAGAGCGTAAGCAACTCTGAAAATCTACGAATTGAGATCACAGAAAGGAGTCGTCAAGTGGAACGTGTTTAGCGGCTGGAAAAAAGAATTAACAAAGGTGGAATTGAGAATCCAACGTAAAATATCTCATCTTTCATTTACACAAAAGACGTTTAAAGACATATCTACAGCACTGGCCTATGTATGTTACTTTCATCTGTGGTTTCAAATACCAGTTTCTTTGTAAGTTTCATGGTGTACATGTTCGTATCCAAAAACACAAAAAGTAATTATTATTTTATTATTATGTTATTTTATTTCATTATATGAAAACTCAGTTACGATGCAGTCAGTAAATAAACGTTTGCAGTACCAATAGCAACGGTGGCATAACCTTGCCAGTTGAGATCAGACAACATACGCAATAAATTACAAAATGCTAATAAATAAACGGAGAAAGCTGATTGCATTATTAAATTATACGTCTAACCTAGGATACGTTTATTATTAGTTACTCATTATAATAAATTGGTTCCGAAGAAACAAAGATCTAACCTATTCGACCAAGGTCAGTTTAATTTAGCTTCTACTACAAGTCAGCTGTTTCGTGGTAGTTTAATTTAGTGCTTCTGTAAATTACCGGGCAACATCCGCGCGCCCGCGAGAGAGAGCACAGGCACAGATACAATGGCCGTATATAATTTTGACTTAGTGCGCATCGTAATTTTTTACGTTTTTAATAAGGTCTCGTCCGTTTCTCTGACGAATATCGAACTCGTTCTCCGATATTATTTAATTCTAACAGATGCTAATATTTTGATTCCTCTCTTTCTATCAAATGTTATTAAAGATTTATATTTTTATACTAAATTTAAAACATGCTTTAAACTTATTCTTAAAGTGGGTTTTAAAAGACCTAACATTCTTAATATAAAGCCTAATGAATAAAAACCGTTAAAAAACGTTACAAAAAATTATTACTGTAATTTGGTGTTATTGTACATTACAACAGTATAATGATTTGATAAGATAATTAAAATTTAATATAGTCTCTTGGTGACAGAATGGCCGATATAAAGCTTTGAGCAGGATAGTACCCTTGTATGGATCAAAAACGTACGCCTCTGTCCAAATCTGAAGAAAAACAACCAGCCACTTTTGAAAGTAAGATAACTACTCGAGAACTTATGCGGATAAATCTGTAGAATGGACACTTGGAGATAACGACGGTTCAATCCCGAATCTTCTTCTTCTGCACCTCACAGAGTAGGCACTTTGTCTGTTCCGTCTTCACAGAGTATCTCTCCATCTCACTTTCGGTCTTCCTACATCTCTTCTACCAGAAGGTCTATATCGAAACGCAACCTTAGGTAGTCGTCCATCCTCCGTTCTGTCCAGTTGCTGAAACCACTCACTGCAATATGTTTGGTTTTGATCATTTATGGGTGTTCTCTGATGTTTGATCTAAAAGAAATTTTTTTATTTCAAATATTTGCCATGTTTGCCGAACGTAACCCATGCAAAACTCGTTTTTTCCATATTAAGTCTAAGTCCGTATTAAGTTTTTTTTCACTCGCGAATCTCTTTATTAAGTCTCATATTTCACCCTAAGTATCCGCATGTGTGTAATGGATAGATTCGTTTAAGTCTCCTATAAGACATAAGAAGATTGAGAATATTTAATTCATTAAGCCTGGCCGGCTAAGATGAGTTGCATAGTCGTGTTCAAAGAGTACAAGAGCCCTAACCAAAGAAGGTGAAAATACAGTAGCAACCGGCTGCAAGACGGTAAGTACGCAAAACGTTTAACAGTTCTCCAAAATATGATACAAGAATCAGCTGACTCAGACCGATAATGACCGAAAACGTGAGAGGTACTCTGGAAGCGGACGGAGCTTCTGTAAAATAAACGGTTTGATGATGGTGGTATCATTCAAAAACGTCAATAAAACCGGTTGGAATTGTCGTTCTGGAGGAGGTGAAATACCTATTGTATAAAAAGCTTAACTATGCACGCACAAAAACGTATGCGCGAGATCCGACTGCTCGCTTCAACAACAGTTAACAACTAACCAGGTTGGTACAGTTTTTTTTCTTTCTACCAACCAGGGTTAAGTGAAAGTAGTCTGGTGCGATTGCTCGCAAGCAGGCAGAGGCGGCCGGTCGGTAGCAATCAGATTATGTGCACACACACACACACACACACACACACACACACACACACACACACACACACACACACACACACACACACACACACACACCGCACTCAGCGTACGTTTGTAACGAGCTTTTCTCGTGGTCGGTAATTACTGCAGTCTAGTAGTAAAGCGGGGGTGGGCGTGAGCTCGCGTTTGTTGACATTACTTTCTCGTCCTAGACGTGGGGAAGTCAGCCGACGAAGAACACGATACGCCCACAACCAACCAATCAATCAATCAATCGGCACGACGCGGACTTATTTTTCATCAATAGAATGACACTACATTTCACATTATAATTTGGAACTAACGAAGAGAGAGAGAGAGGGCGTTTTTGGTTAGTAGTTTATATGATAAAAAGTCACACACTTTCCTTATCTCTTATTCTGACGGCAAGAATTTAACATGCGCCCTGTTTGTCTTGGAAAACTTTCGTTTCTTCGTTGCGTCTTTACAAACGATAGCTTTTAAATATTCAGTTATTTTATAAAACATTTTTATTGCAATCTAATCTTGACAGAAATTATGGTAAGTCAAATTACTATATAACTTACACATGAAAGTTTACTATTAAAATCTCTCATATTCATTTAAATATATATTCTCGTATACCATTAAACCTACATTCATATGCCATTTTTATACGTATTGCACTGGTTTAACACAGAACCGTCTGAGAATCACAATGTTTTGGTCACTAAGCCGAGATCTCACACCTGCTGCACACGTCCTAAACGAAGAATTCCATCCATAAACATTACCGACCTCGAAAATCTAAGGCCCTTAAAAGAGAATCTGTGAGTTTTCTTGTATCATCGGAGTTCCTCCCTTTGCCTTGAGCCCCATACCCTGAGAGAAAATCTTTTTTCCCCTTTTGTTCCTTGGATTGTCTCGTGAATAGATTTCGACATCGCCTCTGGCAGATTCCAGTGAAGTCGCGTTTTCTGATGAACCAAGCCGAATCAGAAGCGCTCCTCATTATTTTATTTCGAGATTACTGAGTAATATTACAATATTAATATTTCAAGCTGAATCTCAAAGTTGGATACACCACATTTCTTAAGGTTTGAAGCCTGTTTATAACACATAAATGCTGCATACTTTACATATACTTACTTTAATATACCGGTACATATAATAGTTTTTCTGTGTCCACCCTTGCGGGTGTCGAGATCACCGACCCGCTGTGTTTACTCCATCTAGTTTTCTGTGCTCATACATGTGATCAAGTGGAGCCACGATGCTTTAAACATACGACCGTGCCGCCAAAATATACAACAATTTTTTATATTTAATCTTCAGTAATTCCCCTTCTTTTGTCACGGATCTTCCAATCAACATTTGTTTATAATACGTTTCATAACGTGCAGAATGCTAACTATATGATTGGCTCAGTTTATCAATTTTTATACCGCTTACAGACCTACTACCTTAGCTAACACGGACTACAGCTACTCTGAATTTACATAGGACATTAACAAATGAAACAACTACGTAATTCTTATTAATAGCTGGCACTTTACTAACAAATACTGACAATTTATCAACGCCGTAACGATTTTCTTATGCTCACAGAATTGGAAAAATTATAACCAAAAATAGACAACAATTTTAATTAAAAGAAGACATAAATTATAATAAAAAAAAGAAAAATGAAAAATTATCTTTCTACTTTTTTGTTTTCTTTATACCGAACAAAAAAGAACTCTGCTGAGTATTCATCTCAACTGTGAAGAAACTAGCCCACCAAATATCGAAAACCTATTGACGGGCAAAGATTAATAACACAAAAAAAATGTAATAAATTATTGAGTTTTAACAGTTCCAGATAACAGACGGCTAATGATTATATTTTCTATAAAGCCGGTTGTGTAATGAGAAAACATCAGTTTGGCCACACATCGAGTGTGGCCAATCACAACTCCATATATGGGTAAAGCTACAGACGATTCAATTTTGACGTTCTTTTATCGTCCTCAGATGGATTCGCGAAGATTTGTCTGCAACTGATAACGTGAATGCTGTTGAAATAACAAGCTCCACTAAAGAACAACGAAACGCTTCCTCATGGTGTACATTTATTCGTCGATGGGCAGTACTGTCACGTCGAGTTTTTCGCTACCTTTCACCTAACTATCAAACGGAATCTCTCTCATTTTAAAGCACACCTGTGTGACACACGCAGTAACACTAATATTCTGTTCCGGGATTCTCGTCAGCCCACGTTAAGTTAGCAGAAAAAAAGAGAATTCAATATTCGAATAAATTATTGTTATCAGTGAAACGCTTAACATCGACAAACAAAGCATTCATTATCAGTGGCAAATAATTTTTAAGTCCCGACAACGTAGTTCTGGTCTTTCTGTTTGTCTCTTCAACAGAAGCCCAAACTGACAGCGTATAACGACAACGACACGACGGGTAAGCTTCAGTGAAAGTGATCGAGTAGCAGTTGCTACGAGACGAATATCATGTCACTAACTGGGGAATCAGATTGACGAAGACACGCACTGCTGCAGTTCTAACAACACAATCAGAGCCTCCCGAAAATTAAAGTTTTGACCACAGCCATTATTTTTGTGTACAAATGAAAACACCGACTTCTCCACGCATACAGAAGAGCCAAATCGGGCAGCTGTAGAAGAATAATGCAGTGGAGACCACAAAACCAGAGACTAAGAGAAATGGCAAGACAAAGACGATTAAATGATGTTTTGAAAAAAATTAGAAATGTGGAGGTAAATGACTGGACGACTCAAGTTATCAAAGTGTGGAAACTGGAACAGTGTTGGAGAGCAAACCGACATTCACAGTGCTGAAGACAGAAGAAATAAGAACTGAAAACGTAATACGAATACATAAACTGATGTTTGCAGACTGATGTACTGTAGTCAACTGAAAAATAGGAGCTTTTATTTACTAAAGGCTTGAAAGATTCAGTGTACTCTAGTTCCAGTGAGGTCTAAAAACCACGAGCAACTTGACAGTAGGTTGTACAAAAGTAAAAGACCATTTACGCCTTGTGAACGAATTGGAGTGATAACAGAATGTAATGAACATTTTGTGCTGAAAGAAAATCCTACGCCTATCAAAGTTGCCAGTGACGTTCATGTCTGAATGCAAAGAATTACATCGCATACTACAGCCGCGAGTGGCTGACACTTATTATGTCGTATATCGGTTGGAGTCAAACAGCGAACCCCCACCCCATATGCCTTTTGCATCAAATACGGCCCTTAATCGTAGACCTGTTAGGAAGAGAGTGGCAAGGAAAGGTTAGAAACATCTGATACATAGCGCTGAAGGAGAAAGCAGTGGACCTTACGGAATGAGAGAATGTGTAATTATCAATTGTTTACAACTATATGCAACAAGAGAAGACTTAAAAACATAATCAAATGGAAACATCGATGGAAAACGAAAAAGTACGAAACATAGCTGCTATGTGGCTACCTATAGTGAAAATGTTAAAGGAAGGTCTTGGCTCCTGAAACTGAATTTAAACATAAAACTGCCAATAGATGAATCGACGCGACTTCAAAACGTCTCACAAGTCGGAGCATTTGACGTGGCTCTGAACCGTGAATCTATTACGAAAAGAGACAAGATACGAATAGTCAACAGCTTCCCCTCCCTGTCCATCACTCACTGCAATGAGGTTTACAAC
Source organism: Magicicada septendecula (assembly GCA_034769895.1). Taxonomy (NCBI): domain Eukaryota; kingdom Metazoa; phylum Arthropoda; class Insecta; order Hemiptera; family Cicadidae; genus Magicicada; species Magicicada septendecula. Next base: position 140,852,697 of record CM068367.1, on the reverse strand, counting down.
ACAAGACTGACGGAAATTCTTGTGTTACGAGTGATTCGTGTTTTATGTTCAAAAAACAGCGCTGTGTTTTGTCAAACACTTAACATACTTCCTTTATTGGCTGAGAACCACAAAATAGAAGCTATCAATTTCTTAAAAGTCCTAAAACTAAAGTAATTAAGCGACTCATTAAAATAAACAGCACAACTAGCCGCCATATCCTGATTTTAAAATAGATCAATTTCCTCTCAATAAATGCAGGAAAAAACAAAAAAAGACTTAAATTTTTGTATAAGATTCCACGAGGGACATAATACACGGAATACCGGCGCCACACATGTGAAAAGTCATTTTCAGCTTCATAAATGACTTTTAAACGACCATTTTATTTGTGGCTCTTCGTACAATACTCGATGTCCTCTGAGCGTCGTTATTTTTATAGCGCTTATTGCAATTCGCTTATTAAATAACTATTAATGTTGAATAAGCGAGCTCAGAATGAATGGCCTACGTTCATTAGGCCGGTTTTTATCGCTGGAACTGTACAACGGTAAGTCTGTACTTAGTAGGTCCACGTGATCTGGCTACTAATCTGGCAACAGTGACTCATAATTGTACCACGTAATGGGGTCTCGTGTTATAATGGACATGTGTGTATGATGTAATAACAATATTAAGCCTGTGTGAAACAAGCACTAATCATCACGACAGATATTAATGTTGTTATTATAATTATTACTGTCCATACTGGTATTATTAGTGGTTATGTCTGACCAGTGTCTCGACAATATATTTAAATTGAGTCCATAAATATAGGATGTAAAGTAGTTATCATCCATAACTTGATGCATAAGTTTTCGCGATGCTAAACCATTTTAACGCGGACCGCTGCTTTGAGTAACTCGTTCTATCCAGTTCGCTATAAAGCATCTAATACCAAATCACTCTTCGACTAGTTCTGGGAAATTGTTCCCGAAAGAGATACACCAATTACACTACTGAGGTGGTAGAAAAACAGCTCTTTTCTTACTTATACTATTGTACCATCAGCAGTGAAAGTTTTTCATTCTACTGGATGAATTCGTGAGTACGTGACTTTATAACGTTTAAAAAGCTTTGGATGAGCTTTTAATTTATAATGCTATGCGCCGAAATTTTGATCTTCTCGAGTACTGATACATAGCGACTTACATAAGGAAAAGACAACACGCTGTATTTTTAATATCTGTAAAACTTGTGCTGGTACCGACACATTTAATAAATTTATTATAGCAACAGTAATGATGGTTACGTGTTTGACATCACACTACTGCGGCGTGAAACTTACGTCAACACATTTTGTGAAACAAAGCTAGAGCAAGAAGCGATTTTCTAATTTTATCACTGTTAACTCAAGCTAATTTTTTTTCCTTTTAAACTATGCTGACGTTCCTTCGCAGACAGACTTCCCAGATAGGTCAAGTCCACATATAATAATTCCAAACCATACTGTTACTGGCCATCATCAGCCGTGGCTCTACAACTCTTGGTGGGTCTTGGCCTGCTCCAAGAGTCGACTCCATTCTTCCCTATTGTGTGCCCTGGCTTTCCAGTTTCTTATGTTTAGCTTTCCGAGGTCCTCCTCTATCTGGTCTTTGAATCTATTTCGCGGTCTTCCTCTTTTTCTACTACCCATTGGTTTCTGGTAGACACCATGTTTCGTAGGGTGACTTCCTCCATTCTCTCTACTTGTCCAACCCACCTTATCCTGTATATTTTGATTATCCTGACAATGTCCGGCTCTTTGTAAAGATGGTATAGTTCATAATTATAGCGCCTGCACCACATTCCATTTTCTTGTACTCGTTTAAATATTGTTCTTAGGATCCGTCTTTCACAGCAACATAGAAGTCTCTCGCTATTTTCTGTCATTGTCCAGGTTTCTGAAGCATATGTCACCACTGGCCTGATAAGTGTTTTGTAAATTTTGCATTTCCTACTTCTTGAGATGAAGCTAGATGTCAGGTGTTTTTTAAATCCATAATATGTTTTATTTGCGAGATATATTCTTCTTCTTATTTCAGTGTTGGTGTCATTAGTGCTGTTTATCTTGGCACCAAGATATATGAACTCTTTTACTGCCTCTATTTTTTTTTTTGCCTCTTTCAAGGTTTTGAAGGGTTGGGTATAAGTTACTGGTTGCACTTGCTTCATATTTTAATAATTCCGCTTCACTGTCTTAGCTACGAATCTTTACGAGTTGGTAAACCATTAAGTAGACACGTGGAGGCCAGGCCATTACTGTTACTATCGTCTCATCGCCATTATTAATATGTATTACTGTTATTAATATTGTTATTAAGTGTTGACATTCACGACCCGTTTCAAATTCCATATCCTTTATTAGCATAAAATCGTTTTTAAATATCTTGGCATCGACTACGTTCGGAAATTACTGAATACTAATATAATCGATGCTGTTGATCGATAGTTGCTGACCTCGTATGTTATAGTTCCATTGTATTTAATCAGTCACTCCCTGACTCGACTATTGCAACTGAATGCTGGCTATTTATGACGATAACCGTACAAGGTCTTGGTGCTTGGCTCCTGTAAACAGTTTATTTCTTATCTGGTTGCATGTCTGTGTTTGCATTCACAGGAATCCCAAGAATTTTGTCAAACGACTGTTCATTTTACGCCTGCTAACAGTTTTACTTCGATCTTAAATGACCGGAGAAAATTCCGCAACTTCTCGTCTCCTCAGTACGAAACAACGATTATGATATGTGCACATGTTCAACAGTATTTGATAATTTTCCATGAAAATTTTCTTGAGATTACACGAAATGTATTGTTCATACGGTGATTGAAGAAGACGGTAACAGGATAAACTATGGAGGAAAACGAATACTGGAGTTCACGAACTAAAACATTAGCGATCAGTAGACGATGGAATGGCGTCTCGCTTGAACTAGTCAAGAACTTCAATATAAAGGACAAAAATTCAATGTAGCTGTGCTATTGTGGAAAGGGAAACAAAGTTGTAACAAAAAATTATCAAGAATTTTTAGTACTTACAAGTACACCTCTAGGTATTCCAGTCGGTGATTTTTTGGTTTTTACCCAAGATGCATTTCGGAACAGTTGTGTTCCATCTTCAATTGGATCATTTAGTAAACTTACTACATAACATTTATAAAAAAATTTCACTCAGGTGAGCGTCGTCGACACAGGTACATATAATATGCAACATAAAACACAACACTTAAAAAATTAAAATTTTTTTTTTAAATATAACATTAATATTAATACGAAAACTGAATCCAAACGGACGATTTGAAAACCGAAGCTGGCCAGCACTTAATTATCCATCTCAAATCAGGACGTGACTTATCCTGGTTCTCTATATTCTTGTAGTCGTACACGAGTGACTGATCACAACCTACTGAAACTTTACAAACTCATTAACTAACTAGTAATTAACATACTGAAACCACAAAAATTACACGACTGACACGCACAGAACGACAAACTGAAAATAACAGCAATCACCGAGAGTAATGCCTTCGAACGCTCCCTCGAGAAGACGTACGAAAACCCGAACAAGCACCTTCATAATAATTGAAAAATTAAAAAAACAAAACTGTGGGCAGTGAAAGGAGGGACGAATTCATCTGTAAAATCTATGCAAACAAATTTTACACGTTAGATTTTGGAAACACGTTTTTATCGATAGTACAGTACATAAAAATTTTTTGTGATATTTTAATACTAAATATATTTTCTGCAAACAAAGTTGTATCGTATAAAAGAATAGTAGCTTCTAAATTATGCGCCTTTACAGATATTCTCAGAGTGCATGAGAAGTCCCAAAACGAATGCTAGTTGGGTTACTACCTCAGCCAAACGGATAACAGTCGGAAGCCTTTGATGTAATATATGTTCTGAAAACTGTGGCACTGTGTCTTTCTGCGTCGGACTGATTGCCCTGTTAGCAAAACGACATGTTCTCATGTTCAGTCCACATGGACACTACGTTGCCACAGTTAGGAACTCGTGCCGTCATCATTACGCCTGCTGTCTGTATACGCCTTTGTTTACGTGATGTGCAGAATCATTCTATTATCAACAATAGAACGGGTGGAGTTAAAAGCTTAATTACAACTGATAAAAGTTGTTTTGGTACCCGACGTTAACGATTAAAACGAGGCAGTATTAACTAGAACTGCAGATAAAAAAACGGTTATTAAAACACTTTAATATGAGATATCTAAGCTCTAGTTACTTTGGCCATACAGCCAGAAGAGCAGAAGACATGTTAAATAATAAGTAGAAAATAAAACATAAGGATACATAACAATACATTAGATGGGGACAGAAAGTTCGGAAAAAACAAAAAACTAGTTTTTTTTTGTTTTTAAGATAGTGAGTCTTTGTCTTGGGTCTTTTCTCCCATTCCTCCGGCAGTTACTAACGCGTTAATAAAAGGTTATGAAATTAAATAGCAAGGTAAAAATTTACAATCTCAGAATCATAAAACAAAACAAAACTCGCAGAAAAATCATTTAGCCTAAACAAAAGGGACACAGTTGGACAATAGATACTAAGATAAAATGCTCTAGTAAGGATAGGTAAAAGAAATCACTGAGAACAACACTGTTTGGGGGAGGGGGTTGAACATACATTTAAGTTTTTGTAATACAAAATTATTCACCCATTTGAGAAGCTCTGATCACTTCCCAGTAAACTAGGGATGCCTCATCGCAGAATGGACAACCTTTTGCACAACTCTTTCATTTAAACAGTTAATGCCGGCAATCAAAGCTACTGTTGTCAGTCGTAATTCATTTTTTATCTCCACCAATTTAGCTGCGTTGTTCACGTGGTTCTGTACATTACCTAAAGAACGGATAAACTGACAGTAGAATGACAACGACACTTCGGATGGGCTTCATTGAAGGTGAAAGGCTGCGTTTGATGAATACCAATTGTGACAACGTCGAGTCCACGTGGACTAAATACGGCAACGCCATTTACTGACGGGACGACCTGATTGGTGCACAAAGGCAGGTGCCATCGTTTTAAGAACACATTACATCAAAGACTTCCAACTCTTTATCTTTTTTATCTGAGGCAGTATTACCAGCGAAACGTCCCCTATTAATAAAACCAAAACGTGTGTTTAATCTCATAACATTTTAATAACGGAAACCACTAAAGTTAAGGATGTGAAAAAGAAACCACATCCAAGATCGTTTAAAATTCAGATATTCGCTACAATGTTCACAAAACTACACAGTGCCGTGAGGTGAACAACTGGAATGACTAGAAATTTTTGTACAAAACTGACAAGTTGCGACAAAAAACATGAAATACGGTCCCCCCCATAAAAACTCTAAAGAGTTAAAAATCCCTCCTCCTTCATGTACAACCTACGTTTGTTCTCAAAAAAGGTATCTCGATCGTGTAATTATTCATAACCTCAATGATTACAGCGTGTAACAGTCTAAAAGACTGTATTAAAAACAGTACACACACAGTACAATAAAAAACTGTTGTAAAGAAACTGTGGACCGCGTTGCCACAGTGGCGGTAGCGTACTTTTTGCCTCAGCTTCATAAAGAAGAATATAGCTCTATCTAATTAGTCTGACCCCGAAACACGTGTGGGCAATTTAACAGTATTTACTGTCAACACTGCTACGTCTGAAATAATACAAAACGAACACTACACGCACAGACGTAATACAATAACGATTCTTTGTCTGAAAAATAAATAAGGTCATTTTGATACGCGTTTCTTATTAGTTTCGTGTTTTGGTAATGTAGTACCTACGTATTACTAATTCTCTTTGTTCCGTGATGCTAGAATTAAGTTTATTTCACCCCACGTTCCGGTTAGTTTTATTTTATAACTTAAGAGCAGAAGCATAGAAAGATGAGTCGATTTCAGTAAAACATCAATCGTAACGAATATTATTATTGAATAAACCTGTTTTGTAGCCAAAGAAACAGTAACATCAACAACATTACTGTCTAATAGCCATACATTATCTGTAAATCTGCACGGTTATAACACGGACAGCGATAATAAAACATGGAAACAGAACTGAATGACTTTCAACTAAATATTTGCTGATAAATACCTATTCATTGAAAACTGTGTTACAATATTAAACTACTCAAAGACAATTGACAGTCTTGGAGCAAAATGTGAACTACACTGTTCGTTAATTTCATACAAATTAACAATTTAACAAAGGAAGAAAATAATTAATGTATTAAATCAATTAATATACAAATTAACAAAGGAAGAAAACAATAGCAAACGCACAGATTTTCAGAATATTCAATCAGTCACTAAAGGATTTCTACCACCTCCTCCTTTTGGAGTTCCCGTACCTCGTAATGTCTACTGGCAATGATGGACGGACAATAGAACTCATTACCAACGAAATTCAAAGTTCGCACGGAATCCCGAGGAAAGACTTCACCGTGAACATCATTACAAACTGCTGAACGACGCGGCCTGAACGGTGTAAAAGCATTAAAAACCACCTTTGGATTACTTAATCCAAACGTCAGAGTAAGGACAACAGTGATGTGTCGTTGACAAGATGTACGAGAAAATGCATACAGTACTGATACATTTGGCTAAGAAGCACTTTTATACAAGTATAAAAGTAACAGTATACTATGCAGAAACTTGAACATAAAAACACAACGAATAATTTCATGCATATTACAAACTCTTTTATTTAGGGTAAACACTTGATTTAAATCATATGAAGTGTGCTTATTAAACTTATTACGCTTTATTTATAAAAATCGAGTGTTCTGCATATGACTGGTAAGATACCTCTGTCTCCGGAAGTTGGGCTTACTCTCGCTCGACGCACACAGCGGACAAGACAGATTCACTCACTTCGCGCCTTGGATAGGTACACATCGAATCAAAAAACACATTCTTATCGCCTCTATATACACTGTACAACTGTATGCAGACGCCGAACGACTCGTCCCCAACGGCTGTCTGACTCCGATCACAACAAACCCTGATGGACGCACGTCAACAAAAGGAACGTGATCTCGTTTATGGCGACCCTCTGCAGCAGCAGCAGCGGCTCATTTAATAAAACAGGTTTTCTTTTTTTTTTTAATTCGAATCAATACGCCTGATGACATCTGTTTATGACTGAGTGACTGACAAACGGTTACGAATATATGAGAGGGGTAGTTTTGCTCGTTCACCCTCGTCCTTATGATCAAGCCTCTCGAACATGTTTTACAGTAGCTATTATTACTACCTCTTCGAGAACTGAAATTTTCAGCTACCACAGTATTAATTGCGTTTGGTACACAGAAACACCCTATAACATTCCAATTTCTTCAGACAAATGCCAGACTCAGATATTAAACTATAACAGACTTTGCTGTGAAAATTGGGCTACAAAAGGGGTCAATTCAGTAAAATACAATTCTTCCATCTTATATTAATGATGTTTTTTCTTAACAATAACTTATTTCAAAATTTTAAAACTAACTTCTCGCTTCGGATTAAAAGTTACGGTAATTTATATAGAAACGTGGGAAAGCCTACTGTGCTGAGACGCCGAAAATTGATGGTACAGGTCTGACAACTGTGAACAATGTAAAACATCTTGGTACAATAGAAACAGAGAATGGGGAACCAATGTCAGAAATTGTTAACTAAATAAGGTCAGGGCGGATTCATTTAAAGGGGCGAATAACATTATGAACAATAACTTAATGCCCTTGAATGTAAACAGGAATGTTTTTAATCACCGTACAATTCCTGCACTGACATTTAGGTCAGATGTCTAGACAATGAACAAGAGAATCGTACAAAATTGCAGACAGCACAGAGCAGGAAGAAAGGACAATGCTTGGAGTAACAAGGAAAGACGGGGATATAAATAAATCGGATCACAGCCAAAGTAGATTAGAATTATTCACACAATGAAAAATTACGATGGCGATGGTCAGAACAGTTGTATAGGCGAGAAAATGGCAGACGGTCACCAATGTTTACAGGGCAAAAGTCTTAAATACCACGAATCGATAGTGTGTTTGGCTAAAGCACTTAACTGTGGCTCTACTTGAAAAGTCAAGCGTCTGACACTTGAATAAAAAATCAGGAGAATAAAAATATGGTTCGATGGGGTTGGAACACTTTGTCCAGAGCGACAAGTGCCATTAATGACTATTATATGTTCAGTAATGATACGCAGTCTAGACAACAGAATATCACTAATTTCAACTAGATTCTAAAGTTCTTGTCGGTGGAAACAGAACAATAGCGGTGCAATGACGCAAAGTCAATACCTTCAATTTTTCTGGTTTCATTATAACAGGGGTTAAATTTTCATCAGCTGAAGCCTATACGAACTGAAGGGTAGGGAACGGTTGTGACCTAAATTTATTGTAATTTTTTTTTTAACTGTTACTTTTTGAAGAAACGTTCAGCCGACAGTATGTCATTTCCAGGGAACATTTACATGTCTCTTATAGTTATCAAAATTTGTTGTTGCTTTTACTATAATCTGTATTGAATGTCAACAGTCAATGAAGAAAAAAATTTCAAATTTTTTAAATTCGTTTGTTGTAAAATATTTACAATTTATTAGCATTTTGTAGTGATTGTTTATTACTGTAATTCTTGGATGTAAGCTAAGTGTACAAGGATGGTCTCAGTTTCCCATAGCCTAATCTTCACTTTTTTAAAGTTTTGAAATAAATTAATCTAATAGCAATTTTTTCTCTTCTTATCATAAAGTTCCATCAAGGCTCTCTCAAATATTGTACTTTCGTACTCAGGGTATTTTGTACTTTCGTACGAGAAAGTCCTGACTAGGGAGTAAATACCTTACGCACTTTCGGAAGGAAACTAGGGTTTGATTTTGGAGACGAAACTAACTTTTTGAGATGTTGCTGGTTCGGTGCCGCCTGTCAGAACAGTTCCATCATTTTCTTGATGTATGATCGTTGTCTAGCTTCTGACCGCGGAGCTTCTGTTAGCTTCCACGCAAATGTCACTAAATACCGAGACTCACGGCAAGTAGCACAGTTGGGCTCGATGACTAGGACTGGAAATTTCCACGTTCGGAAGAGAAAACAGGTTAGAGATTTTGAGCGAAACTACAGAAAATACAAGACTATGGATTCATGAAGTTAAGTTTTCTTCTTAACAACTTTAGCTGTCCCTAAAAGGAAGTTTCCTTATACATTTCTTTGTACAATACACACTAACGCTCTACGTTCTGCCAAACTGTTGACGACATTTCTAAGAATATTTCGTGAAACCAAATCGGGAAGAATGAACAGTATAAAATCAAACACACCTGTGACGTAATTTCAGACTCGTTAGGAGAGGAAAAACTGCAGACAATAGCCACAGTGCATCTCATCGGATCAAGACTTCGTGCACCGATGAACTCTACTGATCGAGCGATAAAACACATTATAATGCTTTATGTGGTTCACTTTTGAACCCGAACGTCCATAAATCTAGTCGGGACGCTCTTCTCTAATCGCAACAAGAACAAATCAAGCGGTAAAACTGTAATTTATTGACTAATTTAGTACTGTTTCATGCCCTCTCACACGGTATACCATATATGCGCGCTGTTAACCTCTCTACGTACGAAGCAGAGTTCGCATCACTCCATAAAAAACGTACTAACATAAACTCATACAGTGTGTCACGTATTCTTCATATCTGGTTCGATAAAAACGTTTAA